>JAJOZX010000154.1:715000-1365000 GCA_023014485.1 Bathynomus jamesi
TTTTTGCTGTCGGCGGCTGCGAGGAGCTTGGGCCACGACCCTGAGGAGCTGGTCTTGAACCGCGAATCCTCCCGCCGCGACCGAGCAAAGTTCCGTGCTATGGCAGCAGCGGAAATGAAGGCAGCCTTCCATCCTACTGTGCCGCTGACCGTTCACTGGGACGGGAAAATCGTACCAGCGGCTGACGGAGGCCCTGCTGAAGATCGCCTTCCAGTTCTGGTGTCTGGGGAGAACGTCGACAAGCTTCTGGCTGTGCCCAGCCTCCCCGACGGCACCGGCCGCGCCATGGCGGAAGCCGTCCTCTCTGCCCTCGAGGATTGGGACATCAAGGGACGGATCTGTGCCCTCTCTTTTGACACCACCGCCTCAAACACAGGACTCTCAGGAGGAGCTTGCTATATCATTGAGCAGAAACTCGAGAAGACAGTGCTTCATTTGGCTTGCCGCCACCACATCCACGAACTGGTGTGCGAGAAGGCATTCACGGCGTGCCTCGGTCCCTCTACTGGTCCTGACATCCTCCTGTTCAAACGATTCGCCGCCCAGTGGGACTTCATCGATCAAACCAAAGCGAAGCCCTTCGAGGATGGAACCATGCCGCAGCACCTGAAGGACGCCCGCGACGACCTGCTGATCGAATTCAGCCGCCTCCTCGATGGTCAACATCCACGTGATGACTACAGGGAACTTCTGGAGCTCTCTGTAATTGTGCTGGGCGGTCCGAACAAGCGGGGTGCCCGGTTCGCTCGTCCCGGCGCCTTCCATCGCGCGCGCTGGATGGCAAAAGTCATCTATGCCATCAAACTGTTCCTGTTCCGGGAACAGTTTCAGATGTCGTCAGGCGAAGCGGCTGGAATCCGGCGATTCACCATCTTCGCCGTGTCCATCTACGTGACGGCCTGGTACAAAGCGCCGCTCCCGGCAACGGCCCCAGCCGCGGATCTCGCGCTGCTCAAGGCCCTCGTCTATTATCCGGACTCAGCGGTGGCCAAGGCGACGGCGACAGTCTTCGCCAGGCACCTATGGTACTTGAGCGAGCGCCTCGTCACCCTGGCCATCTTCAACGAGGGTATCGACTTGGCGACAAAGCGGGAGATGATTAAAGCGATGGAAGAAGAGGAAGGATCGGAGGATCCCCCGCGGCGTATCAATGTGGACCTGTCCACCGCCTCAATCGCCAACAATACATTGGCCAAGTTCACAACGACTACATCAAAGGAGTTCTTCAAGGTTCTGGACATCAGCACCGCCTTCCTGCTCAAGGATCCGGAGGAGTGGCGGACGGACCCAGCCTTCATCGCCGCATCCCGCCGAGTCCAGGCCCTTCAAGTTGGCAATGACTTCGCGGAGCGCGGGGTGGCGTTGATGCAGTCTTTCAACCTGGCCCTTACCAAGAGTGAAGACCAAAGGCAGTTCCTCTTACAAGTGGTCGAGAAGCACCGCTGTGACTTCCCAACCGCCCGCAAGTCCACCGTGACCTCTGCAAAGTAGGCAACAATGAGAGGGAGATGGGCGCCCATGATACCCCCCCCCCTTGAGGGGCTAATACTCGAGTTGAGGGGGACCTAGAGTTGAAAGTATGAAGTCCAGTTATATGTTTTAGGTCAAGATTAGTAGCTTGAACAAACTAGAAGTGATATTTTATTTGCTAGAGGCATAGAACATCATGATCTAAAATTTCTACTTTTCGAGAAAATATACAAACTTTGACCGTATTGAGGCAGTTCTAAATATTGTTTTATTTCAAAAATATTTTACACACGATATTTTTTGACAAAATGGAACCAGAAACGCGCCCGTCCCGATAAAAATTCAAACTTTCGAAAATAAGTGTCACCCTAATATATATATATATATATATATATATAGTGTGTGTGTGTGTGTGTGTATATATATATATATATATATATATATATATGTGTGTGTGTGTGTGTATGTTAAACACAGACCGTGCCTGGAACAAGGAACTCTTCTGGGAAATTACATCCACTATAGTTCGAATATATATATATATGCTGCAAACCCACAAGGAAAAAGAAAAACGATTCCAAGGCCTTTCGTGTATTCAAAGCTACACCTCGTCAGGAATGAAGTTAAAAGGCGAGAAGCCCATATATATATACAACGTACAGGAAAAACAAAACAATTAGCACATACTTAACAAGGGTTAATGAGAGGCAAAAGAAATTTTAACATGATATCGTCAAAATTTTAACATGATATCTAAAAATTTGGAGATGCTCTAATCAGTTCAAATATGAAGTCTACCGTAAGCCTACTAATAATAACTCTTACGTGCATTTTTATTCTGACCATCATCCTTCGATTAAATCCTCTATTTTCTCTGCTATGTTTCTTCGAGCACTGAGAGTTGTCAGTCCTGAATTTTAGATTCCGAGTTATGCAATATCATGAATATTGTACTAAATTATGTTATCCTATTTCATTTTTAGATAACTGTCTTAAGAAAGCCAAGAATAGGTATTATAATAATGTAATTGTAAAGGAATTTCAGCGTAAAAATATCCTTAGCTACCTTACCATGTTAATTTTCAATACCTTCCAACTGTACTTAAAGCAATTGGCATTAATGTAATCTTTAAGTATAATAATACTGTTAAATCACGCCTAATAAAGAATAGCCCTGATAATGTTGTTGGTTGTGTGTATTCGATCGGATGTACACAATGTAACTCAGTATATATAGGCCAAACCGGTAAAACGTTAGATTTTAAAACAGCATAAATATGCTTGTAGAACAGCTAGTACTTCCAATGCTTTATTTAACCATATGTATAGATGTAACATAGCATCAAGTGGGATAGTTCTAAAGCGCTTGTTAAAAACAGAGATAATAGAACGAAATATTCTAGAATGTGCATTTATTCATTTTAAAACAATTTCAATAACAGCTCGGGGACTTATAAAATTGACGATATCATGTTAAAATTTCTTTTGCCTCTCATTAACCCTTGTTAAGTATGTGCTAATTGTTTTGTTTTTCCTGTACGTTGTATATATATATGGGCTTCTCGCCTTTTAACTTCATTCCCTGACGAGGTGTAGCTTTGAATACACGAAAGGCCTTGGAATCGTTTTTCTTTTTCCTTGTGGGTTTGCAGCATTCATCATTTCACGTGTTTTATTGTGAAATTCATCCCATATATATATATTATATATATATACACACACAGGGTGTCCCATAAGTCCGGCATCAGAGGAAAAATAATAAAAAAAGACAAAACAAAAGCTTTTATTTACAGAATGTGCTCAATATGTCCACCATTGTTTTCAATACACAAATTCAGACGTGATACCCAGTCAGCAAGCACACTGTGAATGATGTCAGGAGTAATGGTGTTACATGCCCCAATAATGCGCTGCCGCAAATGTTCAACACTCCTAATTTTCTCTGCGTATACCAGCGCTTTCAAGTGGCCCCAGAGATAAAAGTCTAGTGGCGTGAGATCCGGGCTTCTAGCTGGCCATTCCACAGGCCCTAGACGTCCTATCCAATGACCAGGGAATTGTTGGTACAGGTATTCCCTTACTTCGGTGCTGTAATGTGCAGGAGCGCCGTCTTGCTGGAACCACGTTGGGAAATTTCTTTCTTCGTTCAAGACACTGGGAAATGCTTCTTCTTTGAGCATACGTAGGTAGGTGCCTCCAGTGACATGTTCATCGAAAAAGAGGAGGCCTATGATGCGATCCTTCCAAATGCCACACCATACCATCACCCGAGATGCACCTTGTTCCTTTGAAGAGGTATACCCGTGAGGGATGTTTTGAGACCAGTAGCGGGTGTTCTGTCGATTTACCTCACCATTTCTATAAAAAAACAGCCTCGTCACTGAACAGAATGGTGGACGGGAAATTGGCATCCCGAGCATAAGAAAAATATGAATTATGGTTTGTAGAAATAGAAAAATATGAATTTCTCCTATGATGCCGGACTTATGGGACACCCTGTATATATATATATATATAGTTCTTCCCCAATTAATTCACTTTAACTTTACTTGTCCTCCCACTGTATGCAGACTAATTTTGTTTCATTAACCACCGTGCGAATGGGTGCGTGCAGGTGCAGAGACGAGTCATTAGGTTAAACCGAAAAAATTTTAGACAGAAGACCAGGTGAACACCTGGCCTGGAATTTTCGGTTCCCTAATCCTGAACAGGTGGCACATCTCAAATAATAATAATAATACACTCAAACCTCTCTCTCTCTCTCTCTCTCTCTCTCTCTCTCTCTCAAAATCGGCATCGGCGCCCAATCAGAAATTCTCGACCCAACGAATGGGGCGTGAGATCGAGCCTACGACATTTTGATTGGTTCAAAACCCGCATGCATATGATATAGCCACGCCCCAGAGACATTGTCCACCAATCAGGAAGCCTTTGAGTCGGCGATTGGCCTTCTGATCTCGGGCTACAATTGGAGCGACGCGCGGCATATAAAAATGGGGCATTCTCAGCTCGTCACCATATTAGCAGTTAATTTTGTCAGTGAATAACGACGTGGTACCAGCCGTCATGAGTACAAACAGTCAAACAGAACTCTATTCTTCACCACAGGTATTTGAAGTTGGAGATCTTGGATAAGCCGTACACGCACACACGCACACACACACACACACATCTATATATATATATATATATATATATGTGTGTGTGTATGTGTGTGTGTGTGTGTGTGTGTGTGTGTAAAAATGAACCATAAATAATTCCCATATTCCTATACTATCATATTCTTCATGTAATTCTTGTATTCATTTATATAGTTCTTGTATCCATTTTAAAATTCATGCGTTTATATGGTTCATGTATTTATATAATCCTGTATATTCTTATATATTTAACTTTATATAATGCCTATATTCATATGTATGTACGTGTGTGTATTCATTTTTACATAAGGACCAAAATCGCCAGACGCGAGTTTGGATAAAAAAAATTATTTGCTTTCTACTTTGCCAAATAATTGGTGACCTGTTCCTTTATAAAATCTCATAATCATTGTTTTAGATTTCGCTTAATAAGGAATCCTGCTTAAGCTTTGCAATGTTCATATTTTGTATACATTCTCTTTCGTTATGAAAGATGAGATCATGCCTTGTCTAAGCATTTAAATTGTACATCTTAAACCTTAAAATTTTACTCATATGCATATTTTAGTGTAAAGATGCATAGTCTGATTTTCACTTTTAGTTAACTTGGCAGATCATGATAACATCAGATCTGAAAAGTCGCGGTTTAAGATAAAAATATGGTTTCATCTTCAAATATTTTTACTCGTTCAAGCCTTACCACAGCTAAAAAATGTACTTTATTTTCGAATATTGTGCAAAAATAATGCAGCCTTTTTAGCATTTAATAATAATGATGTTAGCAGTTTTGGGATATATAAACCCCAGTAAATATCTTCCATTGTCATTCAGAAGCTAATTCAGAGGCTGAGCACTACCTGTACATTTTAGCACTAAATTACAGTGAAAGATAGTCTTTATCTTATCCTTCGAGCCTTGCTCTCTTCAGAAGAACTTAGTCATTAAACTTTCCGGATACGCTATAAGAAGAGTCCGGAATCTTCAGAAAATTTTAGTAAGTCTACCAGAGTCCTCCGAGCCACTGTAGAAGAACTCGGAGAGTAATATAGAAGAAAACTACTACAAGTCACACATAGTCTACCAGAGTCCTCCGAGCCACTATAGAAGAACTCGGAGAGTAATATAGAAGAAAACTACTGCAAGTCACACATCCGTTGCTGCCACCTAACTAGAACCCCCGTCGACTTCGAACCAACCCAGGCCATAGACGGAGGGGTTAACAACTGGCGACCCTTTAACCAGGATCTTCACGACTGACAACTTCTGCATCTAGGATTCTTCCAGTCTTGCAGACCCTGGAACTAGAACCAACAACCAGTTGACCGGCGTGTCACGACTTCTAGTTCGTAACATTCACCCTTGAACCGGTGTGTCACGACTCTAAGTTCTCCACGCCTAGTTTTCATCCAAGAACAAGTGGCCAGCAAGACACGTCTTCAGGACACGTCTCTAAGGATTTCGCCGTAGGAATCTTGTTAAGTACAAAACTCTTTTTTAAATAATCTCTAAACATTTGAAAGGTCAGTATTATTAACAGTTAGTATTTAGTATTGAGCCAGAATTAACACAAAACACAGCGAATACTTCAGACACCAGTGATACATTTTTTTTTTATTGAAAACAGTATTTTCACAGAATTATTGTCACAGAATTAAAATTCACAGAGTTAATGTCACAGAGTTAAAATTCACAGAGTTATTGTCACAGTGTTATTTTCAGAGAGTTATTTTCAGTTATTTTCACTATTATAGTTAGTATAGTATAATTTTATTTAATGTACCAAACATAGTATTACCATACCTTCACGTACAGTCGAGTGAAATCTTGTTTACATTTTTTTATTTTGTTTGCAATCTTTTCAAATTCTCCCCTAGTTATGCAAATTATTGTGCATTTATTTAATGTGTATTTTTTTAGATAGGTAATTAGGAAAACCCCTTAAGTGATCATTCCATAAATTAAGATCGGTCAAGCAGACCTAATTAAAACACATTAATAGTACCTTCACATATGAGCGATTCAGACGGTGCGCTTTCTGACATCGAAAATTTCCCTACACCCATTTTTCCACCTACCCCGCGCCCTTCAAACATACTCCCAAACACACAAACTTCAGATCCTGAACAAGCCAATATGTCTCAGCCTCAAACCCCCGCCCCAGCGTACATTAACTTAGGCAGACTATTAAACCTTCCCCATACTTTTTTAATTTTTAAGGGAACCATAAATAATCACTTTGTTGAACCACGCGTAAGACCTTGGATTGAGTCTTTAGAGCAACATTTCTTACGCGAAAACATCACCGATGATGATATAAAAATGAGGGAAACAAAAAGATTTATCGACCCTAAAGAAGGGAATGCTCATGACGCAGTCACCTACGTCCCATCAATTAGCGAAGCTACAACATGGGACAACTTTAAACAAAACTTATTAGAATTTTTTAAAGAAATAACACTTGCACAACCCTTAGCCACGTTAGAAGCAGTCTTCCAAGCTAAATGGAAGAAAGAGGAACATGAAGATTTAAACAATTTTATTACACGAGCACATAAACTTGTAGGAGAAGCCCTCCGTGCCGCTGAAAATGCGTGTGGCATTACTTTCACTTCGAAACAAAGAAATCTAATAGTAGCAACAACCAGTTACCAAAACCTACCCGAAGCACCTAAAAAAAAGTTTCAAGAGTTTTTAAATGTTGACAAACCTGTAAGTGTAGCCATAAACAAAACACGGGAACATTACCCCGATTTAGCAAACCAGAACTACCGACAGGGTAGAGAAACCCCTGTACATTACATTCAGCAGAAGCAGCCACAACACCAACAGCAACAACAACAACCCTATAAATCGAGGCCAATGCAGGGACCACCACCCCAGAAACAAGCACCCCAAACCCAGAATACACGCCCTCCTCCACAGTGTTTTAACTGCGATAGCTTTGGGCACAAGATAAGTCAGTGTAATTATCCCTCTTATTGCTCCCACTGTCACGAATATGGTCATCGCCGTGGCGATCGCCAAAAGTGTGCTGATAAAGCCCCTGCAGGGTATAGACCCCACTTTCAGAAACCAAACCACCCACGTTCCCAAAACGTATCCAAAAAGTCATCCAATCCCCAGAAACCAGTCCATTCCCAGCGTCAGTCGAACCACTAACCCAATACGGGGCTCCAATAAACCTTAGCCCCCCCCCCCCCGCCCATGGCCTAAACCATTAGAGGTACAGTAAAACTGAACATACCTTACAAAAGAGAATTTAATCCTGCATTTAATGAGAAACAATTAAAACTTGGTGTTCCCGCCATTGGCTTCCAAGACAGCCTGAATTCGCTTTGGGTAGTTTGCCAAAAGTGACATGAATAGATCTTGATCGTTACGTAAATTTGCTAAAACAGTTTCAATGTGTTGCGTCATTGTATCCTTCGAAAATCGATTTGCTGCAGGTTCTTGAAACAAGAGACATTCAACCTTGTCCTTTATAACTGATCCAATGTGTTCACAGACGTTCAAGTCAGGAGAATTTCCTGGCCATTCTTCATTTCCAAAGAAATCGATCTCATGGTTCCACAACAACTGTTGAGTGGCTAATGCCTTAAAGCAGGGGGCCTTATCGTGCAGAAGTGTGACCTGATCGACATCCATAACATTGTTTGGGTTTTTTAGAAAAGGAATGACACGCTGGGATAGAATAATATCACGAAAATACTGTCCATCCCAACTCTGACCATTTGGCTTCAGCACCCATGAGCTTCTTTGCAGTGAACAAAACAAACACACCAACCACAGTCTGGACTTTTTAATAATTCGCGATAATGTTCATTGTCATCGATTTCATCTGGTGTTGTGGCCTACACTCGATCATTTTGGTAGTTAGGCCGACGTGTTACTTAAACAAAAAATTCATCGGAGACAGCTAAATGCATGAAATCATCCACATCCCAATCTTCAAGATAATGGGCAAACCACAGTCTGTCATCGATGTTAAGTTGATTTTTTCTTGGCTTCGGAAGTTCATGCCAAGGCTTTAAACCTTGCCTATGACGGTACAGTCGAATGATCTCACCACTAACGATCTTTCCTCTCAACACTTCGATCTCTCCAGAAAGTTTAGCATAGCTGTTTTTCCGCTTACGCGTACCGCTTGCTTTCAATGATGTCCTTTGTTTCCTGAGAGAGTGGCAAATTTGGGCGCCCAGATTTGGTTGTATCCATTTCACATTCATCCAAAGTTTTATCCCAATTTCTTTTGACTAAGTCCTCACTTCTTCGCAACTTTTTGGCAACCCATGAACGTGTTATAAAGGTGGCTCCAGCATCACGAGCTTCCCCAAATGTTATCGCTCGTATGCGATCTATCACACGTTGCCCCTCCGAATCACCAATTAATTGAGAAGCCATTATATTATCACTTTATCAGCTTGAGTAATTTTAATACCTGCAATAAATAAAGAATTTTATATATTTTTACAATCACTAAAAACTATTTCGATATAAGTAAACATGTAAGCTGAAATGGGGGGGGGGCTAAGGTTTTTTGGAACCCCTTAGATTACGAACACAGGGTCCACCACACTCTTACCACATGTACAAACCCCAGTACAACCAGCAAGGTCAGCTAGTTCGGTACGAAGAAGTACCCGTGGAGGAATCATTTTCCCCAGAGTACAGTTTTCAAGCACACCCTCCAGCGTATGGTAATCCCGTAGAATATGACGAAGGTCCCCCCATAGAAGACAATTCGAGCCCTTTTTTAGACCCTACATTGGAGGCGGCAGCTCAACCCCCTCCCTCCAACATTACAGTAATGAACCCAGATACGCACACAAACTCTCCATCCGGATAATAGGTGCGGACCTCCTAGATTTAATAATAAATTGTAGCACTGATAACCAAGATTTAACCGCTCTCCTAGATACAGGAGCACACGCGACGTTAATTAAGAAACAATGTGTAGATGAATTATTAGAGAGTACAAATTACAAATATGAACTTAAGGCACCATCCTGCCAACTCAGAGGAGTTACGGGCACACCCATACCTACATACGGAGAAATTGAGTTATATTTAGAAGTTGGAAACGCGGTATGCCCCGCGAAATGTTGTATAGTGGACACAGTCGCCACCTTTCAGACAGATATTCTACTAGGTATGGATTTTTTTAACCGGAATCAATGGGAGATTTACCCAGCCGGAAAGTTAGTAAAGTGTCGAAATAGGACACACCATCTCCGTGAGAATCACAGACAACTTAATGCTAATAGAATTAGTTCAGTTCAGATTTCCGAAAGAAATAGGAAACCCCCTCCACTTGATAGCAATTCAAGTCAGCCGGTCCAGAAATCAGACCCCAGGGTAATCAGTTCCAGTTCTTGAATCCAGTTAGATCAACAGTCAGTTTCCAGTCAGTCAGTTTCCAGTCAGCCAATTTTCAGTCAGCCGCCAGTTTCAGTTTAGCCAGCTTCAGTTCAGCCAATAAGGCAAATTTTAGTCGCCGAACCGGAGTCAGATTCACAATTCTTCATATGCCCTACCGAGCATATAACAGTAGCACCTTATGAGAAGATTTGTTTCCTAGCAAAAGTAGTCGACAGTCAAGGAAAATTATTAGAGTCAGAGCGTACTCTGATTACAGAGAAAAGTAATTTCAAAAGAGATGTTCTTATTGCCCAAGTCCTTAGTCAGAATCAGAATTCAGCTATCCCTGTTCTTTGCTTAAACAAAGGAAAAAGCCCTATAGAATTAATTTCAAATCAGAAAATAGGAACTGTTTCCACAGTAGAAGTAGATTCAGATTTCCCCATCAGTATGATAAATACGTGTTTCCAGTTCCTTAGAGTTAAATCCTTCAGTATTAAGAGAAGAATATAAGAAATGTCTGGAGCAACCCCTTCAGGAGTCACCAGCTTTACAGGATCCCAAACTAATAGAATCACTTCTCGATTTCCTGATAAGAAATAGAGATGTGATTGCCCTAAAAGGAGATCCTCTGGGCCGAACTAATTTGGTCCCTTTTGAAATCAAGCTGGAACCCAACTCCAAACCCATTTTCATTCCTCCCTATCGGGTTCCACATTCCCAATTAGTCACTCTTGAGGAGCACATCACGGACATGTTGGAGCAGGATGTCATTCAGCCTTCAGCCAGTCCCTGGTCCGCTCCTATGATTCTCGTCTCCAAAAAGGACGGAACATCTGGCCCTTGTATAGATTTTAGACGCCTGAACCACATTACCATCCCGGACCGTTTCCCGATTCCAAACATGCAGGAAACAATTCTGAACGTAGGGAAAGCGAATTTTTTTCATCCCTCGATTTAGCATCCGGTTGTTGGCAAATGGAGGTCAGTCCCGAATCTCGGGCATTGACTGCTTTCTCCACTAACCGAGGCCATTACGAATTCCAGGTTTTACCTTTCGAAGTCCGAAATGGGCCTGCTAATTTCTCTAGGTTGATGAATATAGTCCTTTCTGACCTATTAGGTGTCGAAGCTCTCGTTTATCTTGAAGATATTATCGTCTACAGTTCGGACATAAAAACACACTTTCAACGCCTTCAGAATGTGCTATCACGCTTGAGAAAAGCACACCTTAAACTGAAGCTTGCAAAGTGCAATTTTTTACAAGAATCCCTGGTATACCTAGGATTCCTACTCTCGTCCACAGGAATTAAACCTGATCCAGCCAAACTCGAAGCGCTGGAACGGTACCCTGTACCCAAAACCATCGACGACGCCCGTGCATTTATTGGTTTTGTCGGATTCTATCGGAATTTCATTCCCCAATTTTCAAATATTGCTGAACCCATTACTAATTTGTTCCAGAAAAATTCTAAATTTAACTGGAAATCCGATCACCAACATGCCTTTGAAACTTTAATTGGTAAACTAACCTATCAGCCCATCCTACAATATCCTGATTACACAAGACCCTTCATCATAGCCACAGATGCTTCCTCCTATGGACTAGGAGCCGTCCTATTATAGGACGTAGATGGTGTGGAATTACCCATTGCTTATGCCAGTCAACTTCTCTCTGCACCTCAACGGAATTATTCCACTACGGAAGGAGAGGCCCTAGCGGTACATTGGGCTTTGAAAAAATTCCGAAATATCGTCTATGGCTACGATGTAACCATCAAGACTGACCATAAGCCACTCACGTACGTACCTCTTCAAGGACAAGTTACTTGAAGGACGGTTGAGTAGATGGGCTCTGTTGATTCAGGACTTTGCGACAAAAATCGTATACAAACCAGGAAAACTTCAAGTTATTCGAGACGGATTGTCGAGGCTCAAGCCCGACGCCCAAGTGAATAAAATAGGAATTCTTCCTGTGTTCGACTACGAGTGTCTGCAATACTCCCATCAATAGGAACAACACACTCAAAACCTTCGTGCGCGCCTGGAACAAAAGGAACCATCGAGGGTAAAAGAACTGTACAACCTCAAAGATGGGCTCGTACATTTCAGGAACGAAGATGGAAACGACCTCGTGGAGATACCAAAGAATCTCGTCGATATAGCCATTGGACTTTGTCACGACTCACCTTTGTATGGCCACATTGGGCCGGATCGCACCATCAAGAGTCTTTTGGAGCGATACCATTTTCCCGAAATGAAAAGAAAGGTACACGAATACATCACCGAATGTCCATCGTGTTTAAAACACAAAGGCAGCGTACCATCCACAGCTCCTATGCATCGATATCCAGTATGCCAAAGGCCCTGGCAAAGAATTGGAATGGATATACTGGGACCATTTTCCAAAACATCAAAGGGAAATTAGTACATCATTGTGTTTACGGACCACTTCTCGCGTTACAGCGAAGTAGCCGCCATTCCAGACCAGACCTTGGAAACTGTGGCAAGAGCCCTAGTGGAACGCGTCATCCAAAATCATACCACTCCTTCCATCCTAATCTCGGATAACGCCCTTAGTTTCACTTCCAAACTGTTCGAGTCACTCTGTAACATGTGTAAAATTAAAAATACACACATTGTGGCATACCATCCGCAGGCAAACGGCTTAGTGGAAAGGCACAATCGAAAGATCTTAGAAGCCCTGCGCCACGTTGTCGATGCATCCTTCCGTACATGGGATGATTCCCTTCCCATGGTACAAACAGCCATCAACAATGGCTATAATGTGTCCATCGGGGACACCCCTCATTTCGTC
Organism: Bathynomus jamesi; assembly: GCA_023014485.1. Lineage (NCBI taxonomy): Eukaryota > Metazoa > Arthropoda > Malacostraca > Isopoda > Cirolanidae > Bathynomus > Bathynomus jamesi. The sequence goes on from JAJOZX010000154.1 coordinate 727,787, forward strand.
CTCTATCTCTATGACAAGCGTCTACCTTTTGATTTGCCCAACCAAATCGACCCGGCAGTTCTAACATCTTCCGAAATGGCAGAAGCAAATAAGCAACTAGCTGAACGATCTTTCAAGATTTTTTACATAATCCGCTATGCCCTCGACCAACGAAACCAACAGATGGAGCAAGAGCAACATAGGCGTCATCCCCGTCAACGGACTATAATCGTCGGTATGCGATGTTATCTGAAGAGCGTGAAACCGCCAGGTGCTCATCGCAAATTATGCCCAAAATGGGATGGCCCATATAGTATTATGAAAAACCTCGGAAAAAATCGTTATGAAATCCTCGACCTTCGGGATCATTCCAAACTAAAGATCATTCACGCTGACAATTTGAAGATAGCTTCCGAACAATACCTTCCCAAAAAACAGCTGCCAGGCGTTCGAGCCGCCTATCCTTCGAAAGGTCAAGGTATTAATAAATCGAGCAGGGATAAAAAAAACGAAGTGGTCACCGCGGGAACCACTATCCATGACGAAGATTGGTACCTCGTAATACCACCAGTACTCGAGCCAATCTCTGAACAAGAGGAAGCCCCAGAGCCAAGCGTCCCATCGGACCCAAACCCTGGAGAAACCCCTTCGAGAGGATCACTCAGTGGAACTCCACCATCTCCTCCAACTCCACCATCTCCTCTGTCACCACCCTCACCGATTGATGATCGACGTACGGACCCTACATTCCGCCCGCAAATGCACCACCCACGTGAACTAGAACCTTCACATAAGAAACGAACCCGCTCAGAATCCGAACTTAACGGTCGACCCCCATTGCCACCAAAACGAGGCCGACCCCTTCGCCCACAAACACAAGTATCCACACAGCCACCCCCAGCTCCGTATAACCTAAGGCGTAGAAATGAATAAAATTGTCCCCCTTATAATTTTCCAAATTATTTACTCTTATACCCCTAGCATTAAAATTTCTACCTGAGTTGTTATAGAAAAACTTGCAGAAGGTAAATTTTTGAAAGGGCACTCAGACCTTTATATAAATTTGCAACCCCCTCCTAGAATTGAAATCAATCTCCTTCAGATACAAACCCAATTAAAAACGTTTGAAAGTAAAGTCCAGAATTCTTTCCAAGGAAAAGATCAGATTAGTCGCGTTCTGTTAGAAAATACACTAGAAAATATTCAAACTACAGCACGCGCCCTATCAGAAATATTAGCCTTACCATGGATACAAACTGAAACTAAAAACTCGGAAAACTTTAACCAAAGTAAAAGGGGACTGATAGATATAGGAGGGAAACTGTTCAAAGGTTTGTTCGGATTTGCAACCGAAGAAGATATTAAAAGAATCAAATTCAAATTGAATCTCTTCGCGCGAAATCGACAGTATAACGGACACATGTTAGAACAAACTATTAGGTCACTACACGAAAACAATCACTTCCTCCACTCCCTTTCGGACAGATTCACATACCTTGAATCCATGTTAGCTCAATACAAAGAACACAAAAGATATCTAGAATTAATAGAGATAATTAACCTACAAGTAACCCTAATCGATAAATACTTACAACGAATAACTACGATTCATTCCAAGGTTTTGCGTGCAACCCAGCTAGCCCATGGAAAAATCACTCTTTCCACCCTAATACCATGGGAAACACTTCAGTTCTTGATTCACACCTCTCAGACACAATTAAAATTATCACCCATATTCCCACTCAACCACACTAATTACCCCCAATTTCTAGAATACACCTGGACTGTACATGGATCACGCCCCTACACATACCTCATAATTATACCATTTTTCGATGTGTTCACTTACGACGTGTATAAATTTCACCCTTTCCAAACACCCTACCAAAACAACTCTAATGTCTATCGATTGTATTTAGCCACCGTACCACCTTACCTTTTCCTCACCAAAGATCTGTCAGCCTATTTTATGATGTCAGATAGCGACGTCCGGCATTGCCGATTCCCGCAACCAAATAAACAGCCCGTTTGCCCTCCACTCAAACAAGTTATTCTTCCAACTACTAGTTCTTGCTTTATCGACTTAATTCGTGACCGGCATGCCCCGGTATGTTCATTTAAAAAATTTAATTCCCCTAAAACCGTCCAACTACGAATTGGACCAGACATCTGGGTTTCTCTCGCGAACAGGACTGCCGCTACTCTCGAGTGGCCGTCAAATTATTCCCTCATCACAATCCCTATGGTTATTCGGCTACCAATTGGTTGCTCCTTGCGTTCAAAAACCCTCCAAATATACAACCCGTACAAGGTTACCATTAATAACTCATACCCCTTCCCGTCGCAAATTAAATTTAAACCCGTCATAGAGATCTTAAATCTCTCCATAAAACCTGTAACCATCCTACCCGAGCTACATGCCCCTGAATGGAATGATCAATTGAGTCGGTTTAAAATTTCGGATGATAACCAAAACAACCTCTTACAAATATTACAACCTGTTACAATTTTCTCAACATCTGCCGTTAGCATCATTATCGTATGTGCTATTATCCTCGGTATATTTGTGGTGAAAAGATCGTTCTGGGAACAAAGAAAAACAAGAGACACCGAACGACATGAAACTATTTATGCACGACCAAGAGTGCGTACCCAGCCCACGTGAACTAGACTTAACCACCCGACTTATGTTGTGTATATAAATCTGTATTATAAAACCCATAGTTATCATCTAGTTAGCATTACTTAGGATGTTACATTATTATATTAATATCACTATAGAGGAAAGAGCCCTGTAAAAATGAGCCATAAATAATTCCCATATTCCTATACTATCATATTCTTCATGTAATTCTTGTATTCATTTATATAGTTCTTGCATCCATTTTAAAATTCATGTGTTTAAATGGTTCATGTATTTATATAATCCTGTATATTCTTATATATTTAACTTTATACAGGGTGTCCCATAAGTCCGGCATCATAGGAAAAATAATACAAAAAGGCAAAACAAAAGCTTTATTTACAGAACGTGCTCAATATGTCCACCATTGTTTTCAATACACAAATTCAGACGTGATACCCAGTCAGCAAGCACACTGTGAATGATGTCAGGAGTAATGGTGTTACATGCCTCAATAATGCGCTGCCGCAAATGTTCAACACTCCTAATTTTCTCTGCGTATACCAGCGCTTTCAAGTGGCCCCAGAGATAAAAATCTAGTGGCGTGAGATCCGGGCTTCTAGCTGGCCATTCCACAGGCCCTTGACGTCCTATCCAATGACCAAGGAATTGTTAGTACAGGTATTCCTTACTTGGGTGTTGTAATGTGCAGGAGCGCCGTCTTGCTGGAACCATGTTGGGAAATTTCCTTCTTCGTTGAAGACACTGGGAAATGCTTCTTCCTTGAGAATACTTAGGTAGGTGCCTCCAGTGACATGTTCATCGAAAAAGAGGGGGCCTATGATGCGATCCTTCCAAATGCCACACAATACCATCACCTGAGATGCACCTTGTTCCTTTGAAGAGGTATGCCAGTGAGGGTTGTTTTGAGACCAGTAGCGGGTGTTCTGTCGATTTACCTTACCATTTCCATAAAAAACAACCTCGTCACTGAACAGAATGGTGGACGGGAAATTGGCATCCCGAGCATAAGAAAAATATGAATTATGGTTTGTAGAAATAGAAAAATATGAATTTCTCCTATGATGCCGGACTTATGGGACACCCTGTATAATGCCTATATTCATATGTATGTACGTGTGTGTATTCATTTTTACATAAGGACCAAAATCGCCCGACGCAAGTTTGGATAAAAATTTTTATTTGCTTTAAATGCTTTCTACTTTGCCAAATAATTGGTGACCTGTTCTTTTTTAAAATCTCATAATCATTTTTTTAGATTTCGCAAAATAAGGAATCCTGCTTAAGTTTTGCAATGTTCATATTTTGTATACATTCTCTTTCGTTATAAAAGATGAGATCATGTCTTGCCTAAGCATTTAAAATGTACATCTTAAACCTTAAAATTTTACTCATATGCATATTTTAGTGTAAAGATGCATAGTCTGATTTCCACTTTTAGTTAACTTGGCAGATCATGATAACATCAGATCTGAAAAGTCGCGGTTTAAGATAAAAATATGGTTTCATCTTCAAATATTTTGTTTACTCGTTCAAGCCTTACCACAGCTAAAAAATTTACTTTATTTTCGAATATTGTGCAAAAATAATGCAGCCTTTTTAGCATTTAATAATAATGATGTTAGAAGTTTTGGGGTATATAGACCCCAGTAAAAATCTTCCATTGTCATTCACAAGCTAATTCAGAGGCTGAGCACTACCTGTACAGTTTAGCACTAAATTACAGTAAAAGATAGTCTTTAACTTATCCTTCGAGCCTTGCTCTCTTCAGAAGAACTTAGTCATTAAACTTTCCGGATACACTATAAGAAGAGTCCGGAATCCTCAGAAAATTTTAGTAAGTCTACCAGAGTCCTCCGAGCCACTATAGAAGAACTCGGAGAGTAATATAGAAGAAAACTACTACAAGTCACACATCCGTTGCTGCCACCTAACTAGAACCCCCATCGACTTCGAACCAACCCAGGCCATAGACCGAAGGGTTAACATATATATACGAAAGAGTGATTTCATCATATCTTCCTGCGGTGCTGGTGCCACCCTCAATCTTTTTTCAGCCGCCGACCGAAACGAATTATTTTCATCACAAGCCGTAGCAAACATTTGTGAATCTGAACAGGTTGACACAGCGGAAGGAACCACAATTGAAATGTGAGTATAAAACCGGGTAGGTTTTTAGAATTACTAATTGCATCGCTCTTTGCAAGTTATTATTTTCAATGTCCTTCCAAAAGAAGTGAGGAATCTCCAGCACACCAACCTGAATAACTTCAAGAACCAGCTGGACAGATTCTTGTGCAAAGTCCCTGACCAGCCATGCGTGGCTGGCTACGAGGGCAGGAGGCGATCAGAGAGCAATTCCCTCCTTCACCAAGTCCCGCAAATGAGGCGGGATGCTGCAGAGGGGTCGATCGCAGGTCGATCCTGAACCTTCGTTCAAACTCAACAAAAAGTAAGTAAATATATATATATATATATATATATGGTCTTCTGTGTGTATTTTTTGTGAAAAACAATTGCAAATTGATTATATATATATATATATATATATATATATATATATATATATATATATATATATATATATGCTAATATGGCAGCTATTTTACTTGATAGGCACTCAATTAACCTAACCGTGAATTCAATAATTTTCCCCATAGATCTCTTTTAAGCAACTTTAACATAAAATGAGTTTACGAAAGTATATGTGAATGACCCAGCTAGGTTAATTGTTTATTATTTGGCCCCAGGTTCGAGATCCGGTTTCGGCAGATGATGCGTAGCACACCCAGCTAGTCATTCTTCCACACAATATAGCTGTCAGATAAATGGGAACCATGGCATATATGATTAGAATGCGCAATGCATATATCTGAAGCATATTTTATTGCATTTTAAAATAGTTACATTATAATTTCAGTGCGTCGGCAAAATATGGTTAGCAGATAAATGGGTACCCCGGCATATATGACGAAAACTCATTTGAAATGGAGTTATTCGCCATTTTATCTTAAAGGGGGCTCAAATTTCTACTTTCACGTATCAGTTATATCATAATCCATAGACCTGCAGACTTTCTTCAGAAAAATGTATGAACTACCTACATATAATTTAAAAATTTCTGTCTACAACCGTGTCCTTTCTCCTTAAAGGACCGATGAGGAACTCGTTCGTGTTATAGAAACGTTTCTTAATAGTTTTGAAGAAACTCAAGTCGTGGACAGTGACCTGAATAGGGAGGTAGAAGATTTGCAGCACACCCGGTCCGTTGATTGTCGTATCATCGACGAAGTGATGAGTTTTTTCTTTTTTCTTGTGTGTGTGTGTGTGGTGTGTGTGTGTGTGTGTGTGTGTGTGTGTGTTTCTGGATAAGAAGTGTATTTTCAACAATTTATTAAATGACAGAACTATGAGGAATGTTTTATAAAATAGTACATAATAGCATTTACTGTATACAACACAATTTTACGTAATCTGTCCTTCAATGTTTCTCACACATATAGGAGTGACATTGGTATCAATTTTTTTTTATACAATATATATTTATATCCAACTTAAATTAGTTACAGAATTAGCATCCATTACATTTTAAATAAGCTACAGAGCATAAGACTTGTCCTTAAACGCTACACACTAACATTATTGGAGACATTTTATATTTTACACAATATTGTTGCAATTACTCAAGTTACAATTTTATATATATATATAAAAATTATTTCACGAAAGTAAAAAGGAAACAGAATGGTGCTCAAGCACCATTCTGTGTTTCCTTTCCTTCGTGGTTTTATTCATCACATATATATATATATATATATATATATAAATATATATATATATATATATATATATATAAATATTATATATATATAAACAATTGTTTGTGTGTGTGTGTATATATATATATATACATATATATATATTATATATATATATATATATATACTCGTAAAACTTCACACAATACACCGAGTGCGTACAAATGGGAACCGATTTTTTATCTGAATGCATACCAAACCATCATTTCGCTCAGTATCATATAACTCGAATAATTTTTAAAAATTTGTAAATTCCTTCCCACGCGCCATATGCGAGAGAAATGAAAGGCAGTACATACCGCAAGTATTGCTGTAGTACCCCTGTAATTGATAAGGGCTCCAGACAATTTGAGGTATGTGCAATTGCTCGAGAAATTTTACAATAATGGCGTCATTCCATGGATGAACTCTCAGTGAGTTAAAATAATACATTAATTCCCTATTCTTAAAGTAGACGGCAATCCACTGAAGTCCTTCACCCCGGCTGACATCCGTATTTGGAATAAGTGCGCCGCATTGTCTCGTGTCTGGAAGCTTCAGCGTTTCGTTCTTCGTAAACACACCGATAAATTTGGAGCGTGTGATTCGGCCACTATTCATTACTTTCTGGAGTGTATTCGCATCCATTTTAAAAGTCTATCTAAATCTATCGATCTCTATTAGGGCCTGTGGTTTGAGGGATACTAGTACACTAATAGGTGCGTGTAGCGACTTGGCGAATTCCAATCTGACTGAGATGTTTCCACTCTGCTGTAGACTTAAGTGTGTGTTTACACTAGCAGATAAGTCAGGGGTGATGTCAAACGGGTAAAGGTTAAATTGGTCGATGAATTCCTTATGCGTTATGCCAATTACTAATTCATCGCAAGTACCGACACTATGTACAGTGCTTACAAGAAGTCTCGCGCCTCTGTCTCGTCCCAAGCTAGTCTGTTAGGTATAAAATGGGCGGTCCTTATGGCAGCGGAGGTGTGTTTGAATTGGTGCACATAATTGCTCTAACCCCATCAATGACGTCCACATTATCATTGTGTTGATCACTCTATCTATTTATATATAGAGACATACTGTATATAGATATATATAGAGTAGGCAGGGGATAACGTGTCTCAGTCCCAGCTAAGGTAGTTGTCTTACAATTAACAGTCCCAAGTGCAAGTTACGTTAACACCTCCACATAAACTACCCTGGACTAAAATAACATACGTGAACCCCTTACCCACAAACCATTTAAAAGGTGTGATTTAAAAGCGCTCTCTCTTCTCTCTCTCTCTCTCTCTCTGATCACACCGCATCCCATCAGAGGTCTTCAGCAGGAACATCGGCAATGTATCCATATAACGTTAATAATAACCGAAACTCGAGAAAATATACTCTCTGCCATCCGCTCTACTCCAAATCCTTTTCTCTTAGTGACCTCTTAATACAAACTAATCTATCATATTTTGCGACTTTTTAACTCTGGTAGGATTCAATTCCATTCCTATAGTGTAAGAGATACTTAAATTCATGTGTTCATTATGCCATATGATGTGCGTAATAAATAATCATTTTTAAATAGTTGGAGCGTTCAAGGTCATCTATAATAATCTATAGACTACCCCTCAAGCCCACTCTCAACACTTAGATTCCCCTAAGACACAGGCGTCTCAAGTAATATGAATGCGTAGAGATCTAAGGTGTTAGATTCCATATTATATAATTTATGTGCTAGGTGTAAGAACGCTGGCATTGAAGGATGGAAAGAAGGGACAGTAAAAGCGATAATAGGTTTAATGAAGGAAGTGGAATGAGGATGGAGGTAAGCGTTGCTATGTCGAAGGAAACGAGGTTGGGTGGGGAATTACGAAGGGAGGAGGAAATGCTAAACACAAACTCAAATATTTATTTTAATGCCCTAGACCTAGAAAGACAGAGCAAAATACCTTAAACTAACAATGAATTGACAGAAACAGAAGAGTCTGGTCTTAGACGCACTGATAGGTTTAACGTATGTGGCTAGAGGCCGCCACTCAGAATTACCACTACTACCTAAGTCATAATAAGGTTATTTACTATGACAGAGTAGTCATGAGTAGTTATGGAAATAAAATATGATTATACTGTTGATGGCTGACTATATTCAGTTGGGATATAAACTATTGCTGACAATCTTTGGATCCTTGGCTTTTAAGACGAATTTTTTATGCATATGTTCAACAAAATAGGAAATTGGCTGATTACACTGGTCAACAAAGATTTTTCATCAGAGTAAAATTTGTGTTGGCTGGATAGCATTTTTCACGCTGATTCCAAAACTGCATTCAGATTTTTCTAGCACGTATAGTTTTCAAGATGACGGCATATATATAACTACACAGATTTAACCATTTTAAATAGGCAAAATACTAATATTTCAACATTTGATTGTGTTTATTTTATTGTGTTTTTTTAGTTTATTCATCTTATTTATTTCAATTATCTTAATTATACATCTTATGTATTTCAGGTGTGAGCTTTTACGTCTAGCAGCATTGTGATTCAGGCAACAACGCCGTGCTTTGTGTGTCAAAAGATCAGTCCAGTCCAAGAACTTGTTGTGTCAAGTTGGTGTACATTTTTTTTGAATTTATAGTTTGCTCAGGTCAGTCAACATGCGTCGACAATGTAAGAATGACCCCGACAAGTTCTGTTTCGTATGCGGCCAGTTCACAACTAAAACACAGCGACGAAGTATTACAACCGACATTAAGAAAATATACAAGCTATACTTTGGTTGCCATCTAGGTAACCAAGATAAACCATGGGCGCCACATCAAATCTGTTCTGGCTGTTCAAATGGATTACGTGATTGGCTTAACAAAAAGAAAGCTTCAATGCCATTTGCCATACCCATGATATGGAGGGAGCCGAGAGATCATCATGAAGACTGTTATTTTTGTAGTGTGAACTTAATGGGGTTTTCTGCCAAGAACAAACACCAGATTGTATATCCAAACTTGGATTCAGCACGTAGACCAGTAAAACATGATGAAACATTGCCCATTCCAATTCCCCCAAGTGATAGGCTAGATTCTATCATAGATGACATGGAAAGTGATGAAGGTGCAACTGGCGTTTCCGGACCATCTACAGAACCAGAGTACACTTTTGAAGGTAGACATTTAGAGCCTAAAAAGTTAACCCAAGGACAGTTGAATGATCTTGTTATAGACTTATCGCTGTCTAAAGAGAAATCAGAGCTTCTCGCCTCAAGACTAAAGGAGAACAATTTACTTGAGAACAATGTTCGTATTAGTTACTACCGAAAGCGGAATTTTGAATTAACAGCATTCTTTTCAGTAGACGGTCCTCTCTGTTATTGCCATGACATCAATGGACTATTTACAGCCATATCTCAGACGTATGTGGCATCTGAGTGGCGCCTCTTTATTGATTCGTCGCAGAGAAGCCTGAAAGCAGTTCTTTTGCATAATGGTAATATAATGCCATCCATCCCCATTGCCCATTCCGTCCATCTAAAAGAGACATATGACAATATGGATATACTACTTAAGGCAATCAAATACGACAGTCATCAATGGAATGTTTGTGGAGATCTAAAAGTTATAGGAATGCTTATGGGTATGCAGTCAGGATTCACAAATGGATATGTGAAAACTTTCTTGGAAGCAACAAGTCACCTGCGTATAAGGATGGAGTCAAGAACCTCCTTGATGCCTTCAAAGAAATGGAGTGTCGAATGTCGTTAAATATTCACTTCTTGCATTCCCACTTAGATTTCTTTCCTGAAAACCTTGGTGCAGTGAGTGACGAGCAAGGAGAGCGCTTCCATCAAGATATTCAGATGATAGAGAAGCGCTACCAAGGATATTGGAATGAAAGCATGATGGCGGACCATTGTTGGATGCTGTATCGTGACAATCCAGACCAAATTTACAAAAGGAAATCACACTCACAGCGCTTTTAATAAAATAATGTATATATTCTTTATTTATAAGTACATTGAATAAAGTATATGATGTATTTGTTGTTTAGCATTCCTAAGTGTGATCTATACATCCATAAATTTTCTTATAGCAATATCAAAAACTTAAAAATATCAAAACCAGTGTATCTATATAACTATACGTGCTAGAAAACATATAAAACCAGATTCGGAATCAGCGCGAAAGATGCATTAAGAAAAGTGTGATCATGTTTGTGATGAGAAAAAAGGTTTCATTTTGTTGGCCAGTGTTATTATTACCATTTGAAGGGTTGGTACCCTTCACAACCGAAATCAATTTCAGAAGGGGGTGCATGGTATCCTCATTTCCTTTATCGTCCCAGCACGCTTCACATAAGCCATTTACACAAAGTTGGAAAGGCCGTCTGTGCACCACGAGACGACCCAGGCAATGCGGGGAGCAATGGTGACATTGCATGAATATGGTGTGCCAATAAGAGAAATATCAAGACGACTAGACGTTCATCGAAGCACTGTGGAACGGTGGATTCATCGGTATGAAGCAGAAAACAATCGCTACTTTGCCGAGGTCTGGTCCTCCGCGTTCAACATCTCAAGAGGAAGATGCTGCGATTGTTAATCATGCCAGATAGCATCCGTTTGTTCCAGCGACGCATATTTACAGACACCTGAACCTTCGTTGCAGCGAAAATACAGTGAACAACAGATTTCACGAGGCAAGGTATTTTTCTCGCCGTCCAGCTATAAAACCTGCATTGACGATTGAGCATAAAGAGGCGCGGATGGGATTTGCCTTGCAATACTTGCCGCAGGAGGAAGAATTCTGGAGGAAAGTTGTGTACTGTGACGAAAAATCATTTTCAACAGATAGTCATGGTTCCCTGCATTGTTGGAGGCAGCGCGGAAAACGCTATGAAGAAGGAAATGTTTTCCCGAGCAAATGTAGTGGTCACATCAATCTTGGTGTGTGGGGCTGGATGTCTGGCTATGGTGTCGGAGAATTGACTCAAGTAGATGGACGCTTTACTGGACAGCAATATTGCCAGATACTGGAAGAGGTGCTGCTACCCAGTGTTCGTGCGTATCTGGTTCCAGCACCGGAACCATTTTACTTAATGGAAGATAACAGTCCCATTCATAGGAGTAACGTTGTGAGAGCGTGGTACGAAGATCACCCAGAGATTATTAATCTAATTCTGCCACCACGTTCTCCTGATTTGAATCCGATTGAAAACCTTTGGGTAATAATGATTAACGAATGGAAGCAACGCAATGAAAGAACATTTGAAGCACTTTTAGCTCACACGAGGAACAGTTGGGAGAGCTTACGCCGAACACCAAACATTCCCTACAATCTGGCCTCTTCTATGCCGCAACGATTGCAAGAAATTATTGATGCTGGAGGAAGCTATACGAAATACTGATGTTAAAGCCATGACGTAAATGTGTATCGAATATATATTTATGTTAATATAGAATTTTATTATATTTTTATGTGTGACATCGATAAAAGTATATATTGTGACCATGAAAGAACTTTACTTATCGTTAGTTAGAATCATTTCTTGCAATGTCTACACTCGTGGAGATGATAATACATGCATTGTTGAAACAAACTATGAGAAGGTAATAGTTTCAGGAAAAAAATAAAAACTGGCAACATCGAGGTCATCACATGTTTATGGGAATTGTCATATGATATGCTACCAATGAACTCTTATATACTACTATATACAGTATACTATATTACGTAATAATTACGATGAACAAATCAAATGCAAATTTCTCTGATTCACGGCCCACCAGTCTTGCTTTAGACTAATGACTTTCATAAGATGGAATAGGTTTAATATAGTTCGTTTAATAGGTTACCACTTAAAACAATGGATAAACTATCTATTAGTGAGACGACCGTGACTTCCTCGAAATGCGAGCGCGTGAGAGGTTCACTGAGGAATTTGGTCATTAGATTCTTCACGTAGGATATATATCACAAACAACAATATTGACAACAATTCCCAACAATTACTTAATATCAATAATTGCATTTGAGCAAATAATTTAGATCTGCGTCAAAATAACTTAGGTATCATGCCATGATTTGGGATATTTGCCGAATTAGTCGTTCTCTATAGTTTACAGTATATATTGAGACGGTATAATGTAATGCCCAGCTAATATTATGATGACTAGGATTGCTCCATAACCATCCCAACATCCCGAAACTTGCTCCATTCTGCTTCTTAATCATTTGTATTTTAAACACTAAAATGTAGCAGAAGGGACGTAATAATGGACGTCATTGATTGTGTTAGAGCAGTTATGTGCACCAATCCGAACACACCTCCGCTGCCATAAGGACCGCCCATTTTATACCTAACAGACTAGCTTGGGACGAGACAGAAGCGTGAGACTTCTTGTAAGCACTGTACAAGGTTACTATAAATCTCGAGCAAAGTGGGAACACGGCTTCTGTTGAATAATCCATTTCTAATGTACCCCCTAAGGCGACTCCATTGACGTATAGGGTTATATTTTTAAGGCCGAAATTTTCGAAATTAAAGGCGTTATTTTCATATTTTCCATTCACAGAAACGTGTTCCTGCATTCCAATTAATAACTGTTTAGGTAGAGATCCGAGGGCGACGTTTTCTATCTGCTTCGATGCCAACCCTGCCGGCACCGTGTATAGTTTGATCTGTACTCTGTTAATTGGGTATTTTACTGTGGCATGTAGTAAATTTTTTTCAATTTCTAATTCTTTAGCCGAGCTTAATTTCACTCGGCGTACGCAAAGTTATGTTTCCATAACATGAATCACCATGGGCTTTGCGCTATCCTCTTGGTCAGCCCCCAGATTTAAACAAATCTTAGGATTCGTGCGAGTGAGCTTTATTCTCATATCGACCCCATTCAAAAGCAGCTTCTCCTGGAATGTGAAGTCTGTATACAGGCATTCAAAGCCTTCATATATGTTCTTTTTAGAATTTTTAAATGTCCTTTATACTGCTTTCGTCTTTAGCCCTCGGCAGTTAAAAAGGTGTCCTTCGCTTCTTTTGAAAAGTTGAGGACATTTTCCAGATAAGCTCTTAGGTGATAGTAACCCGTTCCTGCCGAAATGTTGACCTGGTTTAAATACACGTCGCACTGACTGAATATGGAGTATAGAAAGTTTGTTTCTGGAAAAACAGCATATTTGTCTTCGCAGTCCGTTCCATCTGAATGTGCTATACGCAGTTTAGCGTACATGTGTACACAGCTTGGATCAAAAAAGTAAGGGCTTTAGCTGAGAATCACGAACTCTAATTGTGTTTAACGAGTTAATCGTAATAAAGTCACTGTGCTCAATAGAAACTTGAGTTGGAGACATGTCAAAGAGGGACAGCTCCGATTTACAACATTGTAAACTACACGGATGGATGAAACGGGCCATAACGAGTCAGAAATAGTGCCACCTCTCTCGACAAATAGTAAATAGCCTATGATTCATGAGAGCAATGTCCTTAGCTTATATCAGTTAAAAAAATGATCAACCATAGGTTTCAGTCGCTTAGAACACTTCTTTTTTGATGTGCTTTTACGTGTAACGCCACGTGTTAGTAATCCCTTCTTCTTCTTCCGGACAGACCTCTTCTTCTTTTCACCACCGCGCATTTTTCTCTTTGTATTTTTGATGATTTCATCCCGTGTACTTTTAGAGCTTTTTAATGCGTTTTTAGAGCTTCTTTAGGCTTAGCCCCCGCCATTATGTCTTCTACCGTGTTAAGACCTGATTGTAACGCTTTCCTCCAGAGATATCTGGCGCCCCTCTTCAACAAGGGGACAGCCGTACACAGTATGGTTGAAAAAATGGATCCAAGCCCACTCCCGCCTGGTATCTCACTCCTCGACACACTGTGAAAGGCCTTCGGGTCATTATAGTACAGTGCGACGAAAGTGCAGCTTCACTGTTAAGCTCCCGTCACCGAAAGGGAAACTTTTCCCCTCAATCGTTCTTATATATATTGAGATATTGATTAATAGATTAGTTGCGACATTCACATAAGGGGCCGTCATATGTAATGCTCAAGCTCTTCCCTCTATGATTGGGGATGTGTGCGATGCGCAGCAGACGCGCCTGGGTATCCCCGACAAACTGATGCTCCACGATATTGCTTTAAATATAGTCCATGTCTGGGGGGGGGGGGGTGATAGCCACCGCCTAATTTCTCCAATTTCAGCTGATACATTAGGCTGGACAAGTCATGTGCCTCGTGAAAGGTATCTCTTTGGAGGGCTGCTCCATATCGGCCCTCTGTTATAATTATGAACAGCCCTTTGTCTTTAATATTTCTGTTAGCCTGTGATTTTCGGGTCAGAGTATGTGCATGGGTTTGTTTACGATTTCATTATACTAAATCATCCGTAAGATTTGAGCTTTTTAAACTACCGTTTAAGTCTCTCACAACATCCTCGGCCGCACCATAACGAACAGGGCCTAGTGTTACTACTGTAGTGTAATACAGTAGGGTGTGTCAATTTTAGGGAGCAAAGTGAAATCTTTAGATTTTCAAAGACCCCTAGTGACCAAATGATGCATTTTTATGTGCTAAATCGAAATATGGCTTTAAAATTCAGATTTGACCACTCCTAGCTACTTATATTTGAAGTTGAAGTTTACGAAATGCAAGTTTTTTTTTTTATTGTATATAACTACATTTTACATATATTACATACAATTAAAGACATTTGATTGTATTTCAATATTAAAACTTAAAAATATAGATAGGTTTCTTGAACTTTGCCAAGGATGCCATGTCTGCTTTGCTCTTGTTCCTGGACATGAGTCTCTACTGGCCCACCTGGCCACTGATGTACGCCTCCCTCCTCTCTTGTGAGTAAACATGTTGTGCTGCCTCAGTTGTCATCCTTACATACCTCTCTACTGACTGTGTGTGTGAGGGCCACGCAGGAACTTCCATTGGTCTATCCAGAAACTCCTTGATTGTAGCAGTGGTGAGGGAGCAGGTCAGAGGAGGTTCAGTCACGCCAGAGTTCCAGTCAATAAGCTCCGAGAGTTTGGTGGCATCTGGTTTAATGTCAGGAGTCTTCCTGGGTCTGGCTCTGCAGTCTCCTACCTGTGTGTCCTCATCTCCTTCACCTCTGATTTCCAGTATCCTCTTCACTGCCTCCTTCCTCTCCTCCTCCACCTCACTTCCCAGCGTGGCCTGGAGCACAGCTTCAGAGTGTGCATACCAGGCTGATCTCTTCACTGTAGGCATCACTATTCCTATGACCTCCTTCTTCTGACTTCTGAGCAGCTCCAGCTGGTACAGTACATGCCTGGGACCCTCCACCCAGCTGTGATTTAACTTGATGTTGAACCAGTTTGGCATGTAGACTCCCACTATGAATTCCACAATTATCCTCAGATTCTTCAGGTTCCTACCCTTCAGCCCATGTTTGGAAATCCACAATCTGCAGAACCTTAGAGCCGTGGTGACCCACCTACTGTGACAGACTGGCCCAATCTCCAGGAGAGCTATACTCTGAGGTACCTCTCCCGATCTGATGGCAGTGATGATTCTGTAGCCATATGATTGGTCTGTGCTGAGGTTCTTGACTACCTCCTGACTGAGATGGGGTAGAGGAGGACCAACAGTGATCCTCGTGAAGTTTGGGTTGATCTCCAGCTCAGTGGCAGTGTCTAACATCTTCCCTAGGAGCCCAGACAATTTGCTCAATCTCTTGCCATCCAGTGCAGTCACCAGGTGTCTGAAACTCAGCTCCCCAGTGTGCAAGTCACAGACAATCCACACCAACTTCCTGCTAAGCTTGGCCTCCACATAATGCATTACTCCTCCCTCCCAGCCAGTTTTCACATTAGTACTGTCACCTCCTATGGACAAAAGGGTCGGGTCTGCTCCTCTCTCTCTTAGCCAGTTCACCAGATGATCAGCAATGACCTCAGCATGACTTCTCTCCTCTGCAGCTTCCTCTGGTACAAAATGCCAGAAATAGTTCCCACCTGGTTCATTGCACACTGTGTAGTGTTCTTCCTTAATGAGGCCAGGAAACTGCCTGTCACTGCCCTCAGCTTCCATCATCACTTTGGTGTCATCTCTTTTCCCATCAAAGAAGATACAGGTGATCAGTGGTGTAGTGCTAAATAAAGAAGTGAGGGAAGGCATTTTGAAAGTGTTACTCAGATGCGGGGGGGACAATGGCGAGCGCGGCGAGCCCATACAGCTGGGGATCCGGGGGCACTGTAAGCCCCCACGGGAAATCTTTTGAAATCTGACCAATTTCAGGGATATTTTGAGGTCATATGCACTGGATATTAGGATATATTCCAAGGTTGAAGATGCAGTATTTCCAGTGTCATTAGATATACGACATCCAGTACGATCAATAAAAATAGCTAACAACTGGAATGATTAACTAAAAAAAAGTTAACAACTGGTACGCCGTGGTGACTGTTTCATCAGATCTTTATAGGCTAGCATCGCCTCAGTCGAAGCTAAAAGAAATGAAGCAGTTAATGATTCTTTCTCATATTTCTTCTAGGGGTGGGAATTAAAATTTCATGACGTTAGAGATTTGTAAGTTCGGATTTATTTGAAATAGTGAGGGAACGCCGTTCCGTCTACCAAAAAAAGTAAGGGAACGCCGTTCCCACGCGTTCCCACAGCACTACACCACTGCAGGTGATGCCATTTTCCCTAATCTCTTCATCAAACTTCTTGACCAGCTCCTTAGTCAGTCTCTCCTGAGCCCTCCTCACCTTGTTGTGGTCAATCACCAGTGTTGTGTCAAACTCTGTGATAAGACCAGCATCAATCCAGGCAGCAGTGGCAATCTCTGCAGTCTCTCTCACCCAGTGTGATGTCTCAAGTTAGCCAGAGCTATGTTGATGATATCTTTAGTGTTGTATTTCTTCTTCTTACCCACAGGCAAGGAAGAAGTTGTCGCAGCCTCTGGTATGAAGTCTTCGTCCTCCCC
This sequence comes from Bathynomus jamesi, assembly GCA_023014485.1. Classification (NCBI taxonomy): domain Eukaryota; kingdom Metazoa; phylum Arthropoda; class Malacostraca; order Isopoda; family Cirolanidae; genus Bathynomus; species Bathynomus jamesi. The sequence continues at coordinate 745,158 of JAJOZX010000154.1, forward strand.
TCCTCCCTGTCCCCTCCAGTATATCTCCAGTCTCCTCCAACTCCATCTCCAACAGTGACTCCTCCCTCAACTCCTCTTCTTTCTTGGCTGACTCCTCTGCCTTCCTCCTCCTCTTCTCCTCGGCCTTCCTGCTCTGCTCCTGTCTCTGCAGCACTGCTTCCTGTCTCCTGCTCTCAGGGTGATCAGCTAGACCCATCTGGTGTGCCCCCACACTTCCCACCTTTTCTCTCTGACCTTTAATGAAGGCAAGCTCCTGCACTGGTATCTTCTGCTCGCTCCTGCAGCTGCAGTCAATGTGAACCTCACTGTTGCAGACAGAGTTGCACCCAAGTTCACTGCAACTCCTGATCACACAGTGACAGGTCAGGATGTCCACCAATTTGTCCAGTTTCATCATGAACCTATCTTTGACCTCTAGCTTCACATTGCCAATGGACACCTTCACTGCCTCATCCCACAGTGCCTTCACTTTAGCCCTGATCCTGACCTCAGTGTTGATTACAGGTCCTGTGAATAGAGCGTTGGCCTTTCTCCACTGAGCCAGTAGCCCTGGAACAATGCCGTTATTAATCAGGTCATTAACTGGGTAATTCCTCCTGTCTTCCTCACTCATCTCTCTCCTCAACAAACCATACCTCAGAAGATCTGTGGCTGTGGGCAGCTCAGCAAGGGGAAGTTCCCTCCCAGTCCCCACCAAATGACTTAGGTGACAACTTGATTTGCTTCGGGTTCTCATTTCTTTCTGACTCATCCTGTGGACCTGTGAACAAAAGAAATGTCATTGAAATTTGGATAGGCCTACTGATTATGATTACATAAAATTAAGTTAATTGAAATTCTTAACGTCTTCCTATAAGCTCAGAAAAAAGGTTGTGATGTTATAGGCACAAGACTTAATTATTCAAAGTAATGACAATTTCATATATCTAACACAGTCATTCTCAACGGGGGCGAAAGTTGAGCTGAGAGGGGCGATAGATTGTCACATACAAATGGATTTTTCTTAAAAAAAATAATCTTTCTATAAACATTATTCGTAAATTAAAATACACAAATTTGTATTTTAATAAACTTATTTATTCCAAATTCATGTCCCTTCGTCTGTTTGACATAAACATGTTTTAAACATGTTGCGTTTTGTATACGGGTAGCGGCAGCTGCTTAGCTTAGCCTTAGCGTCTGGCGTGACTGGTGTCTGGCAGTCTTTGAACAGCAATTGTAGCGGGCGGGTGTTACTTAATTCTCATGGTGATATTCTGAGGTTTAATGGTGTTGGTGTTGTGATAATGGTGTTTAATGGTGTTGTGATAATAATTGAATGACCTACGTTCAAAGTGAACAAAGCATTACTTGTTTATTATATTTTCATATCCCTCCCATCATTAATCATGGCTGCTGAAAAGAAGAAGTGTAGACAGTATCTGGAGGAGTATTTGTCTTATGGCTTTGTTGAAAGCCCATTTGATCGAAGACAGCCTATGTGTCTTATATGTAACAGTTCATTTTCAAATGAAGCTATGAAGCCATCAAGACTTTTAGAGCATTTAAAAAGAAAACATCCTGATAAAATGGACAAACCCATTGATTATTTCAAAAATTTGAAAAAGAATTTTGAACAACGAAAAACTGTTCCTTCTTTATTTAGAAAAAGTACACAAACAAATGCAAATGGAATGATTGCGTCTTATGAAATTGCACAAATCATTGCAAAAACTGGAAGTGCGCATACAGTTGCTGAAAATATTATACGGCCTGCCTTTGAAATTCTCATGAAAACTGTGTTGTATCAAGATTCATCAAGTGTTTTAAAAGCATTACCATTGAGCAATGATTCGATTCGGAGAAGAATTGATGAAATGTCATCTGATGTAGAAACCCAGCTAGTTGAAAAAATAAAAAGCAGAAAATTCTCAATTCAAATTGATGAATCAACGGTTAGTGATAGTAGAGCTATTATTATGGCATACGTCCGTTTTATAGATGAAGACTGCAAACTGTGTGAAAAATGTTGTTCGTAAAATCTTTGGAAACCGACACAACTGGATCATCCATTTTTGAGGCTTTGAGATCTTGGTTTGATGAAAAACAAGTACCCTTTGAAAACTTAGTATCCTGCGCAACTGATGGCGCTCCATCCATGGTGGGAAAACATAAGGGATTTATTGCCCACTTAAAAAATGTGTCCTTCGATTTTTACAGTGCATTGTGTCATACACCGCCATCATTTAGTGGCCAAAAATATTAGTCCAGTTCTTCTTGAATCATTGGCAATAGTTATTAAAACAGTTAATAAAATTAAATCTCACAGCAAGTATGACCGACTTTTTCGGAAGTTTTGCAGTGATAACGAAGAGCAGCACACTAGACTTATTTTGCACACGGAAGTTCGATGGCTTTCAAAAGGAAACTGCCTAGCCAGATTTGTAAGCCTATTTGATACAATAGTTAGTTTCTTGGAAAGTGAAGGGGAGGTAGATTTGGCAGAGGAAATAAAGACACAAATGTGACATCTACTTTTTGGCTTGGATTTTTCGAAAGCTCAATGAAGTTTCACTTCAGCTTCAAGGCAAATTATGTACGTTGCTAGACTGTAAACGTGTTCTGAAAGCTTTTACTGAAAAATTAGGTATTTTTCGAACCAGTTTACAGAAGAAGCACTTCAACAGCATGCCCGAGTTAACAGAAATAATTGGACATCTCTCAGATCAAGCTCTTAAAAATTACGCAGAATATTTATTGTCATTGAAAGAAGAACTGAATAGCCGATTTTCAGATTTATTTTCTTTTGAAGTCAAGCCATGGATGCTGGATCCTTTTGACTGTGATATAGAATCTGTCAGTGAAAACATCCAAGAGGAACTTATTGAACTAAAATGCAATGATGAATGCAAATACAAATTTGAAAAAGCTGGAATGACTGAATTGTGGCTTTCAAATACAACTAAACAGCTCTATCCAAACATGTGGTCTAAAATGGCTAAAGTACTGTTGTGCTTTCCAACTTCATATTTGGTTGAATGTGGCTTTAGTGCAGTCAATAAAATATTGACAAAGGAAAGAAGTAGAACTGATATATGCATGCGAGGAGACATAAGACTAAAACTCACAAATATCAATCCAAATATTGAGAATCTAGCAGCAAAGCATCAAGCACGAGGGTCACATTGAATAAACAACGTAAGTAAAATGTCATTTTAGTTTCATTAAGAATTTTTTGGGGAACGATTGCTTTAAAAAATAACCAAAAGGGGGCGATAGGGAAAAAAAGGTTGAGAAACCCTGAATTCTAACATATCAAAATATACAGAAAGTTTGGGTCACATAACATTTCGAATAATTTGAATTACACAATATTTACATTACGAAGTAATCAAAATTGTCAAAAAGGAGGGAAAACACATGCATTCACAATCAAAACTCCAGCATTTGTGACTATGTGAAACTTAGAAACCATACTGCACACCAAAAATAACCAAAGTTGACCACACATATCAATGGCACATTGATATACGATGCTACAGTCATATTTAAGTTATATTTCAAACCTTTATGGTCAAATATATGTAGGTAAATGGCTTTTTTAAACAACACTAAAGATATTTCTAAGTTTGCTAGATAATATGACATCATTTGAGCATTAGTAGTTTTTGAATTGTTGACTTTACTAAAATTGACACACCCTAGTAATACAGTGCCTCCCCACTTCAGGCAGCACGCATGGTTTCATCCCGAGTTACCCCTGCCTTTTCACACTCATCACGGTCTCTAAGAATCGTAAAAACGGCTTCTTTATAATCAGTACTTAAAAAGATGGTGTCCAGCTGAATTTCGCATATTCCAACCTCATATGAATCACGACCCAATTCAATGGGCCCATGGAACTCTGTTACAAAGTTGGCAAGGGTGTTGTTAGGATGTACAGACAGAGAAGAGGACGGGAGTGTGACGTAGGAATGGTTAGGCGCCATGTTGCACACTATTTAAGCTTCATTATTGCATCAGCTTTTATATAGGTGTTGAAGCGTTCTGGGTACCCTAGTCATTTCACCTGGTACATTTTTATCTTTCCTGAACCTTTGCTGCCGAAATTTTTTCAATTTTAAACATGTTTTTCCTAAATTAAATGGCACTTTCTGCAACTCCTCGCCGTAAAAGCCTCCTGCAATTTCTTCCCCATTCAAATCTTCAACGTAATACAGCATTATCTCGTCTTTAGGTCTCATAGCCCTAGCTTTAAAAATCTCACGTGTCGAACCTCGCTCAAATACCTTCGCGAATTTATTACCCGAACGCAACAGCCTTACATAATCAGCGATTTTGAAACGAGCAGAGTGTGGCGGCGCTCTACGAATATCTCTTCTCACCTCACGCTCAGTATGCGTACCTCTTTCTAAAATCTCGTGAGGTGTTGTCCCAATCGCAAGGTGGTGTGAACGGTTGTAGGATCAGGCCAGCGACTCCAGAATGTCTATATATCTGTATGTGTTTTTATGTGTAAAATAACGAAGCATGCGTTCCTTTATGGTACGTTGAACTCTTTCAGCTAAAGAGGCCTTATGTATAGAATTGCTAGTGTAGTAGCTGATATTAAACTCTGTCAGCATGTTCTGAAAAGCTCTGTCTATGAATTCTTTCCCCAAATCCGTGCAAAAATAGCCAGGAATCCTTTTCTTTGAACATCAGCGTTTCGGTTGCTTTAGCAACTGTTTCAGGTGATTTATTTTTCAGGGGAATTAACCACAGATATCTAGAGAATACATTTATTATGAATAGGATGTAGCGGTAGCCACCATTATACACTGAGTATCTTTGTATGTCTGTTAAATCCGCCTGCCAAATAGAGTCAATCGATGTCGCTGTTGTCTTGGCTGTTTTAAACCTTTATTTCACCGGCTTATGAAGCGTATAAGCATCCTGCTCCCGAAAAAACCTTTTAACATCTTTTTTCCCTACTCCCTCATTATAAACGCTTCTGTACAATCTATCAACGCCGCCGTTGGAGGCTGGGCTAGAAATGTCATAATAGCGTTTTCTTAATATGTTGGCCATTTGCGTATTTTAGAGGCACGCAGGGAGGGTTGACCGTTGTTGTTTGGTTTCTTCTTTCTCCTCTTCGGAGATCCCACCGTTCGGGGTGATGGCGTGCTCATTTGTGGCATATGCGAGGCTTGCTCCAAGTCTTTTGACCTGTTCAGATTTCCTATCAATGTTTTGGGGGATATTTATTTGTTGTAGTCTTGCTTTAATATGCTTCCATCCTGATGGTGAGGGCCTATCCCACTTTCTCACCAGGTCATGGACGACGTCAACGATATTCGAGCCCTGTACCTTTGTTCTTTCAACAATGACCTCACCTGTATCGGTCCACTGTATAATGGGGTCCTCACTCAATAGATTATAAAGACTTAAACTTTTATTCCTCAATGTATGTGGGAGACTGCTTTTTAATACATGCTCGATATGTTGTCGGGTCGATCCGTTATTCTTTGACTGGTCATCTCTAGCATTGACCCCAGGTCCTATGCTGCCATGTTCAACGTTGTCTGCGCTGTGCCTAATAACTACGGGGACCTCTGTCGGATTCTTATAATTTTCGTACTCATGAAGAAATTTCTGCAGAGCTTCTTGGTATAAGATTCTTTTCTCAGCAGGTGACTTTTCACTCTTTAATAGGTCTAACAATTCGCTTTCCATTCTTTTAAGCCTGCTTTTACGGAGTTCTAGAACCGTATCTGGGGTCTTTGAACTTTGTAGTGAAGCATACACCTCGTGTGGAATCACGACTACTTTCTTCATTATATTAATTTCGTCAATAAAGGACCCAAAACTGAAAATAAGATGGGGAGGAATGAACGCCTTCTTTGTACAATAATTCGTTTTTTCTTCCCCAGAGTTTGACTTTTACGAGCTAGTGTGCGTATTATGTTCTTATAACGGCGTAGGCGAGCCTTCTGAGGGGGGTTCATTGGTAATTACATTTTATAACGTTAAAACAGATTTCACAGATTCATTTTAAAAAGTTGGAGTCAATATTTTTAACAAATATCTGTTGCAATGCCCGGGGCAGTCGATGATAGACTTTTGTTAATTCATAGCATTTCTTTAGTCTATTTGTCATTCTGGAATATACACCGTTTCAGGCTTGTTTGGGAATATATTCGTCCTTAGAAGCACTCTAAACGTGTTTCGCGGTTGAAGGTCATAAAGCAAATATCCGTAACGTTGACTTGTAGCTTCTTTATAAACTTCCAAAAACTCCTTACGCTGATTCGGGAACATTTGATTAGCTAATACCCCAATTTGTGACACATCTCTAAGTTGGGCGAATAAGACTAGATAATATGCATTTAAGGACACATCGCGCATGTATCTATTTTTGAAAAATAGATTCTGGCTCATGAAGAATACGCTTATGTTAAGATGGTGGGAGAATACTGTAAATGTCTCGGCAAACGTTTTATCCATTTCTAACATGAGATCATCAATTACAGTGACTGTATGATCATTTCCCTTTAACGAATTAACGTTATATACACCTTTGCGGAACAAAATATCATCTTGGTACTCGTTGAATACTGACTGGTATGTCGAATAGCACCATATGACTTTATGCACAAATTTTGAGAACATCTCCCCTTATCTTTAATGATTTTAAACATAAACACAGTTTTACCACATCCTGTAGGGCCAGATATAATACATAATTTTTCTACAGAATCCATCTCTAACACGTCACGCTCCTAAGTGGAACATTTACAAAATATAATAAAATTTTATGTGATGTTTCTTATATTCTATAGTCTTGTTTTTTCTCTTCTTCCACAGAACCGTGAATGACGATGAGGTACAGCAACATGTCCCCATCATCGATATTAAAGACTATTCCGATGACAGTGTAGTTGTGGCTACAGGCTCCAGCCCTGAAAGCGTACCCACACCAGCGACATCTGTAGCGCCCCCACGCGACAATTCAAAGCGGAGGCATGATGACGAATCGTCTTCCACGTCAGGTATAAAGCGTGCCAGGCTACGTCTTACGACACAACCCCCACACTAGTTCCTTCCACTAATAAAGATGTACCCCCTTATTCCTGTTCAATTCCGGTCGCATCCTCCACAGCAGCGCCAGCTTCTCATTCTGTAGAAGCTAGTATAACATTCGAACTGGTGCGCACCACCACCCCCATCCCAGCCCTGACTAGAAATCGGTACGTAGTCAGGGTTGACCAGCGAACCGTGTATAGCAATGGTGTTAAAACGGACTGCGACGCGTAGTTGAACCTATTGTGGAGTTTGCCCTTCAGAACAGCGACGGACGTGAAGTCAGGACGAGGCTGTCCTTTGGGTTTGGGTCAGATGACGGGGATGTAGATGATTTTGGGGTAGTAATACCATACAGACACCTGGCTGATGTAGATATAGAATATATTTTGGGTCGTATAATGCAGGCCTCTCAAGGTAGTACAACCTTCAACATGGACAACTTCACGATAAATATTGACCGCGTATTCCGTATTGCGGGTCATACTGCCACACCTTATACTCTTAACTTCAATTCTCAGGTTATTTACAGACGGCATATAAACTCCGAGCGTAGTTGCGGCTTTATAACAGTAGTCTTAGCTCATACGTTTACTGTGCTAAATGTACGGACCCAAAAAATTTGGTTGCCTACGGTTGTGCAGTATGCCCATAAACTGGTAGCATATCGCAAGCTTGAGTTTGAGTGTAATATGGGTCCTGAAGAGCTGAGAAGGGTAGAGTAGGAAACGAATGTTCGTATAGTTGTATATGGAATGGATGATCGTCGTAGGACTGTGTATGTTTTTAAAAGCTGTGTGAGAGACCGTACAAGACCCCTACTTATTTTAGGGCTGTCAGTGTCAACGTATCTCCCCATCTGTAATATAAGAGACCTTTACGCGAGTTATGATAAAAGTCGAAAGTATGAAGGTATCATGATTTATGTAAGGGATGTCTCGAGTGCGGACAGTATAGTGAAACATTGTAAGGATTGCCACATGGTATATAAGCAGTGTAAAAGCCCCAAATGTGAAAGTCTGTAGTTGAAGCTGAGATGAGGGACTGTAATGTGTGTAGACGCATATTTTTCAATAATAAATGCTTTGAGCTCCATAAGTCAATTGGCACTTGCAGAAAAATGAGAATCTGTGAATGTGGTATGTTTCATATGATGGATAATTGGGGGACATTCACGCATAAATATGATGAAATTCACTGTTCTACATGACATGAGAAATATAAGGCAGATGGTATAAAGTATGTATGTTATACGAAAGATGCTAAGCCTAAAAATAGACCTTGTATAACTGTGTACTACGATATAGAAACATATACGGTTGCTGAAACCACAGAGGTTATCCCACATCTCCTTGTAAGCCAGACTATCTGCGACGAGTGCATGGAAGTCGAGTGTGATGAGTGTCACAAATGTGGTAAACGGACAAACTTTTTTAAAACGATTGCACACGACAACCCCATGAAACTCTTTGTGTCCTATATTGTCAAGTTAGCGGACAATTTTAAAAAAATTGCTGTATAGTCTTGCTCATAACGGCGCAAAATTTGACACTCAATTCCTTTATAAGGAACTGCTTCAACACGAGTCATCGGAGATATTTACAGGAGATCCTTTGAAAAAAGAAAACAAACTTATACAGATGCAAATAAGAGGGAATGTTCATTTTAAAGACACTTTATTATTCACACCTTGTAAATTAGCCAAGCTACCCAAGGTGATGAGCGTAGCCGCCGAAGTTTCAAAAGGGTATTTCCCTTACACCTTCCTCACTAGCGACACTTTAAACTAAGTAGGCCTGCCTCCCCCCAAACATTACTTTAACTACGCCAGTATGAGTGATAGTGAGCGTGAAGATTTTGACCGCTACTACAACAGTTTTAATGAAGATAATCCTTACAATATAGCGGCTGAATGTGAGCGTTATTGCGGAAATGATGTGTGCGTGCTTAGAGTATGTTTCCAGGCCTTTAGAAGGATGTACATAGACCGGTTCAACTGCGATCCGCTGCAAGTCGCAACCATAATCGCTTCATTGTGCTTTACGGTGTTCAAGAACAATTTCATGCCTAAAGACACACTGGCCGTCATTCACAGAAACAATCCCCGCAGTTATGGGCATAAGGCTATTTACTGGCTCAAACATCTACAGCAACAGACCGATGTATACATAAAACATGCCCGCAACACGGGGGAAGTACCCATCAAGATCAATGGTCGTGTTTTTTGGGTGGATGGTCTAAGCGAAGACCGCGTCACTGGTGAGAATGCGTACTCCTTTAACGGTTGCTGGTGGCATGGATGCCCACTTCCTGAGTGTGGAATCGTAGGAGATATCCATGATAGATCACCTGCCGACAGTCTTGCATGGACCCGCACCCGCGATCAGCTTAGAGGCTCCCAGTCCACTCACAAGGTCTTGTGGGAGCACGAATATGATGCACGGATGGAAGCAGATGGGGAGTACCGTGAAGAAATGAACACCATCAACCGTTCAATGGTGTTGGATCCTCTCAGATGCGGCGACAGCTTGTTCGATGGGCGTACAAATCCCTTCAAGCTATACTTTCTGCCTGTGGAGGGCGTGAAACTCAATTACTACGACTTCTGCTCTTTATACCTCTACGTGATGAAGAACAATCCGTAACCCGTAGGAGCACCTGAAAAACTGATGGGTCCAGCCCTTCCCACCATCGAAGAGTTCTCAGCAAATTTGAACGAGAACTATTTCGGTCTTTCTTTCGTAGATGTGCTCCCCCCTCGCGACTTATGGATGCCGATCTTACCCGTCGTTATAGGCCACAAGCTCATGTTTCCCCTGTGCGTGAAGTGCGCAGAGGAGAACAGTGGGCCTGTAGTCACACACACAACCAGCGGAAGATCAGAGGTGTATATACAAGCCCTGAGCTGTCCCTAGCCGTTCGCCACGGTTACGGAATATTGAAGATATATGAGGTGTGGAGGTCTCAGAAGCTACCCAACCTTTTCACGCCATATATAAACACTTTTTTGAAGGATAAGGTAGAAGCATCAGGGTATCCGCGAGGAGTTGAGACCGAAAATGAAAAATCGGCGTATATTCAGCGCTACCGTGACTGTGAAGGGATACAACTTGACCATTCCCAAATTGTAAAGAACCCGGGCAAGCGTTTTAGTGCAAAGTTGGGTCTAAATAGTCTTTGGGGAAATTTGCACAGAATACAGACAAGGGGAACGTTCATCTAGCCCAAAGTTATAACGAGGTGTGGGATTATGCCAACGCTCCCGAGGTCATGAAGTTCGTGAATGTAGGAAATACGTACATAATAAAGTACAACATTACCGAATTGGCTACAGATACATCACGTGTTACAAACATACCTGTAGCTAGCTTCACAACAGCATACGCTCGTATCAAATTTTGGAGACTACTGCATTCTCTTGGGCGGAGGGTTCTGTACGCAGACACAGATAGTGGGATATTCACAGAGGGAGGGTGAATACATGCCGCCTTTTGGGGAATTCCTCGGAGTTGACTGATGAGATCAAGGATAAGTATGGTGATAGTGCATACACTGATTCTTTTGTATTAACAGGCCAAAAACTTATAGGGTACGGGTGAGGGTGGGGGAGGAGATGAAATATATCATGAAGGCGAAGGGCATCATGCTTAACCAGGTGAACCGACGGATCGTTAACTTTGATTCGTTGAAGGAGCTAGTGTGCTTAGAAGATGAAGGTGACCAACCACCCCAACTGACTGTAGGGACCCACAATTTTCGGGCACAGAACCTGGGGACGTGAAAGAACTTAGGAGGACGAAAGTGTGTCGTAACATATATAGGAAACGTTACCAGGTACCTGGCACTTATGATACCGTACCATTTGGGTACCATAGCCCTTGATTGTTTTGTTATATATATATATATATATATATATATATATATATATATATATATATTGTGTCTATTTACTTGTTACGATATGTTTATTTATTTATTACGCGTATTTGAATATATTCCATGAATTAGAGACTAATTATTTGTTCATGATATGTTTATTTATTTAAAATAAATCATGTTTCAATTAGCATTTTATTTCTCCATCGTGTGTGTATGTATGTGTGTGTGTGTGTGTGTGTAGGAAAAGGCTAAGCACTGCCCACTGTATGACCGATCAAATGGATCACGTGACTCCGGCCACTAGCTGATCATATATCTGCCCTGCGTGCTCAGTTGACCTTAACAAGCCCTGGATCTCAGACGTGTATTTTGAACAATTCTCGCGTAGACGGAAAAAGTAATGGCTACCTTTGATATTGCGTGTTCGACATTCATGAAGTGGTATTCGATAAAGTCTACAGATGTGGTAAACACTTAAAGAATCCCTATTCCTCCCTCCTTTGAGGCTTTTAAGGCCATATTGAGCCGTGCGAAACGTGAGGAGCAGGAGGTTAAAATACTCTACGGTTATTCTGGGAAGAGCATTGCAGGCTTTCGTGGCTCAAACGATGTAATACACTAAATTGTGTAAAGGCTCACATACACCGCGAAGTGAAAGAAGCATCACGTGCAGAAGAGAAGCAACGGGTTTGGGTAGTGAGTCTTGTTTATGAATGGTGTTACAAGCGGTATTATGTCATGTTACATCACACCGAGTACGCATACCCTGCATCTGAGAATGTAAATCTTATCATGGACAGTCTAAAATATTTTTATCATTACGTTCATATATATCATGATGAGGTTCGCAGTGAGGGTGTGGCTAAAGGCCTAGGTGAGTTTTTAATAGAGTTCAGAGATGAGTATCGCTTGCTAAGCAAAAAGGACAGATATGGGCACATGTTTCTCTCAAATAGAGCCCCGGAGTGTTAATAAAATGTGCGTAGGTTGAGAAAATACAATACTGAATACCCCTGAACGAAGATGCCTGATACGCATTCCGGGGAGTGGGAACGATAAAACATTAAAGCCAATATTACTTCATGTATCGGAAAAATTCTGATTACCCGGCATAATGGGATTCAAGTATTCACATGACTCTTTCATGCTGGAACAACCCCGTACACGAATCAATAACGCTTGGTATGACACGCCAGTGTGACTCGTTCCCCCACACCTCCGACCGTGCCAAACCGCGCACCGGTTGCTCAGAGTCACCTCACCCGACTGGACGTGCACTCCTCACAATAGAAAACGATGAAGCTTCCGTTGAGCAACATTTTCAATGCCGTATACGATGTAATGATTTGTAACAAATTTAATAAATGACACCGAGCGAAATGTTTATAAAAAAACGCTATATTAACATTGTTCATTACATAGTCGTTTTGGAAAGATAAATTTAAGATGTCTGTTGAATGTAACCTCTCAGAGAATGTAACGGTTTTTATATTTTTTGTGGGTGTTTCGGTTGGGAATGGGGGACAAGAGCTACCCTTGGTGGAAAAAGTTGGGGAAAACCCTCTACAAGATCCTACATACGGGGACTTGAATTCTAAATTTTGTTTAGTCAAGATCACAGGTTTTTGGGGCTCTCAAAATTTTGTAAGTATAGTGTAAGTTTAGTGTTAATCGCAAAATACCAGAATATCTCTCTCGGTGCTGTTTATGTATTAACGTTCGCCCTTGCCCCAAAGACTTGACATGACATCCTTAAATAATTTAGTTATTTTAATAAACATAAACTCCAATCGGCAAGTTATTTCGTCAATCCTTAAGGTTGTGTCAGTGAAAAGTCGGCTGGTAAAGCTGGACAGATACTTATTTACCTGTTGCGCTCTTAATATATCGGCCAAATAGGCCCTTTAATAAATAAAACACTACAACGATGTGTCCGTGACGAAGTCATTGCGTGTGTTCAGACGTAAAACCGGCGCCGTTAACTATGTACTTGAAACGACTTGTAGACAAACAAACTGTGGTAAACGGAATGTTATTTATTTAAGTGTTGAGGAGTTGAATAGAATCTTCGTGATAGTTGAGAAGTGGGGTGAGGATCATTATAAAATACCTGCAGGTGTAGGTATAAGAAGAGAGCAGATTAGTGATAGCCCCTCATATGCCATTGTTTGTACGTTATGTATAAATCGCGACCATCCATGCATTGATATATGGCTGATGTGGAAGAAAGCGTCTGGTAATAACGTTCTTGTCCCCACGCGAAACCGTTTCATCTTCGACAGAATGTTTGAAATCGTCGGTTTTCGCAAGCAAAAGCCTATATTAGACACATGTGTTGCCGATATGCTTTATTTTGATACGGTTCTTGAATACGCATACACCGCTCTGCTCGACGGATTTATCGAATGTAGGAATGAACAAGGCGAGAATGGCCTAGAACTGGATGCATATTTAAAAGGTTTAGACTCTTCGAAAGGTATAGACTCTTCGAACGTAGGTACAAAGGACTTGAGCGGCACAGGGCTGAGCTCACCTACACTGTTCACCCTGAAAAGCTATTTCTTTATACAACGAGCAGCTGTTCCCGCGACTTACAAGATTATTTCACCTGTCAATATGCGTTGAGAAGAAGAGTTCACGGTTGAACTGCTCGGATTGGAAAGAATAAACCCTCGATTGGAAAGGAGTGTTTATAAACTTGAATTTAATAATGATGTTGTGGAAAACGATGCCCTCTTTGTGCGTGCTTTTGATTGTATTCTGTCCGTGTTTAAAGAGTGATAACTTGTCAACCAATTGTAAAGTGGGCACAAAAATAGTATTGAACAAATTGAAGGCCCTTTACATCGAGTATAGGCACCCGCATACTTTGAGTTGTGAAATATTAAATCATATTTATTGCATATTACAAAGAAACGATGATGTAACTGTAAACTCGATCACATGCGAGTTTAGTATTTTAATTAAGCGCAGTAGAACATAAAGCGCTTGTATTTTGATGTGTCTATATATACATGTATATTACCCATGTAATGGAATTCTTCTGTACTATTATCTTCAAGTTAGAGACAAGTATATGCAAGTGTGTATTTGCTCATACATATATTAAATATATATATAGATTTCTCCTGTACTAATATTGTTATTTAAGAATATATATATATATATATATATATATATATATATATATATATATAATATATATATATATATATATATATATATATATATATATATATATATTCTTAAGTGTATATTTTTTGCTGTATAGATTTCTTCTAAACTATTTTTGATTGTATAATTATTTCCTATATATTTCATGTATGTTAAATTATTTCCAATAATACGTAATAAACGATTGAAACAAGTGCTTTCCTGGTGTGTGTGTGTGTGTATATATATATATATATATATATATATATATATATATATATATATATATATATATGTGTGTATATATATATATATATATATAATTTATATATATATATATATATATATATATATATATATATATATATATATATATATATAACGATATTAAGGAATAACTGGGATGAAGGGAATATATAAACGATGCATGTATGCTTCAATAAAGATATATATGTATACACTATGTCAATACGTATACACTATGCCAACTGACTGCTTAAGCCAGTTGGCTGATTTACACCTTCTAAGCCGATTGCTGATGCAAAGAGCGTTATTATGCGTCTGGGATGTCCAGGCGAAGGATGCTCTATCTCCTCTCTCTTCCTCTCCTCTCTCTTAGGTTAGGTTTGGGTGGCAGCTTGCATCTTCCTTTTTTTGGCACTGGCACCCTGGGGAAGGGGACAGCACTATGGTGGTGAGTGTGGCACTGGCACCCTGGGTGGGATTGGCACTATGGGGGTTAGAGTGGCACTGGCACTCATATGAGCAACAATGCATGCAATTGCACCTTCCCACTTTGTGCACATACTATTGGCCTTCAAACCACCATATACAAAAATCACACTTTTGTTTCTGTGTTAACTTCGAATAGGGGAATAATTGAAAAGCCCTTTTACGAAAATAATATATTTGCCAAAAGTTTAACACTAAATAAATCATAATGCAAAAATGAAGCTTTGACATTTATAAAATTTGTTGAAGAATGACACTTGATAATAACATCTCTTTACCTTAATAATTTTAAAATCAAATTTAATTACAAGACAATTAATTGAAAATGCATAAGCAAATTTAAATAGGACTGTTAAACAATTTTAATCTACAATTGGTAGTTATTTAACCGAATACAGCCGTAACTGTAATACGCAAGACCATTAAAATGACTGGACCAATAACAATTTAAGTTATGATCATAGGCCTGTTTGGCCTTCTACCGGAGTAGTTAACATACCTATATAATGCGATTAGAATAAGTGAATTGCTCACTACTTGAATTACAATCTGCCAGGTAGACCTTCCTAGATCGGATTAGGCGTTGCAAATAACGTACAATGGCAATAACACCTTTTTAGATTACCCCAATTCTGTATAAAGTAAACCTATACTCGATCGAAAGAACTCGGTACCCGTTCTCTTTACGGTAAAACATGGTACTATTTCTTGAGTCTCTTCCATTCAGAACTCGTAAGGCAAAGAATTCTTAAGCTGATTTCTTCCGTTGTAGTAATGCCTAGTTAAGAATATGAATTTTTGTTTAATTAAGATAATTTTTAATGTAAATCATTTACTAATAATTATGGAATTACGAAAAAGTATGTTTGTTAGATTTAAATTGTTTAAAATGGGTAGAGTTGGCAATCCTGAACAGAGGCCCACAGAGCAGACTACCCCCACAAGGGAGCGAGTCTTCTAGGCAACGCGTTACGCGTAAGGTTGGCGTCATGTAACGTAAAGTTTAATTAATTGTTTGTGTTCCTCTCCGACGTAAAATGTTATCGTAAAATTCCGTACTCGCACCCCCCTAAATTACTTAAACCATTTTCGGAGTTAAATAAATAATAAAAAGTGTTAAAAGAGTGTTAATAAAACCCCCCTTTGTTTTGTAACGACTTTCATAGTCTTGGCTCGGCGTGGCTACCATGAATATAATTGTAAAGTAGTGTTGAAATGAGTAGAGAAAGCAAGTGATAAATGAAATAAAGAGCCGATAGTAGAGTAAAAAATAAAGAAGAAAGTAATTAATAAAAGGCGTTCACTATATTTGGTGGCTAGCGGCGGTCTTACATCATATTTTGTATGAGGCTTACCCACGTGCTTATTTCGATTAAAATTCTGCCGACCCGGTAAAATAGCCAATAGCGTTAATGAATATTTTATTTCGATTATTAAAATATGTAAATGCAAAGTTTACCCCGTTTGCAGGCAAATTTCGATTTTCATTCCTTAAAATTCATTATAAATGTAATTTCAAAATGGCGCCCATTGTTTTCCAAATTATTCTGAGTCACGTCGCTTCCAAATTTTTGCGCGTCAAAATTTGTTGTTTGAGATCGAGTCTAGACTCAAAACTTATTTTAGTCGTTACAGAGTCGGTAGAAAAACTTGTCCGACTCAATATTGCGAGTCATTATTACGTTAAATTTCGTTCATTAGGTCGGAGAGGACATAGTTTTGAAAATTATCGTGCTGCCTGAGGACTCAATTTTTCTTTTTTTCGTCTCTTCCACTGTTATGCCTGTTCAGCTTACCTTTGTTTACTTTTTGTGTTTAAACTTTTGGAATTAGTGATAATTGTGATCAGAATAATGATTAATAAATAAATTTTATACGGTCCTGTCAAAATGTTTCAGCGAAAATTTGTACCGATTGTAATGAACATGAAAAATTTTCTGGGTTTCATTAGCAGATTTTTTATTATATTTCGATTGGTTGTACATAAATTATAATGATAGGCTTATTTTAAATAATTGTTTATATAGATTTACGGGCTTTTTGCTTTGCTTCGCTTCGCGCTAAATAGGATTAAGTTACATTTTAATTAAGGGACAGTCGAAAAATAATCTTAAACATATTAATTTGTCAGATTATAGACCGGCCGTATAGGATTGTTAGACTTCAAAATAAACTAAATTCGTTTAACTGAAATAGAGAAATTGTGTGAAATTTTCTATAAATTTTTTTTGGATTTTTTTATATATTCATTAATTATACACTTACATATTAACTTATACGTATATATTAGTTATATATATAATTATATATATTTATATAGTCAAAATTTGGTAGGTAGGCTGATTTATCTATTTTTTTTCCGTTCCTTTCGTTCAATTTCATGACAATTCCGTCATATTTTGTAAAATGGCTAATTGTATTGTACTAAAGAAAGATTTCTTGTAGGCCTATCGTTAAATATTGTTCGGAGATTAACCGTTACTACGGTATCTGTCTATTGAGTAGTAAATTCTTAGTTATTTAACGAAATTTTAATTGGTTTAACATAAATAATCGTAGGATTTTTCTTTAATAAGCACAAATGTTATGCATTAAATTCTAAATTGTTCTTTCCGCGCATAACATTGAATTTATTAATTATAGGTCTAAAATTGCGGCGGTACAAATATTTTATGAAATTTGGATATTATAATTTTTTTTCGAATTACAGAAATTTGCGTAGAAAGTTTTCATATTGGTTCTTTGTTTTATAGATTCATTTAATTTTATTTTTATAGGTAGGCCGATTTTTATTTTTATTTCCAGTTCAATGACAATGGTAAAATTTTTATTGGGAATTTAGAGTGTATTCTAAAAAGGATGTTTTGATTTGATATTTTAATTTGGGTATTAGAAATGAAAAATGGCCTTTTTTTTTAGTTCGAGCGTTTGCATAGAAAAAAATTACAAAATTATGTCAGGATATAATGCAGTTTCATTCGGTTACGTAGGGATATTTGTATAGAGGTTCGCTTACAAACAAAGCGACCGCTCTCAATTAGGCAATGTTTTGTTTGTTTACAGTAGGTTACGTGTATTTTTGAGTGCATATTATCTATTCTTATTTAGTATAACTATGCAAATTTTTAGTTTCACTTGGAAACGATAAATTACTGGGATTTTTGTGATTTGCAAACCATACTGGGGTTTCTGTTGAAGGAGAGAGTTGTCTCTCAGATGTAATTTGCGAATTGCGAGTTCAATTCATATGAAATTTGACGTTTCAAGTTGGAATTACTGTATTAAAATAATTTTTGGTAGTAATATTTAAATTTTTTTTACTTTTTAATAACTGTTTTGGAAAATTATTATTGTTTAAACCTTCAGTCGGAGTTAACTAATGCATTTGAAACATTGGCTCAAGTGTACACTCGGAAATGGAGCCTTCTAGATAGCCAGTAACGTTTTTGTGGCGTCTTTGTGTGCTCCTCCTCAAAGGGCAAGAGGGTTCATGATTGTCAGAGAATGGATGACATGAAGTTTCTGGGGTTCATTTTTGTCTTTTGTATTTAAAAGTATTGATGTGATTTCTGACGGTAGTTTGAACAATAATAGTTCTTAAATTATACTAACAGTTACTATGTATGGGCGCTTTTATATTTATACTGTACAATTTTTTTTCGTGCGTTTTATGACTTTTTTTATCTTCTCCGCTGTAACTGCCATAAGTGACCTTATTGGTACCTAGATTTTATTAAATTTTTGCGAAATTCTGATATTTGTCCTTTTTTTTTCCCCCGTGAATTTGGCCAGAGCAAATGTGTAGTTAGTATTTCGAAGTGAACTGTCGAAAAAAATTCGATAAATTAATTGAAATGATAAGCAGTATAGAAAAATGTTTCGAATATTTGTTTTCAAAATTTCAAAAGGCTCGGTTTGGAGGCAACCAAGTTGAATCCGAGTTCCATCCAGTGAGTTTAGTCGACCGGATAGGTGATCGATCACCAATGAAGAGAGAGAAGAGAAACCAACTGCGCAGGGACTTGGCGCAGGGTGGTTTCGGAAGAGAAGAGATAGAAGAGAGGAACCGAATGCGCAGGGACTTGGCGCAGGACAGTTTCGGAAGAGAAGAGAAATTTACGTGTGCAGGGTCTTGGCACACGAAAGTTTCGATCGAAGATGGTCTACTGGTATTTTTCGGGCAGTAGCTGGTCACGCTGCTCGAATGCTTCGCTAAATATGTGTTTTAGCACGCGGTAGGCAAGCCACGTGAGCTTGAACGGGTGTCTAAGACTGTACTGTCCATACAGACATACAGTAGGTTCGTTGGGAAACGGCCTACGGCGGAGTGATCGTTTGATTGTTGCCAGTAGAAGAGTCTTTCAGCTGGACGTAGGAAGAGCAGCGTTCACCGACAAAAGTGGAGATGAGACAAGGCGAGTTTCTTCATCGACTTCTAGAATTGCAAATTTCGTCCAACTCCAGCGCGTGGTCCCGCTTTCAGTATATCTCCCCCCTGATCCTTTTAGAATTGGACGTCTCTTGTTTTTTTTTCGCCATTGGAGAGAGAGCGGAACCATTATAGCGTGCTGCCCTGTTGCATGTTGATTGATGCAATCCCTTGCATTCTAGCGAAGTGAGCAGGAGAGCTGCGATTGAAAATTATCTAAACAACGTCCAGCAAATTAATGTACTGATTATTATGTAATGAAATTATAAGTGAAAGGGTGCGATTATTGCCCATATTTGTTGTATTTTTCGTGAAGTAGTATGTGCGCTCTTGGTCAGTATTTAATGTAAAATTTTTCTTATTTTTTCTATGTCGCCCTGATAGTAACTGTATAACTATACAATAATTGTTTCAAATGTAAAGCGATCTTTGATGAGAAATCGCTGGAATAGATTGTGAACTTGAGATTTGTGTAGCCACTGTAAGAAAATTTTCCGTTTTTTTTGGCATGTATAGATTAGTTACAGGTTGTAATTTAATTATTAGTGTGAAATGTTATTTTATGCAAATGTGAAAATTATAAAGGTTTCGGTTTTAATATGATACAAAATATGTGTGGAATTTGTCATTCTAATTATTTCTTGTCTATCAACTTTGAAATTGTTAAAAAAAAAAAAAAAAAAAAAAAAAAAAAAAATTGCAAAATATAGAAATTTGTTGAATAAATTTATTAAAATTGTTAAACGATATTAATAAGTTTTCCTAATGAAAAACTTATTTTCAAGGGGGTGATGCGAGTGTAGTAATGCCTAGTTAAGAATATGAATTTTTGTTTAATTAAGATAATGTTTAATGTAAATCATTTACTAATAATTATGGAATTACGAAAAAGTATGTTTGTTAGATTTAAATTGTTTAAAATGGGTAGAGTTGGCAATCCTGAACAGAGGCCCACAGAGCAGACTACCCCCACAAGGGAGCGAGTCTTCTAGGCAACGCGTTACGCGTAAGGTTGGCGTCATGTAACGTAAAGTTTAATTAATTGTTTGTGTTCCTCTCCGACGTAAAATGTTATCGTAAAATTCCGTACTCGCACCCCCTAAATTACTTAAACCATTTTCGGAGTTAAAAAATAATAAAAAGTGTTAAAAGAGTGTAATAAAACCCCCCTTTGTTTTGTAACGACTTTCATAGTCTTGGCTCGGCGTGGCTACCATGAATATAATTGTAAAGTAGTGTTGAAATGAGTAGAGAAAGCAAGTGATAAATGAAATAAAGAGCCGATAGTAGAGTAAAAAATAAAGAAGAAAGTAATTAATAAAAGGCGTTCACTATATTTGGTGGCTAGCGGCGGTCTTACATCATATTTTGTATGAGGCTTACCCACGTGCTATTATTTCGATTAAAATTCTGCCGACCCGGTAAAATAGCCAATAGCGTTAATGAATATTTTATTTCGATTATTAAAATATGTAAATGCAAAGTTTACCCCGTTTGCAGGCAAATTTCGATTTTCATTCCTTAAAATTCATTATAAATGTAATTTCAAAATGGCACCCATTGTTTTCCAAATTATTCTGAGTCACGTCGCTTCAAAATTTTTGCGCGTCAAAATTTGTTGTTTGAGATCGAGTCTAGACTCAAAACTTATTTTAGTCGTTACAGAGTCGGTAGAAAAACTTGTCCGACTCAATATTGCGAGTCATTATTACGTTAAATTTCGTTCATTAGGTCGGAGAGGACATAGTTTTGAAAATTATCGTGCTGCCTGAGGACTCAATTTTTCTTTTTTCGTCTCTTCCACTGTTATGCCTGTTCAGCTTACCTTTGTTTACTTTTTGTGTTTAAACTTTTGGAATTAGTGATAATTGTGATCAGAATAATGATTAATAAATAAATTTTATACGGTCCTGTCAAATGTTTCAGCGAAAATTTGTACCGATTGTAATGAACATGAAAAATTTTCTGGGTTTCATTAGCAGATTTTTTATTATATTTCGATTGGTTGTACATAAATTATAATGATAGGCTTATTTTAAAAAGTTTATATAGATTTACGGGCTTTTTGCTTTGCTTCGCTTCGCGCTAAATAGGATTAAGTTACATTTTAATTAAGGGACAGTCGAAAAATAATCTTAAACATATTAATTTGTCAGATTATAGACCGGCCGTATAGGATTGTTAGACTTCAAAATAAACTAAATTCGTTTAACTGAAATAGAGAAATTGTGTGAAATTTTCTATAAATTTTTTTTGGATTTTTTTATATATTCATTAATTATACACTTACATATTAACTTATACGTATATATAAGTTATATATATAATTATATATATTTATATAGTCAAAATTTGGTAGGTAGGCTGATTTATCTATTTTTTTCCGTTCCTTTCGTTCAATTTCATGACAATTCCGTCATATTTTGTAAAATGGCTAATTGTATTGTACTAAAGAAAGATTTCTTGTAGGCCTATCGTTAAATATTGTTCGGAGATTAACCGTTACTACGGTATCTGTCTATTGAGTAGTAAATTCTTAGTTATTTAACGAAATTTTAATTGGTTTAACATAAATAATCGTAGGATTTTTCTTTAATAAGCACAAATGTTATGCATTAAATTCTAAATTGTTCTTTCCGCGCATAACATTGAATTTATTAATTATAGGTCTAAAATTGCGGCGGTACAAATATTTTATGAAATTTGGATATTATAATTTTTTTCGAATTACAGAAATTTGCGTAGAAAGTTTTCATATTGGTTCTTTGTTTTATAGATTCATTTAATTTATTTTTATAGGTAGGCCGATTTTTATTTTTATTTCCAGTTCAATGACAATGGTAAAATTTTTATTGGGAATTTAGAGTGTATTCTAAAAAGGATGTTTTGATTTGATATTTTAATTTGGGTATTAGAAATGAAAAATGGCCTTTTTTTTAGTTCGAGCGTTTGCATAGAAAAAAATTACAAAATTATGTCAGGATATAATGCAGTTTCATTCGGTTACGTAGGGATATTTGTATAGAGGTTCGCTTACAAACAAAGCGACCGCTCCAATTAGGCAATTTTGTGTTGTTTACAGTAGGTTACGTGTATTTTTGAGTGCATATTATCTATTCTTATTTAGTATAACTATGCAAATTTTTAGTTTCACTTGGAAACGATAAATTACTGGGATTTTTGTGATTTGCAAACCATACTGGGTTTCTGTTGAAGGAGAGAGTTGTCTCTCAGATGTAATTTGCGAATTGCGAGTTCAATTCATATGAAATTTGACGTTTCAAGTTGGAATTACTGTATTAAAATAATTTTTGGTAGTAATATTTAAATTTTTTTACTTTTTAATAACTGTTTGGAAAATTATTATTGTTTAAACCTTCAGTCGGAGTTAACTAATGCATTTGAAACATTGGCTCAAGTGTACACTCGGAAATGGAGCCTTCTAGATAGCCAGTAACGTTTTTGTGGCGTCTTTGTGTGCCTCCTCAAAGGGCAAGAGGGTTCATGATTGTCAGAGAATGGATGACATGAAGTTTCTGGGGTTCATTTTTGTCTTTTGTATTTAAAAGTATTGATGTGATTTCTGACGGTAGTTTGAACAATAATAGTTCTTAAATTATACTAACAGTTACTATGTATGGGCGCTTTTATATTTATACTGTACAATTTTTTTTCGTGCGTTTTATGACTTTTTTTATCTTCTCCGCTGTAACTGCCATAAGTGACCTTATTGGTACTAGATTTTATTAAATTTTTGCGAAATTGATATTTGTCCTTTTTTTTTTCCCCCGTGAATTTGGCCAGAGCAAATGTGTAGTAGTTAGTTTCGAAGTGAACTGTCGAAAAAAATTCGATAAATTAATTGAAATGATAAGCAGTATAGAAAAATGTTTCGAATATTTGTTTTCAAAATTTCAAAAGGCTCGGTTGGAGGCAACCAAGTTGAATCCGAGTTCCATCCAGTGAGTTTAGTCGACCGGATAGGTGATCGATCACCAATGAAGAGAGAGAAGAGAAACCAACTGCGCAGGGACTTGGCGCAGGGTGGTTTCGGAAGAGAAGAGATAGAAGAGAGGAACCGAATGCGCAGGGACTTGGCGCAGGACAGTTTCGGAAGAGAAGAGAAATTTACGTGTGCAGGGTCTTGGCACACGAAAGTTTCGATCGAAGATGGTCTACTGGTATTTTTCGGGCAGTAGCTGGTCACGCTGCTCGAATGCTTCGCTAAATATGTGTTTTAGCACGCGGTAGGCAAGCCACGTGAGCTTGAACGGGTGTCTAAGACTGTACTGTCCATACAGACATACAGTAGGTTCGTTGGGAAACGGCCTACGGCGGAGTGATCGTTTGATTGTTGCCAGTAGAAGAGTCTTTCAGCTGGACGTAGGAAGAGCAGCGTTCACCGACAAAAGTGGAGATGAGACAAGGCGAGTTCTTCATCGACTTCTAGAATTGCAAATTTCGTCCAACTCCAGCGCGTGGTCCGCTTTCAGTATATCTCCCCCTGATCCTTTTAGAATTGGACGTCTCTTGTTTTTTTTCGCCATTGGAGAGAGAGCGGAACCATTATAGCGTGCTGCCCTGTTGCATGTTGATTGATGCAATCCCTTGCATTCTAGCGAAGTGAGCAGGAGAGCTGCGATTGAAAATTATCTAAACAACGTCCAGCAAATTAATGTACTGATTATTATGTAATGAAATTATAAGTGAAAGGGTGCGATTATTGCCCATATTTGTTGTATTTTCGTGAAGTAGTATGTGCCCTCTTGGTCAGTATTTAATGTAAAATTTTTCTTATTTTTCTATGTCGCCCTGATAGTAACTGTATAACTATACAATAATTGTTTCAAATGTAAAGCGATCTTTGATGAGAAATCGCTGGAATAGATTGTGAACTTGAGATTTGTGTAGCCACTGTAAGAAAATTTTCCGTTATTTTTTTGGCATGTATAGATTAGTTACAGGTTGTAATTTAATTATTAGTGTGAAATGTTATTTTATGCAAATGTGAAAATTATAAAGGTTTCGGTTTTAATATGATACAAAATATGTGTGGAATTTGTCATTCTAATTATTTCTTGTCTATCAACTTTGAAATTGTTAAAAAAAAAAAAAAAAAAAAAAAAAATTGCAAAATATAGAAATTTGTTGAATAAATTTATTAAAATTGTTAAACGATATTAATAAGTTTTCCTAATGAAAAATTTTCAAGGGGTGATGCGAGTGTAGTAATGCCTAGTTAAGAATATGAATTTTTGTTTAATTAAGATAATGTTTAATGTAAATCATTTACTAATAATTATGGAATTACGAAAAAGTATGTTTGTTAGATTTAAATTGTTTAAAATGGGTAGAGTTGGCAATCCTGAACAGAGGCCCACAGAGCAGACTACCCCCACAAGGGAGCGAGTCTTCTAGGCAACGCGTTACGCGTAAGGTTGGCGTCATGTAACGTAAAGTTTAATTAATTGTTGTGTTCCTCTCCGACGTAAAATGTTATCGTAAAACCGTACTCGCACCCCCCTAAATTACTTAAACCATTTTCGGAGTTAAATAAATAATAAAAAGTGTTAAAAGAGTGTTAATAAAACCCCCTTTGTTTTGTAACGACTTTCATAGTCTTGGCTCGGCGTGGCTACCATGAAATAATTGTAAAGTAGTGTTGAAATGAGTAGAGAAAGCAAGTGATAAATGAAATAAAGAGCCGATAGTAGAGTAAAAAATAAAGAAGAAAGTAATTAATAAAAGGCGTTCACTATATTTGGTGGCTAGCGGCGGTCTTACATCATATTTTGTATGAGGCTTACCCACGTGCTATTATTCGATTAAAATTCTGCCGACCCGGTAAAATAGCCAATAGCGTTAATGAATATTTTATTTCGATTATTAAAATATGTAATGCAAAGTTTACCCGTTTGCAGGCAAATTTCGATTTTCATTCCTTAAACATGCATTAAATGTATTTCAAAATGGCGCCCATTGTTTTCCAAATTATTCTGAGTCACGTCGCTTCCAAATTTTTGCGCGTCAAAATTTGTTGTTTGAGATCGAGTCTAGACTCAAAACTTATTTGTAGTCGTTACAGAGTCGGTAGAAAAACTTGTCCGACTCAATATTGCGAGTCATTATTACGTTAAATTTCGTTCATTAGGTCGGAGAGGACATAGTTTTGAAAATTATCGTGCTGCCTGAGGACTCAATTTTTCTTTTTTTCGTCTCTTCCACTGTTATGCCTGTTCAGCTTACCTTTGTTTACTTTTTGTGTTTAAAACTTTTGGAATTAGTGATAATTGTGATCAGAATAATGATTAATAAATAAATTTTATACGGTCCTGTCAAAATGTTTCAGCGAAAATTTGTACGATTGTAATGAACATGAAAAATTTTCTGGGTTTCATTAGCAGATTTTTTATTATATTTCGATTGGTTGTACATAAATTATAATGATAGGCTTATTTTAAATAATTGTTTATATAGATTTACGGGCTTTTTGCTTTGCTTCGCTTCGCGCTAAATAGGATTAAGTTACATTTAATTAAGGGACAGTCGAAAAATAATCTTAAACATATTAATTTGTCAGATTATAGACCGGCCGTATAGGATTGTTAGACTTCAAAATAAACTAAATTCGTTTAACTGAAATAGAGAATTGTGTGAAATTTTCTATAAATTTTTTTTGGATTTTTTTATATATTCATTAATTATACACTTACATATTAACTTATACGTATATTAGTTATATATATAATTATATATATTTATATAGTCAAAATTTGGTAGGTAGGCTGATTTATCTATTGTTTTCCGTTCCTTTCGTTCAATTTCATGACAATTCCGTCATTTTTGTAAAATGGCTAATTGTATTGTACTAAAGAAAGATTTCTTGTAGGCCTATCGTTAAATATTGTTCGGAGATTAACCGTTACTACGGTATCTGTCTTGAGTAGTAAATCTTAGTTATTTACGAAATTTTAATTGGTTTAACATAAATAATCGTAGGATTTTTCTTAATAAGCACAAATGTTATCATTAAATTCTAATTGTTCTTCCGCGCATAACATTGAATTTATTAATTATAGGTCTAAAATTGCGGCGGTACAAATATTTTATGAAATTTGGATATTATAATTTTTTTTTCGAATTACAGAAATTTGCGTAGAAAGTTTTCATATTGGTTCTTTGTTTTATAGATTCATTTAATTTTATTTTTATAGAGTAGGCCGATTTTATTATTTTATTTCCAGTTCAATGACAATGGTAAATTTTTATTGGGAATTTAGGTGTATTCTAAAAAGGATGTTTGATTTGATATTTTAATTTGGGTATTAGAAATGAAAATGGCCTTTTTTTTTAGTTCGAGCGTTTGCATAGAAAAAAATTACAAAATTATGTCAGGATATAATGCAGTTTTCATTCGGTTACGTAGGGATATTTGTATAGAGGTTCGCTTACAAACAAGCGACCGCTCTCAATTAGGCAATGTTTTGTTTGTTTACAGTAGGTTACGTGTATTTTTGAGTGCATATTATCTATTCTTATTTAGTATAACTATGCAAATTTTTAGTTTCACTTGGAAACGATAAATTACTGGGATTTTTGTGATTTGCAAACCATACTGGGGTTTCTGTTGAAGGAGAGAGTTGTCTCTCAGATGTAATTTGCGAATTGCGAGTTCAATTCATATGAAATTGACGTTTCAAGTTGGAATTACTGTATTAAAATAATTTTGGTAGTAATATTTAAATTTTTTTTTACTTTTTAATAACTGTTTTGGAAAATTTATTATTGTTTAAACCTTCAGTCGGAGTTAACTAATGCATTTGAAACATTGGCTCAAGTGTACACTCGAAATGGAGCCTTCTAGATAGCCAGTAACGTTTTGTGGCGTCTTTTGTGTGCTCCTCCTCAAAGGGCAGAGGGTTTCATGATTGTCAGAGAATGGATGACATGAAGTTTCTGGGGTTCATTTTTGTCTTTTGTATTTAAAAGTATTGATGTGATTTTCTGACGGTAGTTTGAACAATAATAGTTCTTAAATTATACTAACAGTTACTATGTATGGGCGCTTTTATATTTATACTGTACAATTTTTTTTCGTGCGTTTTATGACTTTTTTTATCTTCTCCGCTGTAACTGCATAAGTTACCTATTGGTACCTAGATTTTATTAAATTTTTGCGAAATTCTGATATTGTCCTTTTTTTTTTCCCCCCGTGAATTTGGCCAGAGCAAATGTGTAGTTAGTATTTCGAAGTGAACTGCGAAAAAATCGATAAATTAATTGAAATGATAAGCAGTATAGAAAAATGTTTCGAATATTTGTTTTCAAAATTTCAAAAGGCTCGGTTTGGAGGCAACCAAGTTGAATCCGAGTTCCATCCAGGAGTTTAGTCGACCGGATAGGTGATCGATCACCAATGAAGAGAGAGAAGAGAAAACCAACTGCGCAGGGACTTGGCGCAGGTGGTTTCGGAAGAGAAGAGATAGAGAGAGGAACCGAATGCGCAGGGACTTGGCGCAGGACAGTTTCGGAAGAGAAGAGAAATTACGTGTGCAGGTCTTGGCACACGAAAGTTTCGATCGAAGATGGTCTACTGGTATATTTTTCGGGCAGTAGCTGGTCACGCTGCTCGAATGCTTCGCTAAATATGTGTTTTAGCACGCGGTAGGCAAGCCACGTGAGCTTGAACGGGTGTCTAAGACTGTACTGTCCATACAGACATACAGTAGGTTCGTTGGGAAACGGCCTACGGCGGAGTGATCGTTTGATTGTTGCCAGTAGAAGAGTCTTTCAGCTGGACGTAGGAAGAGCAGCGTTCACCGACAAAAGTGGAGATGAGACAAGGCGAGTTTCTTCATCGACTTCTAGAATTGCAAATTCCGTCCAATTCCAGCGCGTGGTCCCGCTTTCAGTATATCTCCCCCCCTGATCCTTTTAGAATTGGACGTCTCTTGTTTTTTTTTTCGCCATTGGAGAGAGAGCGGAACCATTATAGCGTGCTGCCCTGTTGCATGTTGATTGATGCAATCCCTTGCATTCTAGCGAAGTGAGCAGGAGAGCTGCGATTGAAAATTATCTAAACAACGTCCAGCAAATTAATGTACTGATTATTATGTAATGAAATTATAAGTGAAAGGGTGCGATTATTGCCCATATTTGTTGTATTTTTCGTGAAGTAGTATGTGCGCTCTTGGTCAGTATTTTATGTAAACTTTTTCTTATTTTTTCTATGTCGCCCTGATAGTAACTGTATAACTATACAATAATTGTTTCAAATGTAAAGCGATCTTTGATGAGAAATCGCTGGAATAGATTGTGAACTTGAGATTTGTGTAGCCACTGTAAGAAAATTTTCCGTTATTTTTTTTGGCATGTATAGATTAGTTACAGGTTGTAATTTAATTATTAGTGTGAAATGTTATTTTATGCAAATGTGAAAATTATAAAGGTTTCGGTTTTAATATGATACAAAATATATGTGTGGAATTTGTCATTCTAATTATTTCTTGTCTATCAACTTTGAAATTGTTAAAAAAAAAAAAAAAAAAAAATTGCAAAATATATAAATTTGTTGAATAAATTTATTAAAATTGTTAAACGATATTAATAAGTTTTCCTAATGAAAAACTTATTTTCAAGGGGGTGATGCGAGTGTAGTAATGCCTAGTTAAGAATATAATTTTTTTTAATTAAGATAATGTTTAATGTAAATCATTTACTAATAATTATGGAATTACGAAAAAGTATGTTTGTTAGATTTAAATTGTTTAAAATGGGTAGAGTTGGCAATCCTGAACAGAGGCCCACAGAGCAGACTACCCCACAAGGGAGTGAGTCTTCTAGGCAACGCGTTACGCGTAAGGTTGGCGTCATGTAACGTAAAGTTTAATTAATTGTTTGTGTTCCTCTCCGACGTAAAATGTTATCGTAAAATTCCGTACTCGCACCCCCTAAATTACTTAAACCATTTTCGGAGTTAAATAAATAATAAAAAGTGTTAAAAGAGTGTTAATAAAACCCCCCTTTGTTTTGTAACGACTTTCAGTCTTGGCTCGGCGTGGCTACCATGAATATAATTGTAAAGTAGTGTTGAAATGAGTAGAGAAAGCAAGTGATAAATGAAATAAAGAGCCGATAGTAGAGTAAAAAATAAGAAGAAAGTAATTAAAAAAGGCGTTCACTATATTTGGTGGCTAGCGGCGTCTTACATCATATTTTGTGAGGTTACCCACGTGCTATTATTTCGATTAAAATTCTGCGACCCGGTAAAATAGCCAATAGCGTTAATGAATATTTTATTTCGATTATTAAAATATGTAAATGCAAAGTTTACCCCGTTTGCAGGCAAATTTCGATTTTCATTCCTTAAAATTCATTATAAATGTAATTTCAAAATGGGCCCATTGTTTTCCAAATATTCTGAGTCACGTCGCTTCAAAATTTTTGCGCGTCAAAATTTGTTGTTTGAGATCGAGTCTAGACTCAAAACTTATTTTAGTCGTTACAGAGTCGGTAGAAAAACTTGTCCGACTCAATATTGCGAGTCATTATTACGTTAAATTTCGTTCATTAGGTCGGAGAGGACATAGTTTTGAAAATTATCGTGCTGCCTGAGGACTCAATTTTTCTTTTTTTCGTCTCTTCCACTGTTATGCCTGTTCAGCTTACCTTTGTTTACTTTTTGTGTTTAAACTTTTGGAATTAGTGATAATTGTGATCAGAATAATGATTAATAAATAAATTTATACGGTCCTGTCAAAATGTTTCAGCGAAAATTTGTACCGATTGTAATGAACATGAAAAATTTTCTGGGTTTCATTAGCAGATTTTTTATTATATTTCGATTGGTTGTACATAAATTATAATGATAGGCTTATTTTAAATAATTGTTTATATAGATTTACGGGCTTTTTGCTTTGCTTCGCTTCGCGCTAAATAGGATTAAGTTACATTTTAATTAAGGGACAGTCGAAAAATAATCTTAAAATATTAATTTGTCAGATTATAGACCGGCCGTATAGGATTGTTAGACTTCAAAATAAACTAAATTCGTTTTAACTGAAATAGAGAAATTGTGTGAAATTTTCTAAATTTTTTTTGGATTTTTTATATATTCATTAATTATACACTTACATTAATTAACTTATACGTATATAAGTTATATATATTATTAATATTATTTATATAGTCAAAATTTGGTAGGTAGGCTGATTTTATCTATTTTTTTCCGTTCCTTTCGTTCAATTTCATGACAATTCCGTCATATTTGTAAAAATGGCTAATGTATTGTACTAAAGAAAGATTTCTGTAGGCCTATCGTTAAATATTGTTCGGAGATTAACCGTTACTACGGTATCTGTCTATTGAGTAGTAAATTCTTAGTTATTTAACGAAATTTTAATTGGTTTAACATAAATAATCGTAGGATTTTTCTTTAATAAGCACAAATGTTATGCATTAAATTCTAAATTGTTCTTTCCGCGCATAACATTGAATTTATAATTATAGGTCTAAAATTGCGGCGGTACAAATATTTTATGAATTTGGATATTAATAATTTTTTTTCGAATTACAGAAATTTGCGTAGAAAGTTTTCATATTGGTTCTTTGTTTTATAGATTCATATTTATTATTTTTATAGGTAGGCCGATTTTTATTTTATTTCCAGTTCAATGACAATGGTAAAATTTTTATTGGGAATTTAGAGTGTATTCTAAAAAGGATGTTTTGATTTGATATTTTAATTTGGGTATTAGAAATGAAAAATGCCTTTTTTTTTTAGTTCGAGCGTTTGCATAGAAAAAAAATTACAAAATTATGTCAGGATATAATGCAGTTTCATTCGGTTACGTAGGGATATTTGTATAGAGGTTCGCTACAAACAAAGCGACCGCTCTCAATTAGGCAAGTTTTGTTTGTTTACAGTAGGTTACGTGTATTTTGAGAGCATATTATCTATTCTTATTTAGTATAACTATGCAAATTTTTAGTTTCACTTTGGAAACGATAAATTACTGGGATTTTTGTGATTTGCAAACCATACTGGGGTTTCTGTTGAAGGAGAGAGTTGTCTCTCAGATGTAATTTGCGAATTGCGAGTTCAATTCATATGAAATTTGACGTTTCAAGTTGGAATTACTGTATTAAAATAATTTTTGGTAGTAATATTTAAATTTTTTTTACTTTTTAATAACTGTTTTGGAAAATTATTATTGTTTAAACCTTCAGTCGGAGTTAACTAATGCATTTGAAACATTGGCTCAAGTGTACACTCGGAAATGGAGCCTTCTAGATAGCCAGTAACGTTTTTGTGGCGTCTTTGTGTGCTCCTCCTCAAAGGGCAAGAGGGTCATGATTGTCAGAGAATGGATGACATGAAGTTTCTGGGGTTCATTTTGTCTTTTGTATTTAAAAGTATTGATGTGATTTCTGACGTAGTTTGAACAATAATAGTTCTTAAATTATACTAACAGTTACTATGTATGGGCGCTTTTATATTTATACTGTACAATTTTTTTCGTGCGTTTTATGACTTTTTTATCTTCTCCGCTGTAACTGCCATAAGTGACCTTATTGGTAGCTAGATTTGATTAAATTTTTGCGAAATTTGAGATTGTTTTTTTTTTTCCGTGAATTTGGCCAGAGCAAATGTGTAGTTAGTATTTCGAAGTGAACTGTCGAAAATTCGATAAATTAAATATGAAATGATAAGCAGTACAGAAACACGTTCGAATAAACTTTTTTTTCAAAATTTCAAAGGCTCGGTTTGGAGGCAACCAAGTTGAATCCGAGTTCCATCCAGTGAGTTTAGTCGACCGGATAGGTGATCGATCACCAATGAGAGAGAGAAGAGAAACCAACTGCGCAGGGACTTGGCGCAGGTGGTTTCGGAAGAGAAGAGATAGAAGAGAGGAACCGAATGCGCAGGGACTTGGCGCAGGACAGTTTCGGAAGAGAAGAGAAATTTACGTGTGCAGGGTCTTGGCACACGAAAGTTTCGATCGAAGATGGTCTACTGGTATTTTTCGGGCAGTAGCTGGTCACGCTGCTCGAATGCTTCGCTAAATATGTGTTTTAGCACGCGGTAGGCAAGCCACGTGAGCTTGAACGGGTGTCTAAGACTGTACTGTCCATACAGACATACAGTAGGTTCGTTGGGAAACGGCCTACGGCGGAGTGATCGTTTGATTGTTGCCAGTAGAAGAGTCTTTCAGCTGGACGTAGGAAGAGCAGCGTTCACCGACAAAAGTGGAGATGAGACAAGGCGAGTTTCTTCATCGACTTCTAGAATTGCAAATTCGTCCAATTCCAGCGCGTGGTCCCGCTTTCAGTATATCTCCCCCCCTGATCCTTTTAGAATTGGACGTCTCTTGTTTTTTTTTTCGCCATTGGAGAGAGAGCGGAACCATTATAGCGTGCTGCCCTGTTGCATGTTGATTGATGCAATCCCTTGCATTCTAGCGAAGTGAGCAGGAGAGCTGCGATTGAAAATTATCTAAACAACGTCCAGCAAATTAATGTACTGATTATTATGTAATGAAATTATAAGTGAAAGGGTGCGATTATTGCCCATATTTGTTGTATTTTCGTGAAGTAGTATGTGCGCTCTTGGTCAGTATTTATGTAAATTTTTCTTATTTTTTCTATGTCGCCCTGATAGTAACTGTATAACTATACAATAATTGTTTCAAATGTAAAGCGATCTTTGATGAGAAATCGCTGGAATAGATTGTGAACTTGAGATTTGTGTAGCCACTGTAAGAAAATTTTCCGTTATTTTTTTTGGCATGTATAGATTAGTTACAGGTTGTAATTTAATTATTAGTGTGAAATGTTATTTTATGCAAATGTGAAAATTATAAAGGTTTCGGTTTTAATATGATACAAAATATGTGTGGAATTTGTCATTCTAATTATTTCTTGTCTATCAACTTTGAAATTGTTAAAAAAAAAAAAAAAAAAAAAAAAATTGCAAAATATAGAAATTTGTTGAATAAATTTATTAAAATTGTTAAACGATATTAATAAGTTTTCCTAATGAAAAACTTATTTTCAAGGGGGTGATGCGAGTGTAGTAATGCCTAGTTAAGAATATGAATTTTTGTTTAATTAAGATAATGTTTAATGTAAATCATTTACTAATAATTATGGAATTACGAAAAAGTATGTTTGTTAGATTTAAATTGTTTAAAATGGGTAGAGTTGGCAATCCTGAACAGAGGCCCACAGAGCAGACTACCCCCACAAGGGAGTGAGTCTTCTAGGCAACGCGTTACGCGTAAGGTTGGCGTCATGTAACGTAAAGTTTAATTAATTGTTTGTGTTCCTCTCCGACGTAAAATGTTATCGTAAAATTCCGTACTCGCCCCCCTAAATTACTTAAACCATTTTCGGAGTTAAATAAATAATAAAAAGTGTTAAAAGAGTGTTAATAAAACCCCCCTTTGTTTTGTAACGACTTTCATAGCTTGGCTCGGCGTGGCTACCATGAATATAATTGTAAAGTAGTGTTGAAATGAGTAGAGAAAGCAAGTGATAAATGAAATAAAGAGCCGATAGTAGAGTAAAATAAAGAAGAAAGTAATTAATAAAAGGCGTTCACTATATTTGGTGGCTAGCGGCGGTCTTACATCATATTTTGTATGAGGCTTACCCACGTGCTATTATTTCGATTAAAATTCTGCCGACCCGGTAAAATAGCCAATAGCGTTAATGAATATTTTATTTCGATTATTAAAATATGTAAATGCAAAGTTTACCCCGTTTGCAGGCAAATTTCGATTTTCATTCCTTAAAATTCATTATAAATGTAATTTCAAAATGGCGCCCATTGTTTTCCAAATTATTCTGAGTCACGTCGCTTCAAAATTTTTGCGCGTCAAAATTTGTTGTTTGAGATCGAGTCTAGACTCAAAACTTATTTTAGTCGTTACAGAGTCGGTAGAAAAACTTGTCCGACTCAATATTGCGAGTCATTATTACGTTAAATTTCGTTCATTAGGTCGGAGAGGACATAGTTTTGAAAATTATCGTGCTGCCTGAGGACTCAATTTTTCTTTTTTTCGTCTCTTCCACTGTTATGCCTGTTCAGCTTACCTTTGTTTACTTTTTGTGTTTAAACTTTTGGAATTAGTGATAATTGTGATCAGAATAATGATTAATAAATAAATTTTATACGGTCCTGTCAAAATGTTTCAGCGAAAATTTGTACCGATTGTATTTCATGAACATGAAAAATTTTCTGGGTTTCATTAGCAGATTTTTTATTATATTTCGATTGGTTGTACATAAATTATAATGATAGGCTTATTTTAAATAATTGTTTATATAGTTTACGGGCTTTTTGCTTGCTTCGCTTCGCGCTAAAATAGGATTACGTTACATTTTAAGGGACAATCGAAAAATAATCTTAAACATATTAATTTGTCAGATTTGGCCGTATAGGATTGTGTTAAATTTCAAAATAAGCAAATTCGTTTAACTGAAATAGAGAAATGTGTTGTGAAATTTTCTATAAATTTTTTTTGGATTTTTTTATAATTCATTAATTATACACTTACTTATTAACTTATACGTATATATTAGTTATATATATAATTATATATATTTATATACTCAAAATTTGGTAGGTAGGCTGATTATCTATTTTTTTTCCGTTCCTTTCGTTCATTTCATGACAATTCCGTATTTTGTAAAATGGCTATTGTATTGTACTGAAGGATTTCTTGTAGGCCTATCGTTAAATATTGTTCGGAGATTAACCGTTACTACGGTATCTGTCTATTGAGTAGTAAATTCTTAGTTATTTAACAAAATTTTAATTGGTTTAACATAAATAATCATAGGATTTTTCTTTAATAAGCACAAATGTTATGCATTAAATTCTAAATTGTTCTTTCCGCGCATAACATTGAATTTATTAATTATAGGTCTAAAATTGCGGCGGTACAAATATTTTATGAAATTTGGATATTATAATTTTTTTTCGAATTACAGAAATTTGCGTAGAAAGTTTTCATATTGGTTCTTTGTTTTATAGATTCATTTAATTTTATTTTTATAGGTAGGCCGATTTTTTTTTCTTTCCAGTTCAATGAAATGGTAAAATTTTTATTGGGAATTTAGAGTGTATTCTAAAAAGGATGTTTTGATTTGATATTTTAATTTGGGTATTAGAAATGAAAAATGTCCTTTTTTTTAGTTCGAGCGTTTGCATAGAAAAAAATTACAAAATTATGTCAGGATATAATGCAGTTTCATTCGGTTACGTAGGGATATTTGTATAGAGGTTCGCTTACAAACAAAGCGACCGCTCTCAATTAGGCAATGTTTTGTTTGTTTACAGTAGGTTACGTGTATTTTTGAGTGCATATTATCTATTCTTATTTAGTATAACTATGCAAATTTTTAGTTTCACTTGGAAACGATAAATTACTGGGATTTTTGTGATTTGCAAACCATACTGGGGTTTCTGTTGAAGGAGAGAGTTGTCTCTCAGATGTAATTTGCGAATTGCGAGTTCAATTCATATGAAATTTGACGTTTCAAGTTGGAATTACTGTATTAAAATAATTTTTGGTAGTAATATTTAATTTTTTTTACTTTTTAATAACTGTTTTGGAAAATTATTATTGTTTAAACCTTCAGTCGGAGTTAACTAATGCATTTGAAACATTGGCTCAAGTGTACACTCGGAAATGGAGCCTTCTAGATAGCCAGTAACGTTTTTGTGGCGTCTTTGTGTGCTCCTCCTCAAAGGGCAAGAGGGTTCATGATTGTCAGAGAATGGATGACATGAAGTTTCTGGGGTTCATTTTTGTCTTTTGTATTTAAAAGTATTGATGTGATTTCTGACGTAGTTTGAAAATAATAGTTCTTAAATTATACTAACAGTTACTATGTATGGGCGCTTTTATATTTATACTGTACAATTTTTTTTCGTGCGTTTTATGACTTTTTTTATCTTCTCCGCTGTAACTGCCATAAGTGACCTTATTGGTAGCTAGATTTGATTAAATTTTTGCGAAATTTTGATATTTGTTTTTTTTTCCGTGAATTTGGCCAGAGCAAATGTGTAGTTAGTATTTCGAAGTGAACTGTCGAAAAATTCGATAAATTAAATATGAAATGATAAGCAGTACAGAAACACGTTTCGAATAAATTTTTTTCAAAATTTCAAAGGCTCGGTTTGGAGGCAACCAAGTTGAATCCGAGTTCCATCCAGTGAGTTTAGTCGACCGGATAGGTGATCGATCACCAATGAAGAGAGAGAAGAGAAACCAACTGCGCAGGGACTTGGCGCAGGATGGTTTCGGAAGAGAAGAGAT
This sequence comes from Bathynomus jamesi, assembly GCA_023014485.1. Classification (NCBI taxonomy): domain Eukaryota; kingdom Metazoa; phylum Arthropoda; class Malacostraca; order Isopoda; family Cirolanidae; genus Bathynomus; species Bathynomus jamesi. The sequence goes on from JAJOZX010000154.1 coordinate 781,719, forward strand.
AGAAGAGAGGAACCGAATGCGCAGGGACTTGGCGCAGGACAGTTTCGGAAGAGAAGAGAAATTTACGTGTGCAGGGTCTTGGCACACGAAAGTTTCGATCGAAGATGGTCTACTGGTATTTTTCGGGCAGTAGCTGGTCACGCTGCTCGAATGCTTCGCTAAATATGTGTTTTAGCACGCGGTAGGCAAGCCACGTGAGCTTGAACGGGTGTCTAAGACTGTACTGTCCATACAGACATACAGTAGGTTCGTTGGGAAACGGCCTACGGCGGAGTGATCGTTTGATTGTTGCCAGTAGAAGAGTCTTTCAGCTGGACGTAGGAAGAGCAGCGTTCACCGACAAAAGTGGAGATGAGACAAGGCGAGTTTCTTCATCGACTTCTAGAATTGCAAATTCGTCCAATTCCAGCGCGTGGTCCCGCTTTCAGTATATCTCCCCCCCTGATCCTTTTAGAATTGGACGTCTCTTGTTTTTTTTTCGCCATTGGAGAGAGAGCGGAACCATTATAGCGTGCTGCCCTGTTGCATGTTGATTGATGCAATCCCTTGCATTCTAGCGAAGTGAGCAGGAGAGCTGCGATTGAAAATTATCTAAACAACGTCCAGCAAATTAATGTACTGATTATTATGTAATGAAATTATAAGTGAAAGGGTGCGATTATTGCCCATATTTGTTGTATTTTTCGTGAAGTAGTATGTGCGCTCTTGGTCAGTATTTTATGTAAACTTTTTCTTATTTTTTCTATGTCGCCCTGATAGTAACTGTATAACTATACAATAATTGTTTCAAATGTAAAGCGATCTTTGATGAGAATCGCTGGAATAGATTGTGAACTTGAGATTTGTGTAGCCACTGTAAGAAAATTTTCCGTTATTTTTTTTGGCATGTATAGATTAGTTACAGGTTGTAATTTAATTATTAGTGTGAAATGTTATTTTATGCAAATGTGAAAATTATAAAGGTTTCGGTTTTAATATGATACAAAAATATGTGTGGAATTTGTCATTCTAATTATTTCTTGTCTATCAACTTTGAAATTGTTAAAAAAAAAAAAAAAAAAAAATTGCAAAATATAAAATTTGTTGAATAAATTTATTAAAATTGTTAAACGATATTAATAAGTTTTCCTAATGAAAAACTTATTTTCAAGAGGGTGATGCGAGTGTAGTAATGCCTAGTTAAGAATATTAATTTTTGTTTAATTAAGATAATGTTTAATGTAAATCATTTACTAATAATTATGGAATTACGAAAAAGTATGTTTGTTAGATTTAAATTGTTTAAAATGGGTAGAGTTGGCAATCCTGAACAGAGGCCCACAGAGCAGACTACCCCCACAAGGGAGTGAGTCTTCTAGGCAACGCGTTACGCGTAAGGTTGGCGTCATGTAACGTAAAGTTTAATTAATTGTTTGTGTTCCTCTCCGACGTAAAATGTTATCGTAAAATTCCGTACTCGCACCCCCCTAAATTACTTAAACCATTTTCGGAGTTAAATAAATAATAAAAAGTGTTAAAAGAGTGTTAATAAACCCCCCTTTGTTTTGTAACGGACTTTCATAGTCTTGGCTCGGCGTGGCTACCATGAATATAATTGTAAAGTAGTGTTGAAATGAGTAGAGAAAGCAAGTGATAAATGAAATAAAGAGCCGATAGTAGAGTAAAAAATAAAGAAGGAAGTAATTAATAAAAGGCGTTCACTATATTTGGTGGCTAGCGGCGGTCTTACATCATATTTTGTTGAGGCTTACCCACGTGCTATTATTTCGATTAAAATTCTGCCGACCCGGTAAAATAGCCAATAGCGTTAATGAATATTTTATTTCGATTATTAAAATATGTAAATGCAAAGTTTACCCCGTTTGCAGGCAAATTTCGATTTTCATTCCTTAAAATTCATTATAAATGTAATTTCAAAATGGCCCCATTGTTTTCCAAATTATTCTGAGTCACGTCGCTTCAAATTTTTGCGCGTCAAAATTTGTTGTTTGAGATCGAGTCTAGACTCAAAACTTATTTTAGTCGTTACAGAGTCGGTAGAAAAACTTGTCCGACTCAATATTGCGAGTCATTATTACGTTAAATTTCGTTCATTAGGTCGGAGAGGACATAGTTTTGAAAATTATCGTGCTGCCTGAGGACTCAATTTTTCTTTTTTTCGTCTCTTCCACTGTTATGCCTGTTCAGCTTACCTTTGTTTACTTTTTGTGTTTAAACTTTTGGAATTAGTGATAATTGTGATCAGAATAATGATTAATAAATAAATTTTATACGGTCCTGTCAAAATGTTTCAGCGAAAATTTGTACCGATTGTAATGAACATGAAAAATTTTCTGGGTTTCATTAGCAGATTTTTGATTATATTTCGATTGGTTGTACATAAATTATAATGATAGGCTTATTTTAAATAATTGTTTATATAGATTTACGGGCTTTTTGCTTTGCTTCGCTTCGCGCTAAATAGGATTAAGTTACATTTTAAGGGACATCGAAAAATAATCTTAACATATTAATTTGTCAGATTATAGACGGCCGTATAGGATTGTTAGACTTCAAAATAACTAAATTCGTTTAACTGAAATAGAGAAATTGTGTGAAATTTTCTATAATTTTTTTGGATTTTTTTATATATCATTAATTATACACTTACATATTAACTTATACGTATATATAGTTATATATATAATTATATATATTATAGTCAAATTTGGTAGGTAGGCTGATTTATCTATTTTTTTTCCGTTCCTTTCGTTCAATTTCATGACAATTCCGTCATATTTTGTAAAATGGCTATTGTATTGTACTAAGAAGATTTCTTGTAGGCCTATCGTTAAATATTGTTCGGAGATTAACCGTTACTACGGTATCTGTCTATTGAGTAGTAAATTCTTAGTTATTTAACGAAATTTTAATTGGTTTAACATAAATAATCGTAGGATTTTTCTTTAATAAGCACAAATGTTATGCATTAAATTCTAAATTGTTCTTTCCGCGCATAACATTGAATTTATTAATTATAGGTCTAAATTGCGGCGGTACAAATATTTTATGAAATTTGGATATTATAATTTTTTTTCGAATTACAGAAATTTGCGTAGAAAGTTTTCATATTGGTTCTTTGTTTTATAGATTCATTTAATTTTATTTTTATAGGTAGGCCGATTTTTATTTTTTCCAGTTCAATGACAATGGTAAAATTTTTATTGGGAATTTAGAGTGTATTCTAAAAAGGATGTTTTGATTTGATATTTTAATTTGGGTTAGAAATGAAAAATGCCTTTTTTTTTAGTTCGAGCGTTTGCATAGAAAAAAATTACAAAATTATGTCAGGATATAATGCAGTTTCATTCGGTTACGTAGGATATTGTATAGAGGTTCGCTTACAAACAAAGCGACCGCTCTCAATTAGGCAATGTTTTGTTTGTTTACAGTAGGTTACGTGTATTTTTGAGTGCATATTATCTATTCTTATTTAGTATAACTATGCAAATTTTTAGTTTCACTTGGAAACGATAAATTACTGGGATTTTTGTGATTTGCAAACCATACTGGGGTTTCTGTTGAAGGAGAGAGTTGTCTCTCAGATGTAATTTGCGAATTGCGAGTTCAATTCATATGAAATTTGACGTTCAAGTTGGAATTACTGTATTAAAATAATTTTTGGTAGTAATATTTAAATTTTTTTTACTTTTTAATAACTGTTTTGGAAAATTATTATTGTTTAAACCTTCAGTCGAGTTAACTAATGCATTTGAAACATTGGCTCAAGTGTACACTCGGAAATGGAGCCTTCTAGATAGCCAGTAACGTTTTTGTGGCGTCTTTGTGTGCCTCCTCAAAGGGCAAGAGGGTTCATGATTGTCAGAGAATGGATGACATGAAGTTTCTGGGGTTCATTTTTGTCTTTTGTATTTAAAAGTATTGATGTGATTTCTGACGTAGTTTGAACAATAATATTTCTTAAATTATACTAACAGTTACTATGTATGGGCGCTTTTATATTTATACTGTACATTTTTTTCGTGCGTTTTATGACTTTTTTTATCTTCTCCGCTGTAACTGCCATAAGTGACCTTATTGGTAGCTAGATTTGATTAAATTTTTGCGAAATTCTGATATTGTCCTTTTTTTTTTCCGTGAATTTGGCCAGAGCAAATGTGTAGTTAGTTTCGAAGTGAACTGTCGAAAAAAATTCGATAAATTAATTGAAATGATAAGCAGTATAGAAAAACGTTTCGAATATTTGTTTTCAAAATTTCAAAGGCTCGGTTTGGAGGCAACCAAGTTGAATCCGAGTTCATCCAGTGAGTTTAGTCGACCGGATAGGTGATCGATCACCAATGAGAGAGAGAGAAGAGGAAACCCAACTGCGCAGGGACTTGGCGCAGGGTGGTTTCGGAAGAGAAGAGATAGAAGAGAGGAACCGAATGCGCAGGGACTTGGCGCAGGACAGTTTTCGGAAGAGAAGAGAAAATTACGTGTGCAGGGTCTTGGCACACGAAAGTTTCGATCGAAGATGTCTACTGGTATTTTTCGGGCAGTAGCTGGTCACGCTGCTCGAATGCTTCGCTAAATATGTGTTTTAGCACGCGGTAGGCAAGCCCACGTGAGCTTGAACGGGTGTCTAAGACTGTACTGTCCATACAGACATACAGTAGGTTCGTTGGGAAACGGCCTACGGCGGAGTGATCGTTTGATTGTTGCCAGTAGAAGAGTCCTTTCAGCTGGACGTAGGAAGAGCAGCGTTCACCGACAAAAGTGGAGATGAGACAAGGCGAGTTTCTTCATCGACTTCTAGAATTGCAAATTTCGTCCAACTCCAGCGCGTGGTCCGCTTTCAGTATATCTCCCCTGATCCTTTTAGAATTGGACGTCTCTTGTTTTTTTTCGCCATTGGAGAGAGAGCGGAACCATTATAGCGTGCTGCCCTGTTGCATGTTGATTGATGCAATCCCTTGCATTCTAGCGAAGTGAGCAGGAGAGCTGCGATTGAAAATTATCTAAACAACGTCCAGCAAATTAATGTACTGATTATTATGTAATGAAATTATAAATGAAAGGGTGCGATTATTGCCCATATTTGTTGTATTTTTCGTGAAGTAGTATGTGCGCTCTTGGTCAGTATTTAATGTAAAATTTTTCTTATTTTTTCTATGTCGCCCTGATAGTAACTGTATAACTATACAATAATTGTTTCAAATGTAAAGCGATCTTTGATGAGAAATCGCTGGAATAGATTGTGAACTTGAGATTTGTGTAGCCACTGTAAGAAAATTTTCCGTTATTTTTTTTGGCATGTATAGATTAGTTACAGGTTGTAATTTAATTATTAGTGTGAAATGTTATTTTATGCAAATGTGAAAATTATAAAGGTTTCGGTTTTAATATGATACAAAATATGTGTGGAATTTGTCATTCTAATTATTTCTTGTCTATCAACTTTGAAATTGTTAAAAAAAAAAAAAAAAAAAAAAAAAAATTGCAAAATATAGAAATTTGTTGAATAAATTTATTAAAATTGTTAAACGATATTAATAAGTTTTCCTAATGAAAAACTTATTTTCAAGGGGGTGATGCGAGTGTAGTAATGCCTAGTTAAGAATATGAATTTTTGTTTAATTAAGATAATGTTTAATGTAAATCATTTACTAATAATTATGGAATTACGAAAAAGTATGTTTGTTAGATTTAAATTGTTTAAAATGGGTAGAGTTGGCAATCCTGAACAGAGGCCCACAGAGCAGACTACCCCACAAGGGAGCGAGTCTTCTAGGCAACGCGTTACGCGTAAGGTTGGCGTCATGTAACGTAAAGTTTAATTAATTGTTTGTGTTCCTCTCCGACGTAAAATGTTATCGTAAAATTCCGTACTCGCACCCCTCTAAATTACTTAAACCATTTTCGGAGTTAATAAATAATAAAAAGTGTTAAAAGAGTGTTAATAAAACCCCCCTTTGTTTTGTAACGACTTTCATAGTCTTGGCTCGGCGTGGCTACCATGAATATAATTGTAAAGTAGTGTTGAAATGAGTAGAGAAAGCAAGTGATAAATGAAATAAAGAGCCGATAGTAGAGTAAAAAATAAAGAAGAAAGTAATTAATAAAAGGCGTTCACTATACCGTTTTCGTTAAGTGAATTTTTAAGGGGAGACGTTTTTACGTCTGTCTTGAGTTATTCGAGTTAAGTCCGTTTTCTTTAGGGGAAATTGTGATAGATTATTCCCTGAGTATTTTCAATTTTGTTAGCCACACATTTTCTTTATGTTGAGTTGTAGGGTGAACTAATTTGTGACTTTTACTTCAAACTTTAAACACGGAGCCTTTTTATGACCATAGCTTCACCTCCAGAATTGCACTGATTTTGGTATCAGCCGTTAGCTGTCTCCTGCCTTCAAAGCTGAAGGAGATTTTTGTTTCTCTAGTCTTTACAACAATCCCGTCTCTAACTATCAAGAAAGTTATGACACTTTATTCGGCAATATATAAAGATTATTTTGGTATCCGATTTACCCTTTTTAACTGCTTCTATTCTTATTTTGTTTTTGTACAACTTCTCTTTTTTCGGCCTATGTACAACCGTTGTCGCCGCGAGGCTCAGGCGTAAGATGTACTTAGCCTTTCACATCAACTTGCTAATTAATTCATTCTACAGGGTGTTTCAGGTCGACCCGAGAAATATGGAAAAGAAACACTTCATATTAGTTACGGAATTACTATGACAAACTTCAGATATCAAATACTAAATACAAACTACAAATTGGTAGAATTTGTTGTTTGTATTTGTATTTGGTATTTGAAATTTGTCATAGTAATTCCATAACTAATATGAAGTGTTTCGTTTCCATATTTCTAGGGTCGACCTGAAACACCCTGTATATTCTTTCATAGGATTAAGAATGACCAGCATGTCAGCAATAAGTAATCTAATAGGTTAACAATCTAACTCTAACGGAGATTTCCCGTTACAAAGTATAATTTATGTGTGACGTCTCATTTTTGAGCGCCTAATGAAACAGTCAAATTTTCATGGCTACGCTTTTGTTTTCAATTTAATTCCTTACATTTATTTATTTCTCTAATTTCAGCTAAAAGTACCGTATACAGGTTACCCCAGAAACTATTCAGAATTAGATAGACAAGTGAATTAATGTCTTATTTCTAAATTACATGGGTATTTAACATATATATGTTTTAAGTTATGTACTTAAGAATTTCTAAAATTTTCCTTTCACAAACGAAAGAGAAGTCGCCACTGAGGCATTCACCTGGTTATTTCCATGAATAATGTACTTCTTGGCTCGACTGACCAAGTAATTGCTTAATCGACTTTTTTACATTCCCCATATATAACAATACTATATATAATGTTAGGGCTAGGCCTGGCTGAACACTGGAGACAAATGTATAGCCTAGTGGCTTATAACCAGTGGTGGGCACCGTTAACCAAAAAGTTAACTTCGATAACGATAATCCGTTAACCCCAATTTTTAACTCCGATAACGATAATCCGATAATTTTACTACAAAGTTAACGGAAGTTAACGATAATCCGTTAACGATAACTATTTCTTTACTAACATTTCAAAAAATCAAGGAAAAAAGCTTTAAAACCCATAGAAAATGTTTATTTATGCAAAATCCAACAATAAATAGGTATTTAACTGTATTTTTATCAAGTTTTGCAACTTTTTTGCTTAATAACTTTTTTTTTTATTTTTAATAAAAAATGTAGTGATTACATGTTTTGAAACCCTTGTAACCACTAACCATTAACTAAATTTTAATTTACCAGAGAATTATTATGGCGGGAACTGAAGTTATGGCGGTTTGAATTCATTCGCGGAGCGGTGATCTTCCGTGAATGACTCCTCGCAGTTAACGTGTTAACGGACTTTAACAGACTAAATATCGAGTTATCGGAAGTTAACTGGTCCGATAACGATAAATGGGAATTAACTTCCGTTAATAGTCCGTTAAAAAAAGTTAACTTCGTTAATTAACTGTTATCGGATTAACGCTTTAGTGCCCAACACTGCTTATAACTAAGGCTAATTATTAAGATGTTATGTAAGCTGCTTACGCTTATTTTTAAAAACTTCTCGCAGGACGTAGGCTATATAATTACTTAAATACTCTAAGACCATTCAATGTTTGGTCAGACGAACACAAATTATGTACAGTTGCGCTCATGATTCGTAGGACACTCTTGAGAACAGCCAGCGACACCTGGCATATATTTGTTGTGTGTACTACAAACGGTTGTAACATTTTATGAATGAATCTTGGAGTGAGTGAGCGTTGATTGGTTGGTTGATTCGTTGTCAAGTGTCTTTAGAACATAATTACTTCCATTCATCACTCTGGTTTACATATTACTAAAGAAACATAAATGAATAATTAAATATAAATTCAAGAAGTGGATATATATTAACAAGGGGGATGTTAATGAAATGAATAAAAAATGGTCTTCTAAAAACTAAAAAAAACTTCGGACGTGATGACAGTGTTCATGGTATTGGCAAGTTCTCATTCTGAACGATGTATAAAAACAGAGCCGGTGGTAGGCATTATTCACCCTGAGCAAATTCCAAATTGATTCATTATTTGTTTATTTATTTAATATTGAACATAGATTCAGATATTATTTTGTGTTAAAACAAAGACAGAGCAAAAACCTGATATATATAAATACATATATTGGCGGTTTATGAATGAAAAAAAAAACAATGTTTTGACGCATATTAAATTTTAATAACATTATGATATTACTAGATTGATGGGTATCTGTAGGTTTCATACATCACTGCTTAGAATATCTTTCAATTAGCAAATGAACGACAGCTGAATGGATACTACTGGTATGGCATTGTTGTATTCGGAGCAAATGCTATTTCTAGATCAGCAACACTGGTATAGTAATTAAAAGTCTATAGAAAACCTACTCATTGTAATTCGTACATCCATTATTTTTTATATCATGATGAAGGGGTTAAAAGCTCAATTATTTCTTTCATGTTTCTAAGAGCACTCAGGATTTCTAGCCCACATTTGCTGGACCTGGAAAATTCAAAGATTTGGAACATTTTTAAGGATTTAAAAATATCCTGAGTGGTTTATCAGAAAGGCGTATTTTAAAACCAGAAAATCTTTTTATGCCCCTCGGAAACTTTCATTTAACCAAAAACAATATGTGAGTTTGCTTTACATTGCCGGCTTAGAAAGAGTAAAACCTTTGAGGAAAGATTTTAAGTTTGCTTTGGCGTTCAAATATTCGTCTACTGTAAAAAGTAAATTAATTAGGAATAACGTTGCAAAACAGGAACAAGCCTGTGTCTACAGCATTTTCTGTAAAAATTGTGATTTAGTATACGTAAGAGAAACTGGAAGAAATATTGAAACCCGTATTAAAGAACATAAATATTCCTTGAGAAGTTGTAATACTAATAATGCAATTTTTTATCACGCCAGCCAAAATGATCATGCTCTAGATTGGGAATCAAGTAAGTTACTTTATAAATGCAATAATTATGTCAAACGAAAAATAATAGAATCTGTAGGGAGAGAAAAAGTGGATAATTTTAATTTGTGCGAAGGTACTTATAAACTAGACCCTCTAATGAGATTCTTGGTCAAAAAATCCCTTACGGCGTCGGGTGAACGGGTTCTAACCTAAGTGTGAATTTCTTAAAGGTCTCTGGATTGTTTCCTTACTCGCTTTTGGTTCATTCGTTTTATCGGTGAAATGTAAATGGAATAATAAACGTAATAGTAATAAATGTAAATGTAATAATAAAATAAATGTGGAAATAAATGTAAATGCAATAATAATAAATGTAATAATAAAGGTAATGAAATAAATGTAATAATAAGTGTAAAGGTAATAATAATAAATGTTAAAAACGTAAATGTAATAATAAATGTAATAATAATTATAGTACACTGCGCCCTCGATATATGCGTCTTCAGCATATGCGAATTCGCTGTTATGCGAAGACCCTATTTCTACCAAGAATTCAGTATATGCGGAAAATATTCGCATTTATGCGCCACCTAGTATGAAATATTGCTGAGCCGCTGAGCGCACCGACGTGTTCCCGCCAAACAACAACAGTCTCGCATAAACCGTTATAGCGTGTGCGTTGTGCTGTACACTGTGTTGTGTTTTTCACTATTTTTTAGTGCTTTTTCCAGTTTTGTCTTACTGTTTATTGTAGACATGGCTTCTAAACGTCCTCTGCCTAGTACTGGGCCTTCAGCTTACTATGTCCTTTAATATTTATACTGTACAGTATTGATGTAATATAGCATTACTGTTATCTTGTTGAATGTTTTTGGTATAAAAGAGTGGCATATTTATTGTTGGGGGTGCCGGGAGGGTAAAAAAAAAACTGGTTGTGGAACGCATCCCTATTTTTTTCATTTAACTATAAGTTCGATATATGCGAATTTGCATTATGCGAGGTTTTAGCAGAACCTATCCCTCGCATATATCGAGGGCGCAGTGTAATTATGTCAAAATAATAGAATCTGTATGTATAAAACAAGAACATAGTTTTAATTTGTGTGAATGTACTTATAAGCGGGACCCTTTAATAAAATGCCCTTCCGGTATCGGGAGAACGAGATCTAACCTAGGTGCGAATTTCTTAATGGTCCCTGGACTGTTTTCCCTCTTGTTTTTGGTTCATTCGTTTTTCTGTATCCACCCGAAGAGGATGCCAGTGGGCATCGAAACTGTTGTGGGTTTTTATTATCATATTTTGACCTTCATGCAGGAAAGTGAAGTTTTTTGCATTTAAGAGAAACATTATTTAGAAACGAAGAATGTTTTGTATTGAGGCAGCGTCATAAATGCATATAATCGTTTTGTATTAATAGGTTCCATGTTACATCTTAAGTGTTGAACCACTGCAGTTCCCCCCGCCGATGGCCACCTTGCCGTGGTGGGTGGACTCCCGTGTTGACCCACTGGGCTACGTCGGCGGGGCTTAGCCCCCGGAAGGGTCACCCATGCCGGACAGGCTACTGGGGAGACCGGGCTAAAAGCCACTAAAGTCTTTGGCTCCCAGTACGGGTCTCCAGAGCTGTCCTCCGGAGGTGACGCCCTTAGGACGTCACTGTGTTGGATTGTTGGGTGTCCGGGCAGGTGGGATTGGGAGGCTGGGGTCTTTGCGCCGTTTGGGGGCAAACTTTCGCATCAGGGGTCCCCGTTTTTAAACCGACGGTGTGTCCCCTGGGGACGAGGTACCCCGCCCCCTGAGGTCTGCGCTCAGCCTCCCTTTCTCACCGGTAGGCAGTTTCTCGCGTCCTTGGGTCCGTATTCTACAACATTATTAACATATGCAGACCATTACTTCTTCTCCTGGAATTCAGGTGGTGGGCATCCAGACCCCCGAGTCCTCTACCACTGGAAGACCACGTCTTGAAGAGGTCGCCCCTCCTCTGGTAGCGGAACACTTGCACTCTCCTTTTCCGTTACCGACCCCAACCTGTACCTTGAACATGAACTTGGACAATGGACATACCCGAAGACGGCTGAGGTGAGCTGGGGCGGGACCTCTGCTCCAGAGAGTGTAAGTCAAGTTCCACCCAAGACTTGCCTCCAAAACCTGGCTTCTTGCTCTCCCCGTATGCCCCCCTCACCCGCCGTCGGCCCGACGGAGAGAGGCCCGCGGGGGACAGGGAAGTCGGCATTCGCGTCCATCTTATCGACCGTTGGATATCCGAATCCACATCGATTCTACAGCCTCCCTATCCCTTCCAAGTATCCACAAATTCCTAGTGATCCGGCCTACCTATGGATCTCTTCCAACCAACTCTGAACGGACGTTTCGGGCGATCCGAGCCTGCAGCGACACCAGCCGCTATGATGTGCGACCACAGAGGGATGGCTCCCTCCTCATAAAATCACGCTCAGTCGCAGAGACGAAAGCCCTACTCTCCCTCACTGAGGTCCTTGGAAGCTCGGTGTCCGTTTCCCCACATCCTCACCTGAACCAGAGTCAGGGCACTATTTACGCCACCCGCCTATTGTCGATCACAGTGAATGAGCTCCTGGAAGACCTCGCACCCCAAGGTGTCACTAAGATCCATCGCTTCATATCCCAACAGGGAGGCACCCCCTCCCCCATCCCGCGCCTACTTCTTACCTTCAATACCTTAATCCCTCCCAACCGTATTGTATGGGGTATGGGAGACCGCACGTCGTGCGAGTTCACTGTCCGCCCATACATCCCAGACCCGACCCGTTGCTTTAAATGCAACAAGTTTGGACACGTCAGCTCAGTTTGCCGACAAGTGCACCAACTGTGTGTTCGTTGAGGAGAAATCGCTCACCCAGACAAGTACCCCAACACACTCAAATGCTCCAATTGCGAAGGCGCACACCCCTCTTCATCCCGCGAATGCCTTTTCTTCAAATTCGAAGAGGTCCGAGACCTGCAGGTAGCGGACTTCCTTAGCCTCCGAGAGGCGCGAGACACGGTTCAGAGTCGGGAGGTGAGGCTGGGAGTATCTTACGCCGCTGCCCTCGGCTCTGTCCACTTGGCACGCCGCCCTGGTCTACCGCTTAAACCCCCCTTGACCACTGCTTCCCATCCCTCCCAAAGGGAGTCCTCACTGGACCCGACGACCTCCTGTTCCCCCACCATTCCTCCTCTTAGAGCACCTCACCTGCTAAAGATTCCCCACAAACCTGGGACCAGGACACCCAGGCCCCATCCACCTCGAACCCTGCCCTCCCAGCATTCTATGCACACACCCGAACCTAAGCCCGGGTTAAGCCGACGAGGCGGAGACGCCGAAGCGAGTCGCCAGACTCCCTGGCCTTTCAACAGGCCTCTCCCTCTTCCTCCAGATCTAAGACGACGACTCGGATCCTTACACCCCCCCCACTTCGTCTACAAGGACCATATCTAGAAGTCTAGAAGTCCCTCCAATCTACCCCCACAGACTCTGACAATAGTAGCCGAGTTACATGACCCGCCTCCCACGACGAGATCCAATCTAGACAACATCCTCTCCCCCGAGGATCCAGTGGATGCGGCACTGGCGCAACTACATGGTGTGGCCAAGGGAAGCTCGGCCGCGCCCATGCGTCTTATGGATCTGCCCTTGCCTCCTGGTGCCATTTTTTTCCACCCCTCCACCCCTCCTTGTCAGCCATCCTGAGCGCGTCCTTCCTCCCACCTGCCCGATCCTTCTGGTACCACCTCTCGCCACCTAGGGTCCGCCATGAGACCCCAGACAGGCGGGGAGGTATCGCTATGGAAAATAAAGCGCCTCCTCCTGGCCCGAATACAGAAGCCAACCAAGAAACCCCTCACCTTTTGATCCCACGAAGTTCCCCTACCTGCCGTGATCTACGCCTCCGGTCTCGCTCGGCCGACTCGACCCCGGAATCCCCACTGAGGTCGACTGGCCGACCGATTCCTTCTCTGATGAACGGCAGACAACCAGCCATACCCCTGACCCATCCTTCGCCTTCGCGAACCCCAGCTCTCCCTTCACACCCCAACCCCCTAGCACCTACACCTTTAGCCATCCCCCATCGTCAAATAATGGACCCTCCGTAAACTACAATAGTACACTGGAACTAATCCTGGGACCAGGCCCATACCCTGCCCTACTAGATATTCCTATATCACCACCCCGTCACCTACCTGCACTCGAAGGGAGGCTGCTTTTCTCGTACACCACACAGTCCCCTTCCACAATCTCTCTATCCGATCCCCGTTACAGGTAATTGTGCTACCCGGCCTTCCCTGGATAGAGACCTGGTGAAGGTGGGAAAACATCTCCCCAGGCCCTTTCTATTACTGGGCGATTTCAGTAGTCGCCATCCCTTGTGGGGAGACACACTCTCCACCTATATGGCCACGACACTGATTACTATCATGACCGAGCTCTCCTTCGAGTGCCTCAATGATGGCTCTCCTACATTCTACCATGCCACCACCTGCACTCCATCCTGTATAGACCTGTCATTCGTCTCGACCGATGCCCTCCTAGATTTCACATGGCAATTACTTCAAGAGGACTATGGTAGTAACCATTCTCCTGTTCAACTCACGTAATTGGCCCGACCAGACCGTTCGGGTACCGGAAAAATGGATTATTGCCAAAGCTAATTGGTCCCACTTCCACGACAATACATCTACAACCCTTACGATTGCCCACTTCCCGTCCTCTGACGAGTGCACCGCATACTTCGAATCGATCGTTGTAGCGGCTGCATGCACTAACATTCAACGATCCCCCGCCTATCCCCGCACCCGACGTGTACCTTGGTGAACCCCAGAGTGTACGGAGGTCATACGCTCCAAGAAGAAGGCTACTCGACGCTTCTACGGTATACGACTCCCCATCCATCGCACGGAGAAGCAGCGGGCCAGTCATCGCTCGCCGTGCAATGAAGAAAGCGCGCCGAGCTTCTTGACGTGACTTGGTAGTCGAAGGTGTGTTGTGGTGACGCTGGACACAATCTGAAAGAAGGTACGGGGGTGTCGATAAGCGACATGTCCCCTCCCGACCCCCGGTCCTCTGGACTAACGACGGACTTCTGTAGGAGCCAAAATCGGTGACAAACAACCTAGCTCCACCACTGATCTCCTCCTGCTCCTCGGCCGAGACATACAGAATGCCGTCGACAGTGGACAGTTCGTCCTATCAATTTTTTTTACATACAGAAGGCCTATGACACCACCCGTCAGACAATAATCCTCAATCAGCTCCAAACTCTGGGTCTCGTTGGAGCCATGCCGACCTTCATCAGGGGCTTCCTCTCCTCCTGAACCTTTAAAGTTCGGGTGGGCTCAATCCTCTCAGACACCTTCGTGCAGGAGGACAGGATCCCACAGGGAAGCATCCTCAGTGTTCTATGCTTTTCCATAATTATGAACAGTCTCAAAATGCCTTCCATCCACCTTCTTCCATCTACGCGGATGACCTTGTGATCTACCTCGCAGGGCGGGAGCCGTCCGAGGTTCAACGGCAAAATTCAGTTCGCCATCTATCGAGTGGAAAGGTGGTCGACGTCGGTGAGGTTCCGTCTCTCCACCCCCAGGACCAAGTGTATGCTCCTCAGCAGAAGAAGACCCTCAACCCTTCCTGTCCCCTCTGTTACGTTATACAGCAATCCTCTTGAGGTGGTACCCTCCACGCGACTTCTGGGCATGACTCTGGACCGACGGCTCAACTGGATTCCCCATCTCAAACACCTGAAGCAATCCATCCAACGTCTCCTTGCTCTCCTAGATCACCTCTCCCCACACCACATGGGTCGCAGACCGACGCTCTATCCTTCGCCTTTGCCATAGTCCAACTTCGACTGAACCATGGAAGTGTAGTGTTGTATGCGGTTCAGCCTCCATATCTTGGACCCGGTACTTAATAGGGGCCTCCGCCTCGCCACCGGTGCCTTTCGCTCTGCATTCCACTTGGAGGCTGGAGTCTGGGAAAATTACCTTCCTCTCGCTCTCCGACGGTGTTTGTGCACGAAGGTATGTCCTCATGAGGGGCAGAGACTACCCTCTTCGCTTCTATGCAAGGCGATTTCTGAACTCCCATCTCAGGGGCTGAGCTGGCACCTCACTGACGCGGTCGGCTCCTTTCTGGACCTTTTGAACATGCTGTATGAGATGGGGATAATTGAGGGAGGGGGCATCTCCCCTCCCTGGCTCCTCACCCTCATCCAGGCATCCAGGGTAACGAGGAGGCGGACCGCACGGCAAAGACGACCTGCTTACTGCCGGCCTCCTCCCGGCCCCTCCCTTTCTCCGACTTCTTCCCGACTCTCCGCTCCCACTTCCGCTCCATCTGGTAATGGGAATGGGACCAGGCCATACAAAACAAACTCCACAAGATCAAACCGCAACTAGGATACTGGGCCTCCTCATTTCACCGGTTCCGCCATAAAGAAGTGATTTTATCCCGTCTCCGCCAAGGACACACACGCATTACACATAGTCATCGTATGGCTAAATCGCCAACCCTGCTCTGCCCTACCTGTCATAACCCCATCACTGTCGTACACCTTCTGGTTGAATCCCCGAACCTGTCCCCTCTTCGTCGCAAGTGTTTCCCTCTCTTGTTCAGTATTTCCATACCTGAGTGTCTACAATCCATACTCGCTGAAGGCTCCCATTTTTCAGCTGAAGCGATTTTCATTTTCCTCACCTATTCCCATCTGCTTCATCGCATCTAAATCCATACCCCTCCTTCCACCTATCCAGCAAGTGAACCTTACCCACTACCCTAGTCTACCATCCCCAAACCAGTGACACCACCCACCCACTGTCTCGCCGAGATATGTACCACTAGGTACGAATCGCGGTTAAAAAAAAACACTGCAGCTGTGACTCTTGGCGGTCTCTCACCTCAAAGGAGAGAATTACACAAAATAAAACTTACAGTAATTAATATCAACAAACATAGAGCCATTCAAACAATGATATTTGACATGTTCAACACGTTATAGTTTCAACGCTGTGCTAACACTCCGCTTCTCTTGTTTTTTAAAAATTATCATTATTATTATTATTATTATTAATGACACCTTTCCAATTACAGCTTCTTCGTATTTAGTTTCCTGTGCCGCATTCTTTCCCTTTAAGATTGAGTCCTTTCAGTGTGGGTGCCACCCACACATTTGCTATTAGTTTGCTTTTTAGTTTATATATAAATAAGGCCTATTAATCTGGTTTCTTTTTTTTTTTTCGCCAGTTGTTTACCAACATTACATGATTAACCTGCCTTTTATGTCCAACACAACGCCCCGACCAAATTTCTATTTTCATACTCCTGTACAGTTAAATAAAAAAATTGTGGTATTAAATTTATTAAATGTCGCCTTCTGCATTTCTACCATTCTCCAAAAAATGTTTGTTTTGAAACACTTTAATAAATTTGCATACATATTCCCTAGAAGATAATTTTATTTAAGTTACAAGAAACCGTATCATATATAGATTATTTAAAAAAAAAAAATAAATTCCTCCAACGTTAAAATTAATTTGGTAACACACTGCCTTGGAATTATGTATATAACAGTTAATGAAGTTAGTAGTTTGAAAGATTTCCCTGTAAAATTCTCTGTAAACCAACTGTAATCCCGCAAATATGTAATGATCTTTTCATAAATTATAAGGCAGTGGAGAAATTCTTACGAACATTCGGGAGATCAGCTGGGCCCTTCGGTTTGTCAGGCTGAAGTCTGTGGAATATTTATATAATTATATAATTTCCTTTCAAATGTTCCGTGCGTTGGCCTGGTGAAGTAGTGAGTTGATTTCTTGTACGTACTCTCCACCTCACATAGCCAGGTACGCCCGGCTCATCGGCGATTGTTCTGAACCAGGCGTCTAATCTTCTTTTGAAGATGTTCACTGCAACACCACTCGTGTTCCTTAGGTCTTTGGGCAGCTGATTAAACAGTCTTGGTTCTCTCACAACAAAACTATTTTCATTCAGGGTTTAAGGATATTCCCTGTCTAGCCTTTAATTTGGGAACAAGTCTTCCTTTTCTACTTTCCACTGTTGTATGGGGCGTTATAGGGTTCAGATTAATATTAGGGAGTAGTTTCTCCATTATTTTCAAAGTGTAAATAATGTTGTATCTCTCTCTTCTCCTTTCCAGTGAATATAGGTTTAATTCGCGTAACCTTTGCCAAGATCAATGGGTGCAAAGAACTAAATTACTGGAAGTGAAACTTCTCTAAAGCCCTTCTAGCTGTCTAATCATCTAGGCCCATGCACAGGACACTTCAGATTCAGATGAGGTGGGGGCTGAAAGTTAACAAAAAGGGCACCATCTCCCCCCCCCCTCAAAAAATAAGTCTCTTCACAGCATTTATACATTTATGGATAAAAGGGCACTTCTGAGGCATGAAGGGGCAAATGGGAGTGCTAAAGCCCCTGTAGCCCCCTCCTCTGCTCCAATGTCTCCTTTTTTATATGGACATGTTAGGACTGAGCAGTATTCCAATTTGGGTATGATCAGTGTTTTCAATAGAGGAATCCTTATATTTCTATCCCTTCGTTTAAAGGTTCTCAATATCTGCCTAGATATTCTCTTTGATGATGCGAACTTTGAAACAAAATAAGGTAGCAGTAAACAGAGCAATCTTTACAACCCCTAAATCTTTTGCTTTAAAATTTCTCTGAATTTCCTGTCCATCTTGGGTATAATATTCCATGGATTTTAGGTCCTCTCTTTTTCCGTACCGTAACAGCTGAAATTTCTCAGTGTTAAACTTCATATTGTTGTCTTCCGTCCACTCGTAGATTCTGTTCATGTCTGTTTGTAGAGATCCTATATCTTCTGAGTTTCTTATTTTTCTAATGATCTTTGTGTCATCGGCAAAGGATGTTACTGTGCTGTCTCTGGTAACGTCCTCATCTATGTCAGTTAGCATGATTATGAAGAGTAGTGGAGCTAATACTGTTCCTTGTGGTACTGAGCTGAGGATCTCGGATTCTGATGAAGATGCTCCTTCTACTGTAACGACTTGCCGCCGCTCACTAAGGAAATTCTATATCCATTTTCCTACTTTTCCTGTTATTCCCATATATTTCAGTTTATGTATTATGATTCCATGGTCACACTTGTCGAACGCTTTGGCAAGTCTGTGTATATTATATCATAGTTTTCATTACATTCCATACATCAATAATGTTGTTGTGGTGTTCCATTAGTTGTGATAGGCATGATCTGCCTGACCGAAACTAGGGCATGGGTCTGATTAATCATTTAATCAGTTAATAATTGTTTTGAATTTAATCATTATTTTTAGAAAATTATGGGAAATGATTATTTTTAGAAAATGATGGGAAATAAGGTAAAATGATGGTGAAATTATGAGGAAAATTAATTAAATTTTGTAATGTATCATTTGAATTTGGCACCTTTTTGCATGTATAAACTGTCTAATCCGCCTATGCCTGATTTCTTGAACTAAAGCAAACTAAATGTTTGAGCAAAATGTTTCCTTCGATCTTATCTCACGCAACAGAAACAATAAAAATTAAATACTTCTGAAAAGAGTAAGAAAGGACGTTAATCAATGATTAACTGATTAAAATGATTAATTAGAACATTTCATCATTCATCACTTTTTCCTAAAAATAATAAACCAACATGGGTTTCGATTAGGGCATGGTTAATTATCATTTAATTTTTTCTGAGTTTCCAAAAAGTCAGATTTTCTCTCTAACTATTCTTTCAAATATTTTAGTGAGATGAGATGTAAGCAACACTGGCCTATAGTTTTTGGCCTCGGATCGATCTCCTCCTTTATACAGGGTGTCCCAGAATTAACTATCTATTTCAATGAAATCGGACAAATTTTTTAAAAACACACTTTTATTTATGTTTATCATGTTTAATATGTTAAAAATGTATAAATTTCTAAATTTTTTTCATAATTTTATTTTCATAATTTTTTCATAATTTTTCATAGTTTTATTTTTAGAATGGCAAAGAGACTCTCCAAAAGTTAAGGTGTGGCTTGGAATGACCAAATCCAAAATTTATGACCCATTCTTCTTTGCGGCAGCAACTGTAACAGGTACCGTCTACCTTGATATGCTTCAGCAGTTTCTCGAACCACAGCTTCTTGATGATGGCATTCTTGATAATGTTGTGTTTCAACAAGATGGAGCACCATGTCATTATGCTCGACCTTGGCCTCCGCGTTCTCCGGATTTGACACCCCTGGATTTCTTTGCATGGGGTTTCATAAAAACAAAGGTTTATCGCCAAAAGATCAATAGTTTAGCTGAACTTAAAGAAAGCATCCAGTTGGCAGTGCGGGAGATAACACCTGAAATGCTTCAAAATGTGTTTCGCAGCGCTGAGGATAGATTTGAAATTTGCAGAGATACAGACGGTGCACATGTTGAAACTTCTCAATAAAGTTTTGACTTATGATTTATAAATCTATTTGTTTTTGTATCATAATTTAGTAATAAACACAAAATTATGTCAGTTTTTATTAAATTTGTCCGATTTCATTGAAATAGATAGTTAATTCTGGGACACCCTGTATATTGGGACTATGTTCGCGCTCTTCAGAATGCCAGGTATTTCTCCCGTGTCTAGTGATCGTCTCCATATCCAATATAGGGGCTCAACGATTGCATTCTTGCAGTTTTTGATCAGTGTGGTATTCCATTTGTCCGGTCCTGCCGCTGAGTGTGCCTTTAGTTTCCCTATAGCTTGCGTAATATCATCCGTCGCAAAGTCGAAGTCCGTCATACTTTCCCCTTGTAGTTGTTCTTCAAAGAACGCGTTTCTATCGCATATCAGTTTGTCAGTTTTTGGGATACTGAAAGATGATTCGTACTGAGCTCTTAATATTTCAGATACTTCTGTTAGCTCATCAGATAAAGCACAAGAGCACGAACTATTCAACAATTAAAAGACAACATACAACAAAAATATATCATTATCAATAGGATGTTTTACGTAACGTTCAAAGTAATTCGATCACGGAAGCTACAGTACAATGTCAACACCCGGATGACACGATGTTTGAACATTTATTTTCTTCATAACAAATCAAAAATAATCTCGTACTGTACCAAACTTTTGTTACACCCTGTACAAATAGGAGTGAGTAAGGGAAGGAATTTTGAATTTTTTTAAAGGCGTCTCTCGGAGGAACAGTACTCAATACCCATTCATAAAAAAAAAAAAACAAGGCGTTGCACAAGGTTATTCTCGAACCAACTACACGGAAATAATTTCGGATCTCGAAATTTTCAGTATATTTTCCACGCGTTTTTCTTTGGAGAACTTTTTTCGCAGTTGTACTTATTATATTCTTTATTATAGATCTCACAGTACAAAAAATATACTCACCCACGAATTCATTGCTTAAAATCACTAAAATTGCAAGTTACACGAGAAAAAAAAAGTTTATTCCTACGCAAACTAACCAGTGAACAATACCTGGCTTTTAAGAAGTTCTTCGCATGAGAAGACATCGTTCGGGAATTCGGTTTCTTGAAGGGTCTGCGTGATCATCCGAAGGGCCCAGCTGATCTCCCGAGTGTTCGTGGTGAATTTCTCCACTGCCTTTAATTTATGAAACGATCATTACATATTTGTGGGATTACAGTTGGTTTACAGAGAATTTTACAGGGAAATCTTTCAAACTACTAACTTCGTTAAGTGTTATACACATAATTCCAAGGCAGTGTGTTACCAAATTAATTTTAACGTTGAAGGAATTAAAATTTTTTTTTAATAATCTATATACTTACGGCGTCATCTAACTTTTAAATAAAATTATCTTCTAGGGAATATGTTTTGAAACACTAATAAATTTGCATACAAACATTTTTTGGAGAATGGTCGAAAATGCAGAAGGCGACATTAATGAATTTAATACCACAATTTTTTACTTAAACTGTACAGGAGTATGAAAATAAAAATTTGGTCGGGGCGTTTGTTGGACATAAAAGGCAGGTTAATCATGTAATGTTGGTAAACAACTGGCGAAAAAAAAAAAGAAACCAGATTAATAGGCCCTATTTACTCATATATATATATATATATATATATATATATATATATATATATATTAGTGGTGGACCGGATGTCAGTTTTTCAACATCTGCGGATGCTGATTTTTAATTTCAATATCCGCGGATGCGGATGCGGATATTTAGTTAATCTATCAATATAATATAGAATTATGAATATATGCCATAATTTTTCAAATTTCGTGGTATTACTATTATGGCAGGCAATGCATAAAAATTAAAATTAATATTAATGTTTTCATTATGATAAAAATAACTTTCTCAAGAGTTTCAGCCACAGAAAATTCAATGAAACGAGTTTCATTCAATTTTCTGTTACCAGGTATTTATATTTTGAGGTTTATATATTTGTGTGTTCATTAATAATTAATACTTTACATGAAATGTGCATGACTGGGCCTTATAAGCTACATTATAAGCTAATTTAATTGTAAATTGCGTAATTTATTAGAGGTAATATCCGCATAACATCCGCAGTCAGAAGTGCGGATGCGGATGTTAAAAATGATGCGGATGCGGATATCCGGTCCACCACATATATATATATATACACACATATATATACGAGGGTAATTCAATAAGTATCCGCACTTTTTATTTTCACAATTTTATTTTCACATCTGATAGATTATAAACACATCACCTCTCAACATACTGTAGTCTCCTTGTTTCTCAATACACTTAGTCCAATGATCTACAAGCTTCCTAATGCCATCACAAAAGCATCTTTTTGGCTGTGTACTTAGCCAGCATGCACCGCCTCCTTCAGGTCATCATCGCCTTGGAATCGCTGACCTCCCAAAGCGTCTTTTAGTGGTCCAAACAGGTTAAAATCCGAAGGTGCCAGGTCTGGACTGTAGGCTGGATGGTCGAGAACTTCAAATTTAAGTCGTGCAACAGAATAACACCTTCCGACAATCTCCCTCTCCGTTTTGTGCGAATTGCTTGCTTTAACTCATTCCGAAGCATGTCAGAATACGATGCACTTGTTACTGTAGTTCCACGCTCTAGATAATGTTCAAGGATAGGGCCTCGTGTACCCCAAAACAGTGTTAGCATAACTATACCTGCTGACGGCTGCGCTTTGAACTTCCTTGCAACGGGAGATGTTGGATGTTTCCATTGCATGCTCTGTCGTTTGCTTTCTAGTTCATAGTGATGGATCCAGGTTTCATCTCCAGTGATAATGCGCTCCAAAAACTTTTCACCTTCATTATGATACCGCGCTAAAAGACGAGAGTAGACGTCCATACGATTACGCCTGTGCTCTTCTGTCAACTGGCGATGATGAAGGAGGCGGTGCATGACTGGCTACGCACACAGCCAAAAACATTCTTTTGTGATGGCATTAGGAAGCTTGTAGATCGCCGGACTAAGTGTATTGAGAAACAGGGAGACTATGTTGAGAAGTGATGTGTTTATAATCTATCAGATGTGAAAATAAAATTGTGAAAATAAAAAGTGCGGATACTTATTGAATTACCCTCGTGTGTGTGTATATATATATATATATATATATATATATGTGTGTGTGTGTGTGTGTGTGTGTGTGTGTTTGTTAACAATGACGTAAAAAGCAAACGGGAGAGTGGTGTCTCTGTTTGAGAAAAATGAAGCCAAAAGTCACTGAGCAACTGAGTCTGCTCGCTGAATCAGTCAGAATTTCCCGCAGGCTGAAAATGCAGAAGTCCAACACTGTATAATACACAAGAAAATGAAAGCAGGAGTAGCGACGTTTCGCTCCAATCACTGGGGCATTCTCAAGCTATAAAGCTTGAGAATGCTCCAGTAATTGGAGCGAAACGTCGTTACTCCTGCTTTCATTTTCCTGTGTGAAATATTTCAACACTGAACCAAAACCATGGATTTTGCCGCGCTGTATAATACCTACACTGTGCTGTAATGAAGTTCTGGAGTAGGGACCAATTGTCTACAAAATCTTGCCCTATATTAACTCATTAAAATGTTTATCACATATTACTCTCCGTTTTATGTCAAGGCAAAATTTTAGGTCCACTCTTCCACATTAGATGCCCAGACATTAAAAAGATCCTCATTTTTATAGTCCAGTAATTAAACAGTGGAGGTTCAACAAAATTGTTGGAAAGGGTTTCTCGACGGGTTTCAGCTCTTTGATACCTCTACTTTAATAAAAAAAAATAGTTTGCCAAAATCTGATATGGGGAACTACCTGAAAATAAGTCAAATCCAAGATGGCCGACGTCGAAACGAACCAAAGTGGAAAAACGTCATAAATATGGAACCAATCAAGATAAAAACATGTATGAGGAGTCTAATCATATCAGCTTGAAAAGATAAATGCGATGAAATGTATTTTTCAAGTTCAAGGTCACCTAAAAATTCAAAATAGCCGCCCAGAATTGACGAAATGTACAAAATTATGACACTAGAAAGTAGTTAGATGACTGTCAACACCATATTCAAACCCCTGGCATACTCAAATGTTTATGACACAAATATAATGCCAATGTCACCCTAAAATTCAAGATGGCCTCAATACCATCTGATACATATATACTTTAATTGCCGGATATGACGCAATTGACATTGAAATATCGAATAGATTAGAGGTAAAGTTCATACTACACTATCTTATCTAACACTGCACATGAAAATAGTGCGTGATTAATCAGTGGTGTCACAGGAATTATGAGTTTCCCCATTGGTGCATGTTATCCCTTTATATTGATCACACGCCAATGTACATTGGAGACCATTTTTTCTACATGAACACGTGCTTTGGAGCAAGTGTAGTTTACGTACCCCTGAAGCAAAAGGGGACACAAACTACACTAGGTCAGAGTTGGGGAACGTTAACTACACTTGGATCTTTAGGAGACATTTTTTAAATGAATCCATCAAATAAAACGTTAAAACTAACGAAAATATTACGACTTAACCTAACCAATCGTCAAGGGCGTACAGTTGACCTGACCGGGCATTCAATTTAATGATCTTCAGGTGATCCCGAAACTATGCTAGGATAATGTAGGGAAACGTAAACTACACTAGGATAATGTAGGGGAACGTAAACTACACTAGGCACCACAAGGGGACGTAAACTACACTTGCTCCCGTGTTTTTGTCACACTTTCCAGTGCAGTTGCATCTAATAATCTTAAGTAGAGATGCAGGTGCGGCACCTTGCTCCATTCTGAGTGGCTTCAAAATAAACCCAGCAGAGCACCCAGCCGCATTCTGTCCCCTCCATGTTGTTTCCTAGCCAGGCCTGCACCTGGAGGTAGACCCGCTGTTGTGGAATCTTGCAGCATCAGATGTTGGTGGAAGACGTTGGGGCAGACAGCAGGAGCTCGAAACCACCTTCTCGGAGTACTTAGACGCACGTTCGAAATTCAAATCCGAGCCAGGCATACAACCATAGAGGGTCGCAAGGGCCTGATTACCAGCCGGCTTGATATCCTCGTGATTTCCATCTGCCATCATGAACAACTTTGAGAATTCCTGGAGGTCACGGTATTTACCCATAGGTGAGAGTTTCCCTATGTCATAGGGCCTCGATGTCGTGCCACACCCCGACAATGCATGAATAAAGAACAGGGAGTGGCTGAGGTCAGGGTCGAGGGTCTTCTGCAGGATGGATATATCAATGAGCTTCGTACTAGTCTGAAGATAGGTGGTCTCACGGTCGTCGGGTGTGAAGTGGTGTTGCAACAGAATGAGAAGGTCGGTGTCATCCCCTACAACTCCCACAGGCTTCGTCAAAGCGATGGTGCAGGCAGACATTGCAATGTCGTAGTCAGTATCCCCGGGTGAGTGTATGACCTGAATGCCCTCTTCCTTCTCCATCCCAGATCCCAGCAGATCGATGAATTTCTATTTGTTTCTTGGATTCGCCAAAAACAGTTTTTTTTCACTTTGAGCAGCATATCTGAGGTGAAATCCACATCCACTCCCATCTCACTGCCAGTTCTCCTCTGATGAGTCTCATCCTTGGTAGAATGGCTACCACCATAGCCATCAAACACAATGAGAGCATTGAGGAAGTGGTTGCCTACGAACTGAATATATAGTTGGCCGAGATTGGCATACGATGTGGACTTGGGCCAGGGCAGGCGCTGTAGCATCGCCCCTCCATCGATGACATAGGCCACACCGATGAGACACTCCTTGATAACACACACCGGTACCTTCTTGACTAGCCCGTTCTGGAGATCAACCTTATTCGCAAGTCGTGAGAAGTTTTGGGTCGAATAAGGATGAGGGATAGGAGCACAGCTCATACTGGAAGAGTATCTGGAGTTCGATACTGCCGATGCCGGTGACAAGGAGGCGCTGGTACAGTTGCTAAGGATCGATCTCAATCTTCTCACCATCAACGGACACATACACCGAGGAAGATAGTTTCAAAACACAAATGCTCTAAAAAAGAACAGGCTAATAATCTGACACTCCCTCCATAGATGCCAGGATAGCAGCACCGACAATCTCAACAGAGTCATCATTGACCGACCCTTCTGCTATGACTCCTGATGACAGGCTCCGGAGTTCGTTAGCGTTCTTCGAGAATGGCATCGCGATTATCTCAAAGAAAGAGAGCCAAAGATCTACAATCCACCCTGGATTAGTCTTGCCTGTGTGAGATCTTTGTGCATCTCCCCTGCACCAGTGCTTGAGAGACCCGTCACCTCCTGCATAGCCTTGTGCACTTCACCACAAGCAGACATAGATAGTAGCCAGATTAGACGTGTTGACTTCTCGAAACCACGTCCTCTAATCAGCCCACCGACCGATTTCACACTGTCCATCAGAACTTGCTCAATGTACAGATCGCTAAATATTCCTGCCCAATAACTGTCACTGCGACGGAGAACAAACATTCCTTCCAGGAATTTGATATAGACAGCAGGGTGTGTTTCCTCTAGCTTCTCCATTTTCTCCAGGTAGAGCAGGAGCGACTTTACGTAGTTGTTGTGACCTGACGCGGCTAGATACGGAAGCATTTCATGAAGCGACTGAAGGTACAGCTTTCAATTCCTTTGCAGCACTTACATGTGCTTCTTGTATGAGATTTTTCACATTCGACGTAAGAATTACGATGTTAGGCTGTTGCTTGATTGTAGTTATGGATACCTTCTTCCCGTAGTGATTCACTAGTTCCCTTTTCAGCTAAGCTGCAGTGTAGAGTATATCATCGCTCAGCCCACTCCTCAATTTCATAATGAGATGCAAATTATCTAACATAATCGTCTCATCGTCATTCTCTTCCACGTATTCAATGGCAATCTCAAATGCCACCATCTTGGACATACTCTTCGGTCGTCCAAGTTTCCGTTTCTTCAGTGGAGCCTCCTCATGTTTAGTGTACGCTGCAGGAATATTCCTCCCTCCAAAAAATTTGTTACCACAATCACGGTGATAGATAGCTTCTTCAGCTGGTAGGTCGTGTATAGTAGGGTGTTTCACATTTCAACCTTTTTTAAAAACTCATGGAACATAGTTCTTATATTGTGGGAAATACTGCATTGATCATAAATATAGTAAAAACAATTAGCTTGGCAATTATTTCGGGTCCCCGCACCCCACCTCAAAGACGGACCCTCCTTTTGTACTGCAAATCCCCTACTTTTCATCATGAAAATGCTTGTAACTCCTACATTTTTAATCCGATCTTTATAAATTTGGTATCCAATTGTAGAGGAGATCAATACGCATCTAAACAATACTTAATAATGTGGTTTAGTGAATGTTTGGCCAGTTTTATTCAAGTAATTCTATTTTTAGTTATATTTATTCAAGTGTAGCGAGTGCACTACCAGTTGATTTTGTATGCTTGTCTGCTAGTAGCCATTAATACTTGTGTAGTGCTATCTATTGAAGTATGCAGTAACTACGATTTTGATGAATGTAGCTGTCGTTCGTTGGTTGGTGTTTGTGTATATATGTGGTGTTCGTTTTAAGTTTTGATTTATCAGAACAGACAAGCAGACATAATCAACTGGTAGTGCACTCGCTATACAAGTAATTCTATTTTAATTTTCTGCTACCTTTTCTTTTGTCCTTTGCCGTGTACAACTCAATTCACAGACAGCTAATGTTTTGATATTTGTTTCAGACTTTGTTCAGTTTATGAAACTAAAATATATAATAGATCTTTTCTTAGAACAGCCCTATGCTTAGACATAAGTTCATATGACTCTTAACATGCCAAATATAAAGATGATATTATTGCTTCGGAGGAGTATATGCCCCCAACAAATGGAGATGTTATTAAGCATTTTTATTTTTTGAGAAGAGCCCAAATGAATACTGCTAACGCATCAAAGGAAGAAAACATTTTGGCAGTTTTGAAGAAAGTAAAGACTGTATGGGACATGGCTACAATTCCTGCAAAAGACGTTGTCAAGCATAGCACTCCAAGAAAGATGTCGCTTGATCTCATAAAACAGTATGAATCTCTCTTGAAGAATAAAGGAAGAAAGAACTTTGAGTCACAGAAAGAGGCCCTTTTTGATTGCATGGATAAGCTTTTTGACATAGCAAGCCAAGATGCAGTAGAAATAATTCAGAAGGACAGAATGCGGTCAACGACAGATAAAGTGGCAGATATAAAGTTTTTGGAAGATCAAAGAGGTCCTCGAAAATATTGTCTAGGCTCAAAAAATAAAATCTATACTGCTAAGTTTGTGAGGAAAACAGAGAGAATGCAATCCGGAAAAATAAGGGCAGAGAAAGAATTGGAGAGCCAATCTTTGAAAGAAAAAGAAACATCTATGGTCAACACATCAAAAAGTTCCAGTACTGAATCAACCGACGTTGACGAATTTATCGCAAAGGCTGGACCTTCGGGAATAGTTAACATATTCAAATCAGAAGTGGTGTCTATCACAGCTGATCGCTTGAAACTAACGCATGGACAACGAACCGTTTTTGCTTGTGTGGTGGCAGCTGAATGCGGAAAAATATAGATCAGATGGTAGTATCACGAAGCACATCCCTCAGAACTGCAAGAAAGTCAATAAAAATAACATTTGAGGCCATCAAAGCTGATTTTGTTCCATCTGTATATTGTTTAATCCATTGGGACAGCAAACTCTCTCCAAATGTCTCAGGTGGAAAGCATGATAGACTAGCGATTCTGATATCAGGTGATAATTCGGAAAAGTTATTATCTGCGCCAAAAACAGCTGACTCTACTGACTCAACTCAAGCATCTGCGGTTTTTAACTCCATTAAAGACTGGAAATTGGAGAAAAACATCTATGGGATGGTATTTGATACAACCGCCTCAAATTCTGGGTGGATAAGAGGCTCCTGCAAGATGTTAGAAGATCTTCTGGACAAAAGGTTACTCTGGCTAACCTGCCACCACCATATGGGAGAAATATTTTTGTTCGCAGTCTTTACCAAAATATATGGGAAGACCATTTCTCTGGAAAATGAAAATTTTAAGAACTTCAAAGAAAATGTGTGGGATAAGATTAATACCAATCTCCCATATAAGAAACTCGTAATCAAAGAACGATATCTTCGTGAATTGAAAGATATTTCAATAAATTTTATGAAAGATATCCTCAAAGATGATAATGCTTTTCCTAGAGATGATTATAGAGAGGTTGCAGAAATCACTCTGATGCTCCTTGGTGAAGTTCCGCAGCGGGGTGTTCATTGGATCCGACCTGGAGCATTCCATCATGCCCGCTGGATGTCAGCATTTTCGGATCAAGTCGGGTTCGAAGACTCAATGAATGAAAAGCTTCGTAGAATACACAATTTACGACCCTTATTTATAGCAAATACTGGCTCGCTTGCACAAGTGCGGCAAATGCACCTGTTAACGACCTTACATTTTATAATGAGTTAGTCAGGTAAAAGCAGATCGACATTCATACTGCTGAAGCAGCTTTGAAAGTATTAAATGGACATTATTTGTACTTGACGGAGGAACTGTCTGTCCTTGCTCTATTCGGCTCTTTATCACATGTTGAAAAAGTCAAGATGGCCAAAGAACTTCTACGTTACGACCCACCAGAAAAATTTAACAAAGGGCAGCCAGTCTTTCCCTACCCGAAACAAAGCAGAAGAATTCAGCATTTTCTTGAAAATATACCAAGATTTTGGCCCAATGAGATGAATTCATCTGGAGAATAGCTAAAAGAAGTCTCCACGTCATGGGAGAGTGACGGCGACTATCAAAGAATGAAGAAAATCTTAACTTCAGCGACAGTAGTTAATGATACAGCCGAAAGAGGCGTCAAACTTGTAGAAGACTATTTTGGAAACTTCAAAAAAGCGGATGAATTTCAAGAACTGCTACAAGTTATTGAAAGAAATAGAAATCTGCTACCAGAATTCAAGAAAAAAACTTTGAGTAAACTGCTCTGTAGTAAGAGGTAAAATTAAGGATAAAATTAATGTAGTGTGGTGTTTCTTTTATTTTCACTTTTCACATGTAACCTTTTTGTTTCATAAATTTTTGGCAAAAAAAAAAAAAAAGTGGGGCTTTGGTGGTGCAGCTGAAATCTACTATGTCTATGCATGTTACTCTTGTTCTCGGACCAGTTGTTATCCAAACTACCGTACTGGATCGAATTTTTCCATGTTGCATCAGCAAGGTTGTTCCCACTTTGAATTGATTAGTTGAGGGAATGAATGCTATTGTTTCCACTTAACTTATAGGTTCAAAGCCCATCGCCGCAGAGCTGATCTGGGATGATGCTCTATGGGTGGCGGTCACACCCAAATTGACTTATTACATTTATTCGCAGCGGTTAAAGGATGTCAGTTAATTTACCTGCGATAAAATCAAAGTTTTATGAAAAAAAAATCATGTAAGAAAATCAGGAAAAAAATAAAACTGCTTGAATGGAACTGCCCAAACATTCACTAAACCACATTATTAAGTATTGTTTAGATGCGTATTGATCTCCTCTACAATTTGATACCAAATTTATAAAGATCGGATTAGAAATGTGGGAGTTACAAGCATTTTCATGATGAAAAGTAGGGGATTTGCAGTACAAAAGGAGGGTCCGTCTTTGAGGTGGGGTGCGGGGACCCGAAATAATTGTCAATCTAATTTTTTTTGCTATATTTATGATTAATGCAGTATTTCTCACAATATAAGAACTATTCAATTTTTTCTAAAAACTCATGGAGCAATGTGAAACACCCTAGTGTATAGGCACGATACGTGACTGTACCATCGTGGCCCAGTTATCTTGCCTCTGGGCACAGTGCGCTGCGATGTTTTCCTGGATTGAGCGTCATCACACGGCTGAACTGAAGTAGGACCTACACTTCTATCTGGATGTTTGTATGCAGCATCCTGGTCAACACGATTACCACAGAAAACAGCGAGTTTTGAACGCGAATGCTGTAACATGTGATCGAAGGGTTTTGTGAGCTATATCTGTAGATGGCCCGCGTTTTTGAGCTGCCTTGATTGCTTTTGGGTTAATATGCTTATTTCGACACTCTTTGCGTACGAAAAGGCAACAGTTCTCAGTGTATGTGATATCTGGAACATATAATTTGCGCAGTTTGTTAGCGTTATTAATGCCAATACAGCCTTTTTCCGTGAACTTTGCGTAATCCTAGGACTGATTATGGCTCCGAACACACCACGCAAGTAGCCATCTCTGATCTACGGTGGACACCTTCGGTTGAGATCAGTCACCTGCAAATAAGTAAAGGACGTTAGTTATCATTGTTTCGCACAGTGAAAGTAGAGGCACGAACAATTTAGTAAAATCCAACACGAGCAAAATCGGATGAAAATTGATGGAATGGCATCCACTTGCGTCATTTTCGGGTATATGGTAACGCTATGAAGCAAGAATTTTGCAAACCTAAACGGCCACCATTTCTTCAATTATCATCCAATTATGTTCATCTTAGATTTTCACTTTCACTCTGTGAAAAGTACTACGTCCACTAGTCTTTATTGAAATGTATTCAAACCTGAAATAGACACACACAATTATTGAAACAGGCCATTATGAGAAAAAGAGTAGTACATTTGTGAGGGGTAGAATAGAGCCGAACTTCATTTTTCAATGCAATGTTCAAAATTTATGGCAGCCATTTTGGACTGGGTTGACTGTGAACTTGTTAATTTTGTATAATTTGTATCAGGTATTCGAAGCTGATATTAATAGAATCCCTAAACTTATTTTTAGCTTCATTATTTTGAGAATCTGGAGATTTTTGTAATTTTCGTCATTTTTCAGGTGGCCATCTTGTAT
The DNA here is from genome assembly GCA_023014485.1 of Bathynomus jamesi. Lineage (NCBI taxonomy): Eukaryota > Metazoa > Arthropoda > Malacostraca > Isopoda > Cirolanidae > Bathynomus > Bathynomus jamesi. The sequence continues at coordinate 813,490 of JAJOZX010000154.1, forward strand.
TTGGGATGACCTTGACCTTCAAAAATGTAAAAAATATATTCCATTGCATTTATCTTTTCAAACTAATATGAAGAGACATCAATTTAGGGCAATCAAAAGTTGACCAAAAAAATGAAAAAAGTTGACTTTAACTTTTTATGTCAACATTTTGGAAAAATAACCTTATTTTTTGACTGAGATGACCTAAGAACGGCTTTCAAAAGGTTCAATATTTATTATAATAAAGCATTAGGTATTTATAAACTTTTCTGGCAAGAAATTGCGGTCTTTCTCCAAAAGTTTTTTTAGCATTGAGAATGATCTTTCCACTGCGGCAGATGTGGGTTGGCACTTCTGTAGCATGCCGTACAGACTGGGAGAGATTTCTGGTTTGCTGAGAGTCATGATATCACAGATATCATTCTTCTGCATGCGTGTCATCTTTACCAAATTTCAAGTTCGACAAAGCCTTATACGCAGCTTCGATAGTGAAACCTTCCGCCTCCATCTTTGTTATTAAGTCAGCAATCGGTCCATATTCTTTTCTGATCGCAAGTAGTTGTCTCGGGACACCATCTTTAGCGACACTTTCTTTTGCTCTCTGTACAAGAATCCCTCCATCTTCGAAGCTCTCGACAATTCTCTTCGCCTCCGGAAAATTATCTGCATAATAAAATGCAGCTTCCAACCAGCTCGCCCAGCGTGTAACAATGGGTTCAGGTGGACTTCCGACTGCGGCAAACATTGCCTTCCTGCTCTTGTTCTTGACTGTCGCCGCCTTGATATGCGCAATAATGCTGTCCACGTCGCTATAGAACAATCTCACTTTCACTGCACAGTTATGCAGTAAATGCGCTACACAGGTGACATGAAACAGTCTTGGGAATAGGTGCTTGAGGACATCTCCATCTGCCATCATATAACTGGCTGCATCTGTTAACAGTAGGCAAAAATCTTCCTTCGGAGTTTCCAAATGTTTTACTGAATCATCGATAGAGTGGATGATGATTTGTGAAGTGACAGATCCCGAAAGGACTTCGCATTTCACTAAATATGTTTTTTGCGGATCATCCAGAGTTCCGACAAGAGTATTCAAATATGTTAAACCAGCGACTTCAGTCTCGTCAACGATTAGGAATATCTGTTTGTCATTCACTTGCTGTTTCACACGAGCGCTTTCATCATTGGCGAGTTCCATGACCTTCGATCGACAATTTGCCAGTGATGGAATACTGTAACCCATTTCAAGAAACAAACTCTTCACACTGGGGTGGTTTAGCTTGTGGAGGGGAATGTTTGCTGAAAGAAATGTGCCAACCACCTTTTTTGAAAAATTCTTCGATACTGGTTTTATGGACGTTTGCAGAATCCCCTGCGGAACATCATGACAACCACGTTGATGTTTAGCTAAGTTTATATGTTTATCAACGAAGAATCGTTTTTCATGATTCACTGTAACGGCGCAAATTTGGCAGTATAGCTCATTCTTAAGAGAAGCAACGAACTCTTTAGGGTATTCTGATAAAATAGCGCGAACTTTAGCAACACTGCTAACTGCTGCTTTTGGCATATTTTCAATTTTTGTGCAATAGGGCTGAAAGTAAAATAAATAAAGATAGCAAATCACCACCAATTACATATCTCACGCAAAAAAATTCACTTTTCTACGTGAAGGTCAAAATATGATAATAAAAACACACTCTAATAGACAGAGTTTATTTCCACAACAGTTTCGATGCCCACTGGCATCCTCTTCGGCTGGATACAAAAAAACGAATGAACCAAAAACAAGAGGGAAAACAGTCCAGGGACCATTAAGAAAGTCGCACACCGACACCGGAAGAATATTTTTTTATTAAAGAGACCCGCTTATAAGTACATTCGCACAAATTTAAAACTATCTTCTTGTTCTATACATACAGATTCTATTATTTTATTTTTTATTTTTTTTTTACATAATTATTACATTTATTACATTTAATATTGCATTATTATTTATTACAGAAATTATAAATTTATTCTTACATTGATTATTACATTGTTGTTTATTATAAAGAAATTATAAAGCGAAAAACGAATGAAAAAGGCGAGAAGGAAACAATCCAGAGACCATTAAAAAATTCGCACCTAGGTTAGAGCCCATTCCCCCGACAGCAGAAGGGTATTTTATTAAAGGGTCCCGCTTATAAGTACATTCGCACAAATTAAAACTATCTTCTTGTTCTATACATACAGATTCTATTATTTTGACATAATTACTGCATTTATTATTACATTTACGTTTATAACATTTATTATTATAAACTTTATATTTATTATTACATTTATTTTATTACCTTTATTATTACATTTATTGCATTTACATTTATTTCCACATTTATTACTTCCATTATTACATTTACATTTACGTTTATTATTCCATTTACATTTTACCAAAAAAACGAATGAACCAAAAGCGAGTAAGGAAACAATCCAGAGACCTTTCAGAAATTCACACTTAGGTTAGAACCCGTTCACCCGACGCCGTAAGGGATTTTTTTTACCAAGAATCTCATTAGAGGATCCAGCTTATAAGTACCTTCGCACAAATTAAAATTATCCACTTGTTCTATCCATACAGATTCTAATGAGATTCTTGGTCAAAAAATCTCTTACGGTGTCGGTTGAACGGGTTCTAACCTAAGTGTGAATTTCTTAAAGGTCTCTGGATTGTTTCCTTCTCGCCTTTTTCATTCGTTTTTCGGTTTATAATTTCTGTATAATAAACAACGATGTAATAATCAATGTAATAATAAATTTATAATTTCTGTAATAAATAATAATGCAATATTAAATGTAATAAATGTAATAATTAGGTACAAAAAAAAAAAAAAAAAATAGAATCTGTATGTATAGAACAAGAAGATAGTTTTAAATTTGTGCGAATGTACTTATAAGCGGGTCCCTTTAATAAAAAATGCCCTTCCGGTGTTGGGAGAACGGGATCTAACCTACAGTAGGTGTGAATTTCTCAATGGTCCCTGGACTGTTTTCCCTCTTGGTTTTGGTCCATTCGTTTTTCCGTATCCATCCGAAGAGGATGCCAGTGGGCATCGAAACTGTTGTGGAGATAAACTCTGTCTATTAGAATGGGTTTTTATTATCATACATATCTCACACATATGTCAATGTCACACAATTCACACTAGCAGATAGCACAAACCTTTCGTGTCTCTTTTGCGAGTCTAACTAGTGAATATAAGGTGCTGCAAAATAACAAATTGGCAACACTTACGAGTTCTCGTTTTTATGTTTTCGTCAGTGAATCTTCACTCAGTCATCAACTCATTTCTTAGTAATTTAATATTAATATTTTGTTGACTTGATGATAAAAAGTTAACCTAATGCAAAAAAAATTACCTAACGTCAAAAGGTTGACTTTTAGTTGACCCAAAAACTTTGATAATGACCCCTTGTAAGCCTGAAAACTCGTTTTAAGTCGTTTCACAGGACGTGGAGGCCGCAAGAAAAAATTTACTTTATTGACTTTTGATTGCCCTACAAGTTACCATACATGTTTTAATCTTGATTGGTTCCATATTTATGACTTTTTTCCACTTTGGTTCGTTTCGACGGCGGCCATCTTGGATTTGACCTATTTTCAGGTAGTTCCCCATGTCAGATTTTGGCAAACTATTTTTTTTTATTAAAATAGAGGTATCAAAGAGCTGAAACCCGTTTAGAAACCTTTTCCAACAATTTTATTGAACCTCCATGATTTTTTTCACTTTTAATTACTGGACTTTAGGGAAATTAAAAAACTTGGGCTGCAACAATGAAGAAACTTCCACAAACAGTACAACACTGTATATTAGGGCGGAGCGTTTTTACACTTTTTTCGATTTTCGTTTTGTAATAGTGCGGAAAAGTGGCTCTTCCACGTCAAAAGTGAATGTGTAAAATCTCAGAGATCTGCAATAATATCTTCTGCCTCCGCACGCGCGTTGAAAATCCAAAAAATGCGCCAAAATATGCATTTTTTCAATATTTTCTTATAGTTTTAATTTTCATCCTACCTTCTTGTAATAGCGAGGAAAAGCATCCTAAAGGTTTATTTTAGACTAATTTTAAATATTTTTGTGCTGCGATAATATCTTCTGCCATCGCAAACGTTCCAAAATACAGAAAAATCCGCATAAATCACATATTTTGCATATTCAGCCTATACGCTAATAAATTCACTTTGTACGTCATGTAGTACTCCCACATCGTTCTAGAAGCTTCCCCACAGCCTAGTATGGTATGTTGCTCGTCATTGCCATATACGGCAATGAGTCAGTGAGTGATGACTGATGAGTCATGACTCACAACACTCTACCAGGCCTTCTGGCTCTCACTTCCCCGCAGTGTTGTGCTAGCTACGTTTCAGGTAAGATGTGGATTGTGTTGCTCTTGTTGTTAATACATCTTTGGAACACGACAACACGCATACAGTATGTGGACATAGACTGCATATTTTAGTGCATAATAATACGTTGGTGTAATATACAAAACTTCTGCAGAATGCAAGAATATTTTACGTTTCAGGAGTAATTTCTTAATTTTTATATTAATTACTGTGTTTTTCACAATGTCAGTACCAGCTCAAGCAACAAGAACTTCTTCAAGTTGCCCTATATTTGGGGCTCCAGCTGATCTAGACAAGGTGCCTTCCAACCTATAAGGACGTCATGAAATATTTTCATCAAATAAGGTTGAATCCGAAGACATCGAAGAAAGAGCCTACAGTTGCAGAAATTTCGGGTGTTCTCTCAAAAACTCTCGAAGATTTGTGGAAAACAGCCTCTATTCCTGCTGTTTCTCATAACCGTGTCGTTCAAATGATTAAAAATTACCATGAAAAATGTCAAAACCTTCTAAAATCAATAAAAAGGAAACAAGATAGTGACTCATTCAAAATTAAATGACAAACATTTCAAAATGAGGCAGAAAACAAATTATTTGACATCACTGCTTGCAAATGTGAAAATTTTGATAAGTGTTCACGTGAAAACCATCTCAAGGTTCCAGCAATTGAACAAGACTTCCTTAAAGATCAGAGAACAACAAGAAAATTGACAATAGGCTCTCTTGATGTTTCACAAACTCGTAAAGATCTAGCAACTATTGCTAGAAGACAACAGAGAATGAAACAGTATGAACCAAAACCATCTACCAGTAAAGGACAAGCAACTGAAACACTGTCATCAACATCAAGTGAAACAGAAGGAGCGAATTCTGATTATGAACCGACACAGAGAATCAAATCGATGGAACAATCTCATCATGGAACAATCTCATCATTGGCTATAGCTTGTGACAGAACTGGTGTGTCAGACAGGTCTGCTGTTATAATTGCTTCGGCTGTTCTTGAAGATGTGGGAATTATAAACGAAAAAGATTTAAGTTCAGTAATAGACAGATGCAAAGTAAGGAGAGCTAGAAAAAGAGTGAGATCTATCATTCAAAAGAGAGATTACGAAGAAGAAACTATGGAGAGTATCTATTTCGATGGAAGAAAGGACAGAACTGCGGTGCAAGAAAAAGTTGGCAGTAAAGGTTATCAAAAAAATATAACAGAAGAACATGTCACTTTGCTTCAAGAACCAAACTCACATTATATTGGGCATGTAACTCCCGCTTCTGGCTCAGCACAGAGTATATCTTCTGCAATTTTGGATTTTTTTCGCTCAAATGAGATTGATACTTCAGAAGTTAAAGCCATTGGACGTGACGGGACAACAGTTAATACAGGACCAAAAGGAGGAGTGATAAGATGTATTGAAGAGCACTTTCAGAGAGCACTCCAGTGGCTGATTTGCTTGCTTCACACTAATGAACTTCCCTTGCGGCACATAGTGACTGACATTGATGGTAAAACAACAGGTCCTCATAGTTTTACGGGGCCTATAGGAAAAGAGTTAATTGATTGTGAAAAGAGACCTGTTGTTGAGTTTGAAGCAGTTGAAGCGGAAGAAATTGTAGTTGACAGAGATGATCTGAGCACAGATCAGAAATATTTGGCAGAAATCTATGATGCTGTGTCAAAAGGTGAATGTACTCCCTCTCTAGCTCAAAAGAAACCAGGCAAAATGGCACACTCCAGATTGGTGGCAACTGCTAACCGCATACTTCGTCTCTACGTTTCAACTGAAGAACCTTCAGACAACCTTAAGTGTATCGTGGATTATATTATGAAAGTTTATATTCCAATGTGGTTTCAAATCAAGAGAAATTCTTCAGCAACACAGGGAGCCAAACATCTTTATCAAATGATACAACGCTCGAGGTCGTTGAGTGCCCGCTGTATAGAAATAGTTGATCGTGTTATTCAGAGAAATTCCTATTTTTCTCATCCTGAGAATGTTCTCCTTAGTATGATTCACGATGAAGCAAAACATATCAGAGAATTAGGATGGAGGAGAATCCTTAAAGCAAGAGATTCTGAGTCAGCCGCAGTGAGAGTGTTTAAATTGCCCACGTTGAACTTTCAGTGCAGTGAGTACTACAACATGATTAACTGGCAAACTTGTGAGCTGTCAGAGCCTCCTCTGACAAAAGTTCTATCACGCTCCGACATCCTGAACTATATATCATCAGGAGATGTACCTGATTTCATCCCACGCTTTCCTTGCCACACCCAAGCGGTTGAATGGCATATAAAGCTGGTAACAGAGGCTTCAGCTGCAGTATGCGGTTCAGAGGCAAGGGATGGATTTATCAGAGCAAGATTAGAATCCAGAAAGAAAATGCCAAGAATGGAAACAAAAAGTGACTACAGTGTGTAACTAGCCTAAGTCCGATAATGGTAGGGTGGTTGGGTCGTGCAGGGAGGAACTCGAAATGCAGCCACCTCCACGTGGTGAATTCTGGATTATTTTGTCAATATAGTACATTCAATATTGACGAAATAAGCGAGGAGCTGCATGCATATTACATAATAAGTCATCAAAAATAAACCAAGCATATGCAAAGTAAACTGCATTGGTGGACCTAAATTATTTAATTGCTCAAATATATACACTTCTTAAATTACTAAAATATGATATAATGAATTGTTAGTTACATTACTTAATACATAATTAACGAATAAACTGTGGTGTAGGGCCGAAGTTGACCATAATAGCGTCATTATAAAATACGCTATTTATGTAAATTTTCTCGTATTTTGGAACGTTTGCGAAGGCAGAAGAAATTATCGCAGGACAAAAATATTTAAAACTAGTCTAAAATAAACCTTTAGGATGTTTTTCCTCGCTATTACAAGAAGGTAGGATGAAAATTAAAACTATAAGAAAATATTGAAAAAATGAGTATTTTGGCGTATTTTTTGGATTTTCAACGCGCGTGCGGAGGCAGAAGATATTATTGCAGATCTCTGAGATTTTACACCCTCACTTTTGACGTGGAAGAGCCACTTTTCCGCGCTATTACAAAACGAAAATCGAAAAAAGTGTAAAAACGCTCCGCCTTACTGTATATTAGGGTGGAGCGAAAAATACTTTTTTTCTAGTATGAAGTTCTAATAGTGATTAAAAGTTGCATTTAGTGGACGATATATATCTGCCAAAATAGGAGTTCATTTGTTTAATATTTTCAGCTGCCACCAGGGGGCTAAAGTTAACACAATTTTGGGTAAAAAGGAAAAAAATGCTTCTATTTTAGGTTTATCAAACTATTATAAAATTTTATCTTAGAATTATCTAATAGTTTGATTAAGATTCTTAAATGATAAGAATTCGTTTTGTAAAACTGCCTTTTTATATGCTTAATATCTTCAGCTGCCACAAGAGGGCTGAAGTTAACTTAAAAATGACAATTAAGTATGATTCTGTATTTACTTGAAAAAGGGAACAGTAATAAATTAGGACGTCTTTCCTCCTTTATATTGGCTTGAGACAGTTAAGAAACGTTATTTCGTGCCTTAGCGGAGTTACCACCCTTTCTCCAACCAACCTCCCTCTAGAAAGGGTTCTTGCTGAAGACTATTTAGTAATTTGCTTTTGTGTCAAATTTTGGCTGTTTTTTCCTTGATTCTAATGTAGCACGAATCCAACCGTCTCTGTTTGTAGGTCCGCAGACTGATCCAGCAGCGTCTGTAACGAGCTTGACGCATCTCTCTACGGCTTGTGTATGACATGGAAACTGAAATAATTCTGAATGAAGAGTAGTACCATGTTTGATGCATGATTCAATATCATCAAGAGAAACTCCTTTGGTTATCGGTGGTTCTGCTATCTGAAAATCTTGCCACATAATGAGATCTGTATAGTCTTTGGCATAAAAATTTATTTCTGGCACCTTAAAATACCTGATAACATCTGTTTCTTGAATGCATGCCCTTGCTTTTATGGTACGCCTAAATCCCAACTGACGCACATGCTCCCTTTCATCAGCTATCATTGCAATGAGAATGTTTTCTTGATTTGCGTAATATGCATTTCGCTGAATGACTGAGTCATGTACTCTCCTAAGCTCTTCACGGAGATACCGGCTTCTTGCAATCATATGCCACATATGTTTAGCACCATATTGGCATAATGGTTTACGCTTTATCTGAAACCACATTGGTGCGTATACCCTAACAATGAAAGTAGCTAATTCTTGTAAATTGCCTGAAGGATTCTCTGTGCTTGCATATAACCGCAGAGTCCTGTTTGCTGTGGTGAGCCACCTTGAATGTGATATATTGCCTGGACTCTTATGACTAAGACTCTTTGAGAATGTTCCACTTGATATAGCCTTGTGAATTTCAAGAAGGTATTTCTGGTCAGTACTTATGTCATCTACATCAACTTCACACATGTCCTCTTGAATTTCAATGGGTTTGAAGTTAACTATGGGAAGCTTTTCACAGTCTGAAAGTGCTCGGACAATTTCCCCTGAAAATGTTCTTGGTCCAGTAGTGGTACCATCCAAGTGATGAAACACATGGCGCAATGGAAGTTCATTAAGGTGTAAAAGGCATATCAGCCACTGCAATGGCTTATTAAAGGCTTCTTCCAGTAATCTTATTGTGCCTCCAATACTACCAGTGTTAACCACTGTCGAATCACAGCCAACTGCAACGATGTTCCCTATATCAACATTCCTTTCTTTCAAGCAATTCACTAGCGCTGTGCAAATGTATTTAGCTTTGCCACTGGAAGGTGTCACATGTGCAAAGTACAGAGAGTGTGGTTCAGATATTATGCTGATATGCTCTTCGCGTTTGGTTCTTTGGTGGTTAGAGCCATCACTCTCCTGGACTTGAATCATTGTTTTATCCTTTCTGCCATCAAAGTATAATCCCCGCATGGTTTTTGGTTCTCCTATCTGTTGTAGTTCCTTTCTCTGTTTTTGTCTTTCACGTTTTAGCTTACTTCTGTCTATAATATTCCCTTTGTCTTCGGGAGTAACAATTTTAAGATCTGCCAATAATGCAGAAGCAATAGCAGCCCCAACTCTGTCCGACATTTTAAATCTATCACAAGTAATTGCTAATGAAGGCAGTGGCTCACGCATCTGTTGTTCTGATATTACATATTGAGTCGAGGTTGTATCTTCCTCATTATCTTCAGATATCTCTTCTAGTTGTTGAAGTTCACTTGTCTCTGTTTCGATTTGTAAGTTGGACGTATTGGTTATAGCAGCACTAGTTGTTTGTGAGGATTCCAGACGTGCTTTTTCCATTTCCTTTCGATGTTCTCTTGCTTGTAATCGTCTTGTGTGTGCTATGTCAATGCTTCCTATCACCATTATTCTGCGTGTTCGTTGGTCATTTAAAAAATCCTGCTCTTTTGGAGGGACTTTCTTACTCTTTCCACATGAGCATCTCCTAAACTCCTTACATTTGCAGGTGCAGATGTCAAACAAAGTGCATTTTGAAGAGTTTTCAAATTCTTCAAGCTGATCCTTGCGTGACTTGTATGGCTTTAATAAGGACCTGTATTTATCATGGTACACTCGCATCATCTGTAAAACGCGTGTATGTGAAACTATTGGCAAAGAGGCCTTCTTCCAAATATTTTCTACCTTTTTGGAAACTGCCTCTGCTATTTCAGAAAATGAAGGCTCCTTGTTATTCATCTGCTCCTTCACTAAATGTTTTGTGAACAGGTAATCTTTCATAATGCAGTTATAAGTTGGTAGTTGCATATCACTCATCTCACAAGGTACTTCAAATATGGCACACTTCATATGTTCTCTAGTGAAATGTTTATATTTAGTATTTGATGCCATAATATTTTTAAGAAAAATTAACAATCACAAAATATCCTGTAACATCAAAACATTATATAATTAATATATATAATATATTTTATAAGTATATAATATATTATATAAATATATAATATATTATATAAATAAACTAAAATTATATAATACATTATAACAAGCATTTTATAATAAAATCAATATTATCTCTATATAAATCATTTTAAAATAAAGTTTTATAATATTCCGATCATATTAAAAAACTCTCCGATCAACTGAGCGACTAGGCCTACTACCTAAGAAGACAAGTGTTAACACACTGTTCTAATGACTCACAGAAAGAAATTCCTTCACACCAAAACCCTCCCCACAACCCTCCCCAAACCCTCCCCCACAACATTCAGTGTAGTCTCAACATGACTCAGTTACTCTAAATTGTGTTAAATTCAGCTCTCTTGTGGCAGCTGAAGATATTAAGCATATGAAAAGGCATTTTTACAAAATGAATTCCTATCATTTAAGAATCTTAATCAAACTATTAGATAATTCTAAGATAAAATTTTATAATAGTTTGACAAACCTAAAATAGAAGCATTTTTTTCCTTTTTACACAAAATTGTGTTAACTTTAGCCCCCTGGTGGCAGCTGAAAATTTTAAACAAATGAACTCATATTTTGGCAGGCATATTTCGTCCACTAAATGCAACTTTTAATCGCTATTAGAACTTCATACTAGAAAAAAAGTATATTTCGCTCCACCCTACTGTATATAGGGCTGAGCATCCGGGATCCCGGGATCTCGGAAGTAAAGTAGACAGCTCATTTCCCAGGAAAACTGTCATCGATCCCGGGATTTCCCAGTATTCTATTTTCAGGGGAGACTTTTAAAGAGTTTTATTATGAGGTATATTTATTTCATACAAAGGTTTTTCACAATTGAAGTTTTCGTTCACCTATTTTTTAAACTCTGAAAACCGTTTTCGCTTGAATATGGGGTGCAATAATATAATTTTCTTCCTACTGAAAAGTGAAACTGAAAATTGAGTGGGCATTGACTAATGGGTAACTATCTTATCGCGTTGAGTTCGTTCTTTCTAGAAACTCCTAGAATGGATTTTACTTCTATTTCAAAAAAATTGATGATATATCTTATATTAAATTTTATTAGAATTTATAATTTTTATTCTTATTTATTTATGGAAAATTTATAGTATTACACCCGTCTCCCTTTGGAGGTGAAATTTATGTTTTTCCTATGGTTTTTGATGTGTTTTGAACGAATCTGACCTTCAAAACCGTCGGAAATGACTCGTTTTCTGTGATTTACCCCACCCGAGAACTTCACCAGGGTCCCCCCAGGTTGCCGGCTAGGGGGACTCTGGTGGAGTTCTCGGTGGGGGAAATCACAGAAAACGAGTCATTTCCGACGGTTTTGAAGGTCATATTCGTTCAAAACATCAAAAACCATAGGAAAAACAAATTTCACCTTCAAAATTGACCTAACCTTCCTAACCTAACCTAACTTAACCTAACTTAACCTAACCTATCCTAACGTAACCTAACCAAACCTAACCTATCCTAACTTAACATATCCTAGCTTAACGTAACCTAACCTAACTAAACCTAACCTAACCTATCCTACCCTAACCTAACCTAACCTCTCCTAACCTAACCTAAAAGAAAACCAGGAATTACCTTATTCACGTGCAGGGCAGGCTGAGGCTCTTCCTCGTCTTCCGACTCATCAGAAGACAGTTGCTGGGTTGTAAGGGGTCGCTGCCGGTCTGAGAGAGGTGGGTATAACTTGGCTGCCTGAATAAAGAATTGGTGGAGTAGATTTCGCTTGTCTTTAACTAAAGAAATGAACAAATATCTTGCCAGGTATTGGTATAGATATTTTGACCGAATACCTGGCCTCTTAACCCACTCCTTTAAATCCCGCCAAAATCTTTCGATATTCTGTATGTGAATTTCGATATTCTCGTTATCCACAAAATTTTTAGAATGATTAATAACAAAATGCTTGTGACCTAAATCACATAGTCTTGTAGGCAGCCCAGGAATCACTATAAATCACAGAGCCAGGCCTAATGTACTTCTGAATGAGTGGAATGAGTGTTCCTTTGTCGCGTTTCACACCAATATAGCCCGTTAACGGCACAACAAACCGACGTTTACTGAGTCGTTCAATACCACCAAACAACCAAACCTGGCTCAGAACCCGATCTCTCTCGTACTTGCAGTGAACAATCAAAGTTTCGTCTATTTCCACCTCAATCCCTTCACCACCAATCGGTTCCTAGTTAGAAAACCAATCGTCCGTAACTTCACTACAGAACGATCGCCAGTCTACCGACGAATTTGGAGACAGGTTCAGGCACTCCACCACAGTTCTGTGGTTCCATAAATGGCTGAGGAAATGATTCACAAAGAGAACAATTTTCCACTGAGGAATATTTGTATTGTCTAGAAAAGAACCTTTAAAATCTGAGACAGAATAATCACAGTACCGTCTTTTCTTCGTTTTAGGCACACCGTAACTTTTTCTACAACGCCACAGTTTCTGGTCTTGACGATGTGTATACTCCGTTTTACAATGTGGACACTTCACTACTGTCGGTAGAACACCGTGAGCACGCAGAAACTCAACACTTTTTCTAAATTTTCGTAGAAAGCGACAATACAGCGGTAATAATCGAACGAGCACGTGTCACACGAAGCCATTCCGGTAGCAAAGTAATTCAAATTCGAAATGGATGGAGCGCAGTGATTGGGCAGACATGTAACGGTCAGCCGCGCACGCACACCAAACAAACGTACGAACACACACTAGATACACACCCAAAAAAAATTTATATCTCGAAAACGAAGCATTTGCGATGGAAACGCTGCAGAAGAAAAGTGTCTTAGGATTAAAAAATCTACTTAATGAACATATAATAATTGCTGGACGTTAGACGGGAGTAATACTATAATAATACCTTATATATTATGTTAAACCTTCGGAACATACTAAAATTTATAACTAAATTTTTGCTAATCATCTATAACATTCTAGAATAATTTCAAACAATAGTATAAAAACGCCACCAAGCGCAAGCGGCAGGTTTATTAACTAACACTCAGTCTACCGCTTGTCATAGCTGATATGCCGTACCACATTATGTCCACATATTTAGATCATTGTTATAAATTATAATCCCATCATGTCACGCAGCCAAAGTAAATCCAAATCATGGCAGCATTTTGAACAAGAAGGAAATGAAAGTGCTAAGTGCAAGAAATGTTCTACATGGATATTTCGGATGAAGAATTTGAATATATAAATGTTATTATCTCATCTTTAGAATTGGTTAAAATTGGAGTGGAGAAGCTTGGTAGCAGAAATGCAACATTGCTCACTGCAGAAGGTGTGTTTGCTTTTATTGTAAATAAGTTGAGAGAACAGAAAACTTGTTTTTCTACCACCTTAAAACAATCAGTAGTAAAAAGACTTCAAGAGAGACGTAATAAGAAGCTCGTAGGATTAAATAAATATTTAAACAATCCTATAATAGCATTTAATTCAACTTGTCCTAATTTTTCACTGCCTTCTAAATCAACATTGCAAACAACTGCCAAAGAGTTGTTTGCCAGGATTTTCAGGAAAAGTGAGACGGACGTAGTGGCAGAAGGTACTGGTGTAAATGAGCCACAACAGTTTTTTGATACACTGCTAGAACTCGAAGTCTTTTCCTCTAATTTGTCTTCAAATCAAAGGTCCTTGGAAGAAAAATTGGATGCAGTTGTGCAGAAATAAATGAGAACCACAGATCAACAAGATTTGCGCCTGAGAAATGAATGTTTATGAAGCCACTGGTAATAGAACAAAACATTTAAACCTCTTATTTAATGCTCTGGCGACAATTCCTCCACCTTCAATGGGGTTGGCGAGAGCATTTTCTGCTGCAGGATTATTCATCACAAAACTCCGAACATCTTTAAGTGATAATAACATTGATCATCTGTGTTTTTTAAAGTATTATTTTAAGTCATAATCCAAATAAATCAATAATTTCAGTTTTATTAGTCTCTGGTATTGCGAAAAAAAGATAATTAAATATTGAATTTGAATAATTTGAAAATTTTGATAAGAAATTTTGGCCTGATCAGGGTTAATGAAATTATAAACTCCACTTACCAGTGTAAAACTTATGTTAAATAATTTAATCTTACCATATGGTTCCTGAAATTATGAATCAAATCTGGAAATTATCTAAAAAATTATCTAAATAGAAAAAATACCTATAAATAACTTAATAAATACAGTATAACTAACTATAAAAAAATCACTTGAATATTTTTAAATAAACAAAACTTGAAAAGACTATGAATATTTAACAACACAATTTTGAAATCAATTTTTTAAATAACCTGGAGCAAGTCCAACGACAGAATCTCTCCTGCTCGTTCTCTCTCAGCCAACTATAACGTCATTAGACGTGAGTAGTATAGCCGCAAAAGGGGAGAGTGCAAGAATGTTGCAAGTGATGACGTAATTTTGCAAAGGGGTGGGGTTGTTGCAAATGGGGGTGGGGGTTGTTGCAAATGGGGTTGGGGTTGTTGCAAGGGGTGGGGGGTGTTGCAAAAAAAAAAGGAAAAATGAAAAAAACAAAAAGAAAGAAAAAAAAATACCCCAAAGGGGGGATGCTGCAGGTGCAACAAGGAAAACTTGGAGGCGGCGTTATCCCCCAAGGTATTCCCCCCAAAGGACCAGAAAGAAGGAGGAGAGAAAGGAGGAGAGGTGTTCACCTGGCAGGAGCCAAGTGCACATTAAGACTTCAGCCGAGTAGGCGTTGTTTTATAGGCTCCTAATCAGCCAGTTGGCGTAAATGGCTTGAGTTGCCAGATAGCGCCATGTATTCATTTAATTCTAATCGAAGACTGAGTTGCCAGATACCATTGTATACATTATTATAGACTCCTAATCAGCCAGTTGGCTGTAAATGGCTTGAGTTGCCAGATAGCGCCATGTATTCATTTAATTCTAATCGAAGACTGAGTTGCCAGATACCATTGTATACATTATTATAGACGCCTAATCAGCCAGTTGGCTGTAAATGGCTTGAGTTGCCAGATACCGCAATACCGTTGTATGCATTATTATATTTCTTAAAAGTTGGTTTAGAAGGCGTAACAATTAAGTAAAACAACATTGCATCATTCTGTTTATTATAAATATATAGAAAATAAATATACATTTCAATTGAGGAATATGCATATAACAGTACAGGAAATATATACACACAATTATGGATATATATAAAATAAATATACATTTCAAATAGAAATAAATATACATTTCCATAGAAATATGCGTATAATCAGTACAGGAGAAATATCACGCAAAATATATAAATACAATTCAATAGAAATATGTACATAATCGTACAGGAAAAATATCAAGCAAAATATATATAAATACATTTCACTTTTTTTTTCAAAATACTAAACTCGGTCTTAATCGAGTATATAAAATAAATATACATTTCAAATAGAAATAAATATACATTTCAATAGAAATATGCATATAATCGTACAGGGGAAATATCACGCAAAATATATATAAATACATTTCACTTTTTTTTCAAAATACTAAACTCGGTCTTAATCGAGTTTACAATTACATCATTATTGCTCTGCATTACGCAGTATATGCGGCCTAATAATATTTCACCGCTTAAAGTATAGGGAAACCTGTATTCGATATGAAGGGCTTTCATATCGTTCAGTACTATTTTTGTTCCCACTTTACAACCGGTTGGTAAGTCATCTTTAAATACGTCTAGAATACAATCAAAAGCACGCACAAAGAGTTCATCGTTAGCTACATTATTAAACACAAGTTTATAAACACGCTTTTCCAATCGAGGGTTTATTTCTACCGACTCGAGCTTTTCAATCGTGAACTCACTCAACATAGCGGCAATTGAAATAATCTTCTAAATCGTTACGACAACTGCGCGTTATATAAAGAAATAGTTCTTCAGGGTGAACGGTGTAGGTGAGCTCAGCCTTGTACCGATCAATTGCTTTGTACCAAAGTTCATGGTATTTCAAAGAGTGTAAACTTTTTAAATAAACGTCCAGCTCTAGACCATTCTCACCAGCCCTACACTCGGTAAACCCATCGAGCAGAGCGGTGTAGGCGTATTCAAGTACTGTATCAAAATAAAGCATGTCCGTAACACGCGTGTCTAATATAGGTTTCAGCTTGCGGAATCCGACGATTTCAAACATTCTGTCGAGGATGAAACGGTTTCGCGTAGGAACAAGAGCGTTATTATCAGAAGCATTCTTCCACATCAGCCGTATATCAATGCACGGCCGATCGTTATTTATACACAACGTACATACAACGGCGTATGAGGGTGCGTCACTAATCTGCTCTCTTCTTGTACCTACGTTAGCAGGTATTTTATAACGATCTTCACTCCACTTCTCAACTATCACGAAGATTCTATTCATCTCCTCGATACTTAAATAAACCCGTTTGTTTGTCGGTCTACATTCCGTTTCCAGTACATAGCTAATGGTACCGGAATTACGCCTGAACACGCGCAACGATTTCGTCACGGACACATCGTACGAGGCGTTGAGAATGCTGCTCAAAGGAAGTTCCATCGTATTCGAGGAGCGCACGTCCACTCGGTTCAAGCTCTGAGATAACTATGAGCCGTGTGAGGCACGCAGGTAGGCAGGAATGGTTCGACGGGCGGCTGACTCGATGATACGTGAATGGGCTTGTTCGTATGACCGCGAGTCGAATTGTTGTACATATTTCGGTACAAGAATATCACTACCAGCCTACGCACCAGACAGTTTGGATAAGAACTAGGAACATTTTATGTTTTACTAAACATCTCCACACTCCGGCGCACTATTTGAGAGGAACATATGTTCATATTTTTCCTTTCTGCCCATCAAACGATACTCGTCTCTAAACTCTGTTAAAAATTCACGCAGGGCACTAGCCACAACCTCACTACGAACCTCATCATGATATACGTTAATATAGTGATAAAAATACTTAAGATTGTCCATGATCACGAGATTCACATTTTCAGTCGTAGGGTATGAGTAATCGACATGGTGTAGCATGACGTAATACCGCTTGTCACACCACCCATCAGCAAGACTCATTATCCATACCTGCTGCTTCTCTTCTGCACGCGTTGTTTCTTTTACTTCACGGTGTATGTGAGACTTTATAAAGTTTAGCTCTGCAGTATACTTCAGCACATCGTCTGTGCAACGAAAGCCTTCAACGGTCTCACCAGAACATCCGTAGAGTATTTGTACATCTTGGAACTTCGCACAATCCAATGTGTTTTTAAAAGAGGCATAGGAGGGAGGAATAGGAAGTTTTTCGGTATCCTCCACATCCTGGCACTTTACTGAATACCATTTCGTAAACGTTGTGCAAGCAATATTAAAGGTAGCCATTTGAATACACGTCTGATCTGAATACACGTCTGATCTCTCGGGCTTACTGCGGTCGACTGACCACGCAGGGACTCCCAGATAGTAGCATGACTCACGGTCTTACAGTGGGCGGAGCTTAGAACTTTCACCTGCACACACACACACACACAAAGGAGAAAGTGAAACGCTATTTGAAACATGATTTATTTAATAAACGAGATATTCAAGTTATATATATTTACAAATACGATTTAATAAACGAGATATTCAAGTTATATATATATATTTACAAATAGATACGATTATATACAAGACGTGTGAGTTAGAAGCATCATTGGTATCCAAAGGGTACGGTATCATAGGTACCAGGTAACTGGTAACGTTTCCTATAGGTGTTACGGCACACCTTCGTACCCCTAAGTTCCTTCACGCCCCCCAGCTTCTGCGCCCGAAAATTGTGGGTGCCTACAATTAGTTGGGGAGGTTGTTCATCATCGTCCAAACATACTAGATCCTTCAACGACTCAAAGTTAACAACCTCCCGATTCGCATGGTTGAGCGTAATACCCTTTGCCTTCACGATATATTTCATTTCCTCCCCCACCCTGACCCGTACCCCATAAGTCTTAGGTCCTGTTGAGGCAAAAGAGTCGGCGTATGCGTTGTCCCCATACTCATCCTTGATCTCATCAGTGAGCTCGCCGAGGAACTCCCCAATAGTGGGCATGTATTCACCCTCCCTCTCTGTGAATATCACGCTATCTGTATCGGCATACAATACTCTCCGCCCAAGAGAATGCAATCGACCCCAAAGTTTTATACGGGCGTAGGCTGTTGTGAAGCTGGACACAGGTATGTTTGTAACCCTTGAGGTATCTGTGGCAAATTCAGTGTTGTTGTACTTTATTACGTAAGTATTACCTACATTTACGATCTCCATGACCTCTTTATCGGGGGCATTGGCATAATCCCAGACATCGCTATAACTTTGTGCCAAATGAATGCTCCCTCTGCCGGTATTCTGCGCAAATTTTCCCCATAGACTGTTTAGACACAACTTTGCACTAAAGCGCTTGCCAGGATTCTTTACAATTTGGACACGATCAAGTTGTATACCTTCGCGGTCGCGGTAACGTTGAATATAGGCAGACTTTTCATCTTCGGTATCAACTCCTCGCGGATACCCTGATGCCTCAACTTTATCCTTCAAAAAGGTGTTTATATATGGTGCGAAAAGGTTGGGTAGCTTCTGAAACCTCCACACCTCATGTATCTTCAGTATTCTATAACCATGGCGTACGGCTAGGGCCAACTCAGGACTTGTATATACGCCTCTGATCTTACGCTGGTGGGGTATATGGTTACATTCGCCGTTATCCTCTTCCGCGCACTTCATGCACAGGGGAAACATGAGCTTGTCGTCGATAACGACAGGTAAGATCGGCATCCATAAATTGCGTGGGGGAAGTACGTCTACGAAAGAGAGCCCAAAGTAACGATCATTCAAATTTTTTGAAAATTCATTGATGGAGGGTAGGCTAGGTCCCACCAGTTTCTCAGGAGCGCCCACGGGGTACGGATTACTCTTCATCACGTATGGGTATAAAGAACAGAAATCGTAGTAATGGAGCTTCACGCCCTCCGTAGGTGGGTAGTATAGTCTGAAAGGATTTGTACGTCCTCCAAACAAGCTATCACCACATTTGAGAGGATCCAGCACCATTGAGCGCTTGATCGTTTTTATTTCCTCAAGGTACACCTCGTCTGTCTCCATCCGTGCATCATATTCATGCTCCCACAAGACTTTGTGAGTGAACTGTGATCCTATAAGTTGATCGCGGGTGCGGGTTGATGCGAGACAGTCGGCAGGAGACCTACCGTGGATATCTCCGGTGATTCCGCACTCAGGACGGGGCCATCCATGCCACCAGCAACCGTTAAAGGAGTACACAGTCTTCACACCAGTAACACGGTTTTCACTTAACCCATCAACCCAAAAAACACGTCCATTAATCTTAATGGGTACTTTACCCGTGTTGCGGGCGTGCTTTATGTATACACCTGTCTGTTGCTGTAGGTGTATGAGCCAGTAAATAGCCTTGTGTCCGTAACTGCGGGGGTTGTTTCGGTGAATAATGGCTAAGGTGTCTTTCGGCATGAAGTTATTCTTGAACACCGTAAAACATAATGATGCGATGGTGGTTGCGACTTGCAGTGGATCGCATTTGAAACGGGCTATGTACATCCTTCTAAAGGCCTGGAAACATACTCTAAGCACGCGCACATCATTCACGCAATAACGCTCACATTCATCAGCTATATTATAAGGGTTACTTTCATTAAAACTGTCGTAGTATCGATCAAAGTCTTCACGTTCATCCATACAGTCAAAATAATGTTTGGGGGGTGGTGGGCCTACGTAGTTTAAAGTCTCGCTGGTGAGGAAAGTGTAAGGGAAGTATCCTTTGGAAACTTCAGCTGCTACTCCCATCACCTTGGGTAACTTTGCTAATTTACAAGGTGTGAATAATAAAGTATCTTTAAATTGTACATTGCCTCTTATCTGCATCTGTATTAATTTGTTGCCTCTTTTCAATGGATCACCTGTAAATATCTCAGAGGATTCGTGTTCAAGCAACTCCTGATAAAGGAACTGCGTGTCAAACTTTGCCCCGTTATGGGCGAGAATATACACAGTCATTTTTTTGAACTTGTCGGCTAACTCGACAATATAGGACACAAATAGTTTCACAGGACTATCGCGGACATTCGTTTTAAAAACGTTTGTCCGTTTACCACATTTGGGGCACTCGTCACATTCGATACCCATACACTCATCACAGATGGTCTGGCTCACAAGTAAATGTGGAATTACCTCTTTGGTTTCAGCGTTCGTATATGTTTCTATATCGTAGTATACAGTTATACAAGGGTTATTTTTAGGCTTAGCATCTTTCATATAACATACATGCTTTACTCCATCCGCCTTATATTCCTCCTGGCATGTAGGACAGTGAATTATGTCACACTTGTGCTTAAATTTCCCCCAATTATCCATTGTGTGAAACATACCACATTCAAAGATTCTCATTTTCCTGCACGTGCCAATTGATTTATGGAAATCAAAACAGATATTATTGAAAAATGCGCGTCTACACACATCACAGTCTCTCTTCTCAGCTTCAACTACACGGCTTTCACATTTGGTGCTTTTACACTGCTCACATACCATGTGACATTCTTTACAATGTCTCACTATATCATCCGCAAACTCGAGGCACCCCTTACACAAATCATGATGTCTCCCATATTTTCGACTTTTGTCATAACTAGCGTAAAGCCCCCTTATATTACGGATGGGGAGATACGTTGTCCCTGACAATCCTAAAATAAGTAGGGGTCTTGTACGATCTCTCACATAGCTTTTAAAAACATACACAGTCCTACGACGATCATCCAACCCAAACACAACTATGCGGACATTCATTTCCTGTTCTACCCTTCTCAGCTCTTCAGGACCCATATTACAGTCAAATTCAAGTTCACAGTCTACAGCTAGTTTACGGGCACGCTCCACGACTGTAGGCAACCAAATTTTTTTAGTTCGTGTATTTTGTAGAGTAAATATACGTGCTAAGAGTACTGCTATAAAGCCGCAACCACGATCGACGTTTATATGCTTTCGGTAAATAGTCGGAGAATTGAAGTTAAGAGTATACGGTATGGCACTATGACCCGCAACACGGTATACATGGTCAATATTTACCGTGAAGTTGTCCATATTGAAGGCTATACTACTTTGGGCGGCTTGCATTATACGTCCTAATATATATTCTACATCTTCAGCCGCCAAACGTCTAAATGGCACTATCACCCAATAATCGTCTACATCACCGTCATCTGACCCGAATCCAAAGGACAGACTCGTCCTGACTTCACGCTCGTCACGATTCTGAAGAGCAAACTCTATAATACGCTCTACAACCCGGCGTAGTCCGCGCTCAATACCATTGCTATACATGACTCTAGGGTCGACCCTGACTCTATACCGATTTCTAGTCAAGGCTGGGGTGGGGGCTGCGGAGCGCACCAATTCGAGCGTTATATCTTCCTCAACAGAACGGGGGGCGGCGGATGAATTAGGGGTATATTAGCGGAAGGTGCTGCTGATGGGGGGCCTGTTGCGTAGGAGGTTGATGGTTGGGGCTCTATTATTGTAGACTTAACAGAACGGGGGGCGGCGGATGAATAAGGGGATATATTAGCGGGAGGTGCTGCTGGGGGGGTTGTTGCGTAAGAGGTTGAGGGTTGGGGATCTATTACTGGTGCAACAGGCGCGTATTTCGGTCGCTTTATACCTGACGTGGGTATCTCATACCTCCGCTTTGGACGTGTTACCGGTATCGCTGGTGAGGGTTCGTTGGCAGGGGAGGAGATCACAACTACACTGTCGTCGAGGTCATCCGTAATGATGGGCTGCTCTACCTCATCGTCATTCACGGTTCTGTGGGAGAAGAAATATAAGGAACAGCACTCAAAATTTGTAATATTTTGTAAATGACCCACTTAGGAGTGTGACGTGTTAGAAATGGACTCTGTAGAAAAATTCAGATTCACGAGCCCATCCACATGTATTATATCTGGACCTACAGGATGTGGTAAAACTGTGTTTATGCTTAAAATCATTAAAGAAAAGGGGGAGATGTTCTCGAAATTTGTGCATAAAGTTATATGGTGCTATTCGACGTATCAATCAGTGTTCAACGAGTACCAAGATCATATTTTGTTCCAAAGGCGTATATGACGTTAATTCGTTAAAGGGAAATGAACATACAATCATTGTAATTGACGATCTCATGTTGGAGATGGATAAAACGTTTGCCGAGACATTTACAGTATTCTCCCACCATCTTAACATAAGCGTGTTCTTCATCAATCAGAATCTATTTTTCAAAAATAGATACATGCGCGATGTGTCGTTAAATACGCAATATCTAGTCTTATTCGCGCAACGTAGAGATGTATCACAAATTGGGGTATTAGCCAATCAAATGTTCCCGAATCAGCGTAAGGAGTTTTTGGAAGTTTATAAAGAAGCTACAAGCACACGTTACGGATATTTGCTTTGCGACCTTCATCCGCGAAACACGTTTAGAGTGCTTCTGCGAACGAATATATTTCCAAACGAGCCTGAAACGGTGTATATTCCAGAATGACAAAGCGACTAAAGAAATACCGTGAATTAATAAAAATCTATCATCGACTGCCCCGGGCATTGCAGCAGATGTTTATTAAAAATATCGATGCCGACTTTTTAAAATGCATCTGTGAAATCTGTCTTAACGTTATAAATTGCAATGTATCAATGAAAACCCATCAGAAGGCTCGCCTACGCCGCTACAAGAACATAATACATGCACTCGCTCGTAAAAGCCAAACTGTAGCGAAGAAAAAAAACGAATTATTGTACAAACAGGAGGGTCATTTCTCCCCATCTTATTTTCAGTTTTGGGTCCTTTACTGACTAGATTAATATAATGAAGAAAGTGGTAGTGATTCCCCACGAGGTGTAGGCTTCACTGCAAAGGAATCCAGACACGTATCTACAGTAGATCCCCGTAAAAGCAGACTTAAAAGAATGGAAAGCGAATTGTTAGCCCTATTAAACAGTGAAAAAACACCTGATGAGAAAAGAATCTTATACCAAGAAGCTCTGCAGAAATTTCTTCACGAGTACGAAAATTATAAGAGCCCTACAGAGATTCCTGTGGTTATTAGGCACAGCACGGGGGACGATGGCGACATAGGATCTGTGCCCGACGACACAGCTGACCAACCAAAAAGATTAGCCACACAACATATCGAACATGTATTAAAAAATACCCTCCCACTTACATTGAGGAGTAAAAGCTTAAGTCTTTATAATCTATTGAATGAGGATCCCGCCATACAATGGACCGATACAGGGGAGATCATTGTGGAAGGATCAAAGGTACAGGGATCGAATATCGTAGACATTGTCCATGATCTGGTGAGAAAGTGGGATATGCCATCACCATCAGGATGGAAGCATATTAAAGCAAGATTACAACAAATAAATGTCCCTAAAACGTTGATAGGAAATCTGAACAGGTTAAAAGACTTGGAACATGCAACGCCTGTGACACAATTGAAGGCGCCGTCACCCCCGGCGGTAACACCTTTGAAGAGGAGCAAGAAGAGGTTAAACCAACCCTACCCACGTGCCTCTAAAATACGCAAATGGCTAACGTATTAACTAAACGCTATTATGACATTTCTACCCCATCCTCTTACGGCGGCGTAGATAGACTGTACAGAAGTGTTTACGGAGTAGGAAAAAAAGATGTTGAAAGATTTTTGAGGAGCAGGACGCTTATACGCTTCATAAGCCTGTGAGAAAAAGGTTTAAAACAGCAAGACAACGGCTTCCTCGATTGATTCTATTTGGCAAGCAGATTTAACAGACATGCAAAGATATTCTGTGTATAACGATGGTTACCGCTACATTCTATTCATAATAGACGTATTCTCTAGATATCTGTGGCTAGTTCCTCTGAAAATAAATCACCTGAAACAGTTCCTAAAGCCACCAAAACGCTAATGTTAAAAGAAAACAGGGTCCCTGGCTATTTTTGTACGGATATGGGGAAGGAATTTATAGGCCGTGCTTTTCAGAACATGTTGACAGAGTTTAATATCAGCTATTACACAACCAATTCTATACATAAGGCTTCTTTAGCTGAAAGAGTTCAGCGCACCATAAAGGAACGCATGCACCGTTATTTTACAATAAAAACACATACAGATTTCTAGACATTCTGGAATCATTGGCATCATCCTACAACCGCTCACACCATCGCACGATTGGGACAACACCTAACGAAGTTTTAGAAAGAGGTACGCTCCCGAGAAGAGATGGATCACCACCACTACCACACTCTGCGCGCTTCAAATCAATGATTATGTAAGGCTGTCGCGTTCGGGGAATAAATTCGCAAAGGGTTTTGAGCAAGGATGGACACGCGAGATTTTTAAAGTTAGGGCTGTGAGACCTAAAGGTGAGATAATGATGTATTACATTGAAGATTTGAATGGGTAAGAAATCTCAGGAGGCTTTTTACCGCGAGGAATTGCAGAAAGTTGCGTTTAATTTAGAAAAAATGTGTTTAAAATTGAGAAAATTTTAGGAAGCAAAGGTTCAGGAAGGAGAAAATGTACCTGGTGAAATGGCTAGGGTACCCAGAAAGCTTCAACACCTATATAAAAGCTGATGCAATAATGAAGCTTAAATAGTATGCAACATGGCTCCTAACCATTTCTACGTCACACTCCCGTCCTCCTCGTCCCTGTCTGTACACCCTAACAACACACTAGCCAACTTTGTAACAGAACTCTATGGGCACATTGAATTGGGTCGTGATTCGTATGAGGTGGGGATATGCGAAATTCAGCTGGACACCGTCTTTTTAAATATTGAACATAAAGAAACCGTTTTTACGATTCTTAGAGACATTGACGAGTGTGAAAAAGCTAGGGTAGCTATGGATGAAACTATGCGTATCGCTCGGACTAAGATTGCACGGTATTACAGTACAGAAGTAAGACTAGGGCCGGGTCAATATGGTTCGGCCGAGGATGTTGTGAGAGGCTTAAACGTAAGTTTAAGAAACTCAAACCTTACGAATGATTTAGTATATGAAGTCGTAAACAACCCTGCACATACACTAATCCTAAAATCAAAGACTAACAGACGTATTAAAGACCATAGAAAGTTCCAAATTCTAGCCAATGGCCGCTATAGCGCAGTCTTCCAAAGAGACACATTTCACGAGACACAGCATGACTTGTCCAGATTAATGTATCAATTGAAGATGGAGAAATTGGCTGAAAGGTCCCCAGACATGTGCTATATTTATAGTAATATAGTGGAGCACCAGTTTGTTGGGGATACCCAGGCACGCCTGCTGCGCATTGCTCACATCCCCAACCATAGAGGAAGGAGTTTGAGTATTACATATGACAGACCCCATTATGTGAATGTCGCAACTAATTTAATAACCAATATCACAATATATTAAGAACGATTGAGGGTGAAAACTTCCCATTCGGTAACGGGAGCTTAACAGTGAAGCTACACTTTCGACGCACTGAGTTATAATGGATAGAAAGCCTTTCACCGTCTATCGAGGGATGCGATACCAGCGCGGTAGTGGACTTGGGTCCATTTTTTCATCCATACTACGTACGGCTGTTCCTTTGCTGAAGAGGGGTGCCAGATACCTTGGAAGAAAAGCGCTACAATCAGGCCTTAACACTGCAGAAGACATATTGGCCGGGGCTAAACCTAAAGAAGCTCTAAAAAAACATTTAAAGCGTACACGGGACGAAATCATCAAAGATGCAAAGAGAAAAATGCGTGGTGGCGGGAAGAAGAAGAGGGCTCCCAGGAAGAAGAAGGGGTCACGTGGTATTAAACGTAAAAGGCTATCAAAAAAGAAGTGCTGTAAGCGAATGAAACCTATGGTTGACCACTTTTTGACTGATATAAGCTAAGGACATTGATCTCATGAGTCATAGTTTGTTTACCACTTGTCGAGAGAGGAGTCACTATTTCGCCATGGCACGCTTCATCCACCCATGTAGTTCACAATGCTGTAAATCGGAGCTGTCCCTTTTTGAGCTACCTCCAACCCAAGTTTCTATTGAGCACAGTGACTTTATTACAATTAACCCTTTAAACACAATTAGTTCCCCGAGTGCACCTATAGAATTCGTGATACCCAGCTCAGGCCCTTACTTTTTTGATCCAAGCTGTGTGCACATGTACGCTAAGCTACGTATAGCCCATTCTGATGGAACGGTCTGCGATGACAAATATGCTGTATACCCTGAAACAAACTTTCTGCACTCCATATTCAACCAGTGTGACGTATATTTAAATCAGACCAACATATCGGCAGGCACGGGGTACTATCATCTACGAGCCTATCTGGAAAATGTCCTCAACTTTTCCAAAGAAGCGAAGGCTACCTTTTTAAGTGCGGAGGGATATTATCAAACTAAAGATGAAAATAGTATAAAGGACAAATTTAAAAATTCTAAAAAGAAAATATACGAGTGTTTTGGACGGTTGCACACAGATTTCACTTTCCAGGAGAAGTTGCTTGTGAACGGGGTGGATATGAAAATAAAGCTCACCCGCACGAGTCCTGAGATCTGCTTAAATCTGGCTGCGGATCAAGAAGAGGGTGCAAAGCCCGTTGTGGTTCACATTATGGACATATACCTCCGCGTACGGCGAGTGAAACTAAGTTCACCAAAACAACTAGAAATTGAGAAAAATTTACTAAACGCTACAGTGAAATATCCTATTAACAGAGTGCAGATCAAACTATATACGGTTCCTGCAGGGTTGGCATCGTAGCAGATAGAAAACATTGCCCTGGGAAATCTTCCTAAAAGGATATTAATCGGCATGCAGGACCACGCTTCGGTGAATGGAAAATATAAAAAGAGTGCCTTTAAATTCGAGAATTTCGGACTTAAAAATATAACTCTATACGTTAATGGCACTGCTTTGGGTGGAACAATGGGTACGGACTAGTCATCAGACGCTGTGTTACCGCTTTGTGCCAGAGCCTATAGTAAGCTGACCCATATTGCAGGTGATTGTGATGAGCTTGGTAATGGGGTAATGCAGGAAGAATTCATTGATCAATTTAACCTTTATCCGTTTGACATTACACCTGACTTATCTGCTAGCGTAAATACCCATTTAACCCCACAGCAGAGCGGAAACATCTCAGTGCGGCTGGAATTCGCCAAGCCTATAGACGCTCCTATTAGTGTACTAGTATATCTCGAATCGCAAGCCCTAATAGAAGTAGATAGATTTAGGAGCGTTATCACTGACTTTTAAAATGGATGCTAATACACTTCAGAAAGTAATGGAGCGAGTCACACGTTCCAAATTTATCGGCGTGTTTGCGAAGAATGAAACATTGAGTTCGCCATTTATTTGACCCGTGTCACACTCGCCGAAACGATGAAATGGTATGCAGAAAAGATAAAAAACCGTTTTCCAATTGTACGTACTCGTTGTATATTATGTTTTTGTTCGTATATTTGTAACGATATATTCTGTAGTTGTTTATTGTACTGATTTCTTTCATTTAATAAATTTATGAAAATATATTGTCTTCTTATCCCAAAAAGATCGAAAAACACTTACATTATTTCGGTGTGACATTGTTGACTGATCAGTATATCCTCCCTATTCCGAGATTCTTCAAAAGATTGTATAACACGTGTCAAATCCTCATCGGACCTTAAAGGAATAATGTTCATTCTTTTAAAACATATACAGAGTATACAGACAGATCCCCATTATGTGAAGATATCTTTGGTTCGAGGAATAACATTGAATGCCATAAAAATTTCGATTTTAGCATAATGGGGATAACCAAATAACATTGATTGACATAAAAAAATTTTGGCGAGTATCTATTTGACGAGATACTACAACTCTCCATATATATATATATAAAAACGAATTATAGACACTTACATTTCTATGGTAGTCCCTTGCGTCGGATTGTAAGGAGCGTCACTGCAAATATCTTCTACGGTTTGCGTTGAAAATAATTCGCCACGGTCAATCGCATTGAAAAGGCTAATTGCGGTTAATGCTGCAGTATCACGTTCTTCATACAATTCCGGGGAGACGTACAGGTCCATGGTGGAGGATGTGTGACATTGTTGACTGTTCAGTATATCCCCCGTATTCCGAGATTCTTCAAAAGATTGTATAACACGTGTCAAATCCTCATCGGACCTTAAAGGAATAATGTTCATTCTTTTAAAACATATACAGAGTATACAGACAGATCCCCATTATGTGAAGATATCTTTGGTTCGAGGAATAACATTGAATGCCATAAAAATTTCGATTTTAGCATAATGGGGTAACAAAATAACATTGATTGACATAAAAAAATTTTGGCGAGTATCTATTTGACGAGATACTACACCCCATCCATATATATATATAAATTCTAATTATAGACACTTACATTTCTATGGTAGTCCCTTGCGTCGGATTGTAAGGAGCGTCACTGCACATATCTTCTACGGTTTGCGTTGTAAATAATTCATCACGGTCAATCGCGTTAAAAAGATTAATTGCGGTTAATGCTGCAGTATCACTCTCTTCATACAAGTCTGGGGAGACGTACAGGTCCATGGTGGAGGGAATGATTAATCACTGACGCGAAAATAGCTATTGTTACTCCAAACTGAAAAATATCCCCTTTTATATGCACAATCGCCAAGCTCCGCCCAAAAGACCAGATGTTCGTAGTGATTGGCTGCCGATGTAGCTGGGTGGAGCTATGACGTGTACCAATCCGCTATAACGGGACCGGATGAGTAACATATATATAAAATCGTGTTTCTTGAATTATAGGCACTTACATTTCTATGGTAGTCCCTTATATTATATTTTACTTACAAGTATTGTTTTCTTGTGTTAACATAATTGTTAACTTATTTTATAATAAAGATTCGATTTGGATTTCCTTTCTCACTAGAAACAAACTCTGCCAGAAGACTCACCCTGACTGATATAACATAATATGGGTATGGTTTTCGATTTGAATTTCCTTTCTCACTAGAAACAAACTCTGCCATTTTAAGGGTGATACTACTGCAGCACTATAAATGTTATAGTTTAAATGAAGAGGCTAACCATCTTATTTACATCTTCGTATTTGCGTCTTGGCAACTAAGATTTTATTTAGTTGGTTGTTCATTCGAACAATTATAACGTCGAATAATTGCTGCTTCGAACAACTGTTTTTCGAACTATGGTTTTCGAACAATTGTGCTCGAACAATTGTGTTCGAACACAATGGCAAAAGATACAAGCATATCCCGTTATTTGAACAAAACTCTCTCTCTCTCTCTCTCTCTCTCTATATATATATATATATATATATATATATATATATATAATTGTGGGCATATCTAAGAAATGGAGTCGAGAGAGGTTTTGTTCAAGCTGTCTAGGAGAAAGGTCATTATGGTCAATCGAGTTGGGCAGATTCTTAGAATTCCTTTCCTCTAGCGGATTGTGTTTGGTTAATTTCAACTTTTAATTGAATTGTTTCGTAAATTTTCATATTGTTTCAATTTTTTTCGCATGGAATGAGGCTCGTGTGTTTCATAAATTTTCATCTCGATACAACTTAGATATATATATATATATATATATATATATATATATATATATATATATATATACGGGCTTGGGGAATGACGATCGTCTGTTTTGAATTGTTTCATAAATTTTCATTTCCGTTCGTTTTTCCCCACTGATATTCGAATGTTTATAATGAAAATTGAGTGTGTAAAATTATTATTTGATAAACAGAATTTAATTGGATTCACCCCAACGTCAGACCATTACTTCGGTCTTATATAATTATTTTAGGAGAATTTAATAAACATAATATTAAAGTACATTTCTTTCTCATTAAAATGTTCAGGGTCACACGGCCTGTTTTGCCTTTTTTTTTTGTTTCACTACAGATTTGTTTGTGGGTACTTCTTTTATTTATTTCTTGTAGCACTTGTGTTACCTTATTTCTATACATAATGTCTTGAAGTGCTATTTTTGTACGGATATGGGGAAGGAATTATAAGCCGTGCTTTTCAGAACATTCGAAAAGTTTAACTAAGTTTAATGAAGTTCAAGTTAATGTTATATTTGATTCTAATCGTTAAACACTATATACATCTATTGTAAAACCCTATATACATCTATACATCTATAGTGAAACACTATATATATATATATAGCTATTTTTGTACGGATATGGGGAAGGAATTTATACGCCGTGCTTTTCAGAACATGTTGATAGTTTAATATCAGCTATTACACAACCAATTCTATACATAAGGCTTCTTTAGCTGAAAGAGTTCAGATATACTATATATATATATATATATATATATATATATATATATCATAAGCTGTTTAAAAGACTGTATATATGTAATTATAGTAAACTTATGTCGAAATAAACTAGTTAACCATAAAATTAATTATTTTCTATTATGAAGTTTTCTATGTTGAATTATGTGTGGTTAACTATGTTATTTGTTTCGAAAAGTTTAACTTCAAGTTCAATGAAGTTCAAGTTAATGTTAAATTTGCTTCTAAACGTTAAACTAAAATTAAATGTTATAATATGAAAAATAAATAATATATATATATATATATATATATATATATATATATATTTACATATACCTAACATAAGATGTTTAAAAGAATGTGTGTATATATATATATAAGCATAATAATATATATCTAGCAAGAGCAATCCGATCATTGCAAAAAAAACTGGAAAGGTATGCAATTAATAAAGATTGAGTGTGTAAAATTATTTATTTAATAAACAGAATTTAATTGGAATAACTACCGTCATATATATATTGTGTTACACAATGGATGATTAATATATGGATTTCTGGGACACATGGCGCTATCTGGCAACTGAATACATTGCGCTATCTGGCAACTCAGCCAGAATAGAGGCTTATAAAAGACCGAGAAGTTGATGAAAGAATCATTCAAGCTCGGCTCCCAGCCGAGCAAGGACCTCTGGTCCTTCTCTTTCAGGCCCTTTGGTAAAACCCCTTAGAGGCCTCTTAGGTTAGGAAAACGAAAATAACTTGGGGGAGAACTCCTCTCTCTCCTTCAGGTGTCTCTCTCTCTCTCCTACAGGTGTCTCTCTCTCTCTCTCCTACAGGTGTCTCTCTCTCTCTCTCTCTCTCTCCTTCAGGCGTCTCTCTCTCTCTCTCCTTCAGGTGTCTCTCTCTCCTTCAGGTGTACCCCTCCCCCCTTGGCTCAGTCAACTGGCTGATTCAGCCAACTGGCTGATTCTGGCTGATTAGGAGCCTATAAAACAACGCCTACTCGGCTGAAGTCTTAATATGCACTTGGCTCCTGCCAGGTGAACACCTCTCCTCCTTTCTCTCCTCCTTTCTCTCTGGCCCTTTGGGGGGAATAGCTTGGGGGAGTCCCCCAAGTTGCATGCCCCTTGCAACCTAGGTTGGCAACAAAGGGCCCTTTGGGGTATTTTTTCCTTTTTTTTCTTTTTTTCTTTTTTTTTTGCAACCCCCCACCCCCTTGCAACAACCGCCACCCCCCTTTTCAACAACCCCCACCCCATTTTGCAACAACCCCACCCCCTTTTGCAACATTACGTCATCACTTGCAACATTCTTGCACTCTCCCCTTTTGCGGCTATACTACTGACGTGTTAACAAGCGAAGGCGACCAACCAACCAAAGTTACATTTAAAGGATATTTTGAAATTTTGATTTATAGATTTAGAAAAACTTTAAAAAATACTTATTTACACGAGAATTTTAACACTGGAAAGTTTTTAGCAAAGCATGTTTTTGTTCATTAAAAGGAAATTTTCTGTTTAGTTATTTAATTTATTCCAGTACTTCAACCTTATTTCATTTTTTAATCCCAGGATTGCAAGTTTTTGAATACCGTTTCCCGGGATTAAGAAAAGAGCGGAAATGCTCAACCTTTCCTTTCAACCTGCCCATCATCATTACAACACATTCTACACTCTGCCCCAACAGCCTTTGGCACACTTACAGAAATTACAAGAAAGCTGATTGGGAACAGTTCAAAATACAGACTGAGGAACAATTCACCACATTAAACAGCACACCCATCATAAACATCAATACAACACTCAAGACATTTAATCAGATTATCAATAATGCAAACAAATACATACCCAAGGGCAACATTAGGAAATACAACCCAAATTACACTAGAGAAATAGCCCACCTCATAAGGCAACGTAACAACCTCAAATATAACACACAAACACCACACACAGAAGCCATAAAACAGCAGATACAACAGCTCAACACAGAAATAAACAACAAACTCAAAGAAAAACAAACAGAAACATTCAGGGAATTCATAACAACACTAAACCACTCCACAGATACATCCAGGCTATACAAGACTATAAACAGCATTACCTACTCTAACAGCGGCATTCACACCTCACACGCGGCTATCTGTCGCAGCCAAAATAATATCCCAACATAGGCACAACAAGCTAACATTCTAGTTAATCACTACGCAAAGATAAGTCACTTAAACAGAGACAACAACCAGAAACACGCAGACAGACAAACAGCCAGACACAAGAAAACCTACAGACTCGACACGACCATTACACCCTTCAATACAGACCAGACCACCAAGATCATCAAAAATATTAAGAATTCGAAGGCTACTGGACCAGACAACATATCTAACATACACCTTAAACACTTGGGCCCACAAGGAATACTAGCTCTCACAAATATCAGCACATATTCATACCAACACTGCATTATTCCTGACATATGGAAACAAGGTAAAATTATTACACTACTCAAACCAAACAAAAATCCAACAGAACCAGCTTCCTATAGACCCATTACTTTACTATGCCCACCTTCCAAAGTAACAGAAAGACTAATCTTACAAATCACCAACCCACACATTCCACTATCGCCTACTCAACATGGATTCAGACCTCACCACTCAACCACGACATTACTCACTAACCTCACGCAGCACATCATGGATGGCATCAACTCCAGACGACCAGCTCAACGTACACTATTAGCAACAATAGACATTAGTAAAGCATTTGATGCTATCCCACGCTTCCCTCTCATAAAGAAAATACTCAACACAAACATGCACAATAACACCAAAAGGTGGCTGAGCAACTATCTCTCAGGAAGATATTCACATGTCACATTTAATGGCAAGTCATCCAAAAACAAGCTTTTTCCGAACGGGGTCCCTCAAGACTCTGTTCTCTCACCAACACTCTTCAACTTATACATGCATGACATTCCAACACTATAGATAACAAGCTTACCTTATCATCATATGCAGATGATATCACTCTAA
Organism: Bathynomus jamesi; assembly: GCA_023014485.1. Lineage (NCBI taxonomy): Eukaryota > Metazoa > Arthropoda > Malacostraca > Isopoda > Cirolanidae > Bathynomus > Bathynomus jamesi. Next base: position 847,178 of record JAJOZX010000154.1, read on the forward strand.
CATCCACCCACAACAACATCGACACCGCTACAAATAACCTACAAACATACATAAACAGTATACAAGACTGGCTCACACACAATAGACTCAAAGTAGCGCCCACAAAATCAACCATCACCTTGCTTACAAGCAACACAAAATAACACCAGGTAATTCCACAGCTTACACTAAACAACATCAACATTCCACACACTCACAGAACCAAAATACTTGGGGTCACATACAACACATCATTATCTTTTGCAAACCACATTCAGGACATTAAAACCAAATATACGTCAAGACTTAACACGCTTAGGGTACTAACACGCACAAACTTTGGACACCAGCAGGAAACAACATCACTCATATACAAACAATATATTCGCTCAGTTATGGACTATGCTAGCCCATGCTGGGCACCCATTATCTCAAACACACACATAAACACCTCACAAACAATACAAAACAACGCACTTCGTATCATTACAGGATGCACTCAAACAACACCAATAGAACACCTGCACACAGAAACAAAAATACTAAAAGTTAGGGAACATTTAGACATGAGGGGAACACAATTCATGGCAGCAGCGACAACTAACCCACAACACCCTTGCCACTACATGTACAATCATTAAGGCACACCATTAAGGTAACACCAGAGAGACATTATAACCAAATACTCCATTCCATACCACGCCCCACAGACATCACACAGTACAGAAAACACATACACACACACCTAACCCACAAAGCACTGACACGACTCGGTCCGAATGCGGTCCTAGGTGCGAAGCCGCCACCCATTAACAGGTCAGAGATCAGCCTGAGCAGATCCGATCGGGTAACTTAGCACGATTCCGATGTGGACATCACCCCAACTTACGGACATATAAACACAGACTAGACAACTCTATAGACGACACCTGCCACCTGTGCCAGGACACACCACAAACAATTGAACACATTATGACAGACTGTACCGCTCTAGCACAACAACGAGCGCAACACAACATCACTAGTGCGCTGAACCTCTGGTCCACTCCGGAGAGGGCGATCGGTTACCTGCGTGCCGCCGGCTTGCTCGATCAGGGTGGGCTGATCGGCTAAACAACAACAACAACAACCTTTCAAATGTTCGCCGTGATGATTCCTGATTTCACGAAGGTCAAGCTTGTCGCCCCTCCTCTCGAGTTGGTTTCTTATACTCTCCACCTTACAGAGCCAGGTACGCCCGGCTCATCGGGGATTGTTCTGAGCCAGGCGTCTAATCTTCTTTTGAAGATGTCCACTGCAACACCACTTGTGTTCCTTAGGTTTTTGGGCAGCTCATTAAACAGTTTTGGTCCTCTTACAACAAAACTATTTTCTTTCAGGGTTAAGGATGTTCGCTGTCTAGCCTTTAATTTGGAAACACGACACAGTCTTCCTTTTCTACTTTCCACTGTTGTTTGTGGAGTTACAAGGTTCAGAGTAAGATTAGAGACTAATTTCTCCATTATTTTCCAAGTGTAAATAATAGTACAGTATATCTCTCTCTCCTTCTTTCCAGTGAATATAGTTAATTCGCTTAACCTTTCCCAGTAGTTTAGTTCTTTGCCCCTCTTGATTTTGGCTGTGAAGCTTCTCTGAATCCCTTCTAGTTGTCTAATGTCTTCTTTTTTATATGGGCATGTTAGGACTGAGCAGTATTCCAATTTGGGTATGATCAGTGTTTTCAGTAGAGGAATAATTATATTCCTATCCCTTCGTTTAAAGGTTCTCAGTATCTGCCCAGTTACTCTCTTTCCTCTGTTTACTGCTATATTATTTTGGGTTTCAAATTTCGCATCCTCAGTCATTACAACCCCTAAGACTTTTGCTTTAGAATTTCTCTGAATTTTCTGCCCATCTTGGGTATAATATTCCATGAATTTTAGGTCCTCTCTTTTTCCGTACCGTAACAGCTGAAATTTCTGTGTTAAACTTCATATTGTTGTCTTCCGTCCATTCGTAGATTCTGTTCATGTCTGTTTGTAGAGATCCTATATCTTCTGGGTTTCTTATTTTTTTACTGGTCTTTGTGTCATCAGCAAAGGATGTTACTGTGCTGTCTCTGGTAACGTCCTCATCTATGTCAGTTAGCATGATTATGAAGAGTAGTGGAGCTAATACTTTTCCCTGTGGTACTGAGCTGAGGACCTCGGATTCTGAAGAAGATGCTCCTTCTACTGTAACGACTTGCCGCCGCTCACTAAGGAAATTCTATATCCATTTTCCTACTTTTCCTGTTACTCCCATATGCTTCAGTTTATGTATTATGATTCCATGGTCACACTTGTCGAACGCTTTGGCAAAATCTTTGTATATTACATCATAGTTTTCATTACTTTCAAGTGCATCAATAATGTTGTTGTAGTGTTCTATTAGTTGTGATAGGCATGATCTGCCTGACCGAAACCCATGTTGGTTATCATTTCATTTTTTCTGAGTTTCCAAAACGTCATAGATTTTCTGTCTAACTATTCTTTCAAATATTTTAGTGAGATGAGATGTAAGCGGCACTGGCCTATAGTTTTGGCCTCGGATCGATCTCCTCCTTTATTTATTGGGACTATGTTCGCGCTCTTCAGGATGCCCGGTATTTCTCCCGTGTCTAGTGATCGTCTCCATATCCAATATAGGGGCTCAACGATTGCATTCTTGCAGTTTTTGATCAGTGTGGCATTCCATTTATCCGGTCATGCCGCTGAGTGTGCTTTTAGTTTCCATATAGCGTGTGTAATATCATCTGTCGTAAAGTCGAAGTCCGTTATACTTTCCCCTTGTAGTTCTTCGAAAAACACGTTTCTATCGCATATCAGTTTGTCAATTTTTGGGATACTGAAAGATGATTTGTATTGAGCTCTTAATATTTCAGATACGTCTGTTAGATCATCAAATAAAGCACTCTCTTCGTTTTCCAAAGGTCCAATAGTCGCATGGTTTTTCGACTTCCATTTTGCAAAATTATAGAAGTACTTTGAGTTAACCTTTACCGCCCCTACAGCGTCGCCTTCTTTTTCTGTATGCTTCTCAATTAGTTCCTGTATGACGCAATCAATACTCTGCAGTTTATCATTTAATATTTTTAAGATGTTGTTATCTTTACAGTTACTTAATTTTGCAGTCACTCTTTTTCTCTTTCGGAACAATGATTCTTTTGTCTCTCGAACCTGCGCTTCTCTTTCCCCTTTATTGCATTTTTGGGACATGTCTTTCCACAATTTCCAGCGTATTCTCCTCTAAGGTCATTAGTATCTCTTCCGTTGTCTTGGCCTCGAAGATGGATTTCCAATCTATTACTTCCATGCTGGATGCAACATCTTTCCAGTTTATAGCTTTGGAGTGAAAATTAAAAATTTCGAATTTGCTTCTTTCTGTTGTTCGTGTTCTTTCCTTTCTTGTTGCTTTTATGTTGGTTGTTATTTCAATAATGTGGTAATCAGATATTATAGTGGGGATATTTCTACATTATCAATTAGGTTGCTGTTATTTGTGAACACCAAATCTAGGCAGTTGTTTTTTCTTGTGTTTTCTGTTATTTCTTGTGTTAATTTAAATTCATCAGCCATAAGTAGTAGCATTTTTACCTGCTCCTGATCTTCCCGTGTGCCCCCCTTGTCCTGGTGTACACATATATATTTTCCTATCAATTATATTTCATGATTGGAAAATTAAAATAACCACAGAGAAAAATACTTGGGGTTGGAGAGTATAGATATTTTACCCAGTTCTTACCTCTGTAATGGAATCAGAGAATTTTGAGGTTGGCGTGTTCTGGGGTCTGTACATTACAATTAGCACTATATTTAATTTGAGGTGACGTGTGTATATATATATGTATATAGTCGAAAAGTCACTAAAGGGGAAATATCACTAAATCTAAGCTGAATGGCAAGAGCAAGGCATAAACGAACCAACGCGGCTGTTCGTATTGATTTGGGCTAGCCTAGGGATGTTTTTTCCTATCTGACCTAATCGTTGGTGCTGAGTGTAATTAGGTGGTGTTTCTAAGGTGACAAATGGGGTAGGAAGTTGTCCGTACCTAAGTATAGTTAGGGGTAATGTGTATAGCTTCTAAATTGGTAATGTAAGAGAGAGTTAGGTAGGCTGTTTGTGGGACACAGGAATCTAATGGTAGGCTCCCAAAGGAATATCTAATTCAACGCACCGGTAAGTGCTTTTGATTGTTTGCTAGAACCTAAGTAACCTAACTGGGGTGTCTACCCCACGCTATCACATTTGGCGACGAGGATGGGATTCAATTAAGCTCATGGGATTCAATTAAGCTCATTGGATTTAATTTAGCTCATTGGATTGAATTTGGCTCATTTGATTAAATTTTGTTCATTGGGTTAAATTTGGCTCATTGGTTTAATTTGGCTTACTGGGTTCAAATGGTTGTTTGGAAAATTGGATGTAGCCAAGTGGGTCGTCCGATTTGGTTTGTTTGTGTGGGTAAGCTACCGTACTATAGCGTAGGTCCCGCCGGCCTAACTCTAAAACTAATTCCTACTCAGCCCTAACTCTAAAACTAATTCCTACTCAGCCCTAACTCTAAAATTATTTGGTTTAATTTGGCTTATTGGGTTCAAATGGTTGTTTGGAAAATTGGATGTAGCCTAGTGGGTCGTCCGATTTGGTTTGTTTGTGTGGGTAAGCTACCGTACTATAGCGTAGGTCCCGCCCCTAACTCTAAAACTAATTCCTACTCAGCCCTAACTCTAAAACTAATTCCTACTCAGCCCTAACTCTAAAACTAATTCCTACTCAGCCCTAACTCTAAAACTAATTCCTACTCAGCCCTAACTCTAATACAATTCACTATTCAGCCCTAACTGGGGAGTAACTAGATCAAATTTAAACCAAATCTAACCTACTTCTACTTCACGTGATTTGGCCTAATTCGGTTTTGCTCTAGCATGTCGGTGATTGGCCATATAAGCCCCTACGAAGACTCTGGGGAGGACTTCGAAGCTTATGCCACTAGGGTGAGGTTGTTTTTCGAGGCAAATTCCATTCCTGATACTAAGAAAGTACCTACCTTTTTAATTATAATAGTTCCTAAAACGTTTGGTTTAGTTATGGATCTAGTTTCTCCTAAAGCACAGGAAACCTGCACCTATAATGAATTGGTACAGGCCTTAACCGATCACTACAAACCCCGAGTAGTTCTCATCTATGAACGTTTCAAATTTTATTCAAGGCATCAGACGGGAAATGAAAGCATTGCAGAGTTTGTTGCAGGAATAAAAAGCCATAGCCGTAGATGAAATGCTAAGAGATAGGTTTGTAATGGGTCTCAAATAGGAGTCTACCCAGAGAGCCCTATTAGCCATACAGGACCTAACTTTTAGTCAGGCTGTAGAAATAGCTACGGCTAGAGAAGCAGCTGCTAAAGATGTTAGAGCTTTTGGAAATCACAGTAGTAAAGCCCAACACGTAAATAGCTTTAAATCTTCTAGGCCTGGCAGACCTAATGAGCCTACTAGACAGGCAAATAAAAGGTATGAGGCGAATACGACTAAGCCTACTAATTCTACTAAACCTTCCAAGCCATGTACGGGGTGTGGAAAACACCATTGGAAGAATGACTGCCCTTTTAAAGAAGGAGTTTGCCGAAAATGTAGTAAAATAGGCCACATAGCTAAAGTGTGTTTTTCAAAGAAAACGAAGGGTGAAAATTCTAATTTTAACATTTCACGTGTAAATCCTCAAAGGGGAAATACTTCGAACATTGGAGTGGAGTACCTATTTTATGAGCAGCAAAGTGGGAAAAATAAGGCCCATATATTGTAGAGGTAGGCCTAAATGGAATTACAGTTCCTCTAGAACTAGATACAGGTGCTTCCCGAACTGTCATGTCCAAAACAGTTTTTGGTAAGATTTTCAAAAACACACCTAAACTACATGCATCTAAAACTATTTTGAAGAAATATGGGGACATACAAATACCTATTTGTGGAGAAGCATCCGTCACAGTTACACTCAACCAGAAAACTTTGTCTCATCCCTTAACCCTTTTAGTGGTGAATGAGCATGGGCCTACTCTACTAGGCCGTGATTGGATTGACGCTTTGAAAATGCCGATTGACAAAATCTTGCCAAAGGGTCAGGCAGATGTGCATACACTCTCATAGCCATCTGACATAGACTCATTGTTAAGGGAGTTTTCTTCTGTTTTGGGGCCTGAAGTAGGCAACCTAAAAGGCCATCAGGTCTGCATAGAAGTAGATCCTAATGTAACTCCGAAATTTTGTAAGGCTCGTTCAATTGCGCATGCACTGCGGGAGAAGGTAGATTTAGAAATTGACAGGCTGCTAAAAGATAAAATTATTGAACAGTCACACACGCTAAGTGGGCTGCCCCAGTAGTTCCTGTACTAAAACGGACAAGTTCGTGCGGTTATGTGGGGATTACCGTTTAACAGCAAATAGAGCCGTCCTTCTAGATTGCTATCCTATACCCAAGCCTAATGAATTATTTAGCTCTCTTGCTGGGGGTAAATATTTCACAAAACTCGATATGTCCCAAGCCTATGCTCAACTAAGTTTAGATGAAAACTCTAAAGAATTAACTATCATAAATACGCACCGAGGCCTATATAAGTACAATAGGCTATGCTATGGAATAGCATCGGCTCCGGGTATTTTTCAGAGGACAATGGACCAAGTTCTAGGTCATATTCCAGGGGTACTTTGCTTTCTAGATGATGTCCTCATTTCAGGTTCGTCTAAAAAAGAACACCTAACTAGATTAACCACGGTTCTAAAAAGACTCCGGGATGCCGGACTTAAGCTAAAGAGAGAAAAGTGTTCATGGGTCACTAACGAGGTTTCATATTTAGAGTTCCGCATAGATGCCTCAGGCATTCATCCAACGGGATAAACTAGAAGCAATAGAAAATGCACCACCTCCACAAAACATCACACAGTTACAAGCTTATTTAGGTCTCCTAAACTTTTATAGTAAATTTTTGCCTAGTGCATCGACTTTCCTTGAACCCCTAAATAAGCTATTACGATCTGGGGAACAGTGGAGATGGGAGAAAACTCAAAAGGAAGCATTTGAGGCTTCCAAGGACGTACTACTAAAGTCCACGCTCCTAGTGCATTATGATCCTAAACTTCCTCTCGTCGTTTCAGCAGACAGCAGTTCTTATGGAATTGGGGCAGTGTTATCTCACCAGTCACCACATTGATGGTGTAGATAGGCCTATCTGTTTTGCTTCTAGAACACTAACTGAGACTGAAAGACGATATGCACAAGTGGAACGTGAAGCATTAGCCTTAGTATTTGCAGTAAAAAAATTTCATTTCTATCTCTGGGGTCATGAATTTAAACTAATTACTGACCATAAGCCTCTTTTAGGTTTATTTTCACCTAATAAAAATATTCCAGTTATGGCCTCAGGTAGGATTCAACGATGGGCACTGATTCTACAAGCCTATAAATTTGACTTAGTACATCGGTCAGGTAAACTTCTAGGTACGGCTGATGCGCTAAGTAGGTTGCCCTTAGAAAATCCAAATGATTGTGTACCTATACCTACAGAATGGGTTCACTTGGTGGAGTTTTTGGAATCCACTCCAGTATCTGCCGTACAAATAGAGCAGTGGACAAAATCAGACCCTATTCTGTCTAGGGTCATCCATTTCTGCTCAGTTGGTTGGCCTACTAAGGTTGAGAGTGAATTACAACCTTTTTATCAACGTCAGTCTGGCCTCTCGATTCAAAATGGCTGTCTCTTATGGGGCCACAGAGTGATAATTCCAAATGAAGGCAGGTCGAATTTAGTGAAGGAACTTCACGCTGAACACATGGGCGCAACAAAAATGAAAGAGCTGGCGAGAGCTTATTTCTGGTGGCCTGGTTTAGATGGAGAACTCGAATCATTGGTTCGTTCCTGTCAAAGCTGCCTAGAGAACAGAGATCTCCCAAGGAAAAGTCCACTTCATCCTTGGGAATGGCCTACTATACCGTGGCATAGGATCCATGTTGACTATGCAGGTCCTATAAATAATACTTATTTCCTAGTCATTGTGGACGCCTACTCTAAGTGGGTGGAAATTTTTCCAACCACTTCCACGACTTCGGGTGTTACTATTCGCTTACTCCGTTCGGTTTTCGCTCGATGGGGTTTACCCGTAGTCCTGGTTTCCGACAATGGTACTTGTTTTACCAGTGAGGAATTTCGTTCCTTCGTCCACCTAAATGGCATTAGACATGGCCGGTCTAGTGTTTTCCACCCATCTACTAACGGTCTCGCGGAAAACATAGTCCGTACTTTCAAGTCGGCCTTGCGTCATTCTCGTGGGGAGGAAATGCAAGTGGTGTTGGATAAATTTGTGTTTAAATATCGAATAACACCTCACACCACGACGGGGGTGTCTCCCTCTAAACTTATGATTGGCCGGGGAATTCGTTCCGTTTTCGATTTGTTACGTCCAAACGAAACGTTACAAGAACGAGTTTTACGCCATCAGGAAAAACAGAAGTTGTACCACGACACTAAAAGAGGGAGAGTTATAGAGCGCAACCTAATGATCCAGTTATGATTCGCAACTATGGGGTTGGACCAAAATGGGTTCCTGCAACTGTGCAGTAGAGAACGGGCCCTGTTTCCTTCAAGTGCCAACTAGAAGATGGTCGTTCTATTAAACGCCATCAGGACCAGATATGGGAACGTGAATTGCAGAAGGACCAGAGTCTTCCGGAAGAGAGAACTGACCCTCCGGAAAATGGTTCAACTCGCCCGCCTATACAGGTTGCACTAATCCTACTACATCAACCCCGCTCCGCAGGTCGTCTAGGGTCCCTCATCCCCCTGACAGACTAAACTTGTAGGGGAGGAGTGAGGTGACGTGTGTGTATATATATGTATATAGTCGAAAAGTCACTAACGGGGAAATATCACTAAATCTAAGCTGAATGGCAAGAGCAAGGCATAAACGAACCAACGCGGCTGTTCGTATTGTTTTGGGCTAACCTAGAGATGTTTTTTCCTATCTGACCTAATCGTTGGTGCTGAGTGTAATTAGGTGGTGTTTCTAAGGTGACAAATGGGGTAGGAAGTTGTCCGTACTTAAGTATAGTTAGGGGTAATGTCTATAGCTTCTAAATTGGTAATGTAAGAGAGAGTTAGGTAGGCTGTTTGTGGGACACAGGAATCTAATGGTAGGCTCCCAAAGGAATATCTAATTCAACGCACCGGTAAGTGCTTTTGATTGTTTGCTAGAACCTAAGTAAAAATTACTATAAGTACATTAAACAGCTACGTAGAATGTGGAGCAGAAAAAGTTGAAAATTTAAATATAGTGCTAATTGTAATGTACAGACCCCCGAACACGCCAACCTCAAAATTCTCTGATTCCATTACAGAGGTAAGAACTGGGTAAAATATCTATACTCTCCAACCCCAAGTATTTTTCTCTGTGGTGATTTTAATTTTCCAATCATGAAATATAATTGATAGGAAAATATATATGTGTACACCAGAACAAGGGGGCACACGGGAAGACCAGGAGCAGGTAAAAATGCTACTACTTCTGGCTGATGAATTTAAATTAACACAAGAAATAACAGAAAACACAAGAAAAAACAACTGCCTAGATTTGGTGTTCACAAATAACAGCAACCTAATTGATAATGTAGAAATATCCCCACTATAATATCTGACACCACATTATTGAAATAACAACCAATATAAAAGCAACAAGAAAGGAAAGAACACGAACAACAGAAAGAAGCAAATTCGAAATTTTTAATTTTCACTCCAAAGCTATAAACTGGAAAGATGTTGCATCCAGCATGGAAGTAATAGATTGGAAATCCATCTTCGAGGCCAAGACAACGGAAGAGATACTAATGACCTTAGAGGAGAATACGCTGGAAATTGTGGAAAGACATGTCCCAAAAATGCAATAAAGGGGAAAGAGAAGCGCAGGTTCGAGAGACAAAAGAATCATTGTTCCGAAAGAGAAAAAGAGTGACTGCAAAATTAAGTAACTGTAAAGATAACAACATCAGAAAATATTAAATGATAAACTGCAGAGATTGATTGCGTCATACAGGAACTAATTGAGACGCATACAGAAAAAGAAGGCGACGCTATAAAGGCGATAAAGGTTAACTCAAAGTACTTCTATAATTTTGCAAAAAGGAAGTCGAAAAACCATGCGACTATTGGACCTTTGGAAAACGAAGACAGTGCTTTATTTGATGATCTAACAGACGTATCCGAAATATTAAGAGCTCAGTACAAATCATCTTTCAGTATCCCAAAAATTGACAAACTGATATGCGATAGAAACGTGTTTTTCGAAGAAGAACTACAAGGGGAAAGTATAACGGACTTCGACTTTACGACAGATGATATTACACACGCTATAAGGAAACTAAAAGCACACTCAGCGGCAGGACCGGATAAATGGAATGCCACACTGATCAAAAACTGCAAGAATGCAATCGTTGAGCCCCTATATTGGATATGGAGACGATCACTAGACACGGGAGAAATACCGGCCATCCTGAAGAGCGCGAACATAGTCCCAATAAATAAGGGAGGAGATCGATCCGAGTCCAAAACTATAGGCCAGTGCCGCTTACATCTCATCTCACTAAAATATTTGAAAGAATAGTTAGACAGAAAATCTATGACGTTTTGGAAACTCAGAAAAAATGAAATGATAACCAACATGGGTTTCGGTCAGGCAGATCATGCCTATCACAACTAATAGAACACTACAACAACATTATTGATGCACTTGAAAGTAATGAAAACTATGATGTAATATACACTGAATTTCTGTCCATCTTGGGTATAATATTCCATGAATTTTAGGTCCTCTCTTTTTCGTACCGTAACAGCCGAAATTTCTCAGTGTTAAACTTCATATTGTTGTTTCCGTCCATTCGTAGATTCTGTTCATGTCTGTTTGTAGAGATCCTATATCTTCTGGGTTTCTTATTTTTTACTGGTCTTTGTGTCATCAGCAAAGGATGTTACTGTGCTGTCTCTGGTAACGTCCTCATCTATGTCAGTTAGCATGATTATGAAGATAGTGGAGCTAATACTGTTCCCTGTGGTACTGAGCTGAGGACCTCGGATTCTGATGAAGATGCTCCTTCTACTGTAACGACTTGCCGCCGCTCACTAAGGAAATTCTATATCCATTTTCCTACTTTTCCTGTTACTCCATATGCTTCAGTTTATGTATTATGATTCCATGGTCACACTTGTCGAACGCTTTGGCAAAATCTGTGTATATTACATCATAGTTTTCATTACTTTCAAGTGCATCAATAATGTTGTTGTAGTGTTCTATTAGTTGTGATAGGCATGATCTGCCTGACCGAAACCCATGTTGGTTATCATTTATTTTTTCTGAGTTTCCAAAACGTCATAGATTTTCTGTCTAACTATTCTTTCAAATATTTTAGTGAGATGAGATGTAAGCGGCACTGGCCTATAGTTTTGGCCTCGGATCGATCTCCTCCTTTATTTATTGGGACTATGTTCGCGCTCTTCAGGATGCCCGGTATTTCTCCCGTGTCTAGTGATCGTCTCCATATCCAATATAGGGGCTCAACGATTGCATTCTTGCAGTTTTTGATCAGTGTGGCATTCCATTTATCCGGTCATGCCGCTGAGTGTGCTTTTAGTTTCCCTATAGCGTGTGTAATATCATCTGTCGTAAAGTCGAAGTCCGTTATACTTTCCCCTTGTAGTTCTTCTTCGAAAAACACGTTTCTATCGCATATCAGTTTGTCAATTTTTGGGATACTGAAAGATGATTTGTACTGAGCTCTTAATATTTCGGATACGTCTGTTAGATCATTAAATAAAGCACTGTCTTCGTTTTTCAAAGGTCCAATAGTCGCATGGTTTTTCGACTTCCTTTTTGCAAAATTATAGAAGTACTTTGAGTTAACCTTTATCGCCTCTATAGCGTCGCCTTCTTTTTCTGTATGCGTCTCAATTAGTTCCTGTATGACGCAATCAATACTCTGCAGTTTATCATTTAATATTTTTCTGATGTTATTATCTTTACAGTTACTTAATTTTGCAGTCACTCTTTTTCTCTTTCGGAAGAATGACTCTTTTTGTCTCTCGAACCTGCGCTTCTCTTTCCCCTTTATTGCATTTTTGGGACATGTCTTTCCACAATTTCCAGCGTATTCTCCTCTAAGGTCATTAGTATCTCTTCCGTTGTCTTGGCCTCGAAGATGGATTTCCAATCTATTACTTCCATGCTGGATGCAACATCTTTCCAGTTTATAGCTTTGGAGTGAAAATTAAAAATTTCGAATTTGCTTCTTTCTGTTGTTCGTGTTCTTTCCTTTCTTGTTGCTTTTATATTAGTTGTTATTTCAATAATGTGGTGATCAGATATTATAGTGGGGATATTTCTACATTATCAATTAGGTTGCTGTTATTTGTGAACACCAAATCTAGGCAGTTGTTTTTTCTTGTGTTTTCTGTTATTTCTTGTGTTAATTTAAATTCATCAGCCATAAGTAGTAGCATTTTTACCTGCTCCTGGTCTTCCCGTGTGCCCCCCTTGTCCTGGTGTACACATATATATTTTCCTATCAATTATATTTCATGATTGGAAAATTAAAATCACCACAGAGAAAAATACTTGGGCTTGGAGAGTATAGATATTTTACCCAGTTCTTACCTCTGTAATGGAATCAGAGAATTTTGAGGTTGGCGTGTTCTGGGGTCTGTACATTACAATTAGCACTATATTTAATTTGAGGTGACGTGTGTGTATATATATGTATATAGTCGAAAAGTCACTAAAGGGGAAATATCACTAAATCTAAGCTGAATGGCAAGAGCAAGGCATAAACGAACCAACGCGGCTGTTCGTATTGTTTTGGGCTAGCCTAGAGATGTTTTTTCCTATCTGACCTAATCGTTGGTGCTGAGTGTAATTAGGTGGTGTTTCTAAGGTGACAAATGGGGTAGGAAGTTGTCCGTACCTAAGTATAGTTTGGGGTAATGTCTATAGCTTCTAAATTGGTAATGTAAGAGAGTTAGGTAGGCTGTTTGTGGGACACAGGAATCTAATGGTAGGCTCCCAAAGGAATATCTAATTCAACGCACCGGTAAGTGCTTTTGATTGTTTGCTAGAACCTAAGTAACCTAACTGGGGTGTCTACCCCACGCTATCACATTTGGCGACGAGATGGGATTCAATTAAGCTCATGGGATTCAATTAAGCTCATTGGATTTAATTTAGCTCATTGGATTGAATTTGGCTCATTTGATTAAATTTTGTTCATTGGGTTAAATTTGGCTCATTGGTTTAATTTGGCTACTGGGTTCAAATGGTTGTTTGGAAAATTGGATGTAGCCTAGTGGGTCGTCCGATTTGGTTTGTTTGTGTGGGTAAGCTACCGTACTATAGCGTAGGTCCGCCGGCCTAACTCTAAAACTAATTCCTACTCAGCCCTAACTCTAAAACTAATTCCTACTCAGCCCTAACTCTAAAATTAATTGGTTTAATTTGGCTTATTGGGTTCAAATGGTTGTTTGGAAAATTGGATGTAGCCTAGTGGGTCGTCCGATTTGGTTTGTTTGTGTGGGTAAGCTACCGTACTATAGCGTAGGTCCCGCCGGCCTAACTCTAAAACTAATTCCTACTCAGCCCTAACTCTAAAACTAATTCCTACTCAGCCCTAACTCTAAACTAATTCACTCAGCCCTAACTCTAAACTAATTCCTACTCAGCCCTAACTCTAATACAATTCACTATTCAGCCCTAACTGGGGAGTAACTAGATCAAATTTAAACCAAATCTAACCTACTTCACGTGATTTGGCCTAATTCGGTTTTGCTCTAGCATGTCGGTGATTGGCCATATAAGCCCCTACGAAGACTCTGGGGAGGACTTCGAAGCTTATGCCACTAGGGTGAGGTTGTTTTTCGAGGCAAATTCCATTCCTGATGCTAAGAAAGTACCTACCTTTTTAATATAATAGGCCCTAAAACGTTTGGTTTAGTTATGGACTAGTTTCTCCTAAAGCACCGGAAACCTGCACCTATAATGAATTGGTACAGGCCCTAACCGATCACTACAAACCCGAGTAGTTCTCATCTATGAACGTTTCAAATTTTATTCAAGGCATCAGACGGGAAATGAAAGCATTGCAGAGTTTGTTGCAGGAATAAAAAGCCATAGCCGTAGATGAAATGCTAAGAGATAGGTTTGTAATGGGTCTCAAAGAGGAGTCTACCCAGAGAGCCCTATTAGCCATACAGGACCTAACTTTTAGTCAGGCTGTAGAAATAGCTACGGCTAGAGAAGCAGCTGCTAAAGATGTTAGAGCTTTTGGAAATCACAGTAGTAAAGCCCAACACGTAAATAGCTTTAAATCTTCTAGGCCTGGCAGACCTAATGAGCCTACTAGACAGGCAAATAAAAGGTATGAGGCGAATACGACTAAGCCTACTAATTCTACTAAGCCTTCCAAGCCATGTACGGGGTGTGGAAAACACCATTGGAAGAAGACTGCCCTTTTAAAGAAGCAGTTTGCCGAAACTGTAGTAAAATAGGCCACATAGCTAAAGTGTGTTTTTCAAAGAAAACGAAGGGTGAAAATTCTAATTTTAACATTTCAGTGTAAATCCTCAAAGGGAAATACTTCGAACATTGGAGTGGAGTACCTATTTATGAGCAGCAAAGTGGGAAAATACAGGCCCATATATTGTAGAGGTAGGCCTAAATGGAATTACAGTTCCTCTAGAACTAGATACAGGTGCTGCCCGAACTGTCATGTCCAAAACAGTTTTTGGTAAGATTTTCAAAAACACACCTAAACTACATGCATCTAAAACTATTTTGAAGAAATATGGGGACATACAAATACCTATTTGTGGAGAAGCATCCGTCACAGTTACACTCAACCAGAAAACTTTGTCTCATCCCTTAACCCTTTTAGTGGTGATGAGCATGGGCCTACTCTACTAGGCCGTGATTGGATTGACGCTTTGAAAATGCCGATTGACAAAATCTTGCCAAAGGGTCAGGCAGATGTGCATACACTCTCATAGCCATCTGACATAGACTCATTGTTAAGGGAGTTTTCTTCTGTTTGGGCCTGAAGTAGGCAACCTAAAAGGCCATCAGGTCTGCATAGAAGTAGATCCTAATGTAACTCCGAAATTTTGTAAGGCTCGTTCAATTGCGCATGCACTGCGGGAGAAGGTAGATTTAGAAATTGACAGGCTGCTAAAGATAAAATTATTGAACCAGTCACACACGCTAAGTGGGCTGCCCCAGTAGTTCCTGTACTAAAACGGACAAGTTCGTGCGGTTATGTGGGGATTACCGTTTAACAGCAAATAGAGCCGTCCTTCTAGATTGCTATCCTATACCCAAGCCTATGAATTATTTAGCTCTCTTGCTGGGGGTAAATATTTCACAAAACTCGATATGTCCCAAGCCTATGCTCAACTAAGTTTAGATGAAAACTCTAAAGAATTAACTATCATAAATACGCACCGAGGCCTATATAAGTACAATAGGCTATGCTATGGAATAGCATCGGCTCCGGGTATTTTTCAGAGGACAATGGACCAAGTTCTAGGTCATATTCCAGGGGTACTTTGCTTTCTAGATGATGTCCTCATTTCAGGTTCGTCTAAAAAAGAACACCTAACTAGATTAACCACGGTTCTAAAAAGACTCCGGGATGCCGGACTTAAGCTAAAGAGAGAAAAGTGTTCATGGGTCACTAACGAGGTTTCATATTTAGGTTCCGCATAGATGCCTCAGGCATTCATCCAACGCGGATAAACTAGAAGCAATAGAAAATGCACCACCTCCACAAAACATCACACAGTTACAAGCTTATTTAGGTCTCCTAAACTTTTATAGTAAATTTTTGCCTAGTGCATCGACTTTCCTTGAACCCCTAAATAAGCTATTACGATCTGGGGAACAGTGGAGATGGGAGAAAACTCAAAAGGAAGCATTTGAGGCTTCCAAGGACGTACTACTAAAGTCCACGCTCCTAGTGCATTATGATCCTAAACTTCCTCTCGTCGTTTCAGCAGACAGCAGTTCTTATGGAATTGGGGCAGTGTTATCTCACCAGTCCCACATTGATGGTAGATAGGCCTATCTGTTTTGCTTCTAGAACACTAACTGAGACTGAAAGACGATATGCACAAGTGGAACGTGAAGCATTAGCCTTAGTATTTGCAGTAAAAAAATTTCATTTCTATCTCTGGGGTCATGAATTTAAACTAATTACTGACCATAAGCCTCTTTTAGGTTTATTTTCACCTAATAAAAATATTCCAGTTATGGCCTCAGGTAGGATTCAACGATGGGCACTGATTCTACAAGCCTATAAATTTGACTTAGTACATCGGTCAGGTAAACTTCTAGGTACGGCTGATGCGCTAAGTAGGTTGCCCTTAGAAAATCCAAATGATTGTGTACCTATACCTACAGAATGGGTTCACTTGGTGGAGTTTTTGGAATCCACTCCAGTATCTGCCGTACAAATAGAGCAGTGGACAAAATCAGACCCTATTCTGTCTAGGGTCATCCATTTCTGCTCAGTTGGTTGGCCTACTAAGGTTGAGAGTGAATTACAACCTTTTTATCAACGTCAGTCTGGCCTCTCGATTCAAAATGGCTGTCTCTTATGGGGCCACAGAGTGATAATTCCAAATGAAGGCAGGTCGAATTTAGTGAAGGAACTTCACGCTGAACACATGGGCGCAACAAAAATGAAAGAGCTGGCGAGAGCTTATTTCTGGTGGCCTGGTTTAGATGGAGAACTCGAATCATTGGTTCGTTCCTGTCAAAGCTGCCTAGAGAACAGAGATCTCCCAAGGAAAAGTCCACTTCATCCTTGGGAATGGCCTACTATACCGTGGCATAGGATCCATGTTGACTATGCAGGTCCTATAAATAATACTTATTTCCTAGTCATTGTGGACGCCTACTCTAAGTGGGTGGAAATTTTTCCAACCACTTCCACGACTTCGGGTGTTACTATTCGCTTACTCCGTTCGGTTTTCGCTCGATGGGGTTTACCCGTAGTCCTGGTTTCCGACAATGGTACTTGTTTTACCAGTGAGGAATTTCGTTCCTTCGTCCACCTAAATGGCATTAGACATGGCCGGTCTAGTGTTTTCCACCCATCTACTAACGGTCTCGCGGAAAACATAGTCCGTACTTTCAAGTCGGCCTTGCGTCATTCTCGTGGGGAGGAAATGCAAGTGGTGTTGGATAAATTTGTGTTTAAATATCGAATAACACCTCACACCACGACGGGGGTGTCTCCCTCTAAACTTATGATTGGCCGGGGAATTCGTTCCGTTTTCGATTTGTTACGTCCAAACGAAACGTTACAAGAACGAGTTTTACGCCATCAGGAAAAACAGAAGTTGTACCACGACACTAAAAGAGGGAGAGTTATAGAAGCGCAACCTAATGATCCAGTTATGATTCGCAACTATGGGGTTGGACCAAAATGGGTTCCTGCAACTGTGCAGTAGAGAACGGGCCCTGTTTCCTTCAAGTGCCAACTAGAAGATGGTCGTTCTATTAAACGCCATCAGGACCAGATATGGGAACGTGAATTGCAGAAGGACCAGAGTCTTCCGGAAGAGAGAACTGACCCTCCGGAAAATGGTTCAACTCGCCCGCCTATACAGGTTGCACCTAATCCTACTACATCAACCCCGCTCCGCAGGTCGTCTAGGGTCCCTCATCCCCCTGACAGACTAAACTTGTAGGGGAGGAGTGAGGTGACGTGTGTGTATATATATGTATATAGTCGAAAAGTCACTAACGGGGAAATATCACTAAATCTAAGCTGAATGGCAAGAGCAAGGCATAAACGAACCAACGCGGCTGTTCGTATTGTTTTGGGCTAACCTAGAGATGTTTTTTCCTATCTGACCTAATCGTTGGTGCTGAGTGTAATTAGGTGGTGTTTCTAAGGTGACAAATGGGGTAGGAAGTTGTCCGTACTTAAGTATAGTTAGGGGTAATGTCTATAGCTTCTAAATTGGTAATGTAAGAGAGAGTTAGGTAGGCTGTTTGTGGGACACAGGAATCTAATGGTAGGCTCCCAAAGGAATATCTAATTCAACGCACCGGTAAGTGCTTTTGATTGTTTGCTAGAACCTAAGTAAAAATTACTATAAGTACATTAAACAGCTACGTAGAATGTGGAGCAGAAAAAGTTGAAAAGTTAAATATAGTGCTAATTGTAATGTACAGACCCCCGAACACGCCAACCTCAAAATTCTCTGATTCCATTACAGAGGTAAGAACTGGGTAAAATATCTATACTCTCCAACCCCAAGTATTTTTCTCTGTGGTGATTTTAATTTTCCAATCATGAAATATAATTGATAGGAAAATATATATGTGTACACCAGAACAAGGGGGGCACACGGGAAGACCAGGAGCAGGTAAAAATGCTACTACTTCTGGCTGATGAATTTAAATTAACACAAGAAATAACAGAAAACACAAGAAAAAACAACTGCCTAGATTTGGTGTTCACAAATAACAGCAACCTAATTGATAATGTAGAAATATCCCCACTATAATATCTGACCACCACATTATTGAAATAACAACCAATATAAAAGCAACAAGAAAGGAAAGAACACGAACAACAGAAAGAAGCAAATTCGAAATTTTTAATTTTCACTCCAAAGCTATAAACTGGAAAGATGTTGCATCCAGCATGGAAGTAATAGATTGGAAATCCATCTTCGAGGCCAAGACAACGGAAGAGATACTAATGACCTAAGAGGAGAATACGCTGGAAATTGTGGAAAGACATGTCCCAAAAATGCAATAAAGGGGAAAGAGAAGCGCAGGTTCGAGAGACAAAAGAATCATTGTTCCGAAAGAGAAAAAGAGTGACTGCAAAATTAAGTAACTGTAAAGATAACAACATCAGAAAAATATTAAATGATAAACTGCAGAGAATTGATTGCGTCATACAGGAACTAATTGAGACGCATACAGAAAAAGAAGGCGACGCTATAAAGGCGATAAAGGTTAACTCAAAGTACTTCTATAATTTTGCAAAAAGGAAGTCGAAAAACCATGCGACTATTGGACCTTTGGAAAACGAAGACAGTGCTTTATTTGATGATCTAACAGACGTATCCGAAATATTAAGAGCTCAGTACAAATCATCTTTCAGTATCCCAAAAATTGACAAACTGATATGCGATAGAAACGTGTTTTTCGAAGAAGAACTACAAGGGGAAAGTATAACGGACTTCGACTTTACGACAGATGATATTACACACGCTATAAGGAAACTAAAAGCACACTCAGCGGCAGGACCGGATAAATGGAATGCCACACTGATCAAAAACTGCAAGAATGCAATCGTTGAGCCCCTATATTGGATATGGAGACGATCACTAGACACGGGAGAAATACCGGCCATCCTGAAGAGCGCGAACATAGTCCCAATAAATAAGGGAGGAGATCGATCCGAGTCCAAAACTATAGGCCAGTGCCGCTTACATCTCATCTCACTAA
The DNA here is from genome assembly GCA_023014485.1 of Bathynomus jamesi. NCBI lineage: Eukaryota > Metazoa > Arthropoda > Malacostraca > Isopoda > Cirolanidae > Bathynomus > Bathynomus jamesi. The sequence continues at coordinate 866,728 of JAJOZX010000154.1, forward strand.
AATATTTGAAAGAATAGTTAGACAGAAAATCTATGACGTTTTGGAAACTCAGAAAAAATGAAATGATAACCAACATGGGTTTCGGTCAGGCAGATCATGCCTATCACAACTAATAGAACACTACAACATTATTGATGCACTTGAAAGTAATGAAAACTATGATGTAATATACACTGAATTTCCTGTCCATCTTGGGTATAATATTCCATGAATTTTAGGTCCTCTCTTTTTCCGTACCGTAACAGCCGAAATTTCTCAGTGTTAAACTTCATATTGTTGTTTTCCGTCCATTCGTAGATTCTGTTAATGTCTGTTTGTAGAGATCCTATATCTTCTGGGTTTCTTATTTTCTTACTGGTCTTTGTGTCATCAGCAAAGGATGTTACTGTGCTGTCTCTGGTAACGTCCTCATCTATGTCAGTTAGCATGATTATTAAGATTAGTGGAGCTAATACTGTTCCCTGTGGTACTGAGCTGAGGACCTCGGATTCTGATGAAGATGCTCCTTCTACTGTAACGACTTGCCGCCGCTCACTAAGGAAATTCTATATCCATTTTCCTACTTTTCCTGTTACTCTCATATGCTTCAGTTTATGTATTATGATTCCATGGTCACACTTGTCGAACGCTTTGGCAAAATCTGTGTATATTACATCATAGTTTTCATTACTTTCAAGTGCATCAATAATGTTGTTGTAGTGTTCTATTAGTTGTGATAGGCATGATCTGCCTAACCGAAACCCATGTTGGTTATCATTTCATTTTTTCTGAGTTTCCAAAACGTCATAGATTTTCTGTCTAACTATTCTTTCAAATATTTTAGTGAGATGAGATGTAAGCGGCACTGGCCTATAGTTTTGGCCTCGGATCGATCTCCTCCTTTATTTATTGGGACTATGTTCGCGCTCTTCAGGATGCCCGGTATTTCTCCCGTGTCTAGTGATCGTCTCCATATCCAATATAGGGGCTCAACGATTGCATTCTTGCAGTTTTTGATCAGTGTGGCATTCCATTTATCCGGTCATGCCGCTGAGTGTGCTTTTAGTTTCCCTATAGCGTGTGTAATATCATCTGTCGTAAAGTCGAAGTCCGTTATACTTTCCCCTTGTAGTTCTTCTTCGAAAAACACGTTTCTATCGCATATCAGTTTGTCAATTTTTGGGATACTGAAAGATGATTTGTACTGAGCTCTTAATATTTCGGATACGTCTGTTAGATCATTAAATAAAGCACTGTCTTCGTTTTTCAAAGGTCCAATAGTCGCATGGTTTTTCGACTTCCTTTTTGCAAAATTATAGAAGTACTTTGAGTTAACCTTTATCGCCTCTATAGCGTCGCCTTCTTTTTCTGTATGCGTCTCAATTAGTTCCTGTATGACGCAATCAATACTCTGCAGTTTATCATTTAATATTTTTCTGATGTTATTATCTTTACAGTTACTTAATTTTGCAGTCACTCTTTTTCTCTTTCGGAAGAATGACTCTTTTTGTCTCTCGAACCTGCGCTTCTCTTTCCCCTTTATTGCATTTTTGGGACATGTCTTTCCACAATTTCCAGCGTATTCTCCTCTAAGGTCATTAGTATCTCTTCCGTTGTCTTGGCCTCGAAGATGGATTTCCAATCTATTACTTCCATGCTGGATGCAACATCTTTCCAGTTTATAGCTTTGGAGTGAAAATTAAAAATTTCGAATTTGCTTCTTTCTGTTGTTCGTGTTCTTTCCTTTCTTGTTGCTTTTATATTGGTTGTTATTTCAATAATGTGGTGATCAGATATTATAGTAGGGATATTTCTACATTATCAATTAGGTTGCTGTTATTTGTGAACACCAAATCTAGGCAGTTGTTTTTCTTGTGTTTTCTGTTATTTCTTGTGTTAATTTAAATTCATCAGCCATAAGTAGTAGCATTTTTACTGCTCCTGGTCTTCCCGTGTGCCCCCCTTGTCCTGGTGTAAACATATATTTTCCTATCAATTATATTTCATGATTGGAAAATTAAATCACCACAGAGAAAAATACTTGGGGTTGGAGAGTATAGATATTTTACCCAGTTCTTACCTCTGTAATGGAATCAGAGAATTTTGAGGTTGGCGTGTTCGGGGGTCTGTACATTACAATTAGCACTATATTTAATTTGAGGTGACGTGTGTGTATATATATGTATATAGTCGAAAAGTCACTAAAGGGGAAATATCACTAAATCTAAGCTGAATGGCAAGAGCAAGGCATAAACGAACCAACGCGGCTGTTCGTATTGTTTTGGGCTAGCCTAGAGATGTTTTTTCCTATCTGACCTAATCGTTGGTGCTGAGTGTAATTAGGTGGTGTTTCTAAGGTGACAAATGGGGTAGGAAGTTGTCCGTACCTAAGTATAGTTAGGGGTAATGTCTATAGCTTCTAAATTGGTAATGTAAGAGAGAGTTAGGTAGGCTGTTTGTGGGACACAGGAATCTAATGGTAGGCTCCCAAAGGAATATCTAATTCAACGCACCGGTAAGTGCTTTTGATTGTTTGCTAGAACCTAAGTAACCTAACTGGGGTGTCTACCCCACGCTATCACATTTGGCGACGAGGATGGGATTCAATTAAGCTCATGGGATTCAATTAAGCTCATTGGATTTAATTTAGCTCATTGGATTGAATTTGGCTCATTTGATTAAATTTTGTTCATTGGGTTAAATTTGGCTCATTGGTTTAATTTGGCTAACTGGGTTCAAATGGTTGTTTGGAAAATTGGATGTAGCCTAGTGGGTCGTCCGATTTGGTTTGTTTGTGTGGGTAAGCTACCGTACTATAGCGTAGGTCCCGCCGGCCTAACTCTAAAACTAATTCCTACTCAGCCCTAACTCTAAAACTAATTCCTACTCAGCCCTAACTCTAAAATTAATTGGTTTAATTTGGCTTATTGGGTTCAAATGGTTGTTTGGAAAATTGGATGTAGCCTAGTGGGTCGTCCGATTTGGTTTGTTTGTGTGGGTAAGCTACCGTACTATAGCGTAGGTCCGCCGGCCTAACTCTAAAACTAATTCCTACTCAGCCCTAACTCTAAAACTAATTCCTACTCAGCCCTAACTCTAAAATAATTGGTTTAATTTGGCTTATTGGGTTCAAATGGTTGTTTGGAAAATTGGATGTAGCCTAGTGGGTCGTCCGATTTGGTTTGTTTGTGTGGGTAAGCTACCGTACTATAGCGTAGGTCCCGCCGGCCTAACTCTAAAACTAATTCCTACTCAGCCCTAACTCTAAAACTAATTCCTACTCAGCCCTAACTCTAAAACTAATTCCTATTCAGCCCTAACTCTAATACAATTCACTATTCAGCCCTAACTGGGGAGTAACTAGATCAAATTTAAACCAAATCTAACCTACTTCACGTGATTTGGCCTAATTCGGTTTTGCTCTAGCATGTCGGTGATTGGCCATATAAGCCCCTACGAAGACTCTGGGGAGGATTTCGAAGCTTATGCCACTAGGGTGAGGTTGTTTTTCGAGGCAAATTCCATTCCTGATACAAAGAAAGTACCTACCTTTTTAATTATAATAGGTCCTAAAACGTTTGGTTTAGTTATGGATCTAGTTTCTCCTAAAGCACCGGAAACCTGCACCTATAATGAATTGGTACAGGCCTTAACCGATCACTACAAACCCCGAGTAGTTCTCATCTATGAACGTTTCAAATTTTATTCAAGGCATCAGACGGGAAATGAAAGCATTGCAGAGTTTGTTGCAGGAATAAAAAGCCATAGCCGTAGATGAAATGCTAAGAGATAGGTTTGTAATGGGTCTCAAATAGGAGTCTACCCAGAGAGCCCTATTAGCCATACAGGACCTAACTTTTAGTCAGGCTGTAGAAATAGCTACGGCTAGAGAAGCAGCTGCTAAAGATGTTAGAGCTTTTGGAAATCACAGTAGTAAAGCCCAACACGTAAATAGCTTTAAATCTTCTAGGCCTGGCAGACCTAATGAGCCTACTAGACAGGCAAATAAAAGGTATGAGGCGAATACGACTAAGCCTACTAATTCTACTAAACCTTCCAAGCCATGTACGGGGTGTGGAAAACACCATTGGAAGAATGACTGCCCTTTTAAAGAAGGAGTTTGCCGAAAATGTAGTAAAATAGGCCACATAGCTAAAGTGTGTTTTTCAAAGAAAACGAAGGGTGAAAATTCTAATTTTAACATTTCACGTGTAAATCCTCAAAGGGGAAATACTTCGAACATTGGAGTGGAGTACCTATTTTATGAGCAGCAAAGTGGGAAAAATACAGGCCCATATATTGTAGAGGTAGGCCTAAATGGAATTACAGTTCCTCTAGAACTAGATACAGGTGCTTCCCGAACTGTCATGTCCAAAACAGTTTTTGGTAAGATTTTCAAAAACACACCTAAACTACATGCATCTAAAACTATTTTGAAGAAATATGGGGACATACAAATACCTATTTGTGGAGAAGCATCCGTCACAGTTACACTCAACCAGAAAACTTTGTCTCATCCCTTAACCCTTTTAGTGGTGAATGAGCATGGGCCTACTCTACTAGGCCGTGATTGGATTGACGCTTTGAAAATGCCGATTGACAAAATCTTGCCAAAGGGTCAGGCAGATGTGCATACACTCTCATAGCCATCTGACATAGACTCATTGTTAAGGGAGTTTTCTTCTGTTTGGGGGCCTGAAGTAGGCAACCTAAAAGGCCATCAGGTCTGCATAGAAGTAGATCCTAATGTAACTCCGAAATTTTGTAAGGCTCGTTCAATTGCGCATGCACTGCGGGAGAAGGTAGATTTAGAAATTGACAGGCTGCTAAAGGATAAAATTATTGAACCAGTCACACACGCTAAGTGGGCTGCCCCAGTAGTTCCTGTACTAAAACGGACAAGTTCGTGCGGTTATGTGGGGATTACCGTTTAACAGCAAATAGAGCCGTCCTTCTAGATTGCTATCCTATACCCAAGCCTAATGAATTATTTAGCTCTCTTGCTGGGGGTAAATATTTCACAAAACTCGATATGTCCCAAGCCTATGCTCAACTAAGTTTAGATGAAAACTCTAAAGAATTAACTATCATAAATACGCACCGAGGCCTATATAAGTACAATAGGCTATGCTATGGAATAGCATCGGCTCCGGGTATTTTTCAGAGGACAATGGACCAAGTTCTAGGTCATATTCCAGGGGTACTTTGCTTTCTAGATGATGTCCTCATTTCAGGTTCGTCTAAAAAAGAACACCTAACTAGATTAACCACGGTTCTAAAAAGACTCCGGGATGCCGGACTTAAGCTAAAGAGAGAAAAGTGTTCATGGGTCACTAACGAGGTTTCATATTTAGAGTTCCGCATAGATGCCTCAGGCATTCATCCAACGCGGGATAAACTAGAAGCAATAGAAAATGCACCACCTCCACAAAACATCACACAGTTACAAGCTTATTTAGGTCTCCTAAACTTTTATAGTAAATTTTTGCCTAGTGCATCGACTTTCCTTGAACCCCTAAATAAGCTATTACGATCTGGGGAACAGTGGAGATGGGAGAAAACTCAAAAGGAAGCATTTGAGGCTTCCAAGGACGTACTACTAAAGTCCACGCTCCTAGTGCATTATGATCCTAAACTTCCTCTCGTCGTTTCAGCAGACAGCAGTTCTTATGGAATTGGGGCAGTGTTATCTCACCAGTCACCACATTGATGGTGTAGATAGGCCTATCTGTTTTGCTTCTAGAACACTAACTGAGACTGAAAGACGATATGCACAAGTGGAACGTGAAGCATTAGCCTTAGTATTTGCAGTAAAAAATTTCATTTCTATCTCTGGGGTCATGAATTTAAACTAATTACTGACCATAAGCCTCTTTTAGGTTTATTTTCACCTAATAAAAATATTCCAGTTATGGCCTCAGGTAGGATTCAACGATGGGCACTGATTCTACAAGCCTATAAATTTGACTTAGTACATCGGTCAGGTAAACTTCTAGGTACGGCTGATGCGCTAAGTAGGTTGCCCTTAGAAAATCCAAATGATTGTGTACCTATACCTACAGAATGGGTTCACTTGGTGGAGTTTTTGGAATCCACTCCAGTATCTGCCGTACAAATAGAGCAGTGGACAAAATCAGACCCTATTCTGTCTAGGGTCATCCATTTCTGCTCAGTTGGTTGGCCTACTAAGGTTGAGAGTGAATTACAACCTTTTTATCAACGTCAGTCTGGCCTCTCGATTCAAAATGGCTGTCTCTTATGGGGCCACAGAGTGATAATTCCAAATGAAGGCAGGTCGAATTTAGTGAAGGAACTTCACGCTGAACACATGGGCGCAACAAAAATGAAAGAGCTGGCGAGAGCTTATTTCTGGTGGCCTGGTTTAGATGGAGAACTCGAATCATTGGTTCGTTCCTGTCAAAGCTGCCTAGAGAACAGAGATCTCCCAAGGAAAAGTCCACTTCATCCTTGGGAATGGCCTACTATACCGTGGCATAGGATCCATGTTGACTATGCAGGTCCTATAAATAATACTTATTTCCTAGTCATTGTGGACGCCTACTCTAAGTGGGTGGAAATTTTTCCAACCACTTCCACGACTTCGGGTGTTACTATTCGCTTACTCCGTTCGGTTTTCGCTCGATGGGGTTTACCCGTAGTCCTGGTTTCCGACAATGGTACTTGTTTTACCAGTGAGGAATTTCGTTCCTTCGTCCACCTAAATGGCATTAGACATGGCCGGTCTAGTGTTTTCCACCCATCTACTAACGGTCTCGCGGAAAACATAGTCCGTACTTTCAAGTCGGCCTTGCGTCATTCTCGTGGGGAGGAAATGCAAGTGGTGTTGGATAAATTTGTGTTTAAATATCGAATAACACCTCACACCACGACGGGGGTGTCTCCCTCTAAACTTATGATTGGCCGGGGAATTCGTTCCGTTTTCGATTTGTTACGTCCAAACGAAACGTTACAAGAACGAGTTTTACGCCATCAGGAAAAACAGAAGTTGTACCACGACACTAAAAGAGGGAGAGTTATAGAAGCGCAACCTAATGATCCAGTTATGATTCGCAACTATGGGGTTGGACCAAAATGGGTTCCTGCAACTGTGCAGTAGAGAACGGGCCCTGTTTCCTTCAAGTGCCAACTAGAAGATGGTCGTTCTATTAAACGCCATCAGGACCAGATATGGGAACGTGAATTGCAGAAGGACCAGAGTCTTCCGGAAGAGAGAACTGACCCTCCGGAAAATGGTTCAACTCCCGCCTATACAGGTTGCACCTAATCCTACTACATCAACCCCGCTCCGCAGGTCGTCTAGGGTCCCTCATCCCCCTGACAGACTAAACTTGTAGGGGAGGAGTGAGGTGACGTGTGTGTATATATATGTATATAGTCGAAAAGTCACTAACGGGGAAATATCACTAAATCTAAGCTGAATGGCAAGAGCAAGGCATAAACGAACCAACGCGGCTGTTCGTATTGTTTTGGGCTAACCTAGAGATGTTTTTTCCTATCTGACCTAATCGTTGGTGCTGAGTGTAATTAGGTGGTGTTTCTAAGGTGACAAATGGGGTAGGAAGTTGTCCGTACTTAAGTATAGTTAGGGGTAATGTCTATAGCTTCTAAATTGGTAATGTAAGAGAGAGTTAGGTAGGCTGTTTGTGGGACACAGGAATCTAATGGTAGGCTCCCAAAGGAATATCTAATTCAACGCACCGGTAAGTGCTTTTGATTGTTTGCTAGAACCTAAGTAAAAATTACTATAAGTACATTAAACAGCTACGTAGAATGTGGAGCAGAAAAAGTTGAAAAGTTAAATATAGTGCTAATTGTAATGTACAGACCCCCGAACACGCCAACCTCAAAATTCTCTGATTCCATTACAGAGGTAAGAACTGGGTAAAATATCTATACTCTCCAACCCCAAGTATTTTTCTCTGTGGTGATTTTAATTTTCCAATCATGAAATATAATTGATAGGAAAATATATATGTGTACACCAGAACAAGGGGGCACACGGGAAGACCAGGAGCAGGTAAAAATGCTACTACTTCTGGCTGATGAATTTAAATTAACACAAGAAATAACAGAAAACACAAGAAAAAACAACTGCCTAGATTTGGTGTTCACAAATAACAGCAACCTAATTGATAATGTAGAAATATCCCCACTATAATATCTGACCACCACATTATTGAAATAACAACCAATATAAAAGCAACAAGAAAGGAAAGAACACGAACAACAGAAAGAAGCAAATTCGAAATTTTTAATTTTCACTCCAAAGCTATAAACTGGAAAGATGTTGCATCCAGCATGGAAGTAATAGATTGGAAATCCATCTTCGAGGCCAAGACAACGGAAGAGATACTAATGACCTAAGAGGAGAATACGCTGGAAATTGTGGAAAGACATGTCCCAAAAATGCAATAAAGGGGAAAGAGAAGCGCAGGTTCGAGAGACAAAAGAATCATTGTTCCGAAAGAGAAAAAGAGTGACTGCAAAATTAAGTAACTGTAAAGATAACAACATCAGAAAAATATTAAATGATAAACTGCAGAGAATTGATTGCGTCATACAGGAACTAATTGAGACGCATACAGAAAAAGAAGGCGACGCTATAAAGGCGATAAAGGTTAACTCAAAGTACTTCTATAATTTTGCAAAAAGGAAGTCGAAAAACCATGCGACTATTGGACCTTTGGAAAACGAAGACAGTGCTTTATTTGATGATCTAACAGACGTATCCGAAATATTAAGAGCTCAGTACAAATCATCTTTCAGTATCCCAAAAATTGACAAACTGATATGCGATAGAAACGTGTTTTTCGAAGAAGAACTACAAGGGGAAAGTATAACGGACTTCGACTTTACGACAGATGATATTACACACGCTATAAGGAAACTAAAAGCACACTCAGCGGCAGGACCGGATAAATGGAATGCCACACTGATCAAAAACTGCAAGAATGCAATCGTTGAGCCCCTATATTGGATATGGAGACGATCACTAGACACGGGAGAAATACCGGCCATCCTGAAGAGCGCGAACATAGTCCCAATAAATAAGGGAGGAGATCGATCCGAGTCCAAAACTATAGGCCAGTGCCGCTTACATCTCATCTCACTAAAATATTTGAAAGAATAGTTAGACAGAAAATCTATGACGTTTTGGAAACTCAGAAAAAATGAAATGATAACCAACATGGGTTTCGGTCAGGCAGATCATGCCTATCACAACTAATAGAACACTACAACAACATTATTGATGCACTTGAAAGTAATGAAAACTATGATGTAATATACACTGAATTTCCTGTCCATCTTGGGTATAATATTCCATGAATTTTAGGTCCTCTCTTTTTCCGTACCGTAACAGCCGAAATTTCTCAGTGTTAAACTTCATATTGTTGTTTTCCGTCCATTCGTAGATTCTGTTAATGTCTGTTTGTAGAGATCCTATATCTTCTGGGTTTCTTATTTTCTTACTGGTCTTTGTGTCATCAGCAAAGGATGTTACTGTGCTGTCTCTGGTAACGTCCTCATCTATGTCAGTTAGCATGATTATTAAGATTAGTGGAGCTAATACTGTTCCCTGTGGTACTGAGCTGAGGACCTCGGATTCTGATGAAGATGCTCCTTCTACTGTAACGACTTGCCGCCGCTCACTAAGGAAATTCTATATCCATTTTCCTACTTTTCCTGTTACTCTCATATGCTTCAGTTTATGTATTATGATTCCATGGTCACACTTGTCGAACGCTTTGGCAAAATCTGTGTATATTACATCATAGTTTTCATTACTTTCAAGTGCATCAATAATGTTGTTGTAGTGTTCTATTAGTTGTGATAGGCATGATCTGCCTAACCGAAACCCATGTTGGTTATCATTTCATTTTTTCTGAGTTTCCAAAACGTCATAGATTTTCTGTCTAACTATTCTTTCAAATATTTTAGTGAGATGAGATGTAAGCGGCACTGGCCTATAGTTTTGGCCTCGGATCGATCTCCTCCTTTATTTATTGGGACTATGTTCGCGCTCTTCAGGATGCCCGGTATTTCTCCCGTGTCTAGTGATCGTCTCCATATCCAATATAGGGGCTCAACGATTGCATTCTTGCAGTTTTTGATCAGTGTGGCATTCCATTTATCCGGTCATGCCGCTGAGTGTGCTTTTAGTTTCCCTATAGCGTGTGTAATATCATCTGTCGTAAAGTCGAAGTCCGTTATACTTTCCCCTTGTAGTTCTTCTTCGAAAAACACGTTTCTATCGCATATCAGTTTGTCAATTTTTGGGATACTGAAAGATGATTTGTACTGAGCTCTTAATATTTCGGATACGTCTGTTAGATCATTAAATAAAGCACTGTCTTCGTTTTTCAAAGGTCCAATAGTCGCATGGTTTTTCGACTTCCTTTTTGCAAAATTATAGAAGTACTTTGAGTTAACCTTTATCGCCTCTATAGCGTCGCCTTCTTTTTCTGTATGCGTCTCAATTAGTTCCTGTATGACGCAATCAATACTCTGCAGTTTATCATTTAATATTTTTCTGATGTTATTATCTTTACAGTTACTTAATTTTGCAGTCACTCTTTTTCTCTTTCGGAAGAATGACTCTTTTTGTCTCTCGAACCTGCGCTTCTCTTTCCCCTTTATTGCATTTTTGGGACATGTCTTTCCACAATTTCCAGCGTATTCTCCTCTAAGGTCATTAGTATCTCTTCCGTTGTCTTGGCCTCGAAGATGGATTTCCAATCTATTACTTCCATGCTGGATGCAACATCTTTCCAGTTTATAGCTTTGGAGTGAAAATTAAAAATTTCGAATTTGCTTCTTTCTGTTGTTCGTGTTCTTTCCTTTCTTGTTGCTTTTATATTGGTTGTTATTTCAATAATGTGGTGATCAGATATTATAGTAGGGATATTTCTACATTATCAATTAGGTTGCTGTTATTTGTGAACACCAAATCTAGGCGTTTTTTCTTGTGTTTTCTGTTATTTCTTGTGTTAATTTAAATTCATCAGCCATAAGTAGTAGCATTTTTACCTGCTCCTGGTCTTCCCGTGTGCCCCCTTGTCCTGGTGTAAACATATATTTTCCTATCAATTATATTTCATGATTGGAAAATTAAAATCACCACAGAGAAAAATACTTGGGGTTGGAGAGTATAGATATTTTACCCAGTTCTTACCTCTGTAATGGAATCAGAGAATTTTGAGGTTGGCGTGTTCGGGGGTCTGTACATTACAATTAGCACTATATTTAATTTGAGGTGACGTGTGTGTATATATATGTATATAGTCGAAAAGTCACTAAAGGGGAAATATCACTAAATCTAAGCTGAATGGCAAGAGCAAGGCATAAACGAACCAACGCGGCTGTTCGTATTGTTTTGGGCTAGCCTAGAGATGTTTTTTCCTATCTGACCTAATCGTTGGTGCTGAGTGTAATTAGGTGGTGTTTCTAAGGTGACAAATGGGGTAGGAAGTTGTCCGTACCTAAGTATAGTTAGGGGTAATGTCTATAGCTTCTAAATTGGTAATGTAAGAGAGAGTTAGGTAGGCTGTTTGTGGGACACAGGAATCTAATGGTAGGCTCCCAAAGGAATATCTAATTCAACGCACCGGTAAGTGCTTTTGATTGTTTGCTAGAACCTAAGTAACCTAACTGGGGTGTCTACCCCACGCTATCACATTTGGCGACGAGGATGGGATTCAATTAAGCTCATGGGATTCAATTAAGCTCATTGGATTTAATTTAGCTCATTGGATTGAATTTGGCTCATTTGATTAAATTTTGTTCATTGGGTTAAATTTGGCTCATTGGTTTAATTTGGCTAACTGGGTTCAAATGGTTGTTTGGAAAATTGGATGTAGCCTAGTGGGTCGTCCGATTTGGTTTGTTTGTGGGTAAGCTACCGTACTATAGCGTAGGTCCCGCCGGCCTAACTCTAAAACTAATTCCTACTCAGCCCTAACTCTAAAACTAATTCCTACTCAGCCCTAACTCTAAAACTAATTCCTACTCAGCCCTAACTCTAAAATTAATTGGTTTAATTTGGCTTATTGGGTTCAAATGGTTGTTTGGAAAATTGGATGTAGCCTAGTGGGTCGTCCGATTTGGTTTGTTTGTGTGGGTAAGCTACCGTACTATAGCGTAGGTCCCGCCGGCTAACTCTAAAACTAATTCCTACTCAGCCCTAACTCTAAAACTAATTCCTACTCAGCCCTAACTCTAAAATTAATTGGTTTAATTTGGCTTATTGGGTTCAAATGGTTGTTTGGAAAATTGGATGTAGCCTAGTGGGTCGTCCGATTTGGTTTGTTTGTGTGGGTAAGCTACCGTACTATAGCGTAGGTCCCGCCGGCCTAACTCTAAAACTAATTCCTACTCAGCCCTAACTCTAAAACTAATTCCTACTCAGCCCTAACTCTAAAACTAATTCCTATTCAGCCCTAACTCTAATACAATTCACTATTCAGCCCTAACTGGGGAGTAACTAGATCAAATTTAAACCAAATCTAACCTACTTCACGTGATTTGGCCTAATTCGGTTTTGCTCTAGCATGTCGGTGATTGGCCATATAAGCCCCTACGAAGACTCTGGGGAGGATTTCGAAGCTTATGCCACTAGGGTGAGGTTGTTTTTCGAGGCAAATTCCATTCTGATACAAAGAAAGTACCTACCTTTTTAATTATAATAGGTCCTAAAACGTTTGGTTTAGTTATGGATCTAGTTTCTCCTAAAGCACCGGAAACCTGCACCTATAATGAATTGGTACAGGCCTTAACCGATCACTACAAACCCCGAGTAGTTCTCATCTATGAACGTTTCAAATTTTATTCAAGGCATCAGACGGGAAATGAAAGCATTGCAGAGTTTGTTGCAGGAATAAAAAGCCATAGCCGTAGATGAAATGCTAAGAGATAGGTTTGTAATGGGTCTCAAATAGGAGTCTACCCAGAGAGCCCTATTAGCCATACAGGACCTAACTTTTAGTCAGGCTGTAGAAATAGCTACGGCTAGAGAAGCAGCTGCTAAAGATGTTAGAGCTTTTGGAAATCACAGTAGTAAAGCCCAACACGTAAATAGCTTTAAATCTTCTAGGCCTGGCAGACCTAATGAGCCTACTAGACAGGCAAATAAAAGGTATGAGGCGAATACGACTAAGCCTACTAATTCTACTAAACCTTCCAAGCCATGTACGGGGTGTGGAAAACACCATTGGAAGAATGACTGCCCTTTTAAAGAAGGAGTTTGCCGAAAATGTAGTAAAATAGGCCACATAGCTAAAGTGTGTTTTTCAAAGAAAACGAAGGGTGAAAATTCTAATTTTAACATTTCACGTGTAAATCCTCAAAGGGGAAATACTTCGAACATTGGAGTGGAGTACCTATTTTATGAGCAGCAAAGTGGGAAAAATACAGGCCCATATATTGTAGAGGTAGGCCTAAATGGAATTACAGTTCCTCTAGAACTAGATACAGGTGCTTCCCGAACTGTCATGTCCAAAACAGTTTTTGGTAAGATTTTCAAAAACACACCTAAACTACATGCATCTAAAACTATTTTGAAGAAATATGGGGACATACAAATACCTATTTGTGGAGAAGCATCCGTCACAGTTACACTCAACCAGAAAACTTTGTCTCATCCCTTAACCCTTTTAGTGGTGAATGAGCATGGGCCTACTCTACTAGGCCGTGATTGGATTGACGCTTTGAAAATGCCGATTGACAAAATCTTGCCAAAGGGTCAGGCAGATGTGCATACACTCTCATAGCCATCTGACATAGACTCATTGTTAAGGGAGTTTTCTTCTGTTTGGGGGCCTGAAGTAGGCAACCTAAAAGGCCATCAGGTCTGCATAGAAGTAGATCCTAATGTAACTCCGAAATTTTGTAAGGCTCGTTCAATTGCGCATGCACTGCGGGAGAAGGTAGATTTAGAAATTGACAGGCTGCTAAAGGATAAAATTATTGAACCAGTCACACACGCTAAGTGGGCTGCCCCAGTAGTTCCTGTACTAAAACGGACAAGTTCGTGCGGTTATGTGGGGATTACCGTTTAACAGCAAATAGAGCCGTCCTTCTAGATTGCTATCCTATACCCAAGCCTAATGAATTATTTAGCTCTCTTGCTGGGGGTAAATATTTCACAAAACTCGATATGTCCCAAGCCTATGCTCAACTAAGTTTAGATGAAAACTCTAAAGAATTAACTATCATAAATACGCACCGAGGCCTATATAAGTACAATAGGCTATGCTATGGAATAGCATCGGCTCCGGGTATTTTTCAGAGGACAATGGACCAAGTTCTAGGTCATATTCCAGGGGTACTTTGCTTTCTAGATGATGTCCTCATTTCAGGTTCGTCTAAAAAAGAACACCTAACTAGATTAACCACGGTTCTAAAAAGACTCCGGGATGCCGGACTTAAGCTAAAGAGAGAAAAGTGTTCATGGGTCACTAACGAGGTTTCATATTTAGAGTTCCGCATAGATGCCTCAGGCATTCATCCAACGCGGGATAAACTAGAAGCAATAGAAAATGCACCACCTCCACAAAACATCACACAGTTACAAGCTTATTTAGGTCTCCTAAACTTTTATAGTAAATTTTTGCCTAGTGCATCGACTTTCCTTGAACCCCTAAATAAGCTATTACGATCTGGGGAACAGTGGAGATGGGAGAAAACTCAAAAGGAAGCATTTGAGGCTTCCAAGGACGTACTACTAAAGTCCACGCTCCTAGTGCATTATGATCCTAAACTTCCTCTCGTCGTTTCAGCAGACAGCAGTTCTTATGGAATTGGGGCAGTGTTATCTCACCAGTCACCACATTGATGGTGTAGATAGGCCTATCTGTTTTGCTTCTAGAACACTAACTGAGACTGAAAGACGATATGCACAAGTGGAACGTGAAGCATTAGCCTTAGTATTTGCAGTAAAAAATTTCATTTCTATCTCTGGGGTCATGAATTTAAACTAATTACTGACCATAAGCCTCTTTTAGGTTTATTTTCACCTAATAAAAATATTCCAGTTATGGCCTCAGGTAGGATTCAACGATGGGCACTGATTCTACAAGCCTATAAATTTGACTTAGTACATCGGTCAGGTAAACTTCTAGGTACGGCTGATGCGCTAAGTAGGTTGCCCTTAGAAAATCCAAATGATTGTGTACCTATACCTACAGAATGGGTTCACTTGGTGGAGTTTTTGGAATCCACTCCAGTATCTGCCGTACAAATAGAGCAGTGGACAAAATCAGACCCTATTCTGTCTAGGGTCATCCATTTCTGCTCAGTTGGTTGGCCTACTAAGGTTGAGAGTGAATTACAACCTTTTTATCAACGTCAGTCTGGCCTCTCGATTCAAAATGGCTGTCTCTTATGGGGCCACAGAGTGATAATTCCAAATGAAGGCAGGTCGAATTTAGTGAAGGAACTTCACGCTGAACACATGGGCGCAACAAAAATGAAAGAGCTGGCGAGAGCTTATTTCTGGTGGCCTGGTTTAGATGGAGAACTCGAATCATTGGTTCGTTCCTGTCAAAGCTGCCTAGAGAACAGAGATCTCCCAAGGAAAAGTCCACTTCATCCTTGGGAATGGCCTACTATACCGTGGCATAGGATCCAT
The DNA here is from genome assembly GCA_023014485.1 of Bathynomus jamesi. Lineage (NCBI taxonomy): Eukaryota > Metazoa > Arthropoda > Malacostraca > Isopoda > Cirolanidae > Bathynomus > Bathynomus jamesi. Next base: position 882,353 of record JAJOZX010000154.1, read on the forward strand.
GTTGACTATGCAGGTCCTATAAATAATACTTATTTCCTAGTCATTGTGGACGCCTACTCTAAGTGGGTGGAAATTTTTCCAACCACTTCCACGACTTCGGGTGTTACTATTCGCTTACTCCGTTCGGTTTTCGCTCGATGGGGTTTACCCGTAGTCCTGGTTTCCGACAATGGTACTTGTTTTACCAGTGAGGAATTTCGTTCCTTCGTCCACCTAAATGGCATTAGACATGGCCGGTCTAGTGTTTTCCACCCATCTACTAACGGTCTCGCGGAAAACATAGTCCGTACTTTCAAGTCGGCCTTGCGTCATTCTCGTGGGGAGGAAATGCAAGTGGTGTTGGATAAATTTGTGTTTAAATATCGAATAACACCTCACACCACGACGGGGGTGTCTCCCTCTAAACTTATGATTGGCCGGGGAATTCGTTCCGTTTTCGATTTGTTACGTCCAAACGAAACGTTACAAGAACGAGTTTTACGCCATCAGGAAAAACAGAAGTTGTACCACGACACTAAAAGAGGGAGAGTTATAGAAGCGCAACCTAATGATCCAGTTATGATTCGCAACTATGGGGTTGGACCAAAATGGGTTCCTGCAACTGTGCAGTAGAGAACGGGCCCTGTTTCCTTCAAGTGCCAACTAGAAGATGGTCGTTCTATTAAACGCCATCAGGACCAGATATGGGAACGTGAATTGCAGAAGGACCAGAGTCTTCCGGAAGAGAGAACTGACCCTCCGGAAAATGGTTCAACTCGCCCGCCTATACAGGTTGCACCTAATCCTACTACATCAACCCCGCTCCGCAGGTCGTCTAGGGTCCCTCATCCCCCTGACAGACTAAACTTGTAGGGGAGGAGTGAGGTGACGTGTGTGTATATATATGTATATAGTCGAAAAGTCACTAACGGGGAAATATCACTAAATCTAAGCTGAATGGCAAGAGCAAGGCATAAACGAACCAACGCGGCTGTTCGTATTGTTTTGGGCTAACCTAGAGATGTTTTTTCCTATCTGACCTAATCGTTGGTGCTGAGTGTAATTAGGTGGTGTTTCTAAGGTGACAAATGGGGTAGGAAGTTGTCCGTACTTAAGTATAGTTAGGGGTAATGTCTATAGCTTCTAAATTGGTAATGTAAGAGAGAGTTAGGTAGGCTGTTTGTGGGACACAGGAATCTAATGGTAGGCTCCCAAAGGAATATCTAATTCAACGCACCGGTAAGTGCTTTTGATTGTTTGCTAGAACCTAAGTAAAAATTACTATAAGTACATTAAACAGCTACGTAGAATGTGGAGCAGAAAAAGTTGAAAAGTTAAATATAGTGCTAATTGTAATGTACAGACCCCCGAACACGCCAACCTCAAAATTCTCTGATTCCATTACAGAGGTAAGAACTGGGTAAAATATCTATACTCTCCAACCCAAGTATTTTTCTCTGTGGTGATTTTAATTTTCCAATCATGAAATATAATTGATAGGAAAATATATATGTGTACACCAGAACAAGGGGGCACACGGGAAGACCAGGAGCAGGTAAAAATGCTACTACTTCTGGCTGATGAATTTAAATTAACACAAGAAATAACAGAAAACACAAGAAAAAACAACTGCCTAGATTTGGTGTTCACAAATAACAGCAACCTAATTGATAATGTAGAAATATCCCCACTATAATATCTGACCACCACATTATTGAAATAACAACCAATATAAAAGCAACAAGAAAGGAAAGAACACGAACAACAGAAAGAAGCAAATTCGAAATTTTTAATTTTCACTCCAAAGCTATAAACTGGAAAGATGTTGCATCCAGCATGGAAGTAATAGATTGGAAATCCATCTTCGAGGCCAAGACAACGGAAGAGATACTAATGACCTTAGAGGGAATACGCTGGAAATTGTGGAAAGACATGTCCCAAAAATGCAATAAAGGGGAAAGAGAAGCGCAGGTTCGAGAGACAAAAGAATCATTGTTCCGAAAGAGAAAAAGAGTGACTGCAAAATTAAGTAACTGTAAAGATAACAACATCAGAAAAATATTAAATGATAAACTGCAGAGAATTGATTGCGTCATACAGGAACTAATTGAGACGCATACAGAAAAAGAAGGCGACGCTATAAAGGCGATAAAGGTTAACTCAAAGTACTTCTATAATTTTGCAAAAAGGAAGTCGAAAAACCATGCGACTATTGGACCTTTGGAAAACGAAGACAGTGCTTTATTTGATGATCTAACAGACGTATCCGAAATATTAAGAGCTCAGTACAAATCATCTTTCAGTATCCCAAAAATTGACAAACTGATATGCGATAGAAACGTGTTTTTCGAAGAAGAACTACAAGGGGAAAGTATAACGGACTTCGACTTTACGACAGATGATATTACACACGCTATAAGGAAACTAAAAGCACACTCAGCGGCAGGACCGGATAAATGGAATGCCACACTGATCAAAAACTGCAAGAATGCAATCGTTGAGCCCCTATATTGGATATGGAGACGATCACTAGACACGGGAGAAATACCGGCCATCCTGAAGAGCGCGAACATAGTCCCAATAAATAAGGGAGGAGATCGATCCGAGTCCAAAACTATAGGCCAGTGCCGCTTACATCTCATCTCACTAAAATATTTGAAAGAATAGTTAGACAGAAAATCTATGACGTTTTGGAAACTCAGAAAAAATGAAATGATAACCAACATGGGTTTCGGTCAGGCAGATCATGCCTATCACAACTAATAGAACACTACAACAACATTATTGATGCACTTGAAAGTAATGAAAACTATGATGTAATATACACTGAATTTCCTGTCCATCTTGGGTATAATATTCCATGAATTTTAGGTCCCTCTTTTTCCGTACCGTAACAGCCGAAATTTCTCAGTGTTAAACTTCATATTGTTGTTTTCCGTCCATTCGTAGATTCTGTTAATGTCTGTTTGTAGAGATCCTATATCTTCTGGGTTTCTTATTTTCTTACTGGTCTTTGTGTCATCAGCAAAGGATGTTACTGTGCTGTCTCTGGTAACGTCCTCATCTATGTCAGTTAGCATGATTATAAGATTAGTGGAGCTAATACTGTTCCCTGTGGTACTGAGCTGAGGACCTCGGATTCTGATGAAGATGCTCCTTCTACTGTAACGACTTGCCGCCGCTCACTAAGGAAATTCTATATCCATTTTCCTACTTTTCCTGTTACTCTCATATGCTTCAGTTTATGTATTATGATTCCATGGTCACACTTGTCGAACGCTTTGGCAAAATCTGTGTATATTACATCATAGTTTTCATTACTTTCAAGTGCATCAATAATGTTGTTGTAGTGTTCTATTAGTTGTGATAGGCATGATCTGCCTAACCGAAACCCATGTTGGTTATCATTTCATTTTTTCTGAGTTTCCAAAACGTCATAGATTTTCTGTCTAACTATTCTTTCAAATATTTTAGTGAGATGAGATGTAAGCGGCACTGGCCTATAGTTTTGGCCTCGGATCGATCTCCTCCTTTATTTATTGGGACTATGTTCGCGCTCTTCAGGATGCCCGGTATTTCTCCCGTGTCTAGTGATCGTCTCCATATCCAATATAGGGGCTCAACGATTGCATTCTTGCAGTTTTTGATCAGTGTGGCATTCCATTTATCCGGTCATGCCGCTGAGTGTGCTTTTAGTTTCCCTATAGCGTGTGTAATATCATCTGTCGTAAAGTCGAAGTCCGTTATACTTTCCCCTTGTAGTTCTTCTTCGAAAAACACGTTTCTATCGCATATCAGTTTGTCAATTTTTGGGATACTGAAAGATGATTTGTACTGAGCTCTTAATATTTCGGATACGTCTGTTAGATCATTAAATAAAGCACTGTCTTCGTTTTTCAAAGGTCCAATAGTCGCATGGTTTTTCGACTTCCTTTTGCAAAATTATAGAAGTACTTTGAGTTAACCTTTATCGCCTCTATAGCGTCGCCTTCTTTTTCTGTATGCGTCTCAATTAGTTCCTGTATGACGCAATCAATACTCTGCAGTTTATCATTTAATATTTTTCTGATGTTATTATCTTTACAGTTACTTAATTTTGCAGTCACTCTTTTCTCTTTCGGAAGAATGACTCTTTTGTCTCTCGAACCTGCGCTTCTCTTTCCCCTTTATTGCATTTTTGGGACATGTCTTTCCACAATTTCCAGCGTATTCTCCTCTAAGGTCATTAGTATCTCTTCCGTTGTCTTGGCCTCGAAGATGGATTTCCAATCTATTACTTCCATGCTGGATGCAACATCTTTCCAGTTTATAGCTTTGGAGTGAAAATTAAAAATTTCGAATTTGCTTCTTTCTGTTGTTCGTGTTCTTTCCTTTCTTGTTGCTTTTATATTGGTTGTTATTTCAATAATGTGGTGATCAGATATTATAGTAGGGATATTTCTACATTATCAATTAGGTTGCTGTTATTTGTGAACACCAAATCTAGGCAGTTGTTTTTTCTTGTGTTTTCTGTTATTTCTTGTGTTAATTTAAATTCATCAGCCATAAGTAGTAGCATTTTTACCTGCTCCTGGTCTTCCCGTGTGCCCCCCTTGTCCTGGTGTAAACATATTTCCTATCAATTATATTTCATGATTGGAAAATTAAAATCACCACAGAGAAAAATACTTGGGTTGGAGAGTATAGATATTTTACCCAGTTCTTACCTCTGTAATGGAATCAGAGAATTTTGAGGTTGGCGTGTTCGGGGGTCTGTACATTACAATTAGCACTATATTTAATTTGAGGTGACGTGTGTGTATATATATGTATATAGTCGAAAAGTCACTAAAGGGGAAATATCACTAATCTAAGCTGAATGGCAAGAGCAAGGCATAAACGAACCAACGCGGCGTTCGTATTGTTTTGGGCTAGCCTAGAGATGTTTTTTCCTATCTGACCTAATCGTTGGTGCTGAGTGTAATTAGGTGGTGTTTCTAAGGTGACAAATGGGGTAGGAAGTTGTCCGTACTAAGTATAGTTAGGGGTAATGTCTATAGCTTCTAAATTGGTAATGTAAGAGAGAGTTAGGTAGGCTGTTTGTGGGACACAGGAATCTAATGGTAGGCTCCCAAAGGAATATCTAATTCAACGCACCGGAAGTGCTTTTGATTGTTTGCTAGAACCTAAGTAACCTAACTGGGGTGTCTACCCACGCTATCACATTTGGCGACGAGGATGGGATTCATTAAGCTCATGGGATTCAATTAAGCTCATTGGATTTAATTTAGCTCATTGGATGAATTTGGCTCATTTGATTAATTTTGTTCATTGGGTTAAATTTGGCCTATGGTTTAATTTGGCTAACTGGGTTCAATGGTTGTTGGAAAATTGGATGTAGCCTAGTGGGTCGTCCGATGGTTTGTTTGTGTGGGTAAGCTACGTACTATAGCGTAGGTCCCGCCGGCCTAACTCTAAAACTAATTCCTACTCAGCCCTAACTCTAAAACTAATTGGTTTAATTTGGCTTATGGGTTCAAATGGTTGTTTGGAAATTGGATGTAGCCTAGTGGGTCGTCCGATTTGGTTTGTTTTGTGTGGGGTAAGCTACCGTACTATAGCGTAGGTCCCGCCGGCCTAACTCTAAAACTAATTCCTACTCAGCCCTAACTCTAAAACTAATTCCTACTCAGCCCTAACTCTAAAACTAATTCCTATTCAGCCCTAACTCTAATACAATTCACTATTCAGCCCTAACTGGGGAGTAACTAGATCAAATTTAAACCAAATCTAACCTACTTCACGTGATTTGGCCTAATTCGGTTTTGCTCTAGCATGTCGGTGATTGGCCATATAAGCCCCTACGAAGACTCTGGGGAGGATTCGAAGCTTATGCCACTAGGGTGAGGTTGTTTTTCGAGGCAAATTCCATTCCTGATACAAAGAAAGTACCTACCTTTTTAATTATAATAGTCCTAAAACGTTTGGTTTAGTTATGGATCTAGTTTCTCCTAAAGCACCGGAAACCTGCACCTATAATGAATTGGTACAGGCCTTAACCGATCACTACAAACCCCGAGTAGTTCTCATCTATGAACGTTTCAAATTTTATTCAAGGCATCAGACGGGAAATGAAAGCATTGCAGAGTTTGTTGCAGGAATAAAAAGCCATAGCCGTAGATGAAATGCTAAGAGATAGGTTTGTAATGGGTCTCAAATAGGAGTCTACCCAGAGAGCCCTATTAGCCATACAGGACCTAACTTTTAGTCAGGCTGTAGAAATAGCTACGGCTAGAGAAGCAGCTGCTAAAGATGTTAGAGCTTTTGGAAATCACAGTAGTAAAGCCCAACACGTAAATAGCTTTAAATCTTCTAGGCCTGGCAGACCTAATGAGCCTACTAGACAGGCAAATAAAAGGTATGAGGCGAATACGACTAAGCCTACTAATTCTACTAAACCTTCCAAGCCATGTACGGGGTGTGGAAAACACCATTGGAAGAATGACTGCCCTTTAAAGAAGGAGTTTGCCGAAAATGTAGTAAAATAGGCCACATAGCTAAAGTGTGTTTTTCAAAGAAAACGAAGGGTGAAAATTCTAATTTTAACATTTCACGTGTAAATCCTCAAAGGGGAAATACTTCGAACATTGGAGTGGAGTACCTATTTTATGAGCAGCAAAGTGGGAAAAATACAGGCCCATATATTGTAGAGGTAGGCCTAAATGGAATTACAGTTCCTCTAGAACTAGATACAGGTGCTTCCCGAACTGTCATGTCCAAAACAGTTTTTGGTAAGATTTTCAAAAACACACCTAAACTACATGCATCTAAAACTATTTTGAAGAAATATGGGGACATACAAATACCTATTTGTGGAGAAGCATCCGTCACAGTTACACTCAACCAGAAAACTTTGTCTCATCTCTTAACCCTTTTAGTGGTGAATGAGCATGGGCCTACTCTACTAGGCCGTGATTGGATTGACGCTTTGAAAATGCCGATTGACAAAATCTTGCCAAAGGGTCAGGCAGATGTGCATACACTCTCATAGCCATCTGACATAGACTCACTGTTAAGGGAGTTTTCTTCTGTTTGGGGCCTGAAGTAGGCAACCTAAAAGGCCATCAGGTCTGCATAGAAGTAGATCCTAATGTAACTCCGAAATTTTGTAAGGCTCGTTCAATTGCGCATGCACTGCGGGAGAAGGTAGATTTAGAAATTGACAGGCTGCTAAAGGATAAAATTATTGAACCAGTCACACACGCTAAGTGGGCTGCCCCAGTAGTTCCTGTACTAAAACGGACAAGTTCGTGCGGTTATGTGGGGATTACCGTTTAACAGCAAATAGAGCCGTCCTTCTAGATTGCTATCCTATACCCAAGCCTAATGAATTATTTAGCTCTCTTGCTGGGGTAAATATTTCACAAAACTCGATATGTCCCAAGCCTATGCTCAACTAAGTTTAGATGAAAACTCTAAAGAATTAACTATCATAAATACGCACCGAGGCCTATATAAGTACAATAGGCTATGCTATGGAATAGCATCGGCTCCGGGTATTTTTCAGAGGACAATGGACCAAGTTCTAGGTCATATTCCAGGGGTACTTTGCTTTCTAGATGATGTCCTCATTTCAGGTTCGTCTAAAAAAGAACACCTAACTAGATTAACCACGGTTCTAAAAAGACTCCGGGATGCCGGACTTAAGCTAAAGAGAGAAAAGTGTTCATGGGTCACTAACGAGGTTTCATATTTAGAGTTCCGCATAGATGCCTCAGGCATTCATCCAACGCGGGATAAACTAGAAGCAATAGAAAATGCACCACCTCCACAAAACATCACACAGTTACAAGCTTATTTAGGTCTCCTAAACTTTTATAGTAAATTTTTGCCTAGTGCATCGACTTTCCTTGAACCCCTAAATAAGCTATTACGATCTGGGGAACAGTGGAGATGGGAGAAAACTCAAAAGGAAGCATTTGAGGCTTCCAAGGACGTACTACTAAAGTCCACGCTCCTAGTGCATTATGATCCTAAACTTCCTCTCGTCGTTTCAGCAGACAGCAGTTCTTATGGAATTGGGGCAGTGTTATCTCACCAGTCACCACATTGATGGTGTAGATAGGCCTATCTGTTTTGCTTCTAGAACACTAACTGAGACTGAAAGACGATATGCACAAGTGGAACGTGAAGCATTAGCCTTAGTATTTGCAGTAAAAAAATTTCATTTCTATCTCTGGGGTCATGAATTTAAACTAATTACTGACCATAAGCCTCTTTTAGGTTTATTTTCACCTAATAAAAATATTCCAGTTATGGCCTCAGGTAGGATTCAACGATGGGCACTGATTCTACAAGCCTATAAATTTGACTTAGTACATCGGTCAGGTAAACTTCTAGGTACGGCTGATGCGCTAAGTAGGTTGCCCTTAGAAAATCCAAATGATTGTGTACCTATACCTACAGAATGGGTTCACTTGGTGGAGTTTTTGGAATCCACTCCAGTATCTGCCGTACAAATAGAGCAGTGGACAAAATCAGACCCTATTCTGTCTAGGGTCATCCATTTCTGCTCAGTTGGTTGGCCTACTAAGGTTGAGAGTGAATTACAACCTTTTTATCAACGTCAGTCTGGCCTCTCGATTCAAAATGGCTGTCTCTTATGGGGCCACAGAGTGATAATTCCAAATGAAGGCAGGTCGAATTTAGTGAAGGAACTTCACGCTGAACACATGGGCGCAACAAAAATGAAAGAGCTGGCGAGAGCTTATTTCTGGTGGCCTGGTTTAGATGGAGAACTCGAATCATTGGTTCGTTCCTGTCAAAGCTGCCTAGAGAACAGAGATCTCCCAAGGAAAAGTCCACTTCATCCTTGGGAATGGCCTACTATACCGTGGCATAGGATCCATGTTGACTATGCAGGTCCTATAAATAATACTTATTTCCTAGTCATTGTGGACGCCTACTCTAAGTGGGTGGAAATTTTTCCAACCACTTCCACGACTTCGGGTGTTACTATTCGCTTACTCCGTTCGGTTTTCGCTCGATGGGGTTTACCCGTAGTCCTGGTTTCCGACAATGGTACTTGTTTTACCAGTGAGGAATTTCGTTCCTTCGTCCACCTAAATGGCATTAGACATGGCCGGTCTAGTGTTTTCCACCCATCTACTAACGGTCTCGCGGAAAACATAGTCCGTACTTTCAAGTCGGCCTTGCGTCATTCTCGTGGGGAGGAAATGCAAGTGGTGTTGGATAAATTTGTGTTTAAATATCGAATAACACCTCACACCACGACGGGGGTGTCTCCCTCTAAACTTATGATTGGCCGGGGAATTCGTTCCGTTTTCGATATGTTACGTCCAAACGAAACGTTACAAGAACGAGTTTTACGCCATCAGGAAAAACAGAAGTTGTACCACGACACTAAAAGAGGGAGAGTTATAGAGGCGCAACCTAATGATCCAGTTATGATTCGCAACTATGGGGTTGGACCAAAATGGGTTCCTGCAACTGTGCAGGAGAGAACGGGCCCTGTTTCCTTCAAGTGCCAACTAGAAGATGGTCGTTCTATTAAACGCCATCAGGACCAGATATGGGAACGTGAATTGCAGAAGGACCAGAGTCTTCCGGAAGAGAGAACTGACCCTCCGGAAAATGGTTCAACTCGCCCGCCTATACAGGTTGCACCTAATCCTACTACATCAACACCGCTCCGCAGTCGTCTAGGGTCCCTCATCCCCTGACAGACTAAACTTGTAGGGGAGGAGTGAGGTGACGTGTGTGTATATATATGTATATAGTCGAAAAGTCACTAAAGGGGAAATATCACTAAATCTAAGCTGAATGGCAAGAGCAAGGCATAAATGAACCAACGCGGCTGTTCGTATTGTTTTGGGCTAACCTAGAGATGTTTTTTCCTATCTGACCTAATCGTTGGTGCTGAGTGTAATTAGGTGGTGTTTCTAAGGTGACAAATGGGGTAGGAAGTTGTCCGTACTTAAGTATAGTTAGGGGTAATGTCTATAGCTTCTAAATTGGTAATGTAAGAGAGAGTTAGGTAGGCTGTTTGTGGGACACAGGAATCTAATGGTAGGCTCCCAAAGGAATATCTAATTCAACGCACCGGTAAGTGCTTTTGATTGTTTGCTAGAACCTAAGTAAAAATTACTATAAGTACATTAAACAGCTACGTAGAATGTGGAGCAGAAAAAGTTGAAAATTTAAATATAGTGCTAATTGTAATGTTCAGACCCCCGAACACGCCAACCTCAAAATTCTCTGATTCCATTACAGAGGTAAGAACTGGGTAAAATATCTATACTCTCCAACCCCAAGTATTTTTCTCTGTGGTGATTTTAATTTTCCAATCATGAAATATAATTGATAGGAAAATATATATGTGTACACCAGAACAAGGGGTGCACACTGGAAGACCAGGAGCAGGTAAAAATGCTGCTACTTCTGGCTGATGAATTTAAATTAACACAAGAAATAACAGAAAACACAAGAAAAAACAACTGCCTAGATTTGGTGTTCACAAATAACAGCAACCTAATTGATAATGTAGAAATATCCCCACTATAATATCTGATCACCTCATTATTGAAATAACAACCAATATAAAAGCAACAAGAAAGGAAAGAACACGAACAACAGAAAGAAGCAAATTCGAAATTTTTAATTTTCACTCCAAAGCTATAAACTGGAAAGATGTTGCATCCAGCATGGAAGTAATAGATTGGAAATCCATCTTCAAGGCCAAGACAACGGAAGAGATACTAATGACCTTAGAGAAGACGCTGGAAATTGTGGAAAGACATGTCCCAAAAATGCAATAAAGGGGAAAGAGAAGCGCAGGTTCGAGAGACAAAAGAATCATTGTTCCGAATGAGAAAAAGAGTGACTGCAAAATTAAGGAACTGTAAAGATAACAACATCAGAAAAATATTAAATGATAAACTGCAGAGTATTGATTGCGTCATACAGGAACTAATTGAGACGCATACAGAAAAAGAAGGCGACGCTATAAAGGCGATAAAGGTTAACTCAAAGTACTTCTATAATTTTGCAAAAAGGAAGTCGAAAAACCATGCGACTATTGGACCTTTGGAAAACGAAGACAGTGCTTTATTTGATGATCTAACAGACGTATCCGAAATATTAAGAGCTCAGTACAAATCATCTTTCAGTATCCCAAAAATTGACAAACTGATATGCGATAGAAACGTGTTTTTCGAAGAAGAACTACAAGGGGAAAGTATAACGGACTTCGACTTTACGACAGATGATATTACACACGCTATAAGGAAACTAAAAGCACACTCAGCGGCAGGACCGGATAAATGGAATGCCACACTGATCAAAAACTGCAAGAATGCAATCGTTGGGCCCCTATATTGGATATGGAGACGATCACTAGACACGGGAGAAATACCGGCCATCCTGAAGAGCGCGAACATAGTCCCAATAAATAAGGGAGGAGATCGATCCGAGTCCAAAACTATAGGCCAGTGCCGCTTACATCTCATCTCACTAAAATATTTGAAAGAATAGTTAGACAGAAAATCTATGACGTTTTGGAAACTCAGAAAAAATTAAATGATAACCAACATGGGTTTCGGTCAGGTAGATCATGCCTATCACAACTAATAGAACACTACAACAACATTATTGATGCACTTGAAAGTATTGAAAACTATGATGTAATATACACTGAATTTTCTGTCCATCTTGGGTATAATATTCCATGAATTTTAGGTCCTCTCTTTTTTCGTACCGTAACAGCCGAAATTTCTCAGTGTTAAACTTCATATTGTTGTCTTCCGTCCATTCGTAGATTCTGTTCATGTCTGTTTGTAGAGATCCTATATCTTCTGGGTTTCTTATTTTTTTACTGGTCTTTGTGTCATCAGCAAAGGATGTTACTGTGCTGTCTCTGGTAACGTCCTCATCTATGTCAGTTAGCATGATTATGAAGAGTAGTGGAGCTAATACTGTTCCCTGTGGTACTGAGCTGAGGACCTCGGATTCTGATGAAGATGCTCCTTCTACTGTAACGACTTGCCGCCGCTCACTAAGGAAATTCTATATCCATTTTCCTACTTTTCCTGTTACTCTCATATGCTTCAGTTTATGTATTATGATTCCCAAAGCTGGGCACAAACCGTTAATCCGTTAATCGTTAATTAACGAAGTTAACTTTTTCGTTAACGATTTAACTTTTAAGTTAACTTTGAAAATCATTATCGGACTAATTAACTTCCGTTACATTTAACTTCCGTTAACTCAAGTCCGTTAACCCAAAAAATTCATAAATAAACGTTTAAAAGTTTCTATTATTTCAGTGCTGAGCAGGTGCGCAATTAATCCGCCACTGTTAATAGTGATGAACGAATTTCCATTTCCGCAGTGCAAAATCAGGCGATATATTTGTTTCCGTCGCCACAATTTGTGTCTTACCAAATATGGTAGTTATTTATGGCATTGGTTTGAGCAAAACATGGTCGACTGTAAAATCAGGCGGAAAGATTTGCCATTTGAGTTGAATGTTTCAACTTCTTTCAAGAAATATCACGAGCATTTTAAGGCACTTTCAATAATATATATGTAACAATTACAACAAATAACTACATTCGTCCAAGGGCCTCGTCTACTGCAGCGCGTTGGTCGACGCACTTTTGGCAGGCATCGACAAAAGGTTTGGGCCCTCCTGGAGGATGACGAATGCCAGCTGGCTGCTGCCTTCCATCCCAGGTTTCGCCTCATCTGGTTGGACAAGTATGACAACACCAAGGTCGCCAGGGTGAGGAAAAGCATGGAGGGTACAGTCGAGGAGGCCATGAAGCAGCAGTCCAACGAAGTGGGCAGCAACATGGAGGCAGCAACAACGAGGAGGAGGAGGAGGATGACTTCTTCAGTGCTGTCATCCAGACAAAAGAGAGCAGCAGAAGCCACAGGTCACTCAAGGGCAAGGCCCAGAACTTGGTCAAGACCTGGCTGGAGACCAACTCCAAGGACTTGCTGACAGATGCTGCCTTCTTGGGTGAGCAAGTGTTGGTGGACTTGTTCATCAAATTCAACACAGCCATCCCCTCCAGTGCTGCAGTGGAGCGTTTGTTCTCTATGGGCAAGGACATCCTGAGGGCCAAGAGATCATCCCTGTCTGATGAAAACTTTGATATGCTAATTTTCATGAAGGGAAACATGCATCTCATGGACAAAATGGAGAACGAGAAGAGGGAAAATTAAATTATATATATGTGTTTTTCATTTTTTTTATAGTAAAAGTTAACGTTAACGGTTTATCGGTAACTTCCGTTACATGTTTAACGAATTAACGGATTAACGGTTAACGAAGTTAACTTTTTGGTTAACGGATTAGCGGTTAACGAAGTTAACTTTTTGGTTAACGGTGCCCACCACTGATGATTCCATGGTCACACTTGTCGAACGCTTTGGCAAAATCTGTGTATATTACATCATAGTTTTCATTACTTTCAAGTGCATCAATAATGTTGTTGTAGTGTTCTATTAGTTGTGATAGGCATGATCTGCCTGACCGAAACCCATGTTGGTTATCATTTCATTTTTTCTGAGTTTCCAAAACGTCATAGATTTTCTGTCTAACTATTCTTTCAAATATTTTAGTGAGATGAGATGTAAGCGGCACTGGCCTATAGTTTTGGCCTCGGATCGATCTCCTCCTTTATTTATTGGGACTATGTTCGCGCTCTTCAGGATGCCCGGTATTTCTCCCGTGTCTAGTGATCGTCTCCATATCCAATATAGGGGCTCAACGATTGCATTCTTGCAGTTTTTGATCAGTGTGGCATTCCATTTATCCGGTCATGCCGCTGAGTGTGCTTTTAGTTTCCCTATAGCGTGTGTAATATCATCTGTCGTAAAGTCGAAGTCCGTTATACTTTCCCCTTGTAGTTCTTCTTCGAAAAACACGTTTCTATCGCATATCAGTTTGTCAATTTTTGGGATACTGAAAGATGATTTGTACTGAGCTCTTAATATTTCGGATACGTCTGTTAGATCATTAAATAAAGCACTGTCTTCGTTTTTCAAAGGTCCAATAGTCGCATGGTTTTTCGACTTCCTTTTTGCAAAATTATAGAAGTACTTTGAGTTAACCTTTATCGCCTCTATAGCGTCGCCTTCTTTTTCTGTATGCGTCTCAATTAGTTCCTGTATGACGCAATCAATACTCTGCAGTTTATCATTTAATATTTTTCTGATGTTATTATCTTTACAGTTACTTAATTTTGCAGTCACTCTTTTTCTCTTTCGGAAGAATGACTCTTTTTGTCTCTCGAACCTGCGCTTCTCTTTCCCCTTTATTGCATTTTTGGGACATGTCTTTCCACAATTTCCAGCGTATTCTCCTCTAAGGTCATTAGTATCTCTTCCGTTGTCTTGGCCTCGAAGATGGATTTCCAATCTATTACTTCCATGCTGGATGCAACATCTTTCCAGTTTATAGCTTTGGAGTGAAAATTAAAAATTTCGAATTTGCTTCTTTCTGTTGTTCGTGTTCTTTCCTTTCTTGTTGCTTTTATATTGGTTGTTATTTCAATAATGTGGTGATCAGATATTATAGTGGGGATATTTCTACATTATCAATTAGGTTGCTGTTATTTGTGAACACCAAATCTAGGCAGTTGTTTTTTCTTGTGTTTTCTGTTATTTCTTGTGTTAATTTAAATTCATCAGCCAGAAGTAGTAGCATTTTTACCTGCTCCTGGTCTTCCCGTGTGCCCCCCTTGTCCTGGTGTACACATATATATTTTCCTATCAATTATATTTCATGATTGGAAAATTAAAATCACCACAGAGAAAAAATACTTGGGGTTGGAGAGTATAGATATTTTACCCAGTTCTTACCTCTGTAATGGAATCAGAGAATTTTGAGGTTGGCGTGTTTGGGGGTCTGTACATTACAATTAGCACTATATTTAATTTTTCAACTTTTTCTGCTCCACATTCTACGTAGCTGTTTAATATACTTATAGTCATTTCTGCCATGTGCCTTTCGCGTATGTAAATAGCACATCCTCCTTTACGTCTCACTGTTCTGTCGGCTTGGAGGATGTTATAGTTGTCAATTTGTATTTCTTTTTTATCAATACAGAACTCAGTGTTCACAGTTCGCCTGGCAGTCCTTTAGATGGGTTTCCGTGAGGCATGCAAAGTCTGCTCCGGTTTCTTGCACGAGTCCTTTCAGGTATGAAACTTTGTCCGGGGAATGATTTGATTTGAGGCCCTGAATGTTGGCTAGGATAATTTTTTATTTTTTCTCTATCATTTTCACATACATTCGATTCGTCTTCCAATAGTGGTGTCGGTTTCGTTGTCTTGTGGTCCTCCGAGAATTTGCCTCTCTTTATCTTTGTCGGTACCTGTTGTCCCGATAACGCCTGAAGTGGTTTTGTGCGTGCCTTCTGTCCGGCTCTCGGATTCTTATATTTGTCAGCTGACTTTGTATTTGCTGGATGGCATTTAGCAGCTGAATTGTATTTACGTCTAAAAAATTGGTAACCCTCTTTGATGTTCGTTTTTCCTGTTCACCTGTTGCGTTCCTTTGAGGGTGGTGGTAACAGCATTTTTGTCTGTATTTGCACCTCC
The DNA here is from genome assembly GCA_023014485.1 of Bathynomus jamesi. Taxonomy (NCBI): domain Eukaryota; kingdom Metazoa; phylum Arthropoda; class Malacostraca; order Isopoda; family Cirolanidae; genus Bathynomus; species Bathynomus jamesi. Next base: position 897,941 of record JAJOZX010000154.1, read on the forward strand.
CTTATCTTGTATAGGTGTTGCAGAGAGTAATGTGGTGGAACTTGCACTTTTTTCAAATTTGCAATATCCTCTTGTATAATGTGGGATGTGCATAGATGCATTGCCCATCCCGATATCTGCAGTCATGGTCATGATACATAAATTATTTTATTTTTTCATTTTTTTGCAGGTGATGTGCTAAGATGCCTTTGTATGTGCCATCCGTATATGCATTCAGTGTAATGGTGCCCACATAAAGCATATTTTCTGACTTACAAGTGATTGCATAATAAAGTGACCATTTTGCCTGTGTATGGAGACTTTTGACTCACCCTATATATATATATATATATATATATATATATATATATATATATATATATATATATATATTCTATGTTTTTAATTTTGATATTTTCATTATTTTTCTTTGACTGTTTATTTCCCACGTTTTCACTTTTTATCTTTTTATCATTTTGATCGTTGGGTGGTTTTACCACCTCGCAACTTTTACCTGTCTCTTTTCTTGTATCTATGTCTTCATTCTGTATTATATTGTTATTCATTATTGTATTGTTATTTGTTATTTCGTCTTCTCGCTCATCCACCCGAATTGTCATTGGGACATTTCCAGACTCTTGTTTCTCCATTTTTCCCTCCTTTTCTGTAACACTCGAATTCGCTTTCTCCATTTCTTTAAATACAGCAAAGGAGTTTACAATATGTGTTCATGTGGCACACAGAAATGTGACTCCTGCGATCTGTTTAGCGTTCGAGACGAGGGAGATTTCCCTATCATCTCAATTCATGCAAATGAAGTCGTGCAGTTTTTGACAGAAATCGCATCTTATTGCTGCATTTTCAGTTGTTTCCAGATTACACAAATTGCAGATTAAGCGAGAATTTGGACCCTTGGTCATACTATTCATTAATTATCGTAAAAAGAAATACACACACAAATTATTTATTTATTTATTTATTTTTTCCCTTTCTTTCTCTTTCCTTTCCTCTAGATGGTCGCGAGGGTTTCCTGACCTTTGCTTTTTATGACCTTTTTCCTGCCTTGTTTCAAAAATTTCTTAAATGCCAACTATATTACGGTTTAAATATATACGTTAAACTGGTGATAATTTATGTAAACTGTATTCAGGGCCGGATTAACCCTATGGCAAAAGCAGCATATGCCGCCGGCCCCTTGCTTTCGGGGCCCCGCGCTGCGAATGCATATCGCAGCACACCCTACGCGCACAACCACACTGTACATGTCACGATCACAGTGTCTGTCGCCGCAGCCGTTGTTGCGATTGCGCTGCAGATTACTGACGCTTTCGCCTGAGCTAGTAACTTGTAATCACTGATCTTTATATTGCAATTCATCATTTTTGTCATTTTGTTTTGCAATTTTGAGATTTTTTAATGGAATTTTCACTTCTTCATTAATGGCCGACCTACATTTTCATTTTTCCTAACCACGACGCCCATGTTCGTAACCGAGGCAAGGGGCCCGGGTTACAAATGTGCCGCGGGTCCCGCGCAACCTGAATCTAAATCCACCCCTGACTGTATTGCACTTTCTTACTTATAATGAATTTCACTTTATAATTTATGTGCACGGATTCCCTGATACTTTATACAGTTTCGGGTGTAAACAAAATAAACCGCGAGTATTTTATTCCCTTCTTTTTTTGGGTGTTAATAGAGAGAGAGACACAACACGTCCGTGTTCCACAAGGTACAAGCAAACATATATCCAATATATATAAGCAAACATATTTCTGCTCAGCCCTACCTGTATATATATATATATATATATATATATATATATATATATATGCTGCAAACCCACAAGGAAAAAGAAAAACGATTTCAAGGCCTTTCGTGTATTCAGAGCTACACCTCGTCAGGGAATGACGAGGTGTAGCTCTGAATACACGAACGGCCTTGGAATCGTTTTTCTTTTTTCTTGTGGGTTTGCAGCATTCATTCATTTCACGTGTTTAATTGTGAAATTCATCCCATATATATATATTATATATATATATATATATAATATATATATATATATATATATATATACTGTGAGCCAGACAGGCATTTTCACAAGAATATTCCCAGAAACCAAGGTATAAAATAAGCGTGCAGTGTTCCCAAAATGTATAGTGTTCATTGTAATTTGTGTAGTGTTAACGATGATTTTGTGCAGTTAAAAACTATGTACAATAATATTACTTAGATTATTTCAGGATCATTTTTTAAAAAACAAAAGACATCAAAAATAATACATTAGCAACAATCAAGCGACTTTTCATTGTAGTAGATATTTAACTGTTTTTCTTCATGTAATCTGTAAAACAATGTTCATTTTGCAGCTTATTTCATAGGTTATACCTTAGGGCTCAGGAATATCTGAAAGGTTAATTTTATTTTATTTCCTACCCACCCTCTCAAAAAATGTAATAAGTTACCATCAATTAACTCTCTTCATTTTGAAATTTATACATAAATATGTGTAAAATAAAGTTTTAAGATATGGAGTATGTCTACTGTCTAGTTTATATTTACCTTATTACCTTATTAATGTTAAGCTTGTGGTTAAGTCTTCAGTTTAAAGAAACATATTGGCGCATAAGAACACGGATTCAGATCTAATCGCGAAAATTCGCCATAATGTGCAGTGATCATTTTTTCTTATTTTACACGGTGCCAGAGACTATATATTAACGATGGTAAAACCAACAAAAAAATAAATGAAATATTTGTTAAGAGTGAATGGTTCTTGTGCTGTCTATCTTTTTTCTATAATATGAGGTGGTTATGACACCCTTCATTTTCAAATTCTCTATCAGCATTGGCGAACCCATGCCTGGAATGTTTCAAACCAGTCTGAGAAATGGAGAAGGGAAGGGACTGTAGTGATGAGCTCGCTGCACATGATATATTTTACCTCGGTCCAGCGCTCCTTTCAAAACTGGAGATTACGTCAGGGAAAGTTTCAACCTGAAGGTCCTCCGGGAACCGAAAGACAGTCTTCCTGGCTGCTCCCTGGAGTTAGGCGAAAGACTTCAACTTCAGGATGAGCTTGGGTGTCTTCTGTTGCAAAACAAACATGTAGTGTCTAAGTTGATGGTATTAGTCTAAAGCAACAGTTTCCTGCAATAGTTTTGGTAATGTTCTCTTCTGATTTTGTACAGTGGTATTGCAATCCTGTCGGAGACTGAACTTCTGCAAGTCCAAGCTTCATTATATTTGGAAACCTGAAGCTACTCCAGCCTATTTAGAGTCTATTCAGTCTAGTCTTAGCCTATAATAGAGCTGGGAAAGGCAGTCTCACCTCTTCAACTTGGCTTGGACCTATTTATACTATATTTCTGGTAGGCTATTTCGGATACAGGTGAACTCGGCCCACTGACCGAACCTAACGTATTAACACAGCTGATATCACTGTTAGTGATCTCGGCCCAGGGCCGGATTTTCCAATAGGCAACATAGGCCATTGGCCTAGGGCCCACTGGGGACCTCCTACAATCCCTTGACACAAACAGTATCATTGACAAATTTGCCATAGAAAAAAGCAGGAAAAAGTCATTTTGAACTTCACATAGTTGTGCTTGCAAAATTTATTATGCTTCAGTTTCATTGTATTTTTCCATTATTCCTATGTGTAAGATGTACATGATATGGAACTTGATTTACTTTGATGTACTTAATATGGAACTAATTTGATTAAAAATTATGGTTAATATTCGTTTTAATGCTTTGTTCTTTTTCGATAGAAGGAGACATTCTATGACAATTTAATATATACATTCGTATTCAGGACACCTTGAAACCTCAGGGAAACTGATAAAAATCAAGGAAATGTAATAATTATTTTTTATGAAAAAAAAAAAATTTAGACGTAAAAAGCAGCCATTATAGGCCATTGGCCGAGTATTTAGCTCTTAACGCTGTTAAAATTTTAATGAACGTCGCCCTCTCCAGTTTTATGGGGAGACATCTCGTGGCAAAATTAGGAAACATAGGTCAAAACAACCAATTACATCTGGTTTTGGTTTCACGTGACCTTATCCGACCAATCAGAGATGTACATTTTGAATCTCTCGTAATGGATACTCATTTTCTCAGTCTCGTTTTCATTATGATTTGTGAAGGTTGTGATTTGGATTACTATCAATTAATATAAGATATTTATAAGAAAGAAGCCATTGCTGAAGCTTTCTTTACGAGTCACTGTGTTTTACCTAGTCGTGTTATTGTTTGCCTGATCCAGCAACATATTAGGCCTGGGACTACAATCTATTCCGACGAGTGGCGTGCGTATTCTCAACTTGGAAATCTAGGCTACATTCACCAGACAGTCAACCATTCATAGCAGTTCGTGGAAGACACTGTTCACATGCGAAAAAACGCGGGTTAGGTTAGGTTAGTTTAGGTTGGGTTAGGTCTGAACCAAAACACATTTTTCTGGTGTGATTTGCTCAAATCTGAACTTCATTTATTTGGGAAATGAGCCATTTTTGAGAAATTTTCAATTTTAAAATTTCTCAAAAATGGCTCATTTCCCAAAGAAATGATGTTCAGATTTGAACAAATCATACCACAAAACACCAGAAAAATTTGTTTTGGTTCAGAAAGGAGGAAAAGCACTAAAACGAATAATTACCAAAATTATTAATGTGTAATGTATTACATTATGTTGTAATTCTTATTGCAAAATTTATTATGCTTCAATTTGACTGTATTTTTTTCCATTATTCCTTTGTGTAAGAATAAGTTGTACATGATATAAAACTAATTTGAATAAAATTATTGATGTGTTACATTATGTTGTAATTCTTTTTTTTTTTTACATTACAATATTACGATATATATATATAATATTTTTTAGGGGGGGGGGGGGGGGGGGCACTGATAAGGTTTGGCCTAGGGCCCACAAGCAAGTAAATCCAGCCCTGTCTCGGCCCATATTATAATTGGTCCAAAATCACCAAAAAGGACAGAGATCACTGGCCTGAATTCACAGAGGGCCGTCTTCATTGACACCTGGCTACTTCCATGTTCATTACATTACATTTTGTTTGGAAAACATGAAGCCACTTGGGCCTATCCAGGTAATCCAAGTTGCTACATTTTTTAATAATAATAAAATTTTGCAAGATGTCAAACTCAAGTTAGCTAATTAATATACAGTAAATATTTACTATTACACAGGTCTCTGGTAGAAAGTTTTAAAAGCTGCTTTTCAATACTTTTCAATGTTGAATTAAAAAATGATACTCATTTCTATCGCAAATGATTTGTTAGAGTTATTGAAGCTTAAAGCTTTTAAAACTTTCTACCCTTTTTTACCTGGGAGACCCCCAGTAGGAACTGGGAGATTTTGGGTGGGGAGAATCATAAAAACAAGTGGTTTCCGAAGATTTTGAAAGTCAGATTAATACAAAATGCATCAAAAACCATAGGAAAAATATAAATTTCACCTTCAAAATTGGCTGAATCTAAAATAACCTACCTTAACCTAATGTCCAAAATTATAAAAAATCACCACTTGAGAAAGAACACCGTGTGCCTGAAGGAAAGCTATAGCTTTTTCTGAATTTCCATAAAATTTGGCAATACAGCGAAAATAATCAAAGGAGCACAGACCACAGGAAGCCATGTCCACTAAATGATTCAAATTAAAATCAGTGGAAGCGCCATTATTTTACCCTTTTCCCGTTAGAGAGTTTAAGCTTCAATAACTCTTTAACAAATCATTTGCGATGGAAATGAGTATCATTTTTTAATTCAGCACATTGAAAACTAGCTTTTAAAACTTTCTGCTGGAGACTGGTGTAATAGGAAAGAAATACGTAATATACAGGCAGTCTTCATTATATGGAAGGGTTGCATTCTTGAAAAGTTGTTTGTAAACCAAATTTCCATATGATGGACCCTATTTTCCCATTATATAATGGGAGATGGTGTTCCTACTAAAGATCTTTCCAACCCAAAACTGTATAATGAATGTAATTTTTGACCTTTTTAAACATATTTCAATAGAAAACAATAATATTTTAATACCTATATTTTTCTAAATTATATTGTACTGGAGGAAATAAACTGCATAGTTGTATTCACCTCCAAAAATTGCTGATTATGCTTGGTAGTAGTGTTGTGAGTCATGGAAAGGAAGTCAGAAGGTGGTTGATGAAAGGGTAGCACCTTCCTCTTCCACATCATCAAATGCTTCGTCTTAAAGCTGAAGGAGCAATGGAGGGTCATCAGCTTCTGTCTGACCCATCATCTTGGCACATGGTTGATGTGGGTGATGATGATGACTTTTTGATTGAAAATTTTTATTCCCTATATAGTGCAGTTTTCCTTCAAAAAATAAAGTTTTCTATATTTCCATTGTGATACCATTTTCTTTTGGATTTGACCATGTACTCTTGTAATCTAGCCATAAAAATCAAATCTTGCAATTTTTTTTTGCTTGTAGGACATTTAATATAGTCCATATTCAGTCAACACTGAAATTTTATTTTTAACTTTTCCGAAAAAATTTCTATAACTGCGGAATTTTTGTCTGTATAACAGTCCTTGGTACCATACTAAAATATAATTTCTGTAAGTGTGAAATACTGTATAAGGGTCATTCTCTGTCAGATCAACCAGTGCCTAACACCCTCATCTCTCAGATTTTGCTGAAATTTGGTTTATAGGGAGTTTGTGGGCCCTGAATCCATTTCTGAAATTATAAGGTCAATCCGACCAACGGTTCAAGAGATATGACCTCGGGAAATTTGAGATCACTTGCGAGGTCACTAACATTTGGCGACCCATAACTTGGGTAATAATGGTCACAATTATATAAAAGTATATATATTTAGAATCAGAAAACGACAAGGAATCCAAATATGCAAGTTTTAGAACTCTAGGTTGAAAAATAAAAAAGTTACACTGTAACCAAAATTTGAGGTCACGATTTGACCTCGGGTATCAAATGAGAATTTTTTTTTAAATGTAAAAAATGAAGGCATAGGCATTGGCTATTAGAATCAGCAAAAAAAAGTTTGTTTATGTTAGTATTTTTCATGTAACTAACATATAAGTGAACACCATATTCATAAGTTGTGCGTCAATTCTACCTATTTTTTCATACTTAAGCTCATAATTTGACCTATAGAAATTAAAATTACATTTTTTTATAGATATAAAAACAAAGGCAAAAAATGTAAAATTGTATTTCACTGCTAATCTACACTGGCAATAATAGTTATAATAGTGAAAGGGGAAGACCTACTTAGAGGATTCATGTGCTAGCCTAATACAATTTTTGCATGCTCGATGCTCTCATCAATTTCTTTTTGTGGAAAAATGTATTGAATTCTGCTGCCTCCTCTTAGGGTAGGACAACTCATTACAGTTAATATATGATGTCCTGGCACTGCACATGAATCCTTGTTTGATGGATAATAATATGCACTTGATCCTGATGACCCAGAGGGATGTAGAAAGTTCACAGTGAAATCATCAAACTCTTCACAATATTCCTCCACAATTCCATACCAAACTTGCATGTCATAAATGCAGCCAACATACTCTCATGGTTTGACACATTTTAGGTTACCAAGCATTGCAGGTTCATTAGTAAAATGACTTTTCCTTATTCTTTTCTTTTCTCCAATGCCACTTGAAATGGGATACACCATCAGTTCTTCCTTGTTTAGGGGAACAAATCTATGATATTTCTGAGTTCCAGGAATAGCCCTACTATCCTTGAATCGATGTTCCAACCGTTCTTCTGCATCTTTCAAATCAGCTGTAGTTACAAAGAAAAAATTTATCTTCTTGCTCAAGTTTTCTTCACAAAACTGAAACATGTGTTCTGGTGTAAGAATTTGCCTCTCTGTAGTTCTCTGCAAACTGGCACGAGCAGTAGCTCTTTTCACTGTTCCTCCAATCCCATCATATGCATTTCTGCCATGGGATGTAGCGAAGAAGTGCCATTCACAAGACAGACCAAAATCCTCTTCATGGTAACAGAGATTTGTGAAGTTGTATCTGTTCTTATATTGGCCAGCACATCCATCTGAGAAATAGTGCACCTTCTTCAATTGTGGGCATCTGAATTTAACATATGTCATAAGCTTCAATATGAATGAGTAAACCATTATAGTGTTGTGTTTTAGTGATGCAGATAAGAAACAGACACTAAAATGGCTAAGTTCCTGGCTGCAGATGATCTATAATAGATGACAAAAGGGTGAACTGTACACTGTGAATTGTCCCAGTGAAACCCTTGGGCAGCATCCTGGACAATGAAAGAATAATTCTCAGAGAAATCACCTACTATAACTACCTCGCTCTGAGGTGGTAGTGTTTCTTTCAACTGCTTGAAGTACTGTGATTGTTGCTGAGCAACAAAGTGATGACGAACCATGCGGATATTTTCATGCTTAGGGATGATAAGTATTCATGAAGTGGCTCCACCTTATCAACCATTGTACAACTGTCAACAGTCACCCATTGCTTGTAAGATATTTCATTTGGAGCTGATTTCACACTGTCAAGTAACTCAAGAAAATCCAGGACACCCTCTTCTCTTGGGCAATCATTGCAAAGTTGCATCATGCAAGTCTCTCTTTCTGTACTGCAGACACTGTAATCCATAAGATCCTTGTATGAAAGACCTCTTTCTCCCAATGCAGCCAGCTGCAATTTTGGATTTTGATGGTATGTGCAGACACAGACAGAATGAGTCCCACCACTACCGGCAAGCACACAATATGATGGCCGTAATTTTGCAAATGTGGAAAATCCTATTTTGGGATTCTTTTCATCATTTTTATATAGTTCAAACATCTCTCTTAAATTCCCAGGACCAATCGTTTTTGCACCTTCATTGCACCTTCAGCACTGATAACTTTCACGCAATCCTTTTGGCCAGGACACATACGACTAACCTCTTCTGACTCATAGAATCTTCTAACTATATCTTTGTGTTCTTCAGATATCACTTTTCCTTTGCTCATTAGTGGAATCTTCGGAAGGATTCCATGTTCTGATTTAAGTGAATGGCTTCTTTTCACCATGTATGTTGTAGTTTGAAAGAAACTAGCTGTTTTTTCAATTGTGTATGGTGAGAGTGTCAATATTTGTTGTTGTTGTTTAGCCGATCAGCCCACCCTGATCGAGCAAGCCGGCGGCACGCAGGTAACCGATCGCCCTCTCCGGAGTGGACCACAGGTTCAGCGCACTCGTGATGTTGTGTTGTGTTCGTTGTTGTGCTAGAGCGGTACAGTCCGTCATAATGTGTTCAATTGTTTGTGGTGTGTCTTGGCACAGGTGGCAGGTGTCGTCTATGGAGTTGTCTAGTCTGTGTTTATATGTCCATAAGTTGGGGTGATGTCCACATCGGAATTGTGCTAAGTTAACTCGATCCGATCTGCTCAGGCTGATCTCTGACCTGTTAATGGGCGCTTCGCACCTAGGACCGCTTGGACCGAGTCGTGTCAGTGCTTTGTGGGTTAGGTGTGTGTGTGTGTGTTTTCTGTACTGTGTGATGTCTGTGGGGCGTGGTATGGAATGGAGTATTTGGTTATAATGTCTCTCTGGTGTTACCTTAATGGTGCGAGGTGTTGGTGCATGATTGTACATGTAGTGGCAAGGGTGTTGTGGGTTAGTTGTCGCTGCTGCCATGAATTGTGTTCCCCTCATGTCTAAATGTTCCCTAACTTTTAGTATTTTTGTTTCTGTGTGCAGGTGTTCTATTGGTGTTGTTTGAGTGCATCCTGTAATGATACAAAGTGCGTTGTTTTGTATTGTTTGTAAGGTGTTTATGTGTGTGTTTGAGATAATGGGTGCCCAGCATGGGCTAGCATAGTCCATAACTGAGCGAATATATTGTTTGTAGATGAGTGATGTTGTTTCCTGCTGGTGTCCAAAGTTTGTGCCTGTTAGTACCCTAAGCGTGTTAAGTCTTGACGTACATTTGTTTTTAATGTCCTGAATGTGGTTTGCAAAAGATAATGATGTGTTGTATGTGACACCTAGTATTTTGGTTCTGTGAGTGTGTGGAATGTTGATGTTGTTTAGTGTAAGTTGTGGAATTACCTGGTGTTCTTTTGTGTTGCTTGTAAGCAAGGTGATGGTTGATTTTGTGGGCGCTACTTTGAGTCTATTGTGTGTGAGCCAGTCTTGTATACTGTTTATGTATGTTTGTAGGTTATTTGTAGCGGTGTCGATGTTGTTGTGGGTGGATGTTAGAGTGATATCATCTGCATATGATGATAAGGTAAGCTTGTTATCTATGGGTGTTGGAATGTCATGCATGTATAAGTTGAAGAGTGTTGGTGAGAGAACAGAGCCTTGAGGGACCCCTTCAGAAAAAGCTTGTTTTTGGATGACTTGCCATTAAATGTGACATGTGAGTATCTTCCTGAGAGATAGTTGCTCAGCCACCTTTTGGTGTTATTGTGCATGTTTGTGTTGAGTATTTTGTTTATGAGAGGGAAGCGTGGGATAGCATCAAATGCTTTACTAATGTCTATTGTTGCTAATAGTGTACGTTGAGCTGGTCTTCTAGAGTTGATGCCATCCATGATGTGCTGCATCAGGTTAGTGAGTAATGTCGTGGTTGAGTGGTGAGGTCTGAATCCATGTTGAGTAGGCGATAGTGGTATGTGTGGGTTGGTGATTTGTAAGATTAGTCTTTCTGTTACTTTGGAAGGTGTGCATAGTAAAGTAATGGGTCTATAGGAAGCTGGTTCTGTTGGATTTTTGTTTGGTTTGAGTAGTGTAATAATTTTACCTTGTTTCCATATGTCAGGAATAATACAGTGTTGGTATGAATATGTGCTGATATTTGTGAGAGCTAGTATTCCTTGTGGGCCCAAGTGTTTAAGGTGTATGTTAGATATGTTGTCTGGTCCAGTAGCCTTCGAATTTTTAATGTTTTTGATGATCTTGGTGGTCTGGTCTGTATTGAAGGGTGTAATGGTCGTGTCGAGTCTGTAGGTTTTCTTGTGTCTGGCTGTTTGTTTGTCTGCGTGTTTCTGGTTGTTGTCTCTGTTTAAGTGACTTATCTTTGCGTAGTGATTAACTAGAATGTTAGCTTGTTGTGTGTATGTTGGGATATTATTTTGGCTGCGACAGATAGCCGCGTGTGAGGTGTGAATGTCGCTGTTAGAGTGGGTAATGCTGTTTATAGTCTTGTATAGCCTGTATGTATCTGTGGAGTGGTTTAGTGTTGTTATGAATTCCCTGAATGTTTCTGTTTGTTTTTCTTTGAGTTTGTTGTTTATTTCTGTGTTGAGCTGTTGTATCTGCTGCTTTATGGCTTCTGTGTGTGGTGTTTGTGTGTTATTTGAGGTTGTTACGTTGCCTTATGAGGTGGGCTATTTCTCTAGTGTAATTTGGGTTGTATTTCCTAATGTTGCCCTTGGGTATGTATTTGTTTGCATTATTGATAATCTGATTAAATGTCTTGAGTGTTGTATCGATGTTTATGATGGGTGTGCTGTTTAATGTGGTGAATTGTTCCTCAGTCTGTATTTTGAACTGTTCCCAATCAGCTTTCTTGTAATTTCTGTAAGTGTGCCTAAGGCTGTTGGGGCAGAGTGTAGAATGTGTTGTAATGATGATGGGCAGGTGGTCTGATGACAGTTGTTTTTCTGTTCTCCATTGTGTATGTGTTGCTAGTGAGGGGGAACAGAACGTTATGTCTGGGGAGGAGTTTGAGTATCCTGCTTGATGTGGTATGTGTGTATGTTCTTCTGTATTGTTAAGAATGAAGAGGCTGTTTAGTTGTGTGGCTATTTGGCGCCTCTGGTGTTGTTTTGGTTGTGCAGGTACCAACTAGTGTCTTTGGCGTTGAAGTCTCCTCCTAAGATGACATTAGTGAGAGAGGCAAGATTGTGTAACTGTGGATTGTAATTGGCTGGCACCTGAGGTGAACTATCTGGTGGGATGTAAATGTTGATTAGTGTGGTGTTGTGTTTTGCGCGTGTTTTAATGTTAACTGCCTGTATTTCTATCGTGTTATCTGCTTGGATTGTGTTTGTAATGTTTTGGGTAGCATCAGTGTAGCTAATGCTTTTACGTATGTAAGTGATGAGTCCACCCCCGTTACCCCCAGTACGATCTTGATGGATCGCCGTGAAGTCAGGGATGGTGGGTGTTTTGTGTGTGCGTTTTAGTTTTGTTTCTTGTATAAGTGCTATGTGAATGTTTTGTTTGTGTACGAATTCCCTAAGCTGCATGATTTTGTTTGTGAGGCCATCTACGTTGTACTGTAATATGTTAATATTATACTTCTGTATGTGTCTCATGGTGCTATTGTGTCTATGTCTTTGTGTATGGTGACATGTGTAAGTTGTAGTGGGGCCTGGATTAGTCTTAATGTCGCCAGAGAGTAAGAGTAGTTCGGGGAGCACGCAATTGTTCCCTGTAATTGAAAAAATAGCACGCTGAGAATAGGTCCGGCCCCGGGAGCCGATCGGCACTCTGACCGTGCCACGCAACAGGCCGTCGACTGCCAGTCTGGCCAACCGTAGACAGCCCGCTGCACGGAGATTTGAGGAAGTTTGGCCACCAGCGCGTTGATGTTTTGGTTTGACGTCGCCTCTTCGCGTTGACGTGTCCTGCGCTGGAGGATGCAGCCACTGTTTAGAAGCTTCCTCGTCAGCTGCTAACACTTTTTTCACGTTGTTCTAGCTACTGTACCTGTTCAGACGTTTTTTATAAACAAATCTTTATAAACAAATATGCAATTTTGTCTTGCTCTCTTTGTTGGAGTTCTGAAAATGAATTGCCCTCCTCTCTGCTAAATTGCTCTAATATGGACTCTGTTTCTTCTCTTTCTTTTATTTTCACTAGAAATTTGTAGTTTGTGATGGTGACATTTGCTCTCCAGGAATGACTGTTTCAATTCATTCATTAATTTGTCTAGATGTTTTTCAGATTTAGTTTCAGGTTTTGAAGTATCACTTACCTCCTCGGTAATTTGAACACCATAACTGAGTTCTAGCCTCTCCTTCAGGTGTTTCTGAGCAGATGATAGCTTACCACGAGCCTTGCGCTTTTTCTGGCTTAATGACAGCCCTTCTGAAAAGAACAGAAAAAAAGGTTTCACACACCTGAATATTAGTAATTAAATATTAATTATAGTACCTTAAATGCTATATAATTGGCTATATAGTAGATCAAACAGACCTTGTAGTAAAGTATAAGTTATTATATTAATTTATTACTTACTTTTTTTAACTGGTGTTTGGTCCAGAAATGCTAGAACTGGTTCAACTGAAGTTGAAGGATTTTCCTTTATCAAGCAATCACTGTCATTGTCCAGATCTTGAATTGAAGAGATGTTACTCAAGCCACTGATAGTAGATGATTCATTTGAATCCTGCTCAGACTCGTTGTTTTCAGTGGTACTAAGTATAGTGGGGTTTTTCATTATCAGTGTCCAGCAGTTCACATACAACAATGAGTCTTTTTTCACTCTTCCAGCACATTTTTCAACAAGTACATCAGTCACTTTTCTAAGATTGATTGTTATGCGTTTCTTGTGTTTTTGAATAGGGTCCTGGCAGTATTTCAAGTGCCGAACCATTGTATTTTGATCTGTAAAGATATAGGATTTACAATTAGGTAATATATATTTTTTAGAAAATATATAGCTATACACACTTAATATTTTAGGCCTTGATAGTCTCTGAGGCTCATTAAAACACCATACCCACCAGCCACCCACAGTGCTGGCTGGAACTGTACTAACCTGTAGACAAGGAATTTTGCAACTATCTCTGTTGATTCTGCACTTAGACAAGTAGCAACATGTTTCAACAGGTTTGTTTAGGCTACATGTGAGCTTAGTCTTCCCCTTTCACTATTATAACTATTATTGCCAGTGTAGATTAGCAGTGAAATACAATTTTTATTAAATTCTTGGAGCTTGAGGTCAAATTGATAGCTAAGATATAAAAATTCCTTGAAATGACAAGCAATTTATAAATATGGTGTTCACTTATAAGTTAGTTACATGAAAAGTACCAACATAAACAAACTTTTTATGATTGTTTCTATTAGTCAAGAACTCTGACTTTGTTTTTTATATCTATAAAAAATGTAATTTTAATTTCTATAGGTCAAATTATGAGCTTAAGTGTGAAAAAATAGGTAGAATTGACGCACAACTTATGAATATGGTGTTCACTTATATGTTAGTTACATGAAAAATACTAACATAAACAAACTTTTTTTTGGTGATTCTAATAGCCAATGCCTATGCCTTCATTTTTTACATTAAAAAAAAATTCTCATTTGATACCCCAGAGGTCAAATCGTGACCTCAAATTTTGGTTACAGTGTAACTTTTTTATTTTTCAACCTAGAGTTCTAAAACCTGCATATTTGGATTCCTTGTCGTTTTCTGATTCTAAATATATATACTTTTATATAATTATGACAATTATTACCCAAGTTATGGCTCACCAAATGTTAGTAACCTCGCGAGTGACCTCAAATTGCCCGAGGTCATATCTCTTGAACTGTTGGTCGGATTGACCTTATAATTTCAGAAATGGATTCAGGGCTCACAAACTCCCTATAAACCAAATTTCAGCAAAATATGAGAGATGAGGGTGTTAATTTCAATTTTTTTTGGTTGATCTGACAACCATAAAGGGGTTCCATAAAATGAGGACTACCTGTACAACTATTTACTACCACCATAATAGCCTATATAACTGAAGTAAAGAATATAGCCTACACTATATACAATCTACAAACATCTCTTTCACTCATGAAAATATCAATCTCAAGTCAGCTAACTAATGTATAACTATTTACTATTATCAGAGTAGCCTGCAAACCTAACCCAAAAAATATACAGTATTTACAATCTACAAACTATCTCATTCATGAAAGAGTCTAAATTTTTCTTAAAAATAACTAATGAGCTACTGTTTACTGCATATGGTAAGTCATTCCAAAAATCTACTACTATGACTGAAAAAGTGTTAAAATAATGGAAATTATTGTTAAGAATAAAATTATGATTCACCTGGACATCTTTGACATTGTCATTTGTCACCAATTCTCAACACAGCTTTGTCCCTAAAAGATTTGTCTCACCAATCTGATAGTCTCTTGAAGATTGGATAAAAATGTATGATGACAACACACACTTTGATATGATCTTTTTAG
Source organism: Bathynomus jamesi (assembly GCA_023014485.1). Lineage (NCBI taxonomy): Eukaryota > Metazoa > Arthropoda > Malacostraca > Isopoda > Cirolanidae > Bathynomus > Bathynomus jamesi. The sequence continues at coordinate 913,112 of JAJOZX010000154.1, forward strand.
ACTTCAGAAAAGCCTGACAGTGTCCCTCACAGAAAACTTCTACAGAAACTTACCACTTATGGAATAGATGGTAATATACTTAACTGGATTGAAGCTTATTTGACAGACAGAATACAATGTGTATCGGTAAATGGAGACAAATCAAAGTGGAAAAAAAGTAAAAAGGGATTAATGAAAGAAAGCCACCCCCATAAGGGGGTAACATGGTAAAAATTTTATAGTGGGAACACTAGGGGCCCTTTGGCCCATCTGAGTGGCTCCACTGTTAATATAAACAAACCATAAATACAGTTACATGCAAAATTAAGATCCAATTGATCTCTGCAGATTGTACATTAACTTCAAAACTTTGGATCTTGTGGATCATTCATCAATACCTCAATACCACTACTGTACTAATTGTAAACATCATATGGTTATCTCATCACAAGAAGTTTTACATGGATCTATATAGCTATAACCTGAATAATGTAATACAAGCTCTACAGTTAAGATAAAAGGGGTAGGTGGGACTGTAAAGACTGTACAGAGTATTTGAATGTACACCCATTCAGGGTCTCCTATTTAAAGGTGTCTATGAGGCAAGTGAACATAATGAGTCTTTCATACATCACAGTGCTATGGGGGGCACCACTCAACAGAGAAATCTCTTTAAATGGTGGGTATAAAGAGAGAGAGTATCCCCTAACCCAAGATGCTGCCTCCCTACATCCCATCATTTGTTGTTTTCTCTTTCTCGTCTTGCGCGGAATATCTCCTATACAAGCGTCGTTCTTTACGATATATGTATGTGTGGGAAGGGTTCACAAACCTCTTCTCCACACCATTACTAGTTCCAGCAAAATGTCATTACCAAATACCTCTTTCAGTCATTAATTTATCTAGTTTATTCTTAAAAGTCTCCAAAGTATGGGAGCTCACAACTTCTTCATCTAAGCTATTCCAGAATTTTACTATTCTACTTGAAAAACTATGTTGTACTAACTGTGATTTACATCTTTGCTGAAAAAGCTTAAGGCTATGGCCTCTTGTCCTATCATTATGATCCTTTGTAAAAAGAGAGTGGAAGTCTATATTATCTAACTCATTTATTTTATATACTTCTATCATATCACCTTGTAACCTTCTTTGCTTTGGAGAAACATGTTTAGTTGCTCCAATCTCTCTCTGTAACTAAGGTGTCTAAGGCATGGTATCATCCTTGTGGCTCTCTTTTGTACTTTTTCTAGTCTGTCTTTGTCTTGCTCTAAATAAGGACTACTGAACTGAATGCAATACTCAAGAAGAGGCCTCACATATGAAGTGTAGAGCCTACTTATAATTTCTGGCAATTTATATTCTATATGTTTCTGCATTAGGTTCAATCTAGCATTAGCCTTATTTCTAAATTCAATACAATGAGTTGTAGGTTTAAGATCATGATTCACAATGACACCCAAATATCTCTACTTTTTTCTTTATTTATCCAACTTCCATCCATATTATACTCAAATTCTGGATTGTCATGACCAACATGCATAACTTTACACTTTTCCACATTAAATTTCATCTCCCATCTATCTGCCCAGGCAACTACTTTATCAATGTCCTTTTGCATTTTCATGGCACCTGTTAAAGATCTTACATTTTGTCCCAATTTTGTATCATCTGCAAATATTGAGGTTTTACTATTTAGACCCCTTTCCAAGTCATTAATATAAATAATAAAAAGTAGAGGTCCAAGTACTGACCCCTGTGGGACTCCACTCAGAACAGGGCTCCATGTAGACCTAGTCCCATTTAACTGGACTCTCTCTTCCCTTTCTTTAAGCCATTCTTCAATCCAATTTGCTACTGTCCCTTTTATTTCATGAGCTCTAACTTCAACAAGCAACTGCTTATGAGGAACTGTATCAAAAGCTTTGGCAAAATCAAAGTACACAATATCTACAGATTCTTTTTTATCCAGATGCTTTAACATACTATCATAAAACTCAATTAAGTTTGTCAAGTTTACATGACCTGTCATTTTGAAAGCATGTTGGCTATTACTAAGTAATCCTTCTTCTTCTAAGTATATTGTAATTTTGTCTCTGATGACACTTTCAAATAATTTGCAAATAATAGAAGTTAAACTAATTGGTGTATAGTTTTTAGCTAGGTTTTTGTTTTCCTTTTTTGAAAAGTGGGACTACATTTGCTTTTTCCAGTCTTCTGGAACTTTGCTGTTAATTAATGAAAGGTTGAAAAGTATTTTAAGTGCTTGGGCTATGCTATATTTTGCTTCCTTTACTACCGTATTTTTCAGTGTATAAGACGCACTTTTTTTCCAAAATGGAGTCTCAAAATCACCCTGCATCCTATACACCAAAGGTCATAATATTACCTTTATATGGGCTAGAAGAACTGATGGATTTTTACAAAAATTCATCATTTCTTAGTCCCTCCTGACTGTGTATTGGTTTGGCCAATTTTACACTAAGTTTCTACTCTTCCCAACCCACTGACAACAAGAAAAACAGTACGTATTGCACAATGATTTACTTTTATGTTTCATAACATATAGTATAGTCTCCTGTATACTTAATATTATTTTCTTATAATGAGTATGGATGAAAGAAAACATATCACCATACTTTTGATGGAGGGCTTTGACAAAAGTCAGCCTCGCTGGTAGAAAATTACGGACATTTTCAGACAACTAGGCAGTTGGTCATAATTTTTTTCCTGAAAAAAGGCCTTGAAAATAGGAGTGCGTCTTATACACTGAAAAATACGGTATTTTAGGATAAATTTCATCAGGACCTGGTGACTTATCTATGTTTAGCCTGTCAATTGCTCTCAAAATATCCACTTCTCAAAATATATATGCTTTATTTCTCTTATGTTACTAATGGGTCATTCTCTGTCAGATCAACCAGTGCCTAACACCCTCATCTCTCAGATTTTGCTGAAATTTGGTTTATAGGGAGTTTGTGGGCCCTGAATCCATTTCTGAAATTATAAGGTCAATCCTACCAACGGTTCAAGAGATATGACCTCGGGAAATTTGAGGTCACTTGCGAGGTCACTAACATTTGGCGACCCATAACTTGGGTAATAATGGTCACAATTATATAAAAGTATATATATTTAGAATCAGAAAACGACAAGGAATCCAAATATGCAAGTTTTAGAACTCTAGGTTGAAAAATAAAAAAGTTACACTGTAACCAAAATTTGAGGTCACGATTTGACCTCTGGGGTATCAAATGAGAATTTTTTTTTAAATGTAAAAAATGAAGGCATAGGCATTGGCTATTAGAATCAGCAAAAAAAAGTTTGTTTGTTAGTATTTTTCATGTAACTAACATATAAGTGAACACCATATTCATAAGTTGTGCGTCAATTCTACCTATTTTTTCACACTTAAGCTCATAATTTGACCTATAGAAATTAAAATTACATTTTTTATAGATATAAAAACAAAGGCAAAAAATGTAAAATTGTATTTCACTGCTAATCTACACTGGCAATAATAGTTATAATAGTGAAAGGGGAAGACCTACTTAGAGGATTCATGTGCTAGCCTAATACAATTTTTGCATGCTCGATGCTCTCATCAATTTCTTTTTGTGGAAAAATGTATTGAATTCTGCTGCCTCCTCTTAGGGTAGGACAACTCATTACAGTTAATATATGATGTCCTGGCACTGCACATGAATCCTTGTTTGATGGATAATAATATGCACTTGATCCTGATGACCCAGAGGGATGTAGAAAGTTCACAGTGAAATCATCAAACTCTTCACAATATTCCTCCACAATTCCATACCAAACTTGCATGTCATAAATGCAGCCAACATACTCTCCTGGTTTGACACATTTTAGGTTACCAAGCATTGCAGGTTCATTAGTAAAATGACTTTTCCTTATTCTTTTCTTTTCTCCAATGCCACTTGAAATGGGATACACCATCAGTTCTTCCTTGTTTAGGGGAACAAATCTATGATATTTCTGAGTTCCAGGAATAGCCCTACTATCCTTGAATCGATGTTCCAACCGTTCTTCTGCATCTTTCAAATCAGCTGTAGTTACAAAGAAAAAATTTATCTTCTTGCTCAAGTTTTCTTCACAAATCTGAAACATGTGTTCTGGTGTAAGAATTTGCCTCTCTGTAGTTCTCTGCAAACTGGCACGAGCAGTAGCTCTTTTCACTGTTCCTCCAATCCCATCACATGCATTTTTGCCATGGGATGTAGCAAAGAAGTGCCATTCACAAGACAGACCAAAATCCTCTTCATGGTAACAGAGATTTGTGAAGTTGTATCTGTTCTTATATTGGCCAGCACATCCATCTGAGAAATAGTGCACCTTCTTCAATTGTGGGCATCTGAATTTAACATATGTCATAAGCTTCAATATGAATGAGTAAACCATTATAGTGTTGTGTTTTAGTGATGCAGATAAGAAACAGACACTAAAATGGCTAAGTTCCTGGTCTGCAGATGATCTATAATAGATGACAAAAGGGTGAACTGTACACTGTGAATTGTCCCAGTGAAACCCTTGGGCAGCATCCTGGACAATGAAAGAATAATTCTCAGAGAAATCACCTACTATAACTACCTCGCTCTGAGGTGGTAGTGTTTCTTTCAACTGCTTGAAGTACTGTGATTGTTGCTGAGCAACAAAGTGATGACGAACCATGCGGGATATTTTCATGCTTAGGGATGATAAGTATTCATGAAGTGGCTCCACCTTATCAACCATTGTACAACGGTCAACAGTCACCCATTGCTTGTAAGATATTTCATTTGGAGCTGATTTCACACTGTCAAGTAACTCAAGAAAATCCAGGACACCCTCTTCTCTTGGGCAATCATTGCAAAGTTGCATCATGCAAGTCTCTCTTTCTGTACTGCAGACACTGTAATCCATAAGATCCTTGTATGAAAGACCTCTTTCTCCCAATGCAGCCAGCTGCAATTTTGGATTTTGATGGTATGTGCAGACACAGACAGAATGAGTCCCACCACTACCGGCAAGCACACAATATGATGGCCGTAATTTTGCAAATGTGGAAAAATCCTATTTTGGGATTCTTTTCATCATTTTTATATAGTTCAAACATCTCTCTTAAATTCCCGAGGACCAATCGTTTTTGCACCTTCATTGCACCTTCAGCACTGATAACTTTCATGCAATCCTTTTGGCCAGGACACATACGACTAACCTCTTCTGACTCATAGAATCTTCTAACTATATCTTTGTGTTCTTCAGATATCACTTTTCCTTTGCTCATTAGTGGAATCTTCGGAAGGATTCCATGTTCTGATTTAAGTGAACGGCTTCTTTTGACCATGTATGTTGTAGTTTGAAAGAAACTAGCTGTTTTTTCAATTGTGTATGGTGAGAGTGTCAATATTTGTAGTTTGTGATGGTGACATTTGCTCTCCAGGAATGACTGTTTCAATTCATTCATTAATTTGTCTAGATGTTTTTCAGATTTAGTTTCAGGTTTTGAAGTATCACTTACCTCCTCGGTAATTTGAACACCATAACTGAGTTCTAGCCTCTCCTTCAGGTGTTTCTGAGCAGATGATAGCTTACCACGAGCCTTGCGCTTTTTCTGGCTTAATGACAGCCCTTCTGAAAAGAACAGAAAAAAAGGTTTCACACACCTGAATATTAGTAATTAAATATTAATTATAGTACCTTAAATGCTATAATTGGCTGTATAGTAGATCAAACAGACCTTGTAGTAAAGTATAAGTTATTATATTAATTTATTACTTACTTTTTTTAACTGGTGTTTGGTCCAGAAATGCTAGAACTGGTTCAACTGAAGTTGAAGGATTTTCCTTTATCAAGCAATCACTGTCATTGTCCAGATCTTGAATTGAAGAGATGTTACTCAAGCCACTGATAGTAGATGATTCATTTGAATCCTGCTCAGACTCGTTGTTTTCAGTGGTACTAAGTATAGTGGGGTTTTTCATTATCAGTGTCCAGCAGTTCACACACAACAATGAGTCTTTTTTCACTCTTCCAGCACATTTTCAACAAGTACATCAGTCACTTTTCTAAGATTGATTGTTATGCGTTTCTTGTGTTTTTGAATAGGGTCCTGGCAGTATTTCAAGTGCCAAACCATTGTATTTTGATCTGTAAAGATATAGGATTTACAATTAGGTAATATATATTTTTTAGAAAATATATAGCTATACACACTTAATATTTTAGGCCTTGATAGTCTCTGAGGCTCATTAAAACACCATACCCACCAGCCACCCACAGTGCTGGCTGGAACTGTACTAACCTGTAGACAAGGAATTTTGCAACTATCTGTGTTGATTCTGCACTTAGACAAGTAGCAACATGTTTCAACAGGTTTGTTTAGGCTACATGTGAGCTTAGTCTTCCCCTTTCACTATTATAACTATTATTGCCAGTGTAGATTAGCAGTGAAATACAATTTTTATTAAATTCTTGGAGCTTGAGGTCAAATTGATAGCTAAGATATAAAAATTCCTTGAAATGACAAGCAATTTCTAAATATGTTCACTTATAAGTTAGTTACATGAAAAGTACCAACATAAACAAACTTTTTATGATTGTTTCTATTAGTCAAGAACTCTGACTTTGTTTTTTATATCTATAAAAAATGTAATTTTAATTTCTATAGGTCAAATTATGAGCTTAAGTGTGTAAAAATAGGTAGAATTGACGCACAACTTATGAATATGGTGTTCACTTATATGTTAGTTACATGAAAAATACTAACATAAACAAACTTTTTTTTTGCTGATTCTAATAGCCAATGCCTATGCCTTCATTTTTTACATTTAAAAAAAAATTCTCATTTGATACCCCAGAGGTCAAATCGTGACCTCAAATTTTGGTTACAGTGTAACCTTTTTATTTTTCAACCTAGAGTTCTAAAACTTGCATATTTGGATTCCTTGTCGTTTTCTGATTCTAAATATATATACTTTTATATAATTATGACAATTATTACCCAAGTTATGGCTCGCCAAATGTTAGTAACCTCGCGAGTGACCTCAAATTGCCCGAGGTCATATCTCTTGAACCATTGGTCGGATTGACCTTATAATTTCAGAAATGGATTCAGGGCTCACAACCTCCCTATACACCAAATTTCAGCAAAATATGAGAGATGAGGGTGTTAATTTCAATTTTTTTTGGTTGATCTGACAGAGAATGACCCAGCTACCCATTTACAAAAAGGGTAGCAAGGAGGAGGTTGTAAATTATTGGCCTGTTAGTTTAACATCATTGGTAGGATAAGTTCCGCTCTAAGGATAAGGAGCTATTTAAATTGTGTTGAACATAAGTTACTATTGAGCAAATGCTACAGTAACAAAACATATATCAATTGATAGAGCAGAAAAAATGGTGCAAACAGCTATGTATCATTTTGAAAATATTAGAAATAACACAGTTATGACACTATGATGATGTTACGATGCCTATCATAGCTTACACCATTTGGATCTTTTCTGTTTCATGTACTGTTTCTGATTTTGTTGAAAATAAGATACCTATTTAATGTAGGTTAACTGAATGCCTGCTTTGGTCAACTGAATGCCCAGTTAAGTCAACTGAATGCCCAGTTAAGTCAACTGAATGCCCAGTTAAGTCAACTGAATGCCCAGTTAAGTCAACTGAATGCCCAGTTAAGTCAACTGAATGCCCAGTTAAGTCAACTGTATGCCCTTGATGATTGGTTAGGTTAAGTCATGATATTTTCATTAGTTTTAATGAACATATCACAACTTAACCAATCATCAAGGGCATACAGTTGACTTAACTGGGCATTCAGTTAACCTACATTAAATATCTTATTTTCAACAAAATTGGAAACAGTACATGAAGTGGAAAAGATCCAAATGGTGTAAGCTATGATAGGCCTAGTAACATCTTCATAGTGTCATAACTTTGTTATTTTCTAATATTTTTAAAATGATACATAGCTGCTTGCACCATTTTTTCTGCTCTATTGATTGATATATGTTTCGTTACTGTAGTATGTTTCATGGCAATGTGGGTGTCTTGTAAAATTTTACTGTAGAAAATTCTTATAAACTGTATAAGGATCTTAATAGATTAGTTACTTGGGCTATTAAATGGCAAATGGAATTCAATGTTAAAAAATGCAAAGTCGTGCATTTTGGTAGAAATAATGAAAACTTTATTTATGAGATGCAAGGGAACTGGTTGGAGGATGTTAGACAGGAAAGGGATCTTGGCATTATAGTTGGTAGTGATCTAAAATCTTCTAAGCAGTACTTACTACTTAGAGGCTAGAAATAAGACAAATAAAATGTTATTAAGAGGAATGTTAATTACAAGAGTAATTCTATCTGTAAATTATATAATTCTTATGTCACGCCTCACTTAGAATACTGCATTCAATATTGATATACTTGAAGGTGTGCAACGTAGGGCAACCAAGCTTATCCCTAACCTAAGAAGATTGGAATACAGGGATAGATTAAAGGAATGAGGTATGTTTAGTTTTGAGACACATTGTATGAAGGGAGATATGATACAGATGTTCAAAATGTTTTCAGGTTTAGACAATTTAGATGTATACAACTTTTTCTCACTAGAGATGGATGGGATAATTCCTGGACATAATAAGATTTGAAAACAGCCTTGTAAACTCACCAGTAAGACTAAGTGAGATTATAGTGCACTTATTAGTGCTTATTGCTCACCTCTAAATTAGTAATCTTTAATGTTGCTAAGTGTGATCAGTATTTAAAAAGTTTATATATTTATCATATTTGTTTTTGAATTGATTAGCAGTGGTAGAGTTTAGTATAGTAGGGTCATGCTCCTCCAAGTTGTTCCATTGGTTCATAAACCAGACTCTGTACTGAACAGATGCACTCACTGAACACTCCCTGGATTTTTAACTTGTGAACTTGTGGTGTACTGGAAGTGGTGAAATATATTGTATCTGCATAATTTTTATTGTTCTTAATTCATTTTGTGAAAGCAAAGTGGTTTAAAAATAGTAGATTTTAATAATAAGGCATCCTCAGCTTAATTTGTAATAATACATGGGAGTTCATCATAGAACATCGTGGTATGTTGTGGAATGTTCAATACCATTTGGATACGAAATAATACGTGACAATATGTAGTATTGCGTGTATTAGTTTTCGATTCATTAAGAGTTTTAAAATATGTATTGGTTTTTAGTATCTTTTATATAGCCATTTTTTAGGCTTACCTACCTTTAACTTAATTTTAACTTAAATTAAACACCAAACAAGTGGTGGTGATCGGATATGTTAGCTGTGCTCTAGCAAATTGACTTTTACGCTTTTGTATTAATATTATTACATTTGCCCTGTATATTTATTGCTGTTTAGCTTTCAGTTATTATCTAAAAGTATTTATTTACAAGTTCTAAAGGTTTTTGTGTTAAATTTTAGCCGTTGTTGCTATTTAAGGCCGATAATTTAAGTTCTGATACAGACCTAGCTTACCTTATTCTGAGAGCCTAGCCCAGGGGTCCCCAACCCTGTGCCCGCCAACCCTTTTGGTGGTGCCCGCCACTGACTGACTACGATTGATAAGTTTTTATTTAAATTTTTAATAAAATGTTAAGTATGTTACATATTTTGAATATTTAGTTACTAAATATTTTAAATATGTAACATACTTAACATTTTATTAAATTTTAGTAGTTAATTACAGAAACAGATGCTCATTTATTTGAAAATAATTATTTCTTTATAAATAAATTAAGTTATCATTTTGATAATTTTTCTAAGATTCTTAGTTAGCCCATACTTATTTTTTTTTTGTGTATTATGTTCATTATTAAGTCCAACTATAAATTTGCCTTGAAAAAGTAAATGGTGCCCGCCGCACTACCGGTAGTCTTGACTGTGCTCTTCGGCAAAAAAAGGTTGGGGACCCCTGGCCTAGCCTAATCACAAGCAATTCATTCTCTTTGAACTCAAATGTTGAACTTAGGTTAAATCTTGTGTAGTAATCTTTGCTATTGGTAATCGGACATGCCTAGAATTGCTTGTTAAGAAAAAGTTCAAATTATTTATTACTGAAACCAGGAGTGTGGTGTTGAAAATTTTTTCCAGGGCTGCAGTTGAGGTTGATCCTACATTTTGGAATTGTTTTTTGACTGGCTTAAGATCACTCCAGTGTTACCTGTACTTGTTTGTACAGGCCTAGCTTAGCTTATTCTGATAGCCTAGCCTAACCACAAGGTAAGAATCCCACTTGACCTAACCTGAGTAACTATTTTTATATAACTTGATAGTATCAAAGTTGGTGAGTCAACAAAATCTTTAAGTCTAGGACCTAACTGTGACAAACAAGGATAGAGCAGTAGCTTGTGATAAATATAATGACTGGTACTATGCCAGTTGTATTAAGTTGCCCAATGATATCTATAAAGGCCTGGATACTGCAGTTACACAAAATATAAAATTAATGTGGTTTTGCAATAACTATAGCATAGAAGTTGAGAATTTCATTGCTAATCTAAGGCCCTTGCCAAAGCCTAAAGTTGAGCCTAAATTTAGTGAAGTAGCAGTTCAAGTAAACTTAAATGTCCCTATACCTCATTGTGAGCCCAGGCCTAGACATCCTCAGACAATTTCTGAAAATGATGAGTGGACTAAACCTAGGTAAACCTGGAAAGCTAGAATTCAAGAGCCAAGAAAAAGTGTCCTTATAGAACTAACTAATCAGTTTCATGCTTTCTCGCTGGTCCAGGATCAAGATGAGAAAGCAATAATAATCCAGACTCATATAAACCTAGGCACTCTAAAGCTATAGGTGTGTTTGAACCAGCATCCATTATAGGTGACTCTTAAGTGAAGGGCCTAGGATCTAAATTACCTAGAGGTAGCATAGCTTACTGTTATCCAGGTGCAGGGATAAATAGAATTAGTAATAAAATTATAGAAAAAGGATCTGGTATTGACCTAACTGTACCAAAGAATATGGTTATACATGTAGGTGGAAATGATAGAAAGGGTAAGCACTCCAAAGAAATCATGGAGTCATATAAACAGCTATTAACGAAGTTAAAGGAACAGAGACCTAACCTTAAAACATCTATCACAGGTATAATTCCCAGGATACATGAGAATAATAAGTAGTACTCACAAGCACTATATAAATAGTAGGCTTAAGACACTATGTCAGAGCATGGAAATTACATATATCGAACTGTGGAATAAATTTTACAAAAAAAGAGAGTTCCATAACAGAGATGGAATTCACCTTAATAGTAAAAGGACTGATTTACTATCAAAGATTGTATCATATAATTGACTAAAAACCAAAGGAATAGGCCAAATTAGTACAAATACCAATACTCTTGATAACAATAAACTAATAAAAAATATAATTAAAACTCAAAAGAAAAAGGTCAACAAAGAAAGTAAGAGAGATGCAAATAATATACCATCACAGAACAAGAACCAGACTAAATTACAAGCAAAATATTCCAAGGATTCTTTGTCATTTTTCTATGTAAATGCAAGAAGTATCCGAGATAAAATAAATTAATTCAAGGCATACATAGGTATTGAAAATCCTGATGTTATGATTGTCACTGAAACTTGGACAAAATTCAGTACGATACCAAATAGTCCATTTAATGAAAGAGAGAATACCATTACTTATGAAATTGATGGCTATGAACTTTTTTATTATGAACGTAAATATTCAGAGGGTGGCAGAGTATTTATTTATGCCAAGACAAATCTGAATCCAGTTGAAGTTACCTCTGTTAAAGAAGAAATAGTTGAATCTGTATGGATAGATATTGGGCATAAAAATGCCAGGAAAATCAGGATAGGGGGTATCTATAGTCCACCTGAGGGATGTTCAGTTGGAGGAATCCCCAAAAGTAAAGAAAATAAGTATGTAGAAAATAAACTTATTGATGAAATAAATAAAGCAATGACAAGCAATATTATTATTGTTGGAGATTTCAATTATAGGCATATAGATGGGAAAATATTACAAACACCAGAAAGTAATGAGAGATTCTTAGACTGTATAATTGAGAATGGTTTAACCCAGTTAGTAAAGGAGCCAACCAGGGCTGATGCCAATCTAGATTTAATTCTAACAAATAATCCAGATACCTTCCAGAATATCTCAGTTTCAGAAACACTAGGTTCAGGTGATCATTGTATCCTTCGGTTTAATATTGTTTGTAATTCAAGACCTAGTGAAAATAAAGTAGAAATCCCAGATTTTAAAAGAGGAAATATAAATGGACTAGTAAATGATCTGTGTCTAATAAATTGGACAGATATTCTACAGCCTGAACAGACAGTAATTAGTATGTGGGAAAAATTTAAAAGTATAATAATGAACATACAAAGGAAGCATATCCCACAGTGTAAAATCAGAACTGGAAAAAATAAAAAACAACCTTGGATAAACTGCAATGTAAAAAGAGCAATCAGAGAAAAAACAAAAGCATTTCATAAACTCAAAAGAACTAAAAATGGCACAGACTCTGAAATATATAAAAGTAAAAGAAGCATTTGCAAGAAAGCAATCAGAGATAGCAAACGAGACCTGAAAAAAAGCCTAGCCAAGAATTCAAAAAACAATCCTAAGAAGTTTTTCAGTCACTTCAATTTGAAAAGTAGAGTGAAAAAGAAAATTGGCCCCCTCCATATAGATGATAAAACTATAGATGATGATCTTGAAATAACTGAAGAACTAAACAAATACTTCTCATCAGTATTCACAAATGAAAATTTAAATAATATTCCTGATCTTATACTACCAGGACAAGATAGAGAAATAAATGAATTAAGGGTAACAAAACTAGATATCCTAAAAGCAATAGATAAATTAAAAATGGAAAAATCTCCAGAGCCAGATGAAATGCATCCAATAGTCATAAAAGTTGCCAAAAAGAATATAGCACAGGCACTAGAAATTATTTTTAATAAATCATTGATATGTAATGAAATTCCAGAGGATTGGAAGAAAGCAAATGTGGCTCCAATCTTTAAAAAAGGAAATAGAAACTTGGCAAAACACTACAGACCCATCAGCCTCACCTCCATTATTTGCAAATTACTCGAAAGTATCATTAGAGGTAAAGTTACTGAGTTAGAGCCCATGGTATAAGAGGTTATATAGCTGACTGGATAGAAGAATGGCTGAGAAACAGAAAACAGAGAGTTCATCTAAATGGAAATAAGTCTACTTGGAGACCCGTATTGAGTGGAGACCCACAGGGGTCTGTGCTGAAACCTCTGCTTTTTGTTGTCTATATAAATGATCTAGAGAAGGGCCTATCATGATGTAAAACCTCAAAATTTGCTGATGATACAAAATTAGGCCATAATGTTGTCAGTAGCAGGAGCAATGACAATACAAAAAGACTTAGACAGAGTGACAGCCTGGGCAGACAAGTGGGAGATGAGATTTAATGTTGATAAGTGCAAGGTTATGCATATTGGGCCAAAAAATCCAGAATTTGAATACAAAATGAATGGAATTTGGATTAAAAATGATGATAAAGAGAAAGACTTGGGTGTCACTGTGACTAATGAACTTAAACCCTGAAATCACTGTATGGAAATCAGAAATAAAGCAAATGCTAGACTCAATCTCATGCAGACACACATTGAATACAAATCACCCAATATTATAAAGCAACTATACATTTCATATGTGAGACCCCTCCTCAAATACTGTATCCAATTTTTAATAGTCCCTATTTGATACAAGATATTGAAAAACTGGAAAGAGCACAGAAGCAAGCAACAAGAATGATCCCATCTCTAAGACAATTGACATATAAGGAAAGACTGGCGTATCTAAACATGTTCTCATTAAAAAGGAGGAGGTTAAGGGGTGATATGATAGAGGTGTATAAAATGATAAAAGGGTTGGATAAGGTAGATTTTGATTCTCTTTTCATTAAAGATCACAATAACCAGACTAGAGGTCATAGTATGAAATTATTTAAGCCAAGATGTAGAAAACATAGTTTTACAAACAGAGTAATTAAGTTTTGGAACAGTCTGACTTTTTTTTTTTTTTTAAATTTTGAATAACCTTTATTAATAATAAAATAAATACAGTAGTCTTTTTACAATTTACAATTTTTTTACAATGACATAAGGCCCTTAAGCTTTAGGCTTTACTGGGCTCTTATTAAAAATAAGCAGCTAGCTGTTATAAATTAATAATAATAAATAAATAAATAAGTAAATAAGTATTATTAATAGTTAAAACCTGTATTTCAATATTAAACAATATTAATGGACAATATTAAACATTATTAGTGGACATTAATCCAAGATTTTTGTTAGTATCCCATTATTAATCGGGATTTCAACTTGGTTTTAAACAAATTTACATTCACAATATTTTTTATATCAGCATGCAAGTCATTCCATAGGTTCAATCCAATGAAAATGGGTAGTTTTTGAGATGAAGACAATCTAAATTGAGGTATTTTTTTTTTTTTTTAAGTTCGGGAAGAACCGATTCGCCTCTATTTAAAAGGGCATATCTCAGCGGAAAAACAAAGAAAAAGTGAGAGGAAAGACAGAGGAAAAAGAAAGGGTGGAGGGGACAGTCGAAGTGGAAAAAGACCAAGGATGAGAAAGACTGCAGGGTCGAGCCCCATCATCCTTGGGTGCTAGGGCTGGGAGGGCGCACGTGAAACCTCCAGGAACAAGCACGTACAAACGAGCACAAAGAGCACTCAAGAGCACGAGCTTAGAACCCCCTTGCGGGGCTAAATTGAGGTATAACAAGCTTTGATCTATTTCTGGTCTGATACAAGTGGATTTCTTGATGAGTTACAAAATATCTATTAACCCATTGCAAATTAATGATTTTGCTCTTACACTTGTAAATAAAAATAAAATGTGCCAGTTTGGTTATCATTGAGCTTTAGTAGGTTTAGCTCTTTAAATAATGCACTAGAGTGATCAAGGAAATCACCATCAGATAATAACCTTATTGCTCATTTTTGAATGACAAAGATACCATTTAATGCGTTGTTAGCGGAGCTTCCCCAAACAAGGGTGCAGTATGTTATATAAGGAAGAACAAGAGTATGATAAAGAGTCAATAAAACTTGTCTAGGGACTACATTTCTAAGTTTAAACATTATAGCAACGCTCCTTGAAATCTTTTTCGCGATATAATTTACATGATCACTCCATTGCAAATTCCTATCTAGCATTACACCAGCATTACTTCAGATACACTTGATTCTTTCAAAAGAAGGTTGGATAGTTTGATGTCTGCAAGGGACATCTGGTGATAGTGTTTGAGCCCATTTTTATTGCATGAATGGTACTAGTTTATTTCATATATATTATGTGCACTTAGGTGATAGCTCCCACAGCTCAAAATAAGTGTTGTGGGATATAGGGAGGCAGCATCTTGGGTTAGGGGATACTCTCTGGGTGCTGGTTAAGTGTGCGGTCTACCTAGCTTTTAGTTAGCCTTATAAGGCTAACTAATGAAACTATCACGACTTAACCTAACCAATCATCAAGGGCGTACAGTTGACCTAACGATTGGTTAGGTTAAGTCGTGATATTTTCGTTAGTTAGCCTTATAAGGCTAACTAAAAGCTAGGTAGACCGCACACTTAACCAGCACCTACTCTCTGTCCTTACACACCCCATTTAAAGAGATTCCTCTGCCGAGTGGTGCCCCCCATAGCACTGTGAGGTATTGAAAAACTCATGCTCTTCACTTGCCCCCAAACACCTTTAAATGGGAGACCCAAAATGGGTGCACACACACTTCTACATTACTGTACAGTCTTTACAGCCACACCTACACTTTTCCTCCTAAGTACTGTGTATATATATTATAATGTATATGGTTGTAAATTGTGACTTGGTCTGCAATTGAAATAGTAGCCTATTATGACTTTGATCCTGGGTCATTCTCTGTCAGATCAACCAGTGCCTAACACCCTCATCTCTCAGATTTTGCTGAAATTTGGTGTATAGGGAGTTTGTGGGCCCTGAATCCATTTCTGAAATTATAAGGTCAATCCGACCAACGGTTCAAGAGATATGACCTCGGGAAATTTGAGGTCACTTGCGAGGTCACTAACATTTGGCGACCCATAACTTGGGTAATAATGGTCACAATTATATAAAAGTATATATATTTAGAATCAGAAAATGACAAGGAATCCAAATATGCAAGTTTTAGAACAAGGTTGAAAAATAAAAAAGTTACACTGTAACCAAAATTTGAGGTCACGATTTGACCTCTGGGGTATCAAATGAGAATTTTTTTTTTAAATGTAAAAAATGAAGGCATAGGCATTGGCTATTAGAATCAGCAAAAAAAGTTTGTTTATGTTAGTATTTTTCATGTAACTAACATATAAGTGAACACCATATTCATAAGTTGTGCGTCAATTCTACCTATTTTTTCACACTTAAGCTCATAATTTGACCTATAGAAATTAAAATTACATTTTTTTATAGATATAAAAACAAAGGCTCTCATCAATTTCTTTTTGTGGAAAAATGTATTGAATTCTGCTGCCTCCTCTTAGGGTAGGACAACTCATTACAGTTAATATATGATGTCCTGGCACTGCACATGAATCCTTGTTTGATGGATAATAATATGCACTTGATCCTGATGACCCAGAGGGATGTAGAAAGTTCACAGTGAAATCATCAAACTCTTCACAATATTCCTCCACAATTCCATACCAAACTTGCATGTCATAAATGCAGCCAACATACTCCTGGTTTGACACATTTTAGGTTACCAAGCATTGCAGGTGTATAGGGAGTTTGTGGGCCCTGAATCCATTTCTGAAATTATAAGGTCAATCCGACCAACGATTCAAGAGATATGACCTCGGGAAATTTGAGGTCACTTGCGAGGTCACTAACATTTGGTGACCCATAACTTGGGTAATAATGGTCACAATTATATAAAAGTATATATATTTAGAATCAGAAAACGACAAGGAATCCAAATATGCAAGTTTTAGAACTCTAGGTTGAAAAATAAAAAAGTTACACTGTAACCAAAATTTGAGGTCACGATTTGACCTCTGGGGTATCAAATGAGAATTTTTTTTTTAAATGTAAAAAATGAAGGCATAGGCATTGGCTATTAGAATCAGCAAAAAAAAGTTTGTTTGTTAGTATTTTTCATGTAACTAACATATAAGTGAACCCATATTCATAAGTTGTGCGTCAATTCTACCTATTTTTTCACACTTAAGCTCATAATTTGACCTATAGAAATTAAAATTACATTTTTTTATAGATATAAAAACAAAGGCAAAAAATGTAAATTGTATTTCACTGCTAATCTACACTGGCAATAATAGTTATAATAGTGAAAGGGGAAGACCTACTTAGAGGATTCATGTGCTAGCCTAATACAATTTTTGCATGCTCGATGCTCTCATCAATTTCTTTTTGTGGGAAAAATGTATTGAATTCTGCTGCCTCCTCTTAGGGTAGGACAACTCATTACAGTTAATATATGATGTCCTGGCACTGCACATGAATCCTTGTTTGATGGATAATAATATGCACTTGATCCTGATGACCCAGAGGGATGTAGAAAGTTCACAGTGAAATCATCAAACTCTTCACAATATTCCTCCACAATTCCATACCAAACTTGCATGTCATAAATGCAGCCAACATACTCTCTAGTTTGACACCATTTTAGGTTACCAAGCATTGCAGGTTCATTAGTAAAATGACTTTTTCTATTCTTTTCTTTTCTCCAATGCCACTTGAAATGGATACACCATCAGTTCTTCCTTGTTTAGGGGAACAAATCTATGATATTTCTGAGTTCCAGGAATAGCCCTACTATCCTTGAATCGATGTTCCAACCGTTCTTCTGCATCTTTCAAATCAGCTGTAGTTACAAAGAAAAAATTTATCTTCTTGCTCAAGTTTTCTTCACAAAACTGAAACATGTGTTCTGGTGTAAGAATTTGCCTCTCTGTAGTTCTCTGCAAACTGGCACGAGCAGTAGGCTCTTTTCACTGTTCCTCCAATCCCATCATATGCATTTTTGCCATGGGATGTAGCAAAGAAGTGCCATTCACAAGACAGACCAAAATCCTCTCATGGTAACAGAGATTTGTGAAGTTGTATCTGTTCTTATATTGGCCAGCACATCCATCTGAGAAATAGTGCACCTTCTTCAATTGTGGGCATCTGAATTTAACATATGTCATAAGCTTCAATATGAATGAGTAAACCATTATAGTGTTGTGTTTTAGTGATGCAGATAAGAAACAGACACTAAAATGGCTAAGTTCCTGTCTGCAGATGATCTATAATAGATGACAAAAAGGTGGTGAACTGTACACGTGAATTGTCCCAGTGAAACCCTTGGGCAGCATCCTGGACAATGAAAGAAAATTCTCAGAGAAATCACCTACTATAACTACCTCGCTCTGAGGTGGATAGTGTTTCTTTCAACTGCTTGAAGTACTGTGATTGTTGCTGAGCAACAAAGTGATGACGAACCCATGCGGGATATTTTCATGCTTAGGGATGATAAGTATTCATGAAGTGGATCCCCCTTATCAACCATTGTACAACGGTCAACAGTCACCCATTGCTTGTAAGATATTTCATTTGGAGCTGATTTCACACTGTCAAGTAACTCAAGAAAATCCAGGACACCCTCTTCTCTTGGGCAATCATTGCAAAGTTGCATCATGCAAGTCTCTCTTTCTGTACTGCAGACACTGTAATCATAAGATCCTTGTATGAAAGACCTCTTTCTCCCAATGCAGCCAGCTGCAATTTTTGGATTTTGATGGTATGTGCAGACACCAGACAGAATGAGTCCCACCACTACGGCAAGCACACAATATGATGGCCGTAATTTTGCAAATGTGGAAAATCCTATTTTGGGATTCTTTTCATCATTTTATATAGTTCAAACATCTCTCTTAAATTCCCGAGGACAATCGTTTTGCACCTTCATTGCACCTTCAGCACTGATAACTTCACGCAATCCTTTGGCCAGGACACATACGACTAACCTCTTCTGACTCATAGAATCTCTCACTATATCTTTGTGTTCTTCAGATATCACTTTTCCTTTGCTCATTAGTGGAATCTTCGGAAGGATTCCATGTTCTGATTTAAGTGAACGGCTTCTTTGACCATGTATGTTGTAGTTTGAAAGAAACTAGCTTTTTTTTCAATTGTGTATGGTGAGAGTGTCAATATTTGTAGTTGTGATGGTGACATTTGCTCTCCAGGAATGACTGTTTCAATTCATTCATTAATTTGTCTAGATGTTTTTTCAGATTTAGTTTCAGGTTTTGAAGTATCACTTACCTCCTCGGTAATTTGAACACCATAACTGAGTTCTAGCCTCTCCTTCAGGTGTTTCTGAGCAGATGAAGCTTACCACGAGCCTTGCGCTTTTTCTGGCTTAATGACAGCCCTTCTGAAAAGAACAGAAAAAAGGTTTCACACACCTGAATATTAGTAATTAAATATTAATTATAGTGCCTTAAATGCTATATAATTGGCTATATAGTAGATCAAACAGACCTGTAGTAAGCTATAAGTTATTATATTAATTTATTACTTACTTTTTTTTAACTGGTGTTTGGTCCAGAAATGCTAGAAAATGGTTCAACTGAAGTTGAAGGATTTTCCTTTATCAAGCAATCACTGTCATGTCCAGATCTTTGAATTGAAGAGATGTTACTCAAGCCACTGATAGTAGATGATTCATTTGAATCCTGCTCAGACTCATTGTTTTCAGTGGGTACTAAGTATAGTGGGGTTTTTCATTATCAGTGTCCAGCAGTTCACACACAACAATGAGATCTTTTTTCACTCTTCCAGCACATTTTTCAACAAGTACATCAGTCACTTTTCTAAGATGATTGTTATGCGTTTCTTGTGTTTTTGAATAGGGTCCTGGCAGTATTTCAAGTGCCGAACCATTGTATTTTGATCTGTAAAGATATAGGATTTACAATTAGGTAATATATATTTTTTAGAAAATATATAGCTATACACACTTAATATTTTAGGCCTTGATAGTCTCTGAGGGCTCATTAAAACACCATACCCACCAGCCACCCACAGTGCTGGCTGGAACTGTACTAACCTGTAGACAAGGAATTTTGCAACTATCTGTGTTGATTCTGCACTTAGACAAGTAGCAACATGTTTCAACAGGTTTGTTTGGGCTACATGTGAGCTTAGTCTTCCCCGTTCACTATTAGAACTATTATTGCCAGTGTAGATTAGCAGTGAAATACAATTTTATTAAATTCTTGGAGCTTGAGGTCAAATTGATAGCTAAGATAATAAAAAATTCCTTGAAATGACAAGCAATTTATAAATATGTTCACTTATAAGTTAGTTACATGAAAAGTACCAACATAAACAAACTTTTTATGATTGTTTCTATTAGTCAAAGAACTCTGACTTTGTTTTTTATATCTATACAAAAATGTAATTTTAATTTCTATAGGTCAAATTATGAGCTTAAGTGTGAAAAAAATAGGTAGAATTGACGCACACTTAGAATATGGTGTTCACTTATTATGTTAGTTACATGAAAAATACTAACATAAACAAACTTTTTTTTGCTGATTTCTAATAGCCAATGCCTATGCCTTCATTTTTTTACATTTAAAAAAAAATTCTCATTTGATACCCCAGAGGTCAAATCGTGACCTCAAATTTTGGTTACAGTGTAACTTTTTTATTTTTTAACCTAGAGTTCTAAAACCTGCATATTTGGATTCCTTGTCGTTATTGATTCTAAATATATATACTTTTATATAATTATGACAATTATTACCCAAGGTATGGCTCGCCAAATGTTAGTAACCTCGCGAGGACCTCAAATTGCCCGAGGTCATATCTCTTGAACCGTTGGTCGGATTGACCTTATAATTTCAGAAATGGATTCAGGGCTCACAAACTCCCTATAAACCAAATTTCAGCAAAATATGAGAGATGAGGGTGTTAATTTCAATTTTTTTTGGTTGATCTGACAGAGAATGACCCAGCTACTACATTTGCTTTTTTCCATTCATCTGATACTTCTGCATAATTAATTGACCTCGCAAACAAAATAGTTCGTGCCTCAGATAAGCTTTCCTTCCCTTCTCTGAGAATCCTAGCAAATATATGATCAGGTCCAGAAGCTTTATTTGACTTCAGTGTATGAATCACTTGCCTAACATCATCCTTCCTTATATGAATATGATCAAGAATGCCTGAATTTACAGGATCTAAAGAATTAAAATCAAAGTTATTTAAATTTTCTTCAGTGAAAACAGAGCTAAAATAATCATTAAAAATATCAACAATATCCTGATCTTTTTTGAATATCCTATCATGTTCTATTGGTCCAATCCTATCATGTTTTATATTTATAAAAACTACAGAATTTCTTTGAATCTTTATTGCTATTTCTAGCTAGATTTATTTCACTATGCCTTTTGCTCTTCCTAATCAAGCTATTTGGCTTATTTCTTAACTGCCTATAACACTGACCAACAAAATCAAAATTTTTTTTCTCATCAAAGATGAATACACACTTTTCTAGACCAGTTTTGTACACTGATTCCAAATCTGTTTTCTGTTTTCTCTAGCTTATCTAGTTATCAGAATATGACGTGTTAATTTCAGCACAATTTATCATAAAAGTACAACTTCGTTCCTAAAAAAAAATGTACACCAACCAAAAAATGTTGCACGTATGATTTTCTTTTGTAAACCTTCTCCAGATCATTGCGGTACAACATCCAGCACTAGTCTGCCAGCATACTTTCATTTCAGAAACCTTGGTAGCAATTTTCCATTGTAAATGCAAAAAAAAAATTCACTTTTTCTACGTGAAAGTCACTATGATAATAAAAACCCACTCTAATAGACAGAGTTTATTTCCACAACAGTTTCGATGCCCACTAGCACCTCTTCGGGTGGATACAGAAAAATGAATTCATTTTTCTGTATCCACCCAAAGAGGATGCTAGTGGGCATCGAAACTGTTGTGGAAATAAACTCTGTCTATTTAGAGTGGGTTTTTATTATCATAATTTTCCATTGACTGGATGTCTTGATGGAAGCATTCCCCCTGTTTGTCACTCACCATGCCAAGGTTTTCAGGAAAGAAATCTAGATGTGAATGTCAAAAATGTATTTTCAAGGACATGTGACAGCCCATTTTTTGATATGCATCAAGCAGTTTCTAAACTCCATCTTTGTATGCAGGAGACTTGTGGTTACCCAAGAAGTTTCCACAAATTCATTTGAAAGCCTGCCATGCTTTTAGTTCTAAGGCATTGAGGCTTTCTTCAAAGCCTTCATCCTACAGAACCTCCCTGATTTGGGACCCTACAAAGATTCCCTCCTTCAACTTTGTGGCACTGATGTTTGTAAATTTCTCAACAAGGTATCATAACCTAGGGATGTACTGATATATCAGTATCGGTGATATTGGTAGATTTTCAAAAATATCAGTACCTATTGGCTGATATTTCAAAAGTACGATTTTTCCAAAATTATGAATAAAAGACTATTTAAAGGATGAAATTTCCAATTTTTATTGCTTTATCACTTCACATAACTTATTTTTTCACAAGGGTTAAGTTCTCGTGTAATAATAGCAGCTGCTCTGTATGTTCAGGAGAGAGCCAATTTCTAGCAGACTGGCAATGTTTCCTCCAATACTGAACATGCATTTAGTTGCAACTGTTGTTGATGGTGCTCCCAAATATCTCTGAGCTAAGTTCCCCAAAAAACTCATTTACTAAGGCCAACATAGGCCCACAGTCCAATTGTATAACAAACAAAACTATGACATCTAATGCAGTGTTGCCATCTTTAATGAAAAGGATTATTGCTTTATTGCCAAATTTTCAACACAGAAAATAAATTGTGAATATATTACAAAAATATGACAAACTAATAAACCCAAGCTGGATATCGGTATTGGTTATTGGCCGATACTGTTTTTAATTACTGGTATTGGTTAAAAAGCGATATCGGTACATCCCTATCAAAATCCTCTCGAATGGATCTACAACTTCCTCAGAGAACGTTTGCAGGTCGTCAAAATTCAAGGTATATCATCATCAGAATCGGAAGTACGCAGCTCAGTACCACAAGGGACAGTACTGGCTCCACTCCTGTTCATTATCATGCTAACAGACATAGACAGTGGAGTAAACAGCAACAGTATAGTAACATCCTTTGCAGATGATACAAAGATCAGCAGAAAAATCAGCGATGTACATGATGTGGATGCCTTGCAGAAGGACACAAAGAAAATACACAAAATGGTCAGAAAACAACAACATGCCATTTAACACTGAGAAATTTCAGCTCCTGAGATATGGTAGAAAAGAAGAACTTAAACAGACTGCATATTATGCTCCAGACAGGAAATTCAGAGAAGCACGAAAGCGATTGATCGGGATAATAATGACAGATGATGCAAAATTCAAAACACAAAATCAGATAGCGATAAATAAAGTAGAGAGAGTCGCCGGACAGGTACTAAGAACCAGAGGTGGGGAGTCGGCCAAAAAAATTCTGACTCCTGACTCCTGACTCTTGAGTCAGTTTTTTGAAACTAACTCCTGACTCCCTGCAATAATTCTATACACTACAGTATTATAGCTGTAGCATTAACCTAATCCTCTTTTCCTATTGGAGAGGGTTAGGGGTCCAAATCTGTATATGTAAGACCTAAGAAGGCCCTCAAACAGAGTCGGGTGAGATGAGCAGACTATCACAAGCCTCTCAACCCTATGACAGAGGCATTGCACTTAGCTTTAAAGATACACCCTAAGGTACTAAAGGATTTAGCAGAATAAATAATAAATCTCAGTCTTAATTAAATTTTATTTTGCTTGATATGTAGATATAAAAATAAATAAATCTTTATAGCAACTAAAATAATTTCTTTCCAATAAATTCCTTTTGAAAATAAAATACATATATAGTCTATCTAATTTAAACCAAATGAAATTGGCCAGAGCTTCAATATAAAAAATAGTTTACTAAATAATATATTTTTTATTAACATATTATAAAGTTAAATATGGATAATAATATTGAAGTTTTAAAATCATTATCTGATAAATTTTGAATCAGTTCAAGAAAAAAAAGTTTGGCAAAAATATACAAATCATTTAAGAGTTGGGAGTCATTTATTTTTACCAACTCCGACTCCCGACTCCTCTGAAAAACTCAAAAAAGGGCCAACTCCCGACTCCTAACTCCCGACTCCTAACTCCCGACTCCTAACTCCCGACTCCTAACTCCCGACTCCTAACTCCCGACTCCTAACTCCCGACTCCTAACTCCCGACTCCTAACTCCCGACTCCTAACTCCCGACTCCTAACTCCCGACTCCTAACTCCCGACTCCTAACTCCCGACTCCTAACTCCCGACTCCTAACTCCCGACTCCTAACTCCCGACTCCTAACTCCCGACTCCTAACTCCCGACTCCTAACTCCGACTCCTAACTCCCGACTCCTAACTCCCGACTCCTAACTCCCGACTCCTAACTCCCGACTCCTAACTCCCGACTCCTAACTCCCGACTCCTAACTCCGACTCCTAACTCCCGACTCCTAACTCCCGACTCCTAACTCCGACTCCTAACTCCCGACTCCTAACTCCCGACTCCTAACTCCCGACTCCTAACTCCCGACTCCTAACTCCCGACTCCTAACTCCCGACTCCTAACTCCCGACTCCTAACTCCCGACTCCTAACTCCCGACTCCTAACTCCCGACTCCTAACTCCCGACTCCTAACTCCCGACTCCTAACTCCCGACTCCTAACTCCCGACTCCTAACTCCCGACTCCTAACTCCCGACTCCTAACTCCCGACTCCTAACTCCCGACTCCTAACTCCCGACTCCTAACTCCCGACTCCTAACTCCCGACTCCTAACTCCCGACTCCTAACTCCCGACTCCTAACTCCCGACTCCTAACTCCCGACTCCTAACTCCCGACTCCTAACTCCCGACTCCTAACTCCCGACTCCTAACTCCCGACTCCTAACTCCCGACTCCTAACTCCCGACTCCTAACTCCCGACTCCTAACTCCCGACTCCTAACTCCCGACTCCTAACTCCCGACTCCTAACTCCCGACTCCTAACTCCCGACTCCTAACTCCCGACTCCTAACTCCCGACTCCTAACTCCCGACTCCTAACTCCCGACTCCTAACTCCCGACTCCTAACTCCCGACTCCTAACTCCCGACTCCTAACTCCCGACTCCTAACTCCCGACTCCTAACTCCCGACTCCTAACTCCCGACTCCTAACTCCCGACTCCTAACTCCCGACTCCTAACTCCCGACTCCTAACTCCCGACTCCTAACTCCCGACTCCTAACTCCCGACTCCTAACTCCCGACTCCTAACTCCCGACTCCTAACTCCGACTCCTAACTCCCGACTCCTAACTCCCGACTCCTAACTCCCGACTCCTAACTCCCGACTCCTAACTCCCGACTCCTGACTCCCGACTCCTGACTCCCGACTCCTGACTCCCGACTCCTGACTCCCGACTCCTGACTCCCGACTCCTGACTCCCGACTCCTGACTCCCGACTCCCGACTCCCGACTCCCGACTCCCGACTCCCGACTCCCGACTCCTAACTCCCGACTCCTGACTCCCGACTCCCGACTCCCGACTCCCGACTCCCCACCTCTGCTAAGAACATTCAGTAGAAGGGACAGGACAGTAATGATTCCCCTGCTAAAAACACTGATTATACCAAAACTTGAATACTGCTCAGTTCTGATGTCCCCATATAAAAAGGAAGAAACTAATAAACTAGAAGAAATGCAAAGGCATTTCACAGCCAAGATTGATGGATGCAAAGAACTAAACTACTGGGAAAGACTATGTAAACTAAATCTGTACTCCCTGGAAAGAAGAAGAAGAGAGGTACACCATAATCTACATATGGAAAATGATCGAAAAACTGGTACCAAACCTAAAACTAAACCCAATTACCATTCAAACAACACTGGAAAATAGGAAAGGCAGAATGTGTAGTGTTCCCAAATTAAAGGCCCAGCAAGGGACCTCCTCAACTCTGAATGAAAATAGCTTGGTTGTCAGGGGGCCAAGACTTTTCAACCAGCTTCCAAAGGACCTCAGAAATGTAACGGGGGTCAAAGTTGAAGTCTTCAAGAGAAGACTGGATGCCTGGCTCAGGATGGTACCAGATGAGCCGGGCGTGCCTGGCTATGTATGGTGGAGAGTGCAAGAAAGCAACTCGCTCCTCCATCAAGCCAGACCTAGAGGCGGGGCCACCAGCTTGACCTCCGTGTGAAGAGAGACCATCGCATGAAACAACATAAGGTTCATAAGGTATAAGGTAAGGTACCCCTCACTTTCACAAAATTTTTCATTCAGCTGAGCTTAATGTGGAGAGGTGGCAGGAAAATCATCTTTGGATCAACTAAAGGAACATACTGGACACTGCCAGTTTCTGGCTTGTATGTGCTTCTTTGATGCCAGTCACATCTGATGTACGGTAATAATCCACAGTAGCACACCTGTCCCATAGGCATAGAAAACAACAGTATTTCATGAACCCTCCTTACATGCCCATTAACATACCAATGACTTTGAGATCACTACAGATATTCCATTGATGAGTGCTGTATTGGATTGCTTTTAGTAGTATATTCAATTTAGTGTGGACCAAAATGGGGGGTAAATTTAATACTCCCTTGAAGAGACCTGGAGCGTACCATCATGCAAGATGGATGGCAAAAGGAATTTATGCATTTAAGCTTTTTCTTCTCCAAAATCAATTTAAGATGACTAAAAAAGAACTTGATGCAATAACAGAAATTTGTTTATTTGTTGCATTGGTATACACAAAATCTTGGGCAAAAGCTTCTCAACCAGAGGAAGCCCCAAATGTTGATCTTAAATTTTTGCAAGATCTTGCAATAATGGAGGAAAATTCTTTGATATCAAGTGTTATCAAGCAAGCCCAAAATGCCATTAAACGACATCTGTGGTACCTCTCAGAAACACTTGTTGGATTAAGCTTCTTTGACAAAAGCATATCCCTTGAAGAAAAGGAGCAAATGCGAAATAATATCAAAATGCCTCCAAGAAATAAGGGACTGAAACGTTTAGAAGCAAAGGTAACCCTAGCTTCTTTTAAAGAAAAAAGGACTTCTGATTTTGTTACTTCAAGGACTAAATCTCTTTTTGATGCTCTACATCTCAATTCTCTCTTCACTGAAAATTCTGCATCAACATGGGGAATAGATCCTGAGTACCAAAGAGGCTGTGCTAGAGTTCGTGCCCTTAGAGTGACAAATGACACAGCTGAGCGGGGTGTTGCATTGATTGAAAAATTTAATCAAGCAGTGACAACTAAAGAAGAGGACAAACAATACCTGCTCAAAACAGTTTTCAAGAATCGTAAAGAATTTCCAACAAAAAATAAAGCAGAACTTATGAAAATGAGGAAAAACTAATTTTTTCAGCATTAAAAGGAAAAGTACAATTTTCTCGGGACCCCTAAAACTTGATGTAGAGGTTTCAAATTTTGTAATTTGATTAAGGTAAGCAAAAGGAATAACATTACTCATGTGGAACAAAGATTTTTAAACCTTCATTTTTTTGGTCCACACTAATATTCATGTTATTGTACATCTTCAGATGAATGGAGTGGGTGATTGGGATGGATGGCTTCAAGTTCACATTATGCAGGAGAACCACTTTCAAGCTTTGCTGTGAGGAATTAATGAAGAGGCACCAC
This sequence comes from Bathynomus jamesi, assembly GCA_023014485.1. Classification (NCBI taxonomy): domain Eukaryota; kingdom Metazoa; phylum Arthropoda; class Malacostraca; order Isopoda; family Cirolanidae; genus Bathynomus; species Bathynomus jamesi. Next base: position 940,899 of record JAJOZX010000154.1, read on the forward strand.
ACAAATGGTGTGTGTGCCTGTGACAAGTTCTCTAAAAGTCTATTGATATCATGGCAATAGCAATGTGGACTGTCTACTGTAAAGAATGTTGCCAAATCATGGTTTCATTTTTGATAGTGACACACACGGACATTCTTCTCAAGTAAGTGTTTCTACTTGAGTCTCGAGGAGAGAAGTTCTGATTTCTCTTTGGAGAGGGTTAGGTCTCTAATGAGGTCATTCAACTTGTTTTGGGTAAGCCTCTCCAGCTCTGATTCGTCAGGTGTGTAGTAAAGATCGGGCAAAGGTCCTGCATCTCCCCCAATTGCACCTTTGTTGGATTCCCTTTCATCTTCTAAAGAATCAAGTCCATGCTGTGGAAGTACTGTACTGGAATTGGCATTGTGTCATCATGAAGGATTGGTCTGATTGCGGAGTCTATGTTCGGTTAAATGATGTTATGCTTGTTCTTCACAGAGAATCCAGTTATATTAACATTGCAAAAGTAACAATTGCCATGATGGTCTCTTGGCTCCCTCCATATCATGGGTATAGCTAATGGCATCAACTTTTTCCTTTGGTTCAACCACTCATGTAATCCATTCAAACAAGTGGTACAGATAACATGTGGCACCCAAACCTTATCTTGGTCACCTAGTGGACAGCCAAAGTATAACTGGTAAGTTTTCCAAAGATCCATCATGATTGTATGCTGTTGTGATTTAGTCGCAAATGAGCTGCACATGTAACAGAAATTGTCAAGGTGATTTTTACACTTTTGAGGCATGATGATCAATGAGTGGGTTGATGTAAATCACCTAAAAAAATAAAATGTGTAAGTGGGTGACAAAACAAAACACAACACAACTAGACATATGACTGTTACACCAAAGAATAAAAGGGTGTACAGCCTGTACAACCCCGGTACAGTGAAAAGATCTGTAGCCAGAGTGAGTATGCAGAGAACATTCGCAAATCAAATATTAACACTAGAAGACATGTTTGAATTTTGTTCAAACAATATAAGTGACAGCATAAATTTTTTTTTAATAAATTCTGAAGAAATTGAAGCTATGGAAAAATTTTTAAGTGACAGATATGAAAAAAGTATGCGGCTAACAGGAACACGAAAATTCTGCAGATTTGTACCTATTAATGCAAATAACAAAAAAATTTGAATTATCTTCTGATGAAGTTGGCGAGGTGAGGATTATAAGCAAAGCTTTTCTGGGTGAAGATAATGTTGAAGTTAATCCAAAAATAGGAGAGTACATAGTTTGTACTTACAATGATCAGAAATAGCTGGGATTTGTACATTCCCATAATGAGGAATTTGATGACTTTGAGGTTAGCTTTTTGCACCCATCAGGATGTAGTGTTTACTGTTACTTTCCACAAATTAGAGATACATGCCACATACCAAGAGATAAAATTTTAGGTTTATTAACCCTTTGACTGCCAGGTTCCGTTTTCTATGCCATGACATCACGCTAGAAAAATGGCCTAAATTTAATTAACTTTCAACATTTTTGGGGGCTGAAAAAATCACTGTATCAACTTGAATTAGTTACCCATAAATCCTCATTTTCTCTAGTAATGTCTCCAATAATAAAAAATAATTCTTTATGGATAACAATTTTATCCTGACCAAAAAAAGAACTGTCATTTTTTGGAATAAAGAATTTTTTTATTATAATGTGTACAGTAATACCTCGCTTTAACGAGACCCTGGGTTTATGAGTTTTATTTTACAATAAATAAGTTTAAAAGGCTAAAATAATTATCTCACGCAAGCATATAATGCCCTAACATTATTATTTGGAGGAAATGCGTCAGGTGATTTAAAATTAAAACCATTGCTTGTTTATTGAGCCAAAAATCCCAGGGCACTTAAGGGCATCTTAAAAGGTACCTTTCCAGTCATATGGAAATCTAATAAAAAAGCTTGGGTAACTGCAACATTATTTAAAGAATGGTTTTCTTATCACTTTGTACCAGAAGTTAAAAAATATTGTGATGAGAAAGAACTTCCATTTCATGCACTTTTGGTTCTGGACAATGCACCTGGTCACCCCCCAATTCTGCAACATCATCATCCTAATGTCAAAGTAATTTTTTTGCCACCAAATATGACATCACTTTTACAACCGATGGACCAGGGCATTAGTGCAACATTTAAAGCCCATTATCTACGCTACACATTTGAAATGTTGATTGAAGCAACAGACAAAGAATGGGGACCGACAATAAAGGAGTTTTGGAGAAGCTTTTAACATTTTAGATGCAATAAAATTAATAAAAAAAGCATGGAATAACATCACTGAAAAGAATAAGAAAGGTGTTTGGAAGAAACCCTGCCCTCAATTTGTTAATGATTTTGATGGTTTTGAGACACCCACAGAGACTGTACAAAATGAGACAGAAGAAATTGTAAACATTGCAAATCAATTGAATCTCGATGTTTCTGCAATTGACGTAGATGAACTGCTTGGATCACATAGTGATGAGCTCACAAATGAAGATCTTATTGCAATGCAAGAGCAGGCAACACTAGAAGAGGAAGAGGACACTGTGACTAAAACCCCAGTTCATTCATTCACTCTCAAAGGACTCGCTGAAGCATTTCAACATTTAGATAAAGCCATAGAAATTTTTCAGTCACAAGATCCAAATTTTGAGCGAAGTGCAAAAGTTGCTGCAAACATTACAAATGATTATGCATGTTACCGAGAAATTTACAGAGAGAGAAAAAGTTTTCTTTCAAACAAGCAACACTTGACTCATTTTTCAAGAAAAAATCTACAAGTGCATCTACGAGCTCGTCTATGAGTGTGTCTACGAGTGCGAATTTACAGTCCAATGAAGAAGATAATGATCTTCAATAATATTTCTTTGCATTCTTTTTGATTTTAAATATGTTTTTATAAATAAATCATTGTTTATGTTTAAACTATTATTTTATTGCCTTTTATTTATGATTATTATATATTTCATATGCAAAATTTTATTCCAAAAATGAAACTGCCAATTATAACATTATGGCTATGGGAAATAGTGTGCCGCTTTACGAGTAATCTCCTGGAATGAATTAACTTGTATACCGAGGCATTACTGTATACATTTTTTGAAACACCCTGTGTATATATATATATTTAAAACATGTAAAATATATTTAGATAAGCAAAATTAATAATACAGTCAACCCTCGTTATAATGGACTAATAGGGGGGAAAAGGTGTCCGTTATAGCCTATTGTCCGATATAACCAACGGTACTGGTAACCTACGGTATACGTATATGATACGGTAATGGAGATACTATATACAGTACTGTGCACTGTCTGCTGAACACGATACATGATAAATGATACAGAAAATAATGAAATATAATAAAAATATAAAAGTTAGCTTGTCCTTGGCCTTACGAATGTCGGAAACAGTTTGCTTTTTCACGCCATACTCCGCGCACACCTTGGCCACTGAAGCACCCGCCTCTAACTTCTTAATTAATTCCAGCTTCTGGGTCACCGACAGGGTCACACGCTTCTTCTTTTCCTGGTTAACGTCGCCAGTGGTGTGTCCGGTTTATCTGATATCCGCTCTAATGGGGTCTGTTATAGCGAGGGTTGACTGTATATCAAATAATTTTGAATAAATAAAAGAAAATAAAGGTAAAAAAGCCAACACATACTGGTATGTGTCAGTATGTGTTTGGCAGAAAGCCAACACATACTGGTCCATGTTTGGCAGTTGACCGAGAACACAGACACATCCGTGTTTGGTGGTTAAAGGGTTAAGCACACCAACTTTAAAGCCAGGAACAATGCGTATTCAATATGTTTTCCCAGAAAATGAGTTGAAAAAACTCATGTAATTATGAATCAACTTGATGTAATATATGTGTTCAATTTGTATTTTTGCTGTTTATTTTCATCCATGTGAATATATCATTTGTAGTTCTCCATTTTAGTCTGCAGGTGTAAAAATGTCAAAATTTCACAGTTACATATTTTTTCAATAATTTTTAAAATATCTTGCAACTTGATACCCACATTTTTTATTGTTTGTATCTTTTAACAATTAATGGAAGTTTAATAAATTAATTTTTTTTTTTGGATTTCACTGCCTAGTGGGGTGGGGTCAAAAATAAAAATAAAAAGGGGGGGTGAAATTTCATTATTATAATACACATTTGAATGTGATATCATTTAATAGATCTGTTCATGCTGATTCTAAGAATGTATAGTTTTATAGGTCTACAATAAGATGTTTGGGAGTTATTGCCCATTAAAGTTTGGTGGTAAACTTTTGGTCAGAGAACTTTTTTTATTTTGACCAGTGAAATCAGCACTCGGAAGAACCCCATATGTCAATTTTCATCAAAATCTGAGTCAGAGTGATGACATGCATTGGGTGATCTCTCCTGGAATGCCTGCCCCCCACTCTCTCTCTCTCTCTCTCTGTGTTTCCATGAGAGCGCTGAAGCGTATGTCCGCCTGTGTAGGGAAGTGAAGGCAAAGGTTAGGCTAGTGAAACGTAACAAAGAACTATGGGTGGCAAGCCTCTGCAAGGGGAACCCTAAGGAGTTTTTCACTTATGTTAATAGTAGAAAGCCCATTAGAAGCATGATAAGCCATATTAATAGTAGAAAGCCCATTAGAAGCATGATAAGCCTGTTAAAGGACTGAAGCGGCATTCTGCGGACCTCTGATATGGACATTGCTAATGTGCTTAATGAGTACTTTGTGGGAGTGTTCACCAGGGAGGACACCCAAGGCATCCCTGAGCCAGGCATCAGGCACGAAAGTGCTGGCCTGGATAGTGTTCGATGTACTGCGACAGTCATTGCTGATAGAATAGACAAACTGAGCGTGTTTAAGGCTCTTGAGCCAGACCAGTTTCTCCCCAGAGTGTCGCAGGAGGTGTGCGACCAGGTGGCTCCCCACCTGGCTACAGTCTTCAACAAATCATTGGAGACAGGCCAGGTGCCTCATGACTGGAGGGAAGCCAACGTGACCCCTATCTTTAAGAAAGGGGATGATGAAAGTCCAGGGAACTATCGTCCCATTAGTCTCACTTCAGTTGTAGGTAAATTATTAGAAGGGATAATAGCGGATAGGGTCGTTGACCATTTGGATTCATACAAGCTGCTTGGGGACTCCCAACATGGTTTAGATGGCATAGGTCGTCTCTCACCAACTTGCTTGAGTTTTTCCACATCATGTTCAGTAAGTATGATAAGAGTGGGGCGATTGATATACTTTATCTAGACTTTCAGAAAGCCTTTGATAAGGTACCTCACTGCTGGCTAATGGCGAAAGTGCACGCGCTGGGTATCAGTGGGGAAGTAGGTAGGTGGATTGAAAACTGGCTGAAGAATAGACAGCAGAGGGTTGTAATTAAAGGGGCTAGTTCGGGATGGGCCTCGGTCACTAGTGGGGTTCCTCAGGGTTCCGTTTTGGGGCCACTGCTGTTTATCATTTACATAAATGATATAGACGGTGGCATCGTCAGTCGGATCGCCAAATTCGCTGATGACACCAAGCTTGGGGCCAATGTTGGGATGCCCAAAGCGATCGAAGAACTGCGTGCGGACCTAGGTAGGATAGGAGAGTGGTCCAAAAAATGGCAAATGCCGTTTAACTTGGGTAAATGCAAAGTGATGCACATTGGCTATGCCAATCCCAAGTCCGACTACTCGATGTTGGGGAACAATATCGAGGCGACTGATTTGGAAAAGGACTTGGGTGTGCTAATCAGCAGTGACCTTAAGTTTACTAAACAGTGCATAGAGGTGGAAAAGAAAGCCCAGAAGCTGTTGGGTTATATCAGGAGGCAATTTCAGTTTCGGAACAAGGAGATTGTGCTCTCTGTACAATTCCCTTGTTCTGCCGCACCTGGAGTATGCAGTGCAGTTCTGGTCACCCACCCTCAGGAAAGATATTGAGAGGCTGGGGCGAGTGCAGATGAGGGCCACAAAGTTAATCCCTTCCATTAGGCATATGGGCTACAATCGACGGTTACGCGCCCTGAACTTGTTTTCGCTGGAAACTTGGAGGCTGCGCGGTCAACTGATCGAGGTTTTCAAGCTCGTATGCGGGTTCAACGATGTCGATTTTAGAAGCATGTTTAGTTTAAATGATAACCCAACTCACAACAATGGTTGAAAGTTGGATTTGAAACGGTTTAGGACTAGTGTGTGTGGGACTTACTTTACGTATAAGATCTGCGACACATGGAACAGGTTACCTTCAGAATTTGTGAACAATTCCTCTGTGGATCATTTCAAGAAAAGGTTAGACCAAATCTTGCACACTATTTGAGGGTGTAGAAAATTTTCCCTGGCACTTTTGCCATTGGTACCTCCTCAGTATGGGCTGCAAGGCCTTTTGAGGTACTTCTTTTCCTTGTAACTCCTTGTAACTCTCTCTCTCTTTAACACAACACTTGCTTAGAGAGTTATTAACAAACAAATGCTTACATCAAAAAGCTAAAGTGCTCAGCCGAACCAGCTGCCCCAAGGATGAAACACTCACTGCCTGCCTGAAGGCCAAGGCGGGACTGACTCTGTCAAGGTGTTTCCCTTTGTCCTGGAGAAACCCATATGATGCCATGTGTTACAAAAGATTATTAAACTTGCAAAATCCTACTCTAATAATGATATTAACAAAAGAATTTATATAATTGTAGTTTTACCCTTAACTCTCTTATGTGATTTACAATAATCAAAAAGAACATTTAGAATTTAGGAATCTCTCTCTAAGATTATAGATGTGACAACACTGTTTTCATTAGGGTTAGAGAGAGGCCAGATGATCCACTGGGCATTGAGGCAATTTATACAAATATTAAGAATAATGGATTCATATTTTAATTTATACAAACAGGATAATATTAATCTTTTAAAGGATTAATACTTTAATTTATACAAATAGAATATTTCTAAATTTTAATGAAAATTTATTGTCCTGCAGAAAACTTTTTGCACATGGCTCCCCTCCTAGAGTTGGTACTAGGGGGTTAGTTTGAAAAATCCTCTCAAACAAAAGTAGTTGGATGTAGGGTTACATAAAGACAAAGATATTATTGAAGAAGTAGTTGGATATAATATTACATAAAGAGAAAAGAAATAGTTAAACAAAATACATCCACTTAGTACTTAATCCACTCTACTTATCAGTTAAATTTTACATTAAATTTGATACTTATGCGCTAATGAACACATATGTACAATTTAGGGTGCATCAGCCTATAAGGGGTGAAATTTCAAACTTCGGATATTGATTCGGCCCTATGATATGGTTACAATCCCCAACAAACCTTCAGTGTCCACGTTTCAAGCTGTTCTGACAATATTTAGTGGGTCCACCTCGAAGATGAAAATTTGACAATTGTGGAATTTTATGGTTTGACTAGAAAATCTTATGTGTAAGCGTTGTAGATTTTGTTTGAAAAAAAATTGTAAATATAGTTAGTTTTAGGCAAGTTTTAGCCTCAATTCATGAAATTATCTGTCTTTTTAGACTTTTTTTTGTATTATTCTGAGAATCATGAAGTGAGTTACCAGGATGCGGGACGAGGACCCAACTTGCCAAGCATCCCACCGACCACCTCCACCTATTAAAAATGGTATGTCATGATAAAATACTTGTAAAAATTGATTTATTGCTTATTGATATCTTAATTCTTCTTCTTTGTCCTTTTTTCTTCTAAAACAGATGATAAAGAAGCTTGTCTCTTTCTCAGATTAGGAGTGGCTTTTCTGTCAGCTTCTACAACTTGGAGAACATTTTGAAGATGTTCTTCAGTCCTTGCAGCCTCATAAAAGTCACTGCATAGTTTTACTGCCCTCTCAGAGCCATCATTTATGACATTTATAGCCAAAATTTTTTCTTTGGAAGATATAAATGATGCTGTTGTTTTCCATTCAACAATCTCAACCATTAAAAAATCATAGTCTAACTGTAGTGAAGAGAATATGAACCATGAGTTTTTGTCAACCAAGTCAGCTAGTGTGGTTTCCGATCGTAGATTGGTAGGGAAATTAGGCTTTCCAAAACTAGATCCATGTCTACCTTCTGGGATGACTCCAGATTCCTGGGATCTTGGGAGCATTGCTCCAGTAAATTTGACCATGAGAAAAAGTAAATTTGGGTTTGGGTTTTGTTCATCCGCTAGACGTTATGCAATTTTTTTGCGTATACGTTCTTGTACAAACCAATTTTTTTAAATTACAAATTTAGTTATTTTAAGTTTAGTTGGTAATTCCATATTTAACAATTATTTGTATTTTTTGTTAAGCTTCAATGTTTTGATAATTAAAATTTTATTAAAACGTATATTTTTTTAATATAAAATTATCAGGATTGGACTATGTTCCATTGATCTCGGCCAGGTTTGATAAATTGGCCAGATAATTACTTGTGCGGTTTTAAGTAATCCACCATGACTCTAGAATTGAAAAGTTTAGTTAAGTTTAAACTTACTTTTACTTACCTACTTTTACTTACTCTTCCTTACTTTTACTAAGTTTAAAGCACTTACTTTTACTTACTTTCATTGTACTATATTTACTTACTTTTACTCACTTACCACTATATTTACTAACTTTTACTTTTGTATTTTTTCAGGTAGTCAATAATTAATCAATAATGGATCCTAATATTGATGAAGTTGGAGAGAAAAGTGAGGAACATTTTAATTCCAAAAAAAATATTTGTTACAATACAAGAGGTCCCAGAGTTTGGGCCCACAGCTTAGATATTGCAGTAAAGAAATACCAGGATGAAGTGCAGCAAAGAGATACGGCAAAGCAGTCATTTAGTTTGTTCACAAAATGTGCTAGTGCTAGACCTCAGAAAAATGAACCAACTTCAACTGCTAATCTAGAAAATGAAACTTTTTCACTAGATGTTTCATAGACTGAAGAAAGTGCTTCTCCTCCACCTAAGAAACAAAAGGTAAGTGAGGAATCTGCGCATCAGACTAACAAAACTGCTTTAGAGGAATTTGAAAATTCCCAAATCCAGAAGACATTGAATGCAATTTTGCGCCTAACAAAAGAAACTCACCAAGCTGTTGTGGTTAATAAAGAGAAGAGTCAAAATATGCCTTCAAGTTCAAGTGTTGCATCCAAATCTAATAAAGCAAAAAGCAACAAATTTGACATTTCCATAGCCCATTTAAGCAAGTGTAAATCAATACAAGAAATCCTGAACAATGATTTGATCAAATCTACATTCAAATTGGTGGAAAAGAAGGATCTAGGGCATGCTGATGATTCATTTTCAGTACCAAGTGATATAATGGAAAACATTGCAAATAGTGACACTAATATGCCTGATGTAGATATAGCTGTTGAGGATGAAGATGATGATAATCAAGAAGATATTGATGATGCTTCTGATGATAAAATGTTTACATTATATTGCATAGCTTGCACAGACCCCAAAGCATGTGCTTCAGACAAACATTCTAACATAAAAGGTTACTTCAATGTTAAAGATTTAACCTATGTATGCAAACAAGGAGAAAATCAAGAGAGATGGTTTAGAAATCTGAAAACCCACCTGAAGAGACATTTAATTAAACTTCAGCATCATCAAAGAGCTGCTGTTTATGAAGTGATGAAAACATCTTCTTGGAACACTACTAAATGCATAGAAGACTTATGTGGCAACATCTTATACTACATAATGAAAACAAACACTGCATGGGCTCTATATCCAGTACTTCTAGCTGTATTACATAGGTCAGGTTGTGAGGTTGGAAATTTGAATCATAGCACACATGCGTGCGAGACAATTTGTGAGCTATTAGATAATCAACTTAAAGAACAAACTTCATTAACAATAACAGCTGACATTGGAACAATTTTGGGATTAAGCATGCTAGTTGTATTAGTTATGAGTGAAGAAGATAAGACTGTAAAACTTGCTGGGATAAATTTAGTACACAGCAAATCAGGAGTTTATTTGGCCAATGAAATTTTTGGTGTTGAAGTCTCCTAATCACTTGAAACTATCTGAAGAAGCAATTAAATCCAAGGTATCTGGAATGGTTGGAGATGGGGCTTTTTGTAAGGACAACGAGCCATTTAAAAATGAAATGAAAAAGTTGTTTGGAGAAAATTTCAAATTTTGATGGGACTTAATGCATCTTGTGAACAGAGCCCACATTGATGCATTGAAGAAAATTTGTAAACTAAGTGAGCTTTTAGACTTTATTCAGAATCACTCTTCAAATCTGAGATCAGGCCTTGACTATACCAATATGGTTCTTGACAATATCATTGGTTTTAAGAGACCAAAACTCAAATCTGATACTCGCATGGTTAATTACAAATTTGATCAATTTGACAGATTTGAGGAAAATTGTGTGTTTTTTGATCATCCACAAGAGAAAGAAATTAGTGCCAAGTTCTATTGATTTCCTATGTAACAAAGATTATGTTGCAAGTAGCTCAAAAAACCACAGTTAGTGCAGAATTTGTAGAAAATATATTTTATAAAGAAGGAGGGAAAACTGTTATGTTAAGAGTGATGGAAACAATTTCCAAATTAGCTAATGGAGGAAATGCAAATGATGTAGTTTCTGAATTTAAGCACGATACCACAGGGCAGCAAAAGGAACTAACAGCTGAGGATTACATCCTAAATGAAGTTTACAAATACATCAAGAAACGTTCTGATTACTACCAGGTTGCTGAAGTTGCTAGACCATCCAGAACCAGATCTGAAAGTAGTTTTACAAAAGACTCAGTGATAAATTGGCTGACAGAATATATAGAACAGCTGTGGAAAGGAATCACAGAGAGATTAAAGCATTTTGATAAAGATGGATCAACTGCCTGGAGTGAAGCACCAGCTGAAGGGACATTCTCCATTCTTGGTTACATTGTTGAACACAAAGGATCCATTAAGCCATCTCATTTGACTAAGCTGTGCAGAATTGTGAAGGAGGGTCCAGCTCCAGGCACTAGATCTGCTGTAATGATCACACAGAAAGCCATTGATCAGTGGCCAAGCATACATGGCGGTAAATTCACAACAAATGCCTACATGCAAGGTCTAACATCATCCACTGTTGCTGCTGCAATGAATAAATAAACTTAAGGTGAGTTATAAACTGTACATTATTGTATTATTATGTTTAGCTAAAACAATTTGTAATTGGTATGTCGTCAATTCAAGAGTTTACTATCATTAACCTATCTAGTGGTGTAAGGGGAAAAAAAGTAAATTCAGAGCTGTGCTCCAGTAAATTTTTTCAAATCTGGAGTCATGCCTTCTGGAACCACTGTCTCAATCTTGTGTGGTTTATAGGAAAGTAGATGGTTTGTTATAGCACGAAGTTCATGTTTTGGAACCAAATTGCTGAATAATACAAGAGGAATCATCTCTGATGAAAGGTACCAGAGATGACATTTCAAAGATGTTAGAGCACTTTTTGCTATTTGCTTGTTTACTTCCTCGTATCTAAGAAGCTTTTTGTAAAGCTGCAAATTGTGCCATGGTGCATCAAAAACTGAAGAGCAGGTCATCCACCATGGGTAGTAAATCAATGAAATGAAGGTTGCAAAGTCTCTTAGTTTCAGAATTTGTTGCTTGTTTGTGATTGTTACTGAAGGTAGTTTCGAGATATTATCTTCTAGTAATGCAATTTTTAGAGCATATATTGCTTTACTAATCCATCTGGCTCTATGTATAGCACCAGGTCGCTGAAGGGTTATATCCTTATCACTAGGTCCTGCGTTTAAGTATAACGCAACTAAGTCAGAAAATTGTTTGTAGTCATATGGTGTATGTTGCTTTTCTATATTACTTATTTGAATTGCATAATCAGTCCATTCCTGAAGAATCTCCTGGACAGCTTTGGAGTACTGATTGAAGTCAATTTTTTTAAATTTTTCATCCTTGGAAATCCACTGAAACTTTTCTCGAAATCTGTTAAAGACATTAGTTTCTGGTCTACTCGAAGTTTCTACTTTCATGTCCTGAAACACATGACTCATAATAACTTTACCAACATGATGCCTGCATGCAGACCATAATAAAGGCCGTCCAATCTCTTGTTGGATAGTTATGCATGCAGCGCTCACATGTCCCGTGTTGGTTGCTGTAGTGTCGAAAACCAAGTTCACTATTGAATCGGAGCAGTTCCACAATTTCAGTAGCTTCATAACTTCTTCAGTCAAGTTTTTCCCAGATTGGCCACTGCCACCAGCACTAGGATGATATGATGGAATACCAAGTAGTTTGAGATCCATTGAATTTCCAACTGATACGGCTAATCGTTCTTCTGTAACATATTTATCCTGCAGAGTAGAAATTATTTTCGAATCCCAATGAAGAGAGACCAATTTAGGAGGATTCCAGGATTTTTGAATGGAACTTGAAATTTTTTGGGCTACTTCGCGTCTTGCTCTATCAGCTGTAGCATATGAAGTTGCCACTGCCTTAGTGTTACCACCACATTCTTCAACAAAAGCTTTTGTGAATGCAGCCTGTTGTGCCAGAGTCATTTTCATTCTTGATGCCAAGGAAACAAGTTTTGGTCTTTTCAGAATGTCATGAGGAATGATAGCTTGAGTACCTAAACAGACTGTTGACTATGGGATTTTCCATCTTTTTCAGCTCCATCATTAGCTTCTGACTCTCTCTCAATGGTAGTTGTATCGCTTGTGCTACTGCTTTCTAATTCAACATAACTGCAAGAAGCTTCAGTGTCTCTCAATTCCTTTTCTTTTCTCGCATTTTCTTCACATTTTCGAAAATTAATGCGCTTCATTTTGGATGCTAAAGTTTGATCATGAGCTCCAAAAGAAGCAATTCTATCTCCTTGCATAGATTGAAGAAATTGTATATCTTCTGGATTACGGTACTCATAATTTTTTCGGCATTTTTAATCCACAGTGGAAAAGTCATTTTAAGTTGCATTTCCATATCTTCTAGTCTTGTCTTTATACTTTGTAGCTCTCTTCTTTTCAATGGAATTTCTCTCAGTTTCGCATTCTTTTCTGACAACGAAATTATTTTCTCACATGCTTTTTTCTCAGTAATCATTGGTATGTTGGCTTTATTATAGAATTGTTGAATTTCTGTTAAAACAATTTTAGCTATATCTCACTTAGTTCTTCTCTCTTTTAGACCCTGTTGCTGGTGAAATAGGAAACATCTAAGAACTTGTTCACTTGTTGGCAAGCGACATCCTACAATCTTTGCATCATTATTTGTGATGCCAGGACCTAATCCAAATATACAGGTTTTTTTTCGTGTTTTTACATCAACTTTATCTGCACCACTTGAACAAGTTTTACCACTTGAAGTGGCTTCACTGGCTTTACCACTATTATCCATTATATCATATATCAACTATTATCACCAACATATATAAAAAATTGACCTGTAATAGAAACATAGATTAATATTAAAGTAGTCTACATACCTGAAAATAAGAAAAAATAGCTATAGGTATTTCATGATGGCAAATGATATTTATTAATAGTAGCTATGGCTTAAACACAAGCAAACTAAACATACTAGGCCTATAGTACCTTAAGGATCATTCAATTCAATAAAATAAAGGTACTGTATATGTGAAAAAAATAATTTAAGGCAATTTATCCCAAAAATTGTCATTTTTGTAAAAGTTTAGGAGCTAGGTGGACACAGTCGATATTAATCAATTGACCTGAAATTTTGCATGTGAATTTTTTTTAGGGAATGTAACCACAATAACGTAGGGCCAAATCAATTTTTGAAAGTTGCCATTTTTGATGCACCCTAAATTGTACATAGACAAAGGAATAGTTAAACAAAATACCTCAACTTCATACTTAATCCATTATATTTATCAGTTAAATTTTACACTAAAATCGATTTGTTTTTTTCACTAAAAAACACCCCCAGACCAAGTTTTATGCAAATTGAAGACATGACTGTGTTGTTTATCTGTCTATTTAGCCTGGATTTACCCAAAGGCGGTAGGGTAGGTCTTACAGAAGGGATCATCACTGAGATCATGTCTCTTGCGGATGATCTAAAACTGAAGACAGGCAGAGGAATGTTGATAGGTATTTTACTGCAGATGAATGCCAGTGACCACACACTCAGTAAGGTCATTGGCATCAATGAGAGGGTGCAAGACTTGTGCATCCCACTGGGCATGAGGTTTATTGACCCCTTTGACGCATTTTGGGTAGGTGGGACCTTTACCAGAGGGATGGTGTCCACCTCAATAACAAGGGTAAAGGTGTGCTAGGCGCACTGCTCAACTGGCACCTATAGAGAATGGTGAGGTCGAACCCAGGGAGAGATGATGATGAGCTGGTGGTGGATGTACCTTCAACTGAAGGGTGTGTCCAGGTACAGGTGGGTGACCCTCCTTCCACGTTGGAGGGGGCTCAGGCTCCTGCGGAAGTCGCCCCCTCATTGGTGAGGGGCTCTTCAACTCCTGACAGCCCTGGCTGTTCGGGAAATGGGTCATGCTAGGGGGCGGTCAGAATAGGGAAGGGTCATTCCATGTCAAGTCAGCCACCTAAAACACTCACCCCTTTCAATTTTGCTCATACTTGGCACAATAGCAGATATACATGCCAAACTTAAATTCCCAAATTATTAGAGCTGACTGACCTTTGGTTACTGAGATACAAGGTCACAAAGTTGACATTTTGACCTTTTTTGTGTTAAATGACTATTTTCAAAACGGTGTAACTAAAAAACTATTAAAGCTAGAGCATTGATTTTGGTCTCATTTTAAAGCTCTTTAGTAGCCCCTTGTTTATTGTCTCTTGTTAAATATCTCTACTGTGAAAAATAAAAAAATCCCTTCAAAAGTTGACCTTTGACCTTGAATAAAAAAAAAATACCATCTCCTAAAAAATTCAATTTTTTTACATTAATACCTTGAGTCATGTACAACAAAATCCCAAGAAGCTGTAAGTGGCTGATAACTAGTTCAATGTATAAAAAATAGTTCAATGTATAAAAAATAATGAATTCAAGCAACATTTTGAAAAAAGTCATTTTATACAAAAATTGTCAAAAAGTCATGACTTTGTGACCTTGTATGTCAGTAACCATTTTTGTCTAAGGTCAGCTCAATCTCTTACAAATACAACCCATATCTACATACTATCTGCAGCCTTCTACAAACAAGCAAATGCTTATTTTAAAATATTTGTTCTTTACCCACCTCACCTGTATGTTGTGCATGTATGTGATGGTTTTCAGTAGTTGACAAGATTCTTGTGGGCCACCCAATTTATTGTGATTTCTAGAAGAGAAAACAATTTTTAATGTATACCTAGATAGCTACCTAATTAACAAATACAAGTAACATATTAAAATGTACATACAATATGTATAGGTATAGTGCTCATTGATTTCCATTTATCACAACTTAAAATGTATGCAGTGTATATATAATTACATGACCATTTTAATTTTGAATTCTTACCTTTCTGTGCTGTAGATCTGCCAAAGCTTTGGATGCCTTCAAAGTAACTTCTTTGCAAATCCTGTATGTTCATCCATTAGTAGTAGATGCCTCAACTTGTGTTAGAATATCTGAATATGGTAAGATTAATTCATCTGGTCGACCAGGATACACAAATGATGGGTTTGGGCCATGAGGATGAAGGAATGTGACTTTTACTTCTCTATTCTCTGGTATCTTTTCCAGTACATATGCCACCCACCAATGGCCATCATATGCAGCAGTAACAAAACCATGTATTTTCTCCTCAGTCACAACTTCTTCCTTTTCAGTAACTTTCTCAATATTTGAATAATCTGATAATGAATAATGTTTAACCTTAAGAGAAGTCAATGAAACTGGCTGTAAATGGTGTAATTTCTGTGTACCAGCAATAGTCCTTGCAGTTGAGTGTCTTTCTTGGAGAAGTTGGCTTTCCTCTTCATGCTCTTTATTGGTTGAAAAATGACATTTTATATTTACAATATTTTCACTTGCAAATGTATATAACTGTTCTGCAGTAAGGATCTGTTCATCATAAGGTCATTGTAGACTAGCTTTTGCAGCTAATCTCTTAACTGTGCCTCCAACACCATCACAGGGTCCCTTTCCATGACTTGTTGCAAAAAAATTCCATTCTGCCTCAATTCCAAAATCATCTCTGTGATGGCAAAGATTCAAAAGTTTTTGCAGTTCTTATACTGTCCTGCACACCCATCTGAAAAGTAAATTATTTTGTGGATGGAACCGATGGATGAGATATTATCTTTTAGGAATTTTATCAGATGCTTTTGAAACAAATGTACAGCAACTGTGTTATGGATGTTACACTCTGAAATAATAACAAAGCTAAGGTGAGCAATCTCATCTTCCTTTTTATAGTAAATAACAAATGGATGTAGAGTAGCCATCTCATTGTTCCAGTGAAAGCTCTGAACCTCATCTTGAAGAATAAAGGAATAATTTTCAGCAAAATCACACACAGCAAGGACCTCACCATCTTTCAAAGACATTTTTGTTTCACGGTAATAAGTTACTTGCATCTTTGTCTTGGTCATGTATCTGGTATTCTTTCAGTTGGTTACAGAATTGGTCAATATATTCATCTGTATTCAGTTCTACTGATTCAAGATTTGACTGATCTGTATTGGTCCACTTTAAAATTTATGATATCAATGAAGTTGTTTGTAAATATGTCCAGTAGTCTGTTTTTTAAATCTGATGGATCTCCACATTGTTCACATTGTCTGAGGCAGCATTTCTGTGAGGCAGGATTGCATTCCATAAAGGCAACACAATGACGTACATTCTTAATAGGTGTCATCATTTGCAGTTAGTTTTTCTAATTCAGCTCCTACAAACATAAGTTTGGCATTCTGATGAATTGTACAGACACATACTGAGTGAGTTCCTGTTGCTCCAGCAATAACACACTGCTTTGGACGCAATTCTGCAAATTTACTGAATCCCACCTTAACCAAAGGATTTCTTTCTTTGAAAATATGATAGGCTTCTTTTAAATTGCAAAGTAAAAGATGCTTTTGCAAATGTATCCTTCCTTTTTCATTGTCAATGATACTACAATAGTCTTTCTTTCCTGGCATTGTTCTACTGATGTCTTCTGAAAGATAAAATGCTTTAATAGCGTCAACAGTATCCTGTTTAATTCTTTTCCCACCCTTTGGATTTGGGTCTGAAAGGACACCTTTTTCTTCAACTATTTTTTTAGCAATAGATGCTGTATGCCTTGTTGTGTTAAATTCTGAAGCAATTTTCCTAATGCTCCAACTTTTGGGCAATACAGTGAGGATTTTTATTTTATCACTTCTTTTAGTATTTTCATTTTTGAATTTTTCCTTGAGTTGATTTATTATTTCTAAACAGTCTACATCTCCAGATGGCTCCTTAAATTGTGAGTCAGAAATCTCTTTTCCTGCAACTGTTTCCATTCTCTTCTTAACTGTCTCTGTCACCTTGCTTAGTTTTTTAGCTCCATATGACTTTTGCTCTACAAGCTTTCTCTTTTTTATGGGTGATTCACCAATTGAAACAAAAGAAGCATTCAAAGTACACATCTCATGGTTTTGCTCTGAAGTTGATGCATCACTATTGTCAACATTTTCAATTTTCTCAAGATCTTCAGGTGGTTCACTACTACAAGAAGAATCATCATTTATGTCTGAATTCAAAGTGCCTATTCCTTTCTCAGGCAAGGACTCAAGATGTTCTCTACACTGCTTACAAAGTCTGTGATGTAGTGTTAAGTGCAGATCGGGAAACTTATTTACAAGTTCCTGTGGTACAATTCTCAAACTCTTCTTTCGACACTGACCTTTGTGACGCAGCAAAGGATCAGCACACTTCTGTTTCAGTTTTAAATGTTCCATGTTTGTACTCTGAAATCACAAAAGCACAAAGAAAATCCTGAAAAGAAAACAATGAACAATTAATGAATTATTAAATAAATTTTTATACATGTATTTAGTAAAAATAAATTAACTTTAACTTGAAGTCAGGAGTCAACTCTGTAAAGTTGACAGTACTTATATACTAGTTGGGCCTTTGGATCAGCGCTACTCCAGTAGATTTGGGGCTGTCGAGGGGTTTAACCCTGGTTGTCTTTTAAAAGACTTCTTTTGGCACAGGTCACAAAAAGGTTTTTGAACTAATAATGTTAAGTTGAACTAAGTCTTCACTGACACTATATCAGAACAGAACTTTTAAATAAATGAACTGACAAAAAAAATCTAAAATTGAAGAATGATGCCAACTTCATTTATTTTTTATACATTGAACTAGTTATCAGCCACTTACAGCTTCTTGGGATTTTGTTGTACATGACTCAAGGTATTAATGTAAAAAAATTGAATTTTTTAGGAGAAGGTATTTTTTTTTTATTCAAGGTCAAAGGTCAACTTTTGAAGGGATTTTTTTATTTTTCACAGTAGAGATATTTAACAAGAGACAATAAACAAGGGGCTACTAAAGAGCTTTAAAATGAGACCAAAATCAATGCTCTAGCTTTAATAGTTTTTTAGTTACACCGTTTTGAAAATAGTCATTTAACGCAAAAAAGGTCAAAATGTCACAACTTTGTGACCTTGTATCTCAGTAACCAAAGGTCAGTCAGCTCTAATAATTTGGGAATTTAAGTTTGGCATGTATATCTGCTATTGTGCCAAGTATGAGCAAAATTGAAAGGGGTGAGTGCAAAAAGTGCCATTTTGTGGCTGAGTTGACATGGAATGACCCGGAAGGCTCCCTCCGTGCAATGCTTTTTAATGCTAGGTCAATTAGGAATAAGTTTTGTGAGCTACAGGCGCTCTTAGCATCAGAATACCAGGATATTGTTGCTATCACTGAGTCCTGGATTCACCGTGTGCATACACTTTTAAATCATACATGATTTTCTTATCGAACTTTAAGAGAACAAAAATTTAGAGAAATGAATTTCCATGAACTGTTGGAAAAAGTACTTAAGTGAAATTGATACGATTTCTGCAAGGTTTATAATGGATATTGGTCATTTTGAGAACTTTTTAGAACTTTGGAATTGACTAAACTCTATAGCGTGGAAGGTATAAAATTTCAAAGGTTACATATGGACATTGCTCAAGTTTCTGGATGTATGCGTTGATGGCTAATTGCCTCCAACATCAATCATTCCACATCTTGAGCGTATTTTGATAAATTACTGCGTAGGGCATGAATGCACTGGTATTGCCTAAATGGGTATAGGGTCATTCCATGGGTATCAGGACAAAATCCCCCTGTGGACAAAATCCCCTCGCGGACAAAATCCCCCATGGACAAAATCCCCCCGGACACAACCCCCCCCGGACACAATCCCCCCGCGGACAAAATCCCCCTAAGGCTTTATTAAAAAAAGAAGAATACGACTGACTTTATTAAAGAAGAAAAATTAAAAACAGAATAAGAATAAGAATAAGAAAAGAGGCTTCGTGAAAGTTGTTGATGCTTTTGAACAATTATACGATTTTATACCAGTGGAAGGTTTGCCAATTCTCGATTATTTTGAAGATAATTATATTGGAAGGCCATGCCGACGAGGATGAAGAGAACCCACTTTTAGCATTTCTATTTGGAATATGTACTCAAGAACAATTACAGAACTTCCACGTACAAATAACTCTGTCGAAGGCTGGCATATACGCTTTGCATCTCTAACAGGATGCTCGCATCCAAACATATGGAAATTTTTAAAAGTTTTAGGGCAAGAAATAAGCTACCAACAGGCATTTATTTCTCAAATTATCGCTGGCTTGCCGACAGAACCGCAAAGGAAGAAGTATAAGTCTTCTTCTTCTCGCATTTTGAAAATTGTACAAGACTATAACAACAGGTCTATTTTTGATTTTCTTAAGGGAATTGCTTTTAATTTGTCTTTTTAAATTTTGAATTTTGTTTGACTTTGTGTTTTTAATTTTTCTTCTTCAATAAAGTCAGTCGTATTCTTATTTGTTTGCCCGGTTAGGTAATTGTACGCCCTTGACGATTGGTTAGGTTAAGTCGTGATATTTTTGTTAAAACTTTAATAAAGTCAGTCGTATTCTTATTTTTTTAATAAAGCCTTAGGGGGATTGTGTCCGTGGGGGGATTGTGTCCGGGGGGATTTTGTCCACGAGGGGATTTTGTCCACGGGGGGATTTTGTCCACGGGGGGATTTTGTCCACGGGGGGATTTTGTCCTAGAAGCCATTCCATGTCAAGTCAGCCACCTAAAACACACACCCCTTTCAATTTTGCTCATACTTGGCACAATAGCAGATATACATGCCAAACTTAAATTCCCAAATTATTAGAGCTGACTGACCTTTGGTTACTGAGATACAAGGTCACAAAGTTGTGACATTTTGATCTTTTTTGCGTTAAATGACTATTTTCAAAATGGTGTAACTAAACAACTATTAAAGCTAGAGCATTGATTATGGTCTCATTTTAAAGCTCTTTAGTAGCCCCTTGTTTATTGTCTCTTGTTAAATATATCTACTGTGAAAAATAAAAAAATCCCTTCAAAAGTTGACCTTTGACCTTGAATAAAAAAAAATACCTTCTCCTAAAAAATTCAATTTTTTTACATTAATACCTTGTCATGTACAACAAAATCCCAAGAAGCTGTAAGTGGCTGATAACTAGTTCAATGTATAAAAAATAATGAATTCAAGCAACATTTTGAAAAAAGTCATTTTATACAAAAATTGTCAAAAAGTCATGACTTTGTGACCTTGTACGTCAGTAACCATTTTTGTCTAAGGTCAGCTCAATCTCTTACAAATACAACCCATATCTACATACTGTCTGCAGCCTTCTACAAACAAGCAAATGCTTATTTTTAAATATTTGTTCTTTACCCACCTCACCTGTATGTTGTGCATGTATGTGATGGTTTTCAGTAGTTGACAAGATTCTTGTGGGCCACCCAATTTATTGTGATTTCTAGAAGAGAAAACAATTTTGAATGTATACCTAGATAGCTACCTAATTAACAAATACAAGTAACATATTAAAATGTACATACTAGTGATGTAGGTCACATCCGCATCCATGGAACATCCGCACATTTTCTCGCATCCGCATCTGCACTTTGGACTGCGGATGTCATGCGGATGTGGACCGTTGAGATAAAACGTCATTAATAAGCGGAAATTATCAAATTCTACTATATTAATAGAACTAGTTCATTGTGCGCAAAAGTGATGCAAGCGACAAGACGAGAGGCTGTTCTTGTATGAAGTTACTCTCTTGCAACCTACTTAGATCCACATTACAAAGCTAAGTTATTTTCACCTAGTACATTAGAACGAGTTAAATCATCACTTGGCAAAGCAGTTGAAGAGCTTCAATCTCTTGAATCTGTCGCTTCGCCACCCACCAAAAGAATAAAAGTTTCAGTGACAGAACCAACACCTTCAACAAGCAAATCTATCACAGAATCTGTCTCTCAGTTTCTTGAGTCAAGCAGCAATGACGAGACCTACGCGATGTCAAAAGATGTAGTAAAAATGATCGAGAGCTATCACCAAGAAAAACGCCTGGCTGCATGTGACAATCTATTAGTTGGTGGAAAAATATGCAGAATATCTATCCATACTTGAGTAAACTTGCAAGGAAACATTTAGCCTGTCCTCCAACAAACGTACTATGGAAAATTTGGGAGTACCGAAATGGAAGACCCACCTAATCTTGGATAAGCCATATTGACATTAAAATAAATAATAATAATAAAAAATAACTCAGAAGGAGAACATGAACTCTTGCTGGGAAAAATTAAAAAGACATCAACGAAGAAACAAATATGTGATGAAAAGAAAAAAAGATCCCATGGCTAGAAATAGCAACACGGTTTTAAGAAGAAGAAAAAGATCGGAATAAGCATAAGAACAGCGACGGAAAAAGCCGGAATAAAAATGTTTTTGTGGTGTCAAGAGATAAAATTCATAACAGTTTCAAGGTAAGAAGTTCATAAATTTCCCTTTGGTTATTAAATTTAGGTTAAATAAGCTGACATTTCAGCTGTAATTGTTTAACAAAAGAGTATGGAAGTCCTGTTTATGGACAAATAGTTAGGCTGGTTCATCTTTGGCCTAGGTCTTCCATCTTCAACATAGCCTAGGTATTGTTTAGGCTACTCTGGTTGGAGCAGGACCTATTTTTTCCATATCTATAATGGTGGCCCGTGTGGGGAAGGGTTATTTGCTGTGAAAACCTTAACCTTGAATAAAATAAAATAAAATAAATTAAAACAAAAAAATAATAAAATTACGCCTTATCAAACATTTTGACATCTGAACAGAATTTATTCCATATTTGGCTTTTTCAAATACTTACTACATATAAATAATAATAAATTACGAAGCCCTAACTAAAAATAAAAATAAGAAATAATTCAAATGCTTCAAAACTTATCATTTGGTCATAAATGTGGTAAAATTCTAGAATAAGGGTAATCAGAAGCCTAGCCTATTTAACCAAAATAAAGCTTATTTATAGAGTTGAAAGGGTTTTAGGATTTTGGGGACTTAATTTTGGAAAAATGAAATAAACAAAATATGGCTGAATGTGAAGCAATTGAGGCAAAGATTAAATCATTAAAAAGGAAGAGATCAGCAAGGAAGGGAGTCATTACCAGGCTTTTAACTACGTTCAATAGCAAAGAAAATCCAAATAAAAGGGATTATGATACTATTTTGGGTGGTTTAAATAGAATTAAACAGGAAATAATAATTATAGACGAGGAAATTGTTACAGAAACTGATGCGTTAAATGTTGGTGAAGAGACATATACAGCACTTTTGTGTGAATAAGAACAGAATATTTTTGAAATAGATTCTCACATAAATGAATTATATGCTGCTTTAGATAACACTAGGCAACAAATTTCAACTTTTTTTTTGTTACAGACACGTGAACTACTGTTTCCTACTAAAGCGGTGATGCTGATTTCAGATCTGATATCAAAATTTCTCTATCACGTCCAGATTTTGTGTAACCGAAAACCCCTATTTTTCATTTTTTTCTCACCCGCTTCTATTACGAAAGCCGTCTAAGCTACTTTTCCGTGCCACGTTTTATGTTAAGCATACTTAAATAATTAGTGAACAGGGATGTCTTTCCTCCTTTATTCTGGCTTAAGACAGACAGCGGAATTCCGCTGGCGGAGTTACCACCCCTGCGCCCAACCATCCACCCAAAGCGCGTTAGTATTTTGTTGTTACTACTGAAAGGCAAATTCCTGTTCTTAAGTGAAACTTTGGTGTGTCCTCTTCCTTTGTCGCTTGTAGGATGACGAGCTCTCCTTCTGCAGGAACCAACAATAATCTCCCATCATATTTGGGTTGAAATTACCTTGGTATCTGTTTTCCATAACTGAGATCTGTTGGTGGAAGCGCTCACCATGCTCGTCACTTACAGCCCCAAGGTTGGCCGGGAAGAAGTCAAGATGAGAATGTAAAAAATGAATTTTCAAAGACATTCTGCATCCCATTATTTCATAAGATTTAAGCATGTTTTCTACGAGTTTACGGTGGTTTTCAGCTTTGTGGTTTCCAAGAAAATTTTTGACAACTTCAACGAAAGATGTCCATGCTCCTAGTTCATTCTCATTTAGGTTAGATGGAAACGATGAGTCGTGGATGACACTGCGGATCTGTGGTCCAGTGAAAACTCCAGCTTCTAGCTTAGCATCTGTCAATATTCCTTTGAATTTATCCTTTAAATATTGGAAACCACTACCTTGATGATCCATACCCTTCACGAAATTTTTCATAAGGCCAAGTTTAATGTGAAGTGGTGGAAGATGTACTTTCTGAGGGTCAATAAGTGCTGGGTGTTTCACATTGTATTTACCAACAACATGTTCAGTTCTAGATGGCCAATCATGTTTTTTGTAGTGGTTCTTGTCATCTCTGCTGTTCCATAGACACAAAAAGCACATATGCTTTGTGTAGCCCAACTGTAACCCAAGAAGTAATGATACAACTTTAAGGTCGCCACAAATATTCCATGTGTGGTCCTTATATTTGATGAGTCTTAGCAGCAGTTTCATCGATTCATAAGTCTCATTAAGGCCAGTGGCATGTGCTACAGGTATTGAAGGTTTTTCATTGCCGTTGTGCAGTAATACAGCTTTAAGGCTAGCTTTACTAGAGTCAATGAACAGTCTCCATTCTTTTGGATCATAGCGACAGCCAATCCCTTGCATCAGACCACTGATATCGTGGCAGAAACAAACGTTTTCTTCCTGTAAGTAAAATGATGAAAACTGCAAATGGCGATGGCGGAAATGGGAAACTTTGGTGTTTGGTTGGAGAAGATTAAATTCTTGAAGTCTTGAACCAAGCAACTCTGCCTTTTCTTTTGGTAATTCCAAATCGCGCACTAAGTCATTTAACTCCGCTTGACTTAACAAATGTGGGGAAATATTTGCATCTGGAACATATATGCCATCTTTCCCTGTTTCTATATCACTAGCAGAATCTTCAGATGAACTGCTGTCTGTTATCGTTGCTGGTGGAACTGGTGGTGGATTTGTTTCATCATGTGGTACTGGTTTCATTGCTGATTCGCAGTTTGGGTACGTGATCTTTGATTTGTTTTTCTTTGTGAAACCAGCAATCTTTGTCAAACAAAAATAACAATCATTGAAGTGATTTTTCGGCTCACGCCAAACCATGGGGACTGAGAACGGCATAGCTTTTCTTTTACCATTCATCCAAGCTATTAACATTGCATTGCACTGTGCACAGCAAATATGTGGTGCCCAGTCCCTCTGTTGGTCTCCTAACTTACAGTCAAAATAACACTTGTAGGCAAGTTTAATCTTTGTTGTTATGTTTCTACGTTGTGGCTTAGGTGTATATTGTCCACAGACAAAGCAGAAGTTGTCTGGGTGATTTACACAAGCACGTCTATTTGATGCCATTTTGAATTACCATACAATATCTGAAAAAACGTAGAAAGTAATTATTACGATGTGCAAAATAAAAAGAAATACACACCGTAGTACAAAACAAATGCTATAAAAACACACAAGTCACCACAACCTGTCACTTGCTCATCAGCAGAGAGCTTCAACAACCGTTCTGCTTGACTGTCACGTAGCGACTGACCGTTGGGCCGTTGCCCGTTACTATGCTCTTGACTCAGTGTTGCCAACTCGGGATAAATTTTATTTATCAAAATTGTTCGAATTTGTATATAGTTGGCAAAAAAAATTGCTTTAACCTTGAAAAGCAAGTTTCATATTACTGGCATTAAGCCGATTAAAACCAAAATCTGGACGTGGTAGAAAATTTTACTAAAAGTGATTTGCATTTTACACAAAATCTAGACGTGATAGAAAAAATCTAATTATAGATTTGAAATCAGCATACCGAAATTAGCTAGGAGCACCTATTTGGTCTTCTGTAACAAAATCTTTGTTGCCTAGTGTAATCTACCAAATAATTTAGAGGCTACAAATCAAAGTTTGATTGAGGCCTTCAGAAATGTATCCATTTCTAATGATGACAATAAACAACTAAAAGCCAAGTTACCAACATTACAAGTACCAATATTTGAGGGTGATCGAACAAAATTTCAGTCTTTTCTAGAAAAATTTGATAGTTTAATTGGCAACAAAGATTATATATCTGATGTTGACAAATTCAGTTATTGCTTAATTATTTAAAGGGCCCAGCCCTAAAACTGGTTGATGCCTTACCGGCAATGGCAGTTCATATAAAATAGCTCTCAAATTACTAGAAAGAAATTTCCTAAATAAAAAGAAATAGTAAATGATTTAGCAATAAAATTAAAAAATATAAAACCAGCCAAGGATAACATCAGGATCTGTACAATTTCTATTGTGAAATTGAATGCATGTTAGGTCATCTACAAAATAATGAATAGATTAGAGAAATCAGCATGGTTTATCCAAGCCATAATATTTGATTGTTTACCTACCCAAATCAGGGATATTTTCCAAAGAATAACGGGAAATACATACCCTACCCTTGGTTACCCTTGGTGAAATAAGGAATGAATTTCCAAATGTTTTGTCAATGTACAAATCTTCAAAGATTGAAACACAAACAAAGATTGATTCACAAATAAACCAAACAAAGAAAATTCAAACAAAACCAAAACCACAACAACAACAAAAAGACAAATCAGAACAAAAAGTGATAGGTCTAACTCCTACACTACAAAATTTTAATGTTACGACAGAATTTGTACGTAAGTGTAAATTTTGTTCGGCTGATGATCACACTAGCACACGATGTACTAAATATGAAGACTTAGAATCCCGGATAAACAGGTGTTCTCAGTTAAACCTTTGTACTAAATGCACAGCTGCAGGACATACTAACAAAGACTGCAAAACAAAAATAAGATTCAAATGTGTTAATTGTGGAAGTTTAAATCATGTCTCTTGTCTTTGTGATTCATTTAAAAATTCAAATAAACAAAACCTAAAGAAAAATGAAAAAACATTTAATGGACATATATCAATAAATAATGTCAATAAAAATTCTAGTGTACTCCTACCTACAATAACCTTGGATTTAAAAAATAAAAAGGTGGGACAACTCCTATAAGATGTCTAATAGATTCTTGTTCCCAACAAACATTTGTAGATCAATCATTAGTTAATCAATTAGGCCTACAAACTCATAAAAATGAACAAGAATTGTGTATAACATCATTTGTCAAAGAAAATGAACAGAAAGAAAAATATAGTACAGTCAATTTAGATCTGGATATACCCACAGAGAATAAAACAACAAACATAGAAGCATTAGTCATTGAACAAGTTGGTCAACAAAAATTTAAAATACCAAATTTAAAACAAGTAATACAACAACTTAAAAAGCAATATAAAATTGCAGATAGAAATTTAAATGATGATACAATAGATAATGTTCAAATGTTAATTGGAGCTGATTATATTCACTTAATTCAGAAGGGCATAGTCAGAATAGGAGATGGGATTGCTCTAGATACTCACTGGGGTATAGCTCCACTGGGACACATAGATAAATATAAAATAACAATGAAAAATAAAAATATATGACTAACAAACTTGCCCTATTATGACAAGGTCTTACACAACTCAAATAATGACATAAATACTGAAATATTAAATAAATCATTAACAACTGAAGAATTAGATAAAGGTGTACAACAGCTCTGGCTATTAGAGTCAGTGGGGGTGCAAGATGGTGATCATACAGATGAAAATCAATTAATGGCTGAAAATTTTGAAAACACCATCATGTATGAAAATGGCCATTATTCAATTGAACTACCTTGGAAGATCAATAGTCCAAAATTAAATGATAATCTAAAGGTAGCTAAAGGTCATCTCTATAATTTGATGAAAAGATTAAAAAATGACAAGAGAATTAAAATGTATGATGATGTTTTCAAGGACCAGTTAGAAAAAGGCTTCATTGAAGAAGTTAAAGATCACCCCTTTAAAAAAGACAACTGCCATTATCTTACTCACACAGGAGTCTATAGAAAGGATGCACCCACAACAAAACTTAGAGTTGTGTATAACTGTAGTCTTAAAGATGGCAATAAGCATAGCTTGAATGACTGTCTCATAGAGGGGCCTAATCTTATTTCAGACCTTGTAAAAATCCTTCTAAGATTTAGATTAGATGACTATGCAGTTCAAAGTGATATAAGCAAAGCTTTTTTGAGAATTCATCTGAAAAATAACTATGACAAAGATCAACTAAGATTCTTGTGGTTTAATGATCCATATGACTTAAATAAAGGGTTTAAAACATTTAAATTTAATGTGGTTTTGTTTGGAGCAAATGCAAGTCCTAGTTTACTGGCTTTAACCATCAAACATCACTTAAATTTGTATGATGAAAATGATTTAACTGTTCAGTTCTTGAAAGATCACTTCTATGTAGATAACCTTGTAGGATCAACCAAAACAGAGTCAGAATTAAATGAAGTTTACATAAAAGCAGATAAAATAATGAAAGAAGGTAATTTTGAATTAAGAGAGTGGATCACAAATAATGAGAGACTAAATCAAAAAATAAAATCAGAAGACAAAGGATTAACAGAACCAACAAACAGGGTGAAAACATTAGGCATGATCTGGGATTTGAACTCAGATTCTAAAGTTCATGACTCACTCTGCACAAAAGGCTACACCTTAGATACAACAGCTAACACAAAAAGAAAGATCTTATCCGAAAGTTCAAAAATATTTGATCCTATGGGTTTACTCCTTCCTTCTACTATCAGATCCAGGGTTCTTTTACAAGAATTTTGGAAACAGAAAGTAGACTGGGATGATCCTATAACCAATAAACAACAAGATAGCTGGAAAAGGTTAGCTAAAGATCTCAATAAATTACAAAACATAAATATTCACAGAGTTTGTGGACACAGAGATACACCTCAAACCTTGCATGTATTTGGTGATGCCAGTGAAAAGGTGTATGGCTGTTGCGCTCATGACTCCAGATTTGAAAAAATTTACTGGAGCATAGCTCTGAATTTACTTTTTTTCCCCTTACACCACTAGATAGGTTAATGATAGTAAACTCTTGAATTGACGACATACCAATTACAAATTGTTTTAGCTAAACATAATAATACAATACTGTACAGTTTATAACTCACCTTAAGTTTATTTATTCATTGCAGCAGCAACAGTGGATGATGTTAGACCTTGCATGTAGGCATTTGTTGTGAATTTACCGCCATGTATGCTTGGCCACTGATCAATGGCTTTCTGTGTGATCATTACAGCAGATCTAGTGCCTGGAGCTGGACTCTCCTTCACAATTCTGCACAGCTTAGTCAAATGAGATGGCTTAATGGATCCTTTGTGTTCAACAATGTAACCAAGAATGGAGAATGTCCCTTCAGCTGGTGCTTCACTCCAGGCAGTTGATCCATCTTTATCAAAATGCTTTAATCTCTCTGTGATTCCTTTCCACAGCTGTTCTATATATTCTGTCAGCCAATTTATCACTGAGTCTTTTGTAAAACTACTTTCAGATCTGGTTCTGGATGGTCTAGCAACTTCAGCAACCTGGTAGTAATCAGAATGTTTCTTGATGTATTTGTAAACTTCATTTAGGATGTAATCCTCAGCTGTTAGTTCCTTTTGCTGCCCTGTGGTATCGTGCTTAAATTCAGAAACTACATCATTTGCATTTCCTCCATTAGCTAATTTGGAAATTGTTTCCATCACTCTTAACATAACAGTTTTCCCTCCTTCTTTATAAAATATATTTTCTACAAATTTTGCACAACTGTGGTTTTTTGAGCTACTTGCAACATAATCTTTGTTACATAGGAAATCAATACATAGAACTTGGCACTAATTTCTTTCTCTTGTGGATGATCAAAAAACACACAATTTTCCACAAATCTGTCAAATTGATCAAATTCGTAATTAACCATGCGAGTATCAGATTTGAGTTTTGGTCTCTTAAAACCAATGATATTGTCAAGAACCATATTGGTATAGTCAAGGCCTGATCTCAGATTTGAAGTGTGATTCTGAATAAAGTCTAAAAGCTCACTTAGTTTACAAATTTTCTTCAATGCATCAACGTGGGCTCTGTTCACAAGATGCATTAAGTCCCATCGAAATTTGAAATTTTCTCCAAACAACTTTTTCATTTCGTTTTTAAATGGCTCGTTGTCCTTACAAAAAGCCCCATCTCCAACCATTCCAGATACCTTGGATTTAATTGCTTCTTCAGATAGTTTCAAGTGATTAGGAGACTTCAACACATCAAAAATTTCATTGGCCAAATAAACTCCTGATTTGCTGCGTACTAAATTTATCCCAGCAAGTTTTACAGTCTTATCTTCTTCACTCATAACTAATACAACTAGCATGCTTAATCCCAAAATTGTTCCAATGTCAGCTGTTATTGTTACTGAAGTTTGTTCTAAGAACCACTTTACAGTTTGTTCTTTAAGTTGATTATCTAATAGCTTACAAATTGTCTCGCACGCATGTGTGCTATGATTCAAATTTCCAACCTCACAACCTGACCTATGTAATACAGTTAGAAGTACTGGATATAGAGCCCATGCAGTGTTTGTTTTCATTATGTAGTATAAGATGTTGCCACATAAGTCAGCATGCCCTAGATCCTTCTTTTCCACCAATTTGAATGTAGATTTGATCAAATCATTGTTCAGGATTTCTTGTATTGATTTACACTTGCTTAAATGGGCTATGGAAATGTCAAATTTGTTGCTTTTTGCTTTATTAGATTTGGATGCAACACTTGAACTTGAAGGCATATTTTGACTTCTCTTTATTAACCACAACAGCTTGGTGAGTTTCTTTTGTTAGGCGCAAAATTGCATTCAATGTCTTCTGGATTTGGGAATTTTCAAATTCCTCTAAAGCAGTTTTGTTAGTCTGATGCGCAGATTCCTCACTTACCTTTTGTTTCTTAGGTGGAGGAGAAGCACTTTCTTCAGTCTGTGAAACATCTAGTGAAAAAGTTTCATTTTCTAGATTAGCAGTTGATGAAGTTGGTTCATTTTTCTGAGGTCTAGCACTAGCACATTTTGTGAACAAACTAAATGACTGCTTTGCCATATCTCTTTGCTGCACTTCATCCTGGTATTTCTTTACTGCAATATCTAAGCTGTGGGCCCAAACTCTGGGACCTCTTGTATTGTAACAAATATTTTTTTGGGAATTAAAATGTTCCTCCCAGTTTTGCTTCTTTGAATATTTGTTTTTGCATTGACCACAAAAGTAACCCCTTTTAACACCCTCACTTTTCTCTCCAACTTCATCAATATTAGAATCCATTATTGATTATTGACTACCTGAAAAAATACAAAATAAGTAAAAGTTAGTAAATATAGTATGGTAAAAGTGAGTAAAAGTAAGTAAATATAGTACAATGAAAGTAAGTAAAAGTAAGTGCTTTAAACTTAGTAAAAGTAAGTAAAAGTAGGTAAGTTAAAGTAAGTTTAAACTTAACTAAACTTTTCAATTCTAGACATGGGCGCCCGCAGGATTTTTTCCAAGGGGGGGCAAAATTTAATGTATTAATAGGTAGGGACCGGAGCAAGCAAAAAACTTTTGACCCCTTAGGAACCAGCAGGTTAATTCTAAGTTTAGTGCCTTTAGGAGGCAGTTGGATACTTTTCAGCAAGTTTACGATATAAATATTTTCTTAGAAAATACTTATATATTTTCTTGGCATTTCCAGGGGGGGTCAAGCGCCCCCCCTTGCCCCTACCTGCGGGCGCCCATGATTCTAGAGTCATGGTGGATTACTTAAAACCACACAAGTAATTATCTGGCCAATTTATCAAACCTGGCCGAGATCAATGGAACATAGTCCAATCCTGATAATTTTATATTAAAAAAATATACATTTTAATAAAATTTTAATTATCAAAACATTGAAGCTTAACAAAAAATAAAAATAATTGTTAAATATGGAATTACCAACTAAACTTAAAATAACTAAATTTGTAATTTAAAAAAATTGGTTTGTACAAGAATGTATACGCAAAAAAATTGCATAACGTCTAGCGGATGAACAAAACCCAAACCCAAATTTACTTTTTCTCATGGTCAAATTTACTGGAGCAATGCTCCCAAGATCCCAGGAATCTGGAGTCATGGTTGCGCTTACCTTGTAGGTGAGGATGGCAGCCATTTGATCTATGCCAAGGGGAAAGTAACACCCTTAAAACAAAAGAAAACTATTCCTCAGCTTGAACTACTTGCGGGTTATCTAGCTGTAAAAATAACAGTATTTCTCCATGAAGTCTATTATGATGTAAACATCACAACTACATATATTTGGCTTGACAGTCAAATCTGCTTGGCATGGATCAACTCTGATGAGCTAAACTCAAAAAACATCTTTGTCCGTAACAGATTAAGAGACATTAAAGAAGCTAGACAAAATTTGGACATAACCTTCAGATACATTCCAACAAAACAAAATCCTGCAGACTTTCTCACAAGAGGATTATCCTGTAAATTACTAAAATCCAACAAAAATTGGTTTCATGGACCTGAATTCATTCAGGATGAAACAATGTGGCCAGCAGAACAAATTAATGTAAAACTTAACATGATAACCACAAATAAAGTTGAGCCACTATTAGATTATAACAGTTATTCTGACTTTGGCAAACTTGTAAGGGTAACATCTTACTGTCTCAGATTCATTCACAACTGTTTAAAGAAAATAAATAAACAAAGAAATAATGATAATGAAATGTATACAAGTCTAGCTACCAAATATTGGATTAACCACATACAACAAACAGAATACAAAAATGAAATAGATTTTTTAACAATTGGTAAACAAATGAACAAAGTACCCTCTGTGGTAATAAACTTGAATCTTTACATTGACAAAGATGGCTTATTAAGATGTAAGGGTAGATTAAACAAATCACAAATCACATATAACAGTAAACAACCCCTTCTTCTTCCTAGGTTCCATCACATTACAACCCTAATTATTAGAGAGAAACACAATGAACTTTATCACATGGGCGTTCCACAAACATTAAATGCCATTAGAAAGTTGTATTGGATACCCAAAGGCAGAATGACTGTAAAGACAGTTTTGAATAACTGTGTCACCTGCAAAAGGATTCATTCCAGATCTTTCAGGAAGACCAATCCTCCTGATTTGCCAACAGAGAGAGTCACCTTTAATAGGCCTTTTGAAACAGTTGGCATAGACTATACAGGAAGTTTGACTGTTGGTCTGGGAACAACAGAACAAAAAATGTACATCATACTTTACACATGTTCATCTTCTAGAGCAGTCAGCTTAGACGTAATGAGTGATCTCTCCGCAGAATCATTTGTCTATAGCTTTAGAAGATTTTGTGCTAAGCATTCTGTACCCAAAATTGTTTGGACAGATAATGCAACCTATTTCAAGGCTGGTGAAAATCAAATAAATGACATATTACAAAATTCACATACCATAACATATCTACAAAATAACAAAATAAAATGGAAATACATCCCTGTTGCCTCACCATGGTATGGAGCAATCTGGGAAAGGAATATCCAAACAATAAAGAATTGCCTAAAGAAATCAATAGGTAAAAAACAAATTGAATTCTTTGAACTTCTCACTCTCATTAGTGAAATTGAGAATGTTGTCAATAACAGACCTCTTACTTATGTAGGGGATAATATTAATGATGTCGAGCCTCTCACCCCAAATCATTTGATTAAGGGAGAAGTCATTAACCTTCTACCTGATTACAATATCTCCTTGGATGATCCACCTTGGAGTGATGATAATCATGATTTGCAAAATAGATTATCACAAATAACAAATATAAAAACAAAATTTAAAAAGCAATGGAGTGATGAATACCTTGTTGGGTTGAGAGAAAGACATAAATATATACAAAACAAAGACTGGGTTAATAAAATTAGGGTAGGAGATGTAGTTCTAATTAGACAAAATACACCAAGACAGTGTTGGCCATTAGGTAGAGTTTTAGAACTAAAAACTGGGGAAGATGGATTAACCAGGGTTGTAAAACTTAAAACTGCTTCAGGTGAAACTATAAGAGATGTATCACTCTTATACCCCCTAGAAGTAGGACCAACTACTGTTAACAAAAATGATCAAGATGATGAATCTATAATAGATTCTGATGATGATAAAAATTTGACCCAAACTATACCAAACCTAACCTGTTCAATAAATAATGTAACTAGTCCTACTACTACAATAACCTATACCACAAATAGTAGACCACAACGTTCAACTGCTCTACGAGCTAGGCAGATGTTACAACAAAAGATAAGGGCTGGAGTATTGTAATATTTCCTATGGAAAATAAACTAAAATGCAACACCCTTTCATTTTGAAAAGGGTGAGGACTTTATAAAATGCTACACTTTTTATATTAAAAAGTGAGGAAAAACAAAAATGGAATAACAAATAAAACATAAAATATAGGTAATCTAAGATGGGTTAACAAATATTAAAGAAAAAATTGGGTTTCACATGCAATTTTTCCTTTCTGGCTGGCCCCAATGTATGGAAAATTTGGGAGTATCGAAATGGAAGACCCACCTAATCTTGGATAAGCCATATTGACATTAAAATAAATAATAATAATAAAAAATAACTCAGAAGGAGAACATGAACTCTTGTTGAGAAAAATTAAAAAGACACCAACGAAGAAACAAATATGGGATGAAAAGAAAAAAAGATCCCATGGCTAGAAATAGCAACACGGTTTTAAGAAGAAGAAGAAAAAGATCGGAATAAGCATAAGAACAGCAACGGAAAAAGCCGGAATAAAAATGTTTTAGTGGTGTCAAGAGATAAAATTCATAACAGTTTCAAGGTAAGAAGTTCATAAATTTCCCTTCGGTTATTAAATTTAGGTTAAATAAGCTGACATTTCAGCTGTAATTGTTTAACAAAAGAGTATGGAAGTCCTGTTTATGGACAAATAGTTAGGCTGGTTCATCTTTGGCCTAGGTCTTCCATCTTCAACATAGCCTAGGTATTGTTTAGGCTACTCTGGTTGGAGCAGGACCTATTTTTTCCATAGTACCAAGCGAGAGATTATTTAGCAGTGCTGGATTAATATATGATGAAAAGAGAAACAGACTGTCAGCAGAAAAGGCAGAAAAGTTAATGTTCCTTAAGCATAACCTCCCTATAATTAAGTTTGAACATTAAACGATGAACATCTTAGTTTACTTTATTTTAATTACTCATTTATAAATATGCCTAATAAAACTTTAAACTTAATATAAATAGTTATCAAGCTAATTAAAGATCTCTTTCTATAAGGGTGGAGGTTGGGGAAAGAGGTTGGTGGGGTGCATTTGAGTTGGGTTCACGTCCCGCATCCTGGTAACACAATTATGGTTTCTAATTGTGGCTGAAACTCAACAAAATATAACGAATTTATTTGCAGACGAATTCACTAATTGATTTCTATATTAGTTAGATGCTTGATATTATTTTATATGTTCAGAGAAAAGTACAGCAATTATTGTACAATTAATCAATTATACTACATTACAGCTACAGCTCTCTCTATATAATAACTTATTATATACGTTAAACACAACAAATCTCGAATATATCCTAAAAAATAACAAAAATGTAGACATCCGCATCCGCATCCGCGGATGTTGAAATCAAACATCCTCACCCGCATCCGCATCTGCGGATGTGAAAAAAATGACATCCACTACATCACTAGTACATACAATATGTATAGGTATAGTGCTCATTGATTTCCATTTATCACAACTTAAAATGTATGCAGTGTATATATAGTTACATGACCATTTTAATTTTGAATTCTTACCTTTCTGTGCTGTAGATCTGCCAAAGCTTTGGATGCCTTCAAAGTAACTTCTTTGCAAATCCTGTATGTTCGTCCATTAGTAGTAGATGCCTCAACTTGTGTTAGAATATCTGAATATGGTAAGATTAATTCATCTGGTCGACCAGGATACACAAATGATGGGTTTGGGCCATGAGGATGAAGGAATGTGACTTTTACTTCTCTATTCTCTGGTATCTTTTCCAGCACATATGCCACCCACCAATGGCCATCATATGCAGCAGTAACAAAACCATGTATTTTCTCCTCAGTCACAACTTCTTCCTTTTCAGTAACTTTCTCAATATTTGAATAATCTGATAATGAATAATGTTTAACCTTAAGAGAAGTCAATGAAACTGGCTGTAAATGGTGTAATTTCTGTGTACCAGCAATAGTCCTTGCAGTTGAGTGTCTTTCTTGGAGAAGTTGGCTTTCCTCTTTATTGGTTGAAAAATGACATTTTATATTTACAATATTTTCACTTGCAAATGTATATAACTGTTCTGCAGTAAGGATCTGTTCATCATAAGGTCGTTGTAGACTAGCTTTTGCAGCTAATCTCTTAACTGTGCCTCCAACACCATCACAGGGTCCCTTTCCATGACTTGTTGCAAAAAAATTCCATTCTGCCTCAATTCCAAAATCATCTCTGTGATGGCAAAGATTCAAAAAGTTTTGCAGTTCTTATACTGTCCTGCACACCCATCTGAAAAGTAAATTATTTTGTGGATGGAACCAATGGATGAGATATTATCTTTTAGGAATTTTATCAGATGCTTTTGAAACAAATGTACAGCAACTGTGTTATGGATGTTACACTCTGAAATAATAACAAAGCTAAGGTGAGCAATCTCATCTTCCTTTTTATAGTAAATAACAAATGGATGTAGAGTAGCCATCTCATTGTTCCAGTGAAAGCTCTGAACCTCATCTTGAAGAATAAAGGAATAATTTTCATTAAAATCACACAGCAAGGACCTCACCATCTTTCAAAGACATTTTTGTTTCACGGTAATAAGTTGCTTGCATCTTTGTCTTGAAGTCATGTATCTGGTATTCTTTCAGTTGGTTACAGAATTGGTCAATATATTCATCTGTATTCAGTTCTACTGATTCAAGATTTGACCGATCTGTATTGGTCCACTTTTTAAAATTTATGATATCAATGAAGTTGTTTGTAAATATGTCCAGTAGTCTGTTTTTTAAATCTGATGGATCTCCACATTGTTCACATTGTCTGAGGCAGCATTTCTGTGAGGCAGGATTACATTCCATAAAGGCAACACAATGACGTACATTCTTAATAGGTGTGTCATCATTTGCAGTTAGTTTTTCTAATTCAGCTCCTACAAACATAAGTTTGGCATTCTGATGAATTGTACAGACACATACTGAGTGAGTTCCTGTTGCTCCAGCAATAACACACTGCTTTGGACGCAATTCTGCAAATTTACTGAATCCCACCTTAACCAAAGGATTTCTTTCTTTGAAAATATGATAGGCTTCTTTTAAATTGCAAAGTAAAAGATGCTTTTGCAAATGTATCCTTCCTCTTTCATTGTCAATGATACTACAATAGTCTTTCTTTCCTGGCATTGTTCTACTGATGTCTTCTGAAAGATAAAATGCTTTAATAGCGTCAACAGTATCCTGTTTAATTCTTTTCCCACCCTTTGGATTTGGGTCTGAAAGGACATCTTTTTCTTCAACTATTTTTTTAGCAATAGATGCTGTATGACTTGTTGTGTTAAATTCTGAAGCAATTTTCCTAATGCTCCAACTTTTGGGCAATGCAGTGAGGATTTTTATTTTATCACTTCTTTTAGTATTTTCATTTTTGAATTTTTCCTTGAGTTGATTTATTATTTCTAAACAGTCTACATCTCCAGATGGCTCCTTAAATTGTGAGTCAGAAATCTCTTTTCCTGCAACTGTTTCCATTCTCTTCTTAACTGTCTCTGTCACCTTGCTTAGTTTTTTAGCTCCATATGACTTTTGCTCTACAAGCTTTCTCTTTTTTATGGGTGATTCACCAATTGAAACAAAAGAAGCATTCAAAGTACACATCTCATGGTTTTGCTCTGAAGTTGATGCATCACTATTGTCAACATTTTCAATTTTCTCAAGATCTTCAGGTGGTTCACTACTACAAGAAGAATCATCATTTATGTCTGAATTCAAAGTGCCTATTCCTTTCTCAGGCAAGGACTCAAGATGTTCTCTACACTGCTTACAAAGTCTGTGATGTAGTGTTAAGTGCAGATCGGGAAACTTATTTACAAGTTCCTGTGGTACAATTCTCAAACTCTTCTTTCGACACTGACCTTTGTGACGCAGCAAAGGATCAGCACACTTCTGTTTCAGTTTTAAATGTTCCATGTTTGTACTCTGAAATCACAAAAGCACAAAGAAAATCCTGAAAGAAAACAATGAACAATTAATGAATTATTAAATAAATTTTTATACATGTATTTAGTAAAAATAAATTAACTTTAACTTGAAGTCAGGAGTCAACTCTGTAAAGTTGACAGTACTTATATACTAGTTGGGCCTTTGGATCAGCGCTACTCCAGTAGATTTGGGGCTGTCGAGGGGTTTAACCCTGGTTGTCTTTTAAAAGACTTCTTTTGGCACAGGTCACAAAAAGGTTTTTGAACTAAGTCTTCACTGACACTATATCAGAACAGAACTTTTAAATAAATGAACTGACAAAAAAAATCTAAAATTGAAGAATGATGCCAACTTCATTTATTTTTTATACATTGAACTAGTTATCAGCCACTTACAGCTTCTTGGGATTTTGTTGTACATGACTCAAGGTATTAATGTAAAAAAATTGAATTTTTTAGGAGAAGGTATTTTTTTTTTATTCAAGGTCAAAGGTCAACTTTTGAAGGGATTTTTTTATTTTTCATAGTAGAGATATTTAACAAGAGACAATAAACAAGGGGCTACTAAAGAGCTTTAAAATGAGACCAAAATCAATGCTCTAGCTTTAATAGTTGTTTAGTTACACCATTTTGAAAATAGTCATTTAACGCAAAAAAGGTCAAAATGTCACAACTTTGTGACCTTGTATCTCAGTAACCAAAGGTCAGTCAGCTCTAATAATTTGGGAATTTAAGTTTGGCATGTATATCTGCTATTGTGCCAAGTATGAGCAAAATTGAAAGGGGTGAGTGCAAAAAGTGCCATTTTGTGGCTGAGTTGACATGGAATGACCCTATATGGAGTATGTGTGGTGGTAGCTCCTGAACTGGAAATATGGTTAAAGAAATAATTTGTAAATGGGATAAACTGACATTATGATTGCTATTCTTCGTTTCATGTATTTGGTCCTTTTGGAGTGAAATCAAAGTGGCAGATGGCTCTAGTTTCGATTTCCAAACCTTCTGAAATTAGGAAGAACAGAATTGAATGAATGTTGTCCTGTTGAGCGATGCAGAGATGCAACACACTCTTTGGTGGGAAGAGAAAGAGTAGCAATTTTCTTTTCCTGAATTCATTGAGATCATAAGCCGAGCTTGCATCATGTCTGAGGGACATAGGTGAGTTCTTCGTGACCTCACGTAAGTTTGCAGAAGGGGGATCCCTCGAAAAATCCGCACAATGCTCACTACTCTTCCAAGTATGAGCAGAAGTTGTGTGATTAGGGACTTCATCTGGGACAATCTCGTCACAGACCACTTCCCACGGAAAATTCCTCTCAAACAAAAATGCAAAAATTGCCTGTTGATTTCAACATGTTACTCGAAATGTACAAACTCATTCTAATTTAAACTGAAAAAGCACCAAAAAAAAATGGACAAAACTATTCGTGCTCCAACACAAAATTCATGCGCGAAATGAGTCAACAAACAAACATACGCATGACTATCATATGACCAGTTAGGTATCAGGTCATCCCATAAGTAATGTCGTTTTTTAGATCAGAATTTGAAGGACAAAAAAAAAAAAAAAAACTTTAGTATATATTTTCCATTGGAATCAATGACAATCTGCCAATGTCCTACAAGCTTTTCAATGCCATGTTTATAAAATTCAGGTTGTTTTGAGGCAAAAAACATACAAAGACTGGTGTGCAGATCATCTAAAGAAGTAGGGTATACTGTTTCTCATCAAGATAGTTTTGCAGACTTCTGAAGAGATGATAATCTGAAGATGCAAGGTCTGGAGAATATGGAGGATATGGAAGTTTTTCTCACCCAAGCCCCTCAATTTTTGCAAAAGTGATCCGAGTGGTATGAGGACGTGCGTTGTCGTGGTGGAACATGATTCCTTTCCGATTAACCAAAGAAGGTCTCTCTTCTTTTAGTGCAGTGTTCAATCGATCCAGTTGTTGACAGTAGACTTGAGTGGTGATTGTTTGGTTGTGTGGTAAGGTTTCAAAGTGTATTACACCGCCTTTATCCCACCAAACACTAAGCATCACCTTCCGAGGGTGAAGATTTGGTTTTGGCTGTGGTGTCACTGGTTCTCCGGCACAAACCCACTGTCGATGGTGCTTAAAATTCTGGTACAGTATCCACTTTTCATCACCAGTCACTAAATGGTGCAAAAATGGATCTTGGAGTTCATGGGAATGAAGAGCTGTGCTAATGTTTACCAGCACCCTCAGATTGTCGACTGACAATTCATGTGGCACCCATTTTCCTAACTTAGGCACTTTCCCGAGTTGTTGCAAATGTCGATGGATGGTGGATGGGGATGAATTGAGTTTCTGGGCCAATTCTTCGACAGTTGTTGAACAGTCTTCTTCAAGTGCGGCTAGCAGCAGGTCATAGATACACACACACACACACACACATACACACATATATATATATATATATATATACCCAAAATACGACAAGAGAAAAAATCGTTTTACACTCACAACGAACAGTAACCATTTACGAACAATAAACATATATACTGTAATTTATTTATATACGTAAAACATTGCATGCAAAAAACACAAATCTTGCAACAAAAAGAAGAGTAATAGTGATAAAAAAAATTCAACCCTATACATTAATACTGGGATATATTTTTTTTTTCCTGTACACTATTTGAGTGTATAGAAAATTTTCCCTGGTACCCGTTGCCATTGGTACCTCCTTGGTATGGGCCGCAAGGTTACCTTCGGAAGTTGTGAACAGTTCCTCTGTGGATCAGTTCAAGAAAAGGTTAGACGAAATCTTGCACACTATTTGAGTGTGTAAAGACATTTAGGACCTCAGTCTGCGGAAATTTCTTTTCCTATAAAATAGTTAATATCTGGAACCAACTTCCCTCAGAGGTTGTTTCCAGTCAAAGTGTAAATCTGTTTAAAAATAGGCTAGACAAAGTACTGAACACACCCATAGTTTAAGATTAAAACCTCAGAAAACTCTGCAGGAGTTCGCTTGCTCGGTGTCTCTGTGAGCAAGCTAAATATAGAGCTATTTATATATTCTCCACTTTCCTGTAAAATTTCCTTGGCTACTTTTCCAGGGTCAAGGTATTTTCTTCAACCTTTTTCCGTACCTGCCTCTGGCAGGGAGGGAGCGGAGGGTGGGGAGAGAGCCTTCTACTTTTCTATCCAGTTTTCTACTACTGCTAGGATAGTTGAAAGAAAAATAAACTTTCACAAAATTTTCCCTGGCACCCGTTGCCATTGGTACCTCCTCGGTATGGGCCGCAAGGCCTTTTGAGGTACTTCTTTTCCTTGTAACTCCTTGTAACTCTCTCTCTCTCTCTCTATATATATATACTTTATCTCGACTTTCAGAAAGCCTTTGATAAGGTACCTCACCTCCGGCTAATGGCAAAAGTGCGCGCGCTGGGTATCGGTGGGGAAATAGGTAGGTGGATTGAAGAATAGGCGGCAGAGGGTTGTAATTAAAGGTGCTAGTTCGGGTTGGGCCTCGGTCACTAGTGGGGTTCCTCAGGGTTCCGTTTTGGGGCCGCTGTTGTTTATCATTTACATAAATGATATCGACGGTGGCATCGTCAGTCGGATCGCCAAATTCGCTGATGACACCAAGCTTGGGGCCAATGTTGGGACGCCCGAAGCGATCGAGGAACTGCGTGCGGACCTAGGTAGGATAGGAGAGTGGTCCGAAAAATGGCAAATGCCGTTTAACTTGGGTAAATGCAAAGTGATGCACATTGGCTACGCCAATCCCAAGTCGGACTACTCGATGTTGGGTAGTAATATCGAGGTGGACTGATTTAGAAAAGGACTTGGGTGTGCTAATTAGCAGCGACCTTAAGTTTACGAAACAGTGTGTAAGGTGGAAAAGAAAGCCCAGAAAACTATTGGGTTATATCAGGAGGCAGTTTCGGAACAAGGAGATTGTGCTCTCACTGTACAATTCCCTTGTTCGGCCGCACCTGGAGTATGCTGTGCAGTTCTGGTTGCCCACCCTCAGGAAAGATATTGAGAGGCTGGAGCGAGTGCAGGCGAGGGCCACAAAGTTTAATCCCTTCCGTTAGGCATATGGGCTACAATCGACGGTTACGCGCCCTGAACTTGTTTTCGCTTGAAACTCGGAGGCTGCGCGGTCAACTGATCGAGGTTTTCAAGCTCTTACGCAGGTTCAACGATGTCGATTTTAGAAGTATGTTTAGTTTAAATGATAACCCAACTCGCAACAATGGTTGGAAGTTGGATTTGAAACGGTTTAGACTAGTGTGTGTGGGAATTACTTTACGTATAAGATCTGTGACACATGGAACAGGTTACCTTCGGAAGTTGTGAACAGTTCCTCTGTGGATCAGTTCAAGAAAAGGGTAGACGAAATCTTGCACACTATTTGAGTGTGTAAAGACATTTAGGACCTCAGTCTGCGGAAATTTCTTTTCCTATAAAATAGTTAATATCTGGAACCAACTTCCCTCAGAGGTTGTTTCCAGTCAAAGTGTAAATCTGTTTAAAAATAGGCTAGACAAAGTACTGAACACACTCATAGTTTAAGATTAAAACCTCAGAAAACTCTGCAGGAGTTCGCTTGCTCGGTGTCTCTGTGAGCAAGCTAAATATAGAGCTATTTATATATTCTCCACTTTCCTGTAAAATTTCCTTGGCTACTTTTCCAGGGTCAAGGTATTTTCTTCAACCTTTTTCCGTACCTGCCTCTGGCAGGGAGGGAGCGGAGGGTGGGGAGAGAGCCTTCTACTTTTTTATCCAGTTTTCTACTACTGCTAGGATAGTTGAAAGAAAAATAAACTTTCACAAAATTTTCCCTGGCACCCGTTGCCATTGGTACCTCCTCGGTATGGGCCGCAAGGCCTTTTGAGGTACTTCTTTTCCTTCCTTGTAACTTGTAATCTCCTCTCTCTCTCTCTCTCTCTCTCTCTCTCTCTCTCTCTCTCTCTCTCTCTCTCTCTCTCTCTCTCTCTCTCTGTTGAGAGAAGGGAATGCTTTTCTTGGAAGGATATAAAATGATGCATCACCCTTTGTCAGTCTTTATTTAGTAATTAGAGAGTCAAATCCTTAACATAATACTTGCTTAGAGAGTTATTAACAAACAAATCTTTACATCAAAAAGATAAGGGGCCCAGCTGAACTGGCTACCCCAAGGGCAAAACACACACTGCCTGCCCAAAGGCCAAGGCAGGACTGACTCTCTGAAGGTGTTTCCCTTTGTCCTGGAGAAACCCCCATGGTGCCACATGTTACAAAAGATTATTAAACTTGCAAAATCCTACTCTAATAATGATATTAACAAAAGAATTTGTATAACTGGAGTTTTACCCTTAACTCTTCTATGTGATTTACAATAATCGAAAAGAACATTTAGAATTTAGGAATCTCTCTTTAAGATTATAGACATGACACCACTGTTTTCAATAGGGTTAGAGAGAGGCCAGATGATCCACTGGGGCATTAAGGCAATTTATACAAATATTAAGAATAAAGGATTCACATTTTAATTTATACAAACAGAATAATATTAATCTTTTAAAGGATTAATACTT
Organism: Bathynomus jamesi; assembly: GCA_023014485.1. NCBI lineage: Eukaryota > Metazoa > Arthropoda > Malacostraca > Isopoda > Cirolanidae > Bathynomus > Bathynomus jamesi. The sequence continues at coordinate 984,172 of JAJOZX010000154.1, forward strand.
TAATTTATAATGTTATAATGTTTCAGACCAACAAAGACCCTAGGATCCACTCATGGCTGGTCTACCTGTGTTCGTAATTGTGTATTGTGCATGTCCTCCATGGTGGCAGAGGGGACCTACAATTTTACGTGGGTTCCAAACCACAAAGAACATAAGAAATTTTTATAGTGGGCACACTAGGGGCCACGTCGGCCCATCGAGGTGGCTCCACTATGTAAAAACTGCCTGTACATTGGCAACAACCAATTTTTACAAAACTAAATAATTATCAATTTAAAACTAATTAATTATCAATTTAAAACTAAAGATAGAATCTCTGGATCCAGAGGATCAAGTCAAAATAGACTATGGAATCCAGATTGTGATTTTGCCAAAAAAATAGTTTTTAAATAGTAATCATAGCTAAATATTAAATATGAAGATACACAAATAAATTTAAGAATACATAAATAAAATAAAAAAATTAGTGGTAATGAGTGTTTTATTAAATGGTAAGAGGGTATAGGTAAGTGCATGTCATTGCTATTACACATCAGCTGAGGTTGAGGGAACTGAAGAGACAGGAGGCAGGTCTTTCAATTCATTCATTGTTGGAGTAGGTATTGGTGTTGATGTATATGGAGAATTGACACACAACTCAGAGTTTGTATCATGCCTGGTGAAGGGGTTGGGGTTGCATGATCCAAATGTTTAGCAGCCCTCTTGAATAGCTCCTCAAGAGCTGTTTGCTTCAACTTGTTTCATTTTCTTTATTGATTTGTCTATGTAATGGTACACATTCATAATTTCTTGTTGGGAGTAGAAATCACACTGCTCCATGAACTTTATGAATCTTTCTCCTAGTGCTATGCCTTCATCCATTGTGATCTCCATTGGCTCAATCACTTTCACTCTCATCTTTTCTATTGTGGCCATAACTATGTCAATTTCTTCATCTGTCATCAGACAGACCATGAGTGCATCATTGTCGCAATTCATCCACTCCTCGATGTGGGTAAGAGCAGCAGCGCACAGAATTTGAACTGACCAAATTCATAAACTCACACTTGAATCTTGGTAGCTACTTTAAATCTGAGACTGTGCAGATTCTTGAGCATTATGGATTTTTTAATTTTGGATTTTTGGACTTTGACTGTATTATACAAACTCCACTCATCACAGTACTGTATGGGATAAAGAGGAATTGATAGAAATGTAATACTACACCATGCTGCTATTTTCAGGTTTTTCTGTCTTTTAGGTTATGCTTTTTCAATTAGTTTCATCACTGTTTCTAATAAAAAAAATGATTTTTGCTGATTTCATTGCAGATTTAAAACTTAGACTGAAATTTTTTTAAGGAAGTCTTAAAAAAACTTTCCACCTGGATGCCTACGGTGTATAAGAGATATGGACAGCTTGTGCTAGCTAGTACCATACATCTATATTTTTTTGTAGGAACTGTATAAACAGTTGCCTCAGATTGAACACAAAATACTGGTGTTATGGTTATGGATGGTTTTTCTAGTTTTTGCGAGTTAACAATTAGGTACAGTACTCTAGGCCAATTCAGATTATCATTCTTGTCCATTCTGTATATGGAGGAGGGAGGCCTATATTTGAGTGGACCAATGAAATGCAGTCATCAGTTTTGAGCAACAATTTTGTAACAAAAGATTATCACAAAATAATCAGTAATACAGGAATACCCCGCTTTACGATGCTTCATTTTACGAAACCCCGGGTTTATGAAATTGTATTTGCGCTAAATAAAAAATTAAATGAAGAAATATAAAAGACAAAAATAAAATGCGTACATCGCGCATACCACAATCTAATATTCTGCATTACAGCAGTGCTTAGTTAGCTCGATTTTAAGACAAAAATAATATGCTTACGTCGCGCATACCATACTGTACTGTACTCTATTACGTATTCTTTTCGTACATTGCAATTACAGTACCCATCATCAATTATGCCAAAACGAAAGAGTGATAGTAAAGACTGTGACGTTAATCAGAAGAAACGAATCCAAAAGCATGTCTACTGACGCATCTATTAATGAAAACTAAATTTGCATATGTAATGTTTTGTACTATTTCTTTGTTCATTGCTTACATTTTTATTGTATTTCTTTGTTCATTACTTTCGTTTGTATTATTTCTTTGTTCATTGCTTTCATTTCTATGTTAATAAACATTTTTTTCTGCAAAATTTGCTGTTTTATAACCTTTTTTTTTCGATTTTTTAAGAAAAAAATGTAACCCAAAATATAACATTATATGTATGGGAAATAATGCTCTGCTTTACGAACGGAATAATTCGTAAAGTAGGGTATTCCTGTACTTCTATATTTTCCCACTTTTTTCTTTTACTTTTTTTTTTTATATTTATTCATTGGCACACTCTTCCACATTCTTTTTCTATTTTTCTTGGCACAAAATTGTCAGTCATATTTGCATAACTTAGTGTTCTCCTTAGAAAAAATTTTCAGTGCAGATGACAGCCATATTTAACAGCCTATCCTGAGACATTGTAGAACATAAGTACATAATTTTTATGAGCTTCAGTTTTGAAAATGTCAGTGGCAGTTGACATCTAGTTTAAATGAGCAGCAGGAAGTAAAAGTCACTTTGTAGCAAGACAGGCTGAAAACAAAGGAAGTTGCAGTAAGTAATCAGAGACTAACTAGACTCAAGAAAAACATGGAAATTAATATTTAAAACTATTTTGCTATGATGTATTCCCATGATGTAAAAAATTTCCAGCCACTGTGGAGGGCACCTGTGGGCACTTAATTGAGGCACATTCTTTTGCTGAGTTTGGTAAACAGGTGGAGTGAAAGTGAAAAATGTAGTTTTAGGGAGAATTTTGCCTGATTTTATGGTTTTGTTAGCCTAGTCTATACTGTATGTGATTATGCTACTACAGTAGACCCTTGCTGTTCGTAGATTTACTTGTTCACAGCCAATTTATTGTGGCAACCCCTTGCAGATTGTGGCCCAGGCACTTGACTCTTCATGGGCTGCAGCAAACAAAGTAGTTCCCATGGAAGAATACAGGCACCATTTTATCTTCTATAGCAATGGTGGGCAAACCCCCATGCAGCTCTCGAGGTTGTTAACTGCGACTCGTGAGACAATTTTGTTTTTTATTGTATTTATCATAAAAGACAAAATTCATAATACAAATATAATTTTTTTTTTCACATAAAAAAAATATAGAAAAAAAAAAAAGGAAAAATTTAATTGACAATAAAATGCATCATGCGTACGACAATTTCTTTTGCGTGACAGGCACTAAGTGGGATAATTACGTAATTAACACCAATCACCACTCACCAGTGTCCAGTACCCCTCGAGCTACCCTGCAGGCCACATGTAGTAACGAGTGAGTGTGTTTCAAAATTAGCTTCTTAGATCAAATAGTGGCTATTTTTCTCAGCTATACAAGTGAAAGTTATACAACCCCTTAGTTGATTAAAATGACTGAGCAGACAAAGTGTAAGAAACGGAAATATGAAGAAGAAAATAGAATTTTTAAACAGGAGTGGGAGGAGAGCTTTGCCTTTACTGTTAAGGGTGGGAAACCTGCGTGTCTTATCTGCCACATGGCACTCAATCACTTTAAAGCCAGTAACTTAAAGCATCATCATGAAACTAACCATAAAAATTTTATTACAGAATTTCTTCCCAAATCAGAATTGCAGAAGACTAAGTTAACAATGTTGAAATCTAGCCTAGTTGCCTAACAAACTGTACTTTCATCATTGTGTAAGACAGCTGACTTAACTACTGAAGCTAGTTTTGTTATGACATGGAATATTGCTCATGCTCAACTTCCCTACAGTAGTGTAGAATTTGTGAAGAAGAATATTGCTGCTGATACTGCAATTCTCGCTCCAGATAACACAAAGCTTTGAGAACAAATAGCAAGTATTTCTATTTCCCACCACATTACAGAGAGATGTGTTTCCCAGATTAGTGCTGAAATTACATGCTCATTGCAGAGTGATTTGAAATTCTGTTGCATTCAGTTTGGCCCTTGATGAATCCACAGATATTAAAGATAACCCTCAACTGGTGGTATTTGTTCATTATGTTACTGGTGATGGAAATGTGAAAGAAGAACTCTTGGACTTAATGACCCTAAGAGAAACCACCAGAGGGGTTAACATAAAGAATGCACTTGACGAGGCATTATCAAATGCTTAAGTACCATTGAATAAACTTGTCAGTGTTGCAACAGATGGAGCACCAGCTATGGTAGGACAAAATGTAGGCCTAGTTGTGCTCTTGACACGCGATCCCAAGTATCCTGTGTGTCTCTTTATTCACTGTATCATTTACCATGGTCATTTGGTAAGCAAGTACTTTAGGTATGACAGTGTTATGAAATGTGTTCTAGAAATTGTGAATTTCATTCGTTCAAATGCAAAAACGCACCGAGCGTTTAGAAATTTTATCAAGGAGCTGGATCTTCAAGATAAGCCAGATGACCTTTCAGTCTATATTGTATTGTAAGGTGGTTATCAACTAGTAATCTCCTGAATAGGTTTGTTGCACTGTTGGAGTCTATCATTGATTTCTTGAAAGAAAAGGGAAAGTCATACCCACAACTAGAAGATCACGAATGGGTGCAGGATCTGATGTAATACACCTTCAAAATCTAAATTTGGCACTTCAGGGAAAGGATAAGGTCATTTCTGACCTTACACAGACAGTTTTCAGTTTCCAGAATAAAATATAAAGCTCTTCCAAAAAGATCTAGTAACAAAAAAATTTGACCACTTTCCCCACCTGAAAAACCAAGCAAACACTTTTCCTGATATTGAAATAAAAGATAGTAAAGTGGAGGAATACAAAGGTAAATTAGAAGGACTAATTGATGATTTTCAGTTCAGGTTTGATGAACTAAAGAAGCTAAAACCATGCTTCAAATTTCTTGTAAATCCTTTCCTGATTGATGTCGTCAATGATGGATGTCCTGTTACCACACCTTTTGTTATGGAAGCTGCTTCAATACAAACAGAACTTTTGGAGCTACAGGAGGACGTGGGTTTAAAGTTGATACATAAAAGCTTATCTGCAGTTGAGTTTTGAAAGCAAGTACCAGAGACAAAGTATCCTCACCTCAGGAAAACCAGTTTCCAACTTATTTCAGTTTTTGGGACAACTTATTGCTGTGAAGCACTCATCTCGGTAATGAAGTTTGTAAAGTCAAAACATCGTTCTGCCCTCACTAACGAACACCTGACTGAGCTTCTTCATACCGCCTTAACATCACATCAGCCAGACTTTAAAGCATTAACAGCCAAAATGAAGACCCAAACTAAGCCTTCTACAAGCAGTAATTAAACAATTCAATAATGTGAGTATAACTATATGTATATGTATATGTTTTTAATAATTAAATTCTTTTTAAAATATTTTGCGGCTCTCGTATATCTGAAAAATGTTGTATGTGGCTCTTGGGTCCAGGAAACTTGGCCACCCCTGTTCTATAGCATCGGTGGCACCCCAAAAGGTTGTTCAATGTATCTCATGATTTTATTTACCATACTATTTCAAGTGATCTTAGCAGACATGGGGCTGAAGCTGGGCCTTTGGCTTTGAAGTTGAAGCCTTTAGAAAATCACAAAGCCAAAGCAGGCCATTTAGAAAGTCAGGAAGCCAAAACAAGCCAAATCTTATAGAACTGGGACTGGAAGATGAGTTCCATAGTTAACCTATTCTAAATTAGTATAGGTTAACTATTTTTGGTTATAAGCACAGTGATCCTTCAACCTGCACAAGGTCCAATGTGCATGAATTCAGAGATAGGATGAGGACATTTCACTACCCTTTTTTTGATCTGCATGAGCTAAGATTCAAAGATAGATTGATTATTAGCATGAGTTTTTTAAAATTGTGGTAAATACTAAAAAATTACTTAACACTTTTTCATAAACAATTGTAAGTCCAAAACACACTTAGTGCACATGCACTTACAACACTATGTGCCCAAATGCAACCTATGTTACACTGCTGCCACACATATACAATGGCCTACAAAAGTATTTACGAATCATAAGTTGTAATATATTTAGAATAAGAATGTATATATAAGAAGAAATTTAATTGTAATATAATAATATTTCATATATTTGACAATAAAACAGGTTAATAAAAGAAAAAATACCACACTTACTTGTAAAAATTTATTTATAAAACTTAGGAAAATTAGTATCCTGTATGGCCACCCTTGTTCTTTCGGACTAGTTCAAGATGCCGAGGCATTGAGTCAACCAACTTTGTGCATGATTCAGGACTGATTTTATACCACTCTTCTTGAAGAACTCTCCATAAATCTTTATTTTTTGCCTTGTCTTCTCTTGTTCTTACTTTTCTTGTGAGCTCATCCCAAAGATGTTCAATAGGATTTAAATCTGGACTCTGAGATGGCCATCCTACCATTTTAAACCCTTCTTCTTCTTCTTCAAGCTTACTGTAGAGCTGTTTTATGCTTAGGATCATTATCCTGTTGAAATATGAAGTGTGAATAACCTCCATAAAGTTCTTTAGCAGCTGGGATTGCAGTATTAGTGAATAGATATTTGAATACAGATTGATCCATGTGTCCATTTTCATTCCCAGTGATCTGGTGTAATTTTCCAACTCCCTTTGATGAGAAGCAGCCCCACACATTGATTCCCCCACCTCCTTTTTTTAACCGTTGGAATAAGGCATTCATTCTTATATTCTTCACCAATTCGTCTATTAACAATTTTCCTCCTTTTATCACTACCAAAAATTTTGAATCTGCTTTCATCACTCCATACAATTTTCGACCAGTTCTCAGCATACCAATCTTTGTGTTGAATAGTAAATTCTAATTGTGCTATCACATTCTTCTTTGACAATAAAGGTTTTTTCTTACTCGCTCTAGCAAATATTTTATTATCTGTTAACCTTCTTACTGTATCAGCACTAACTTTTGTTTCTCCCACTTTCACTAATTCTTTATTCAAGTCATTTGCTCTCATAAATATATTTTCCAAAGCCAGAAATTTTAGATGCCTTACACCACACTCTGACAAAACCCTCTTTCTTCCAGTTCAGACTAACTTACAGGTAATTACTTGGTAATATATTTCTTATGGTATCTGACTGTACCTTCACTTATCTTCAGCATTTTTGCAATACTTGTATTGGAATAATTACCCATTTTAACAAGAGCAGTCATTTCTCCTAACTCTTGGCTAGATAACTTGCATGTCTTAACCATCCTCTCAAATTGGAAATATATAAGTAAAAATTTTGTTGAACAATGTTAAAATGAACCTTCCCCTATCAAGGCTGACAGCACACTAAACTACGCATAATATGTGCCACTAATTTCAAAATTAGAGGACTTTTGATTTAGTGATGCCAAATTATCAAAATATTGAAGAAACTCCATGGGAATTAATTACAATTACTTTTAAAGTGGCAAAATATTGTATTTAATCTAATAATTACTGTCCTATACTAATTTATTTGTGTTCTGCATAGCCTAAATTACCATAAAAAATATATTAACCCTCTAATGCTGACTGGGTCGAATACGTACTGTTTCAAATACACGCATTTAGACTTAACCCTACAAAAACGTTTGCCGTTAAAGGGTTAACATAAAATAAATTTTACTAAATTGCAAAAAAATAAAGCTACTATTAATATATGGATAATATTTCTGAAATCATAAATGCTTTTATGGACCAGTGTAAGTCCCCAAGTAAATTACGTATTAATTATAATTTTTAATATTAATGTAAAATATATTACATATGTAATAAAGTATTAATGTAATGCTACTATGAAAACTTTAAGTATTGATTTAATATTGAAATAAACTTGCTGTATAAGTGCAGTACATATGATACTTTAGCATTTGCAGCTGGCAGCAACATGCCCAATAGCATGTCCCTTGTACAGCCAGCTAGTTTATATGAGGTGCTCTGTGTGACAGTGATGAGCATGCCAAATTTAAGTTTTAAGAAAATGTGTATTAAAGTTTTAAAGCTTGCTTACATGGTCCACCCCCCTTCTAAAACAATGGAAAAATACCAGGTGATAAAGATGAGCCTGCCATATAAGGACCATGTATTATGATAGACAATGGATAGACCTTTCCATGACTCCAGATTTGAAAAAATTTACTGGAGCACAGCTCTGAATTTACTTTTTTTTCCCTTACACCACTAGATAGGTTAATGATAGTAAACTCTTGAATTGACGACATACCAATTACAAATTGTTTTAGCTAAACATAATAATACAATAATGTACAGTTTATAACTCACCTTAAGTTTATTTATTCATTGCAGCAGCAACAGTGGATGATGTTTGACCTTGCATGTAGGCATTTGTTGTGAATTTACCGCCATGTATGCTTGGCCACTGATCAATGGCTTTCTGTGTGATCATTACAGCAGATCTAGTGCCTGGAGCTGGACCCTCCTTCACAATTCTGCACAGCTTAGTCAAATGAGATGGCTTAATGGATCCTTTGTGTTCAACAATGTAACCAAGAATGGAGAATGTCCCTTCAGCTGGTGCTTCACTCCAGGCAGTTGATCCATCTTTATCAAAATGCTTTAATCTCTCTGTGATTCCTTTCCACAGCTGTTCTATATATTCTGTCAGCCAATTTATCACTGAGTCTTTTGTAAAACTACTTTCAGATCTGGTTCTGGATGGTCTAGCAACTTCAGCAACCTGGTAGTAATCAGAATGTTTCTTGATGTATTTGTAAACTTCATTTAGGATGTAATCCTCAGCTGTTAGTTCCTTTTGCTGCCCTGTGGTATCGTGCTTAAATTCAGAAACTACATCATTTGCATTTCCTCCATTAGCTAATTTGGAAATTGTTTCCATCACTTAACATAACAGTTTTCCCTCCTTCTTTATAAAATATATTTTCTACAAATTCTGCACTAACTGTGGTTTTTTGAGCTACTTGCAACATAATCTTTGTTACATAGGAAATCAATACATAGAACTTGGCACTAATTTCTTTCTCTTGTGGATGATCAAAAAACACACAATTTTCCTCATCTGTCAAATTGATCAAATTTGTAATTAACCATGCGAGTATCAGATTTGAGTTTTGGTCTCTTAAAACCAATGATATTGTCAAGAACCATATTGGTATAGTCAAGGCCTGATCTCAGATTTGAAGTGATTCTGAATAAAGTCTAAAAGCTCACTTAGTTTACAAATTTTCTTCAATGCATCAATGTGGGCTCTGTTCACAAGATGCATTAAGTCCCATCGAAATTTGAAATTTTCTCCAAACAACTTTTTCATTTCGTTTTTAAATGGCTCGTTGTCCTTACAAAAAGCCCCATCTCCAACCATTCCAGATACCTTGGATTTAATTGCTTCTTCAGATAGTTTCAAGTGATTAGGAGACTTCAACACATCAAAAATTTCATTGGCCAAATAAACTCCTGATTTGCTGCGTACTAAATTTATCCCAGCAAGTTTTACAGTCTTATCTTCTTCACTCATAACTAATACAACTAGCATGCTTAATCCCAAAATTGTTCCAATGTCAGCTGTTATTGTTACTGAAGTTTGTTCTTTAAGTTGATTATCTAATAGCTCACAAATTGTCTCGCACGCATGTGTGCTATGATTCAAATTTCCAACCTCACAACCTGACCTATGTAATACAGCTAGAAGTACTGGATATAGAGCCCATGCAGTGTTTGTTTTCATTATGTAGTATAAGATGTTGCCACATAAGTCTTCTGTGCGTTTAGTAGTGTTCCAAGAAGATGTTTTCATCACTTCATAAACAGCAGCTCTTTGATGATGCTGAAGTTTAATTAAATGTCTCTTCAGGTGGGTTTTCAGATTTCTAAACCATCTCTCTTGATTTTCTCCTTGTTTGCATACATAGGTTAAATCTTTAACATTGAAGTAACCTTTTATGTTAGAATGTTTGTCTGAAGCACATGCTTTGGGGTCTGTGCAAGCTATGCAATATAATGTAAACATTTTATCATCAGAAGCATCATCAATATCTTCTTGATTATCATCATCTTCATCCTCAACAGCTATATCTACATCAGGCATATTAGTGTCACTATTTGCAATGTTTTCCATTATATCACTTGGTACTGAAAATGAATCATCAGCATGCCCTAGATCCTTCTTTTCCACCAATTTGAATGTAGATTTGATCAAATCATTGTTCAGGATTTCTTGTATTGATTTACACTTGCTTAAATGGGCTATGGAAATGTCAAATTTGATGCTTTTTGCTTTATTAGATTTGGATGCAACACTTGAACTTGAAGGCATATTTTGACTCTTCTCTTTATTAACCACAACAGCTTGGTGAGTTTCTTTTGTTAGGCGCAAAATTGCATTCAATGTCTTCTGGATTTGGGAATTTTCAAATTCCTCTAAAGCAGTTTTGTTAGTCTGATGCGCAGATTCCTCACTTACCTTTTGTTTCTTAGGTGGAGGAGAAGCACTTTCTTCAGTCTGTGAAACATCTAGTGAAAAAGTTTCATTTTCTAGATTAGCAGTTGATGAAGTTGGTTCATTTTTCTGAGGTCTAGCACTAGCACATTTTGTGAACAAACTAAATGACTGCTTTGCCGTATCTCTTTGCTGCACTTCATCCTGGTATTTCTTTACTGCAATATCTAAGCTGTGGGCCCAAACTCTGGGACCTCTTGTATTGTAACAAATATTTTTTTTGGAATTAAAATGTTCCTCCCAGTTTTGCTTCTTTGAATATTTGTTCTTGCATTGACCACAAAAGTAACCCCTTTTAACACCCTCACTTTTCTCTCCAACTTCATCAATATTAGGATCCATTATTGATTATTGACTACCTGAAAAAATACAAAATAAGTAAAAGTTAGTAAATATAGTATGGTAAAAGTGAGTAAAAGTAAGTAAATATAGTACAATGAAAGTAAGTAAAAGTAAGTGCTTTAAACTTAGTAAAAGTAAGGAAGAGTAAGTAAAAGTAGGTAAGTAAAAGTAAGTTTAAACTCAACTAAACTTTTCAATTCTGGAGTCATGGTGGATTACTTAAAACCGCACAAGTAATTATCTGGCCAATTTATCAAACCTGGCCGAGATCAATGGAACATAGTCCAATCCTGATAATTTTATATTAAAAAAAATATGTTTTAATAAAATTTTAATTATCAAAACATTGAAGCTTAACAAAAAATAAAAATAATTGTTAAATATGGAATTACCAACTAAACTTAAAATAACTAAATTTGTAATTTAAAAAAATTGGTTTGTACAAGAATGTATACGCAAAAAATTGCATAACGTCTAGCGGATGAACAAAACCCAAACCCAAATTTACTTTTTCTCATGGTCAAATTTACTGGAGCAATGCTCCCAAGATCCCAGGAATCTGGAGTCATGGACCTTTCTGGTACCATAAAAAAATGGATTTTTTGGGAACACAGAAGCTCAACACTGTCACACACACTGCCTCATATATATTGAGTCATCTTTCTTGTGCTCCTCTGGATTATTACATTATTTTCATAGCGGTTTAAAAAAAAAAAAAAAATTTCCATGTTTTTACTAGTCATCCCTCATTTTGCATCAAGGATGCATTCCTGAAAACCATGATGTAAAATGAAAATAATTTTCCCATAGAAAACAATGCAATAATTAAGGATGCATTCTTGGATATAGAAACTCAATTCATATAGGATTTTTTAAACTTTTATCCCCCTAACCCCAATTATATTATGGGGAGATAGTTCCAACCTGCACAATTTCATGCTGCACAAGCTTTTTCAGGAATGGAATGTTTGTGCAGGTCAGGGGATCACTGTATTGCTAATATTAAAAAATATTAAAATAGTTAAATAAAAAAAACCTCAAACTATACAAATAACCAAGTCTTGAAGCCAAAGCTGAAACTGGCCATTTTCAAATTCTCAAAGCCCAAAGTCTACAAAAGGGTAATTCCAGGACAAATAGACAAATGAAAGTGCCAAATGTACACTCCACCATCTCCAAAATTCATGAAACTTGGTGAGAGGGTTGGTTTTGGTCCAAATTACAAAAATCTGAATTTTTTTGAAAATTGGTCAAGTTGGTCAAATTTTATGGCTTGACTATAGGATGCAAATTATCGAAAGTCCATTTATCGATAAATGATTGAAAAAAATTTGGATTATCGATAATTATCGATAAATTTTCCAATTAAATTAGCTGTCTCATTAATAGAAGAAAAATGCAAAATTATAAGAACAGATTTTAATAGATCATTCTACATTGTGACAGCCATAGTTATTTAAACAGATTTTTTTTATCCTTATTAAGGAAGTAACATTTCAAAAAGCATAAGGCATTAATAGTGGCTGGAGAGAGACTGCATCGAATCTTCGTTATGAAAATTCCCACTGAAGAAAATGCACACACTGCTTCACAGCTTGTAGGCTTGATGGTCCTTAATGCATCGTACAATCGATCTAGATTTTCGCTTCTCTTTTTCTTTACTTTGTACAATGCGAATTCACTGCCTGCATTGAACATAGAGGACTTACTTAAGGACTCGGAAGTTTTCGATTCCAATTTGCAAGAGAAAATTTGTTCATTTAGCGTAAACTTAAAAAATCAGGAAGTGATCTGAAATTATTGATAAATCTGCTCGATAATTATACGATAGTTGACTTTCATTTATCGATAAATTATCGATAATATTTTATCGATTGCAACCCCTAGGCTTGACAAATTTTGGTAAAATGAAAAAGCCAACAATTTTCAAACGTAAATATCTCAGCTGCTAATTGTGGTAGTGTAATAAATCTTAAATGATAAAATATGTAAAATTAACTGTAGTTTCTAAATATGTATCATTTTTATTAGGGTAACAAAAATAAAATGATGATTTTTTGGAAAAAATGTGAATTTTTTTTTTTTGCGATTTGGCAGTGAAGATATCATTTTTCGAAAAAAAGACCAAGAATAAAAAATGTTTATTTGATGTATGTACACCGTAATAAGTAATAAAAAGTCAGCTTATAGTTTATTATAAGGCTCAAAACTGAGTTTGAAATTAAGTAATAAAGATTTTTTTCAGATGACGAAGATTTATTACGGACTTGTTGGTCCAAAAAAAGACAATTTTCAAATCATATAAAAAATACATGTAGATGAACCAAAGGAGAAAAAATCTTTTAAAATATATGTACAATGTACATACATAACCTCTCTTATATTTAGGGACAGAATATATTGACAATAATAATGTTTAATTTATAAAGCGCTTATCAGAGTATAAAATACTCTTCCTAATACTACACATACACAAGTCTTTGAGAATGAATTAAGAGAGAAGTGAATCCAAATTTTAGACACTAATAATATAATAAGAAAAAAGAATTTGAAAAGATTTTTATAACTATTAAGTAGATACACAAATCTTAGATAAAAATTTTAGAAATATTATATAGACAATCTTAAATAGTATATATTCGATAGAATTTATTTTATCTTTGAAAAGTTATTTAATTCTTGAAGCGGAAAAATGTATTGTATTCTTGTTCTTCCTCGTAAACTTGCTTCAATACTCCCAAATATATTTTCTGTTGGAATGTGACAAACATCATCTTGCAGGAGGAAAAATGTATGAGGGACATACACCCAAAGGATGGAGAAATTTTATCAGAAAATCATCATATTCACAGTCAAAGGACTGGACTAATCCGAGCCATAGTTTATTTTCATACATACAACCCACAAAAGAGCCTGTTTCAATTTCGCGTTGAGAGACAGTATTATGTTCTTGATCCGAAGCAGAAACTCTAATGAGCTCTCTTATTTCGACTGACTGTGCACTCTGAGAGAGTGGATAAACCTTCAATGAATTCTTGGAAATTGGGATGAAGCGATGTAATTGTTGAGTACCTTTGATAGAAGTAATAGGTTCACTCAGACGTTTTTGCAAAGAAAGCTCTACATCTACAACTTCTGCCTCAGAGACGTAAAAAAAGTCAATAGCGGTTAGGAATTCTTGAGAGCAGAAATTGTAGAAGTCCTCAGCTGTTAAGATTTGATGGTCGAGAGGCCGTCGTAAGCTTTCTCTGGCGACTGCTCTTTTTACCGTTCTGCCAATACCGTCGCAGGCATTCTTCCCGTGGGATGTCGCAAAAAATTCCACTCAGCATGAATTTTGAAGTCTTCGAAATGATGGCATAAATTTAGAAAATTTGTTTTATTCTTATACTGAGCCGCGCATCCATCTGTGAAATAATGAATTTTAGTTAGGTTTGAATTTTGTTGTTGGATGCACAGGATTAATTTTTTGAGAAAACTATGAACCAGAATTGTATCATGCCTGCGACGGTTTGAAACGAAGCAGTAACTTTTGCAAATTAGTTTTCCTGCATTGTTTTTGGAATAATAAACGAATGGGTGCACTGTACATTGCGAGTTCTCCCAATGAAACCCCTGGGCACAATCTTGTACGATGAATGAGAAGTTTTCCGCGAAATCGCCCACCAAAACACCTTCATTTTCGGGCAGAGTTTCTTTTAGATTTTTGAAGTAACTCGACTGACATTTATTCGTGAAGTGGTGTCTTGTCAGTTGTGCAATTTTTTTGGTGAGTGATTCCACGTATTCCTCTGGAGTTTCGGTGATATCTTTTAACATACAGTGATCGACGGACACCCATTGTTTATATTTTATCTCTTCCATCGCCATGAAGTCCAAACTTTCCAAATAATTTTTGATTCCGACCTCTCGCGGGCATCTTTTGCATCGGTGCATCCATACAATCTTCATTGTCCATGCCGCAGATGGATAAAGACATTAATTTTTTGTAGTCTAAATCTTTAATGCCTAACGCTGATATTTGTAGTTTCGGATTTTGGTGATGCGTACATACGCAGACACTGTGAGTTCCGCTTTGTCCCGCAAGCACGCACCACGACGGTCGAAGATGAGCAAAGGTACTAAAGCCTATTTTGGGATTTTCATCATTTTTTGCATATTCAGCATATAACTCTTTCAAGTTACACAATACCAGTCTTTTTTGTTTTTTTATTTTTTCACCCTCTTCATTTATTGCAAACTTATAATCTTTGATTCCCGGCACATCCTACTATATTCGTCATTTTCATAAAACTCCTGAATGATTTTTTTCATTTCAGCTGTGACGACCTTCCCTTTCGTCATGTTTGGAATGTTAGGAAGAATCCCAAACTGTTTTTGAAGATTGCGGCTCTTACGCACCATATACTTTGTTGCTCCAAAGAAGTCAGCAGTTTTTTCAATGGGATAGGGATACAATGATAGTATTTGTAACCTAAGATTGCGATCGTTACTTGCTTGAAATTTCTCCTTTAATTCTTCCATAACCTTTTGATACCTGAAATAAAGTGTATTTGACATTAAGTTTTTAGTATATTTTTAATTAAACTTTTCATAAAATATATGTATATGTATTATATTGTCCGATTATAAAAATGTAAACAGATAAAACTTAATTTAGTATATACTTCGATGACTGTATTAAATTTAATTTAAAATGTCAAATTTCAATAACTATGTCCGAAAAGTAGTCTTGCCTCTCTAAATCATCTTCCAAACAACTTTTTTTGGATGGACCAGCTTCAGAATAGTCAATAGGAGCCCCATAAGCAGCTTCAAAACTTCGTTTAACCTTTTCCGTTGTCGATCTGAATTTCGTAGAAGCCTTTATCTGTTTTTGTCCCGGCTTCAATCCAGCTGTAAAACAAATTCATAAATTTAGGTTGCGTGAAATAATCAAATATCAAATATTTTGTATATATGTATTCAAGTGCTGATGCTAATATTTAAAAACAGAAAACTACGAATTTGGCATTAAGAAACAAATGTCCTGAACGGAGTCTCTATTGTTTTATTACCTGTTTTAATAGGGCTTTCATCAAATAAAGGTAAAATATTGTCGCTGAGCAAATCTTTATTGAATTGCCTGTCTTGAACGACAAATTCTTCCAATGGTGGTGGATTCGTGGAATCGCTACTGCTTCGCTCCATACATTCGTTAAGTATGTCTGGCTCAGGTATTGGTGCAGGTTCCGGCTCTCTGGATGAACGTTGAACATGTTCTAATACAATTGGCTTCTTTTTAATTGTGACATAGCAATTGCTGCATAGTAATTGATTTTCTTCCAAAATTCCATAGCTTGCAGCTGCCATGGCAGAGTTTACTTTTTTGATGTTACAGAAAATTCTTCTTGAGTGTTTTTTCATAGGATCGCAACAAAATTTTGTTTTGAGGCATTTTAAGGGTTAGGTAAATTTACGTATACTAGAAAATTAGGTATATACTGAAAATCTGGAAAGAAAGCAAAAAATTGTTAAAATTTGGAGGATTTTTTTTCATTTTTTTTTCATAATAATCGTCGATAAGCTGACTTTTTATTACTTATTATGGTGTACATACATCAAATAAACATTTTTTTATTCCTGGTCTTTTTTTCGAAAAATGATATCTTCGCTGCCAAATCAAAAAAAAAAGTTTTTCCAAAAAATCATAATTTTATTTTTGTTACCCTAAAAAAATGATACATATTTAGAAACTACAGTTAATTTTATATATTTTATCATTTAAGACTTACTACACTACCACAATTAGGAGCTGAGATATTTACGTTTGAAAATTATTGTTTTTTTCATTTGACCAAAATTTGGTCAAGCCATAAAATTTGACCAACTTGACCAATTTTCAAAAAAATTCAGAAATTTGTAATTTGGACCTAAACCAACCCTCACACCAAGTTTCATGAATTTTGAAGAGGTTACCGTGTACTTCATTTGTCTATTTCTCGTAGAATTACCCAAAAGCCAGTGTCAGGAAGCCAAAGCCAAAGCTGGCTTCAGCACCATGTCTGGCCTTGCAAACTTTTTGATCGTGGCATCTAAGAGAAAATCAAGTGGTTGTGAGCCTAGTGAGAAGAGCCAAAGAAAAGTGGTCTTTCACTAATCATTTTATAGAGAAGAACCAAAGAAAAGTGATGTCTTTCACTGATCATTTTATGGAGAAGAGCCTGAAATTCAAACAAGATCTTCAGGGCATCATGGCTCCATACAGGGAGATTTATAAAGGGCTACAGAAGAAGGCAACACAGACTAAGATCACCAGCTTCTTCAAGAAGTCCAAACTTTGTTTCCATCACCACCACAACTCCATCATCTCCTGATGACTCTTATGATCCTGAACTGGGATCAACAACACAATAACCCTCTCAAAATCCTCCATCATCATCATCAACTCATCTTTATCATCATCAACATCGCCATCATCGCGTCTGTACTGAATGGACGCATTTCCTGAGCTCTCTGATATTGCATCTACTTTTGCATATTGCTGAGAATTTTACTTTTGGACAATTTTGAATTTTATTTACTTGCGTTTATATTCACGTTGTTATAGTTAAGTATTTGAATATTAGTGGTTTTTAGCAATTTAGAAGTTTTCATAGCGTGCCAGCTTAATTTAACTTACACTTGTGATGGTTTAAACTAATTTTTAACTGCGCGATGCCGTCACAGAAGGCATCGTGTGTTAGGTGTAGGGTAAACCAGTGGTATTTGGAATTTAAGGATTATAACGGCGGTCCGATGGCGATTACCAAGAGATCAGTTTGTTTCTTTTCCGAGTTAATGGAGGAATTAGTTGACATAAAACGCAGTGTACGTGAGGTAACTGAAAGACTTGCAACGGTTGATGAGGGCAGGGGTAGGGCTACGGTTGACGGAAGCCGAACCAATACTAACGTTGAAGACATTAGTAATTTGAAGGGTGAGGTGCAGTGGTGTAGTGCTGTGGGAACGCGTGGGAATGGCGTTCCCTTACTTTTTTTGGTAGATGGAATGGCATTCCCTCACTGTTTCAAATAAATCCGAACTTACAAATCTCTAACGTCATGAAATTTTAATTCCCACCCCTAGAAGAAATATGAGAAAGAATCATTAACTGCTTCATTTCTTTTAGCTTCAACTGAGGCAATGCTAGCCTATAAAGATCTGGTGAAACAGTCACCACGGCGTACCAGTTGTTAACTTTTTTTTAGTTAATCATTCCAGTTGTTAGCTATTTTTATTGATCGTACTGGATGTCGTATATCTAATGACACTGGAAATACTGCATCTTCAACCTTGGAATATATCCTAATATCCAGTGCATATGACCTCAAAATATCCCTGAAATTGGTCAGATTTCAAAAGATTTCCCAGGGGGCTTACAGTGCCCCCGGACCACCAGCTGTATGGGCTCACCACGCTCGCCATTGTCCCCCCCCACATCTGAGTAACACTTTCAAAATGCGTTCCCTCACTTCTTTATTTAGCACTACACCACTGGTGAGGTGCGTAACCTAGTTTCTAGTTTAGGTAGCTTGTCGGGAAGGTTGGATAGAGTTGAGGAAGGGGTTAAGGTTGGTCCGAGATTAGTAGATGGGGAGGGATTTAGAGAAGTTAAGGGTGGAGCTAGGCCACGTACGTTAGGTGATAGGAATCCCCCCCTATCGAGGTTTTGAACCCTTTCGCCCATTTGGAAAGGGAAATGAATGAGGGGGAAACTATTTTAATTGGGGACTCTTTAGTGCGCCACATGGACAAAGAGTTCGTTGAATGGCATCCAACCAAGAGGAGGAGGGTCTGTCTCCCAGGGGCCAGGGTTGACAGAGTTAGAGACAAAGTGGATAGGATTGACATTGCCTCCCATCACTCGATGTTGGTGATGATGGTAGGAGGCAACGACTCGTATAGGCCCGATACGAGAGTGCCTGACCTTTTGGAGAGATATAGGGGTTAATTAGGTACCTGAAGGCGAGGTCAGATAGGTCTTTAGTTCTAGGTATTACCCCTAGGCATGGTTTGGGTCTTAGGATTACATCAAAAACAATATTTTTGAATAATAAATTATTAGGTCATCCCATAAGTAATGCGGCATTTTTTAATTTTTTTTTTTTGTTCAATTTTTATCATTATTTTATGGATAGAAATCAAACAACTCTTTGAAGTTATTTATATTTAAATAAATATTTATTTAAATATAAATAACTTCAAAGAGTTGTTTCATTTCTATCTGTAAAATAATGATAAAAATTGAAAAAAAAAAAAATTTAAAAATGCTGCATTACTTATGGGATGACCTAATAGAAGAGATTTGTGCTGAGGAAAATGTACCCTTCGTAAAGCTGTGGTCCGAATTCAGTGATCCTACCCTTTTTATAAAAGATGGGGTGCATTTTAATGAAATAGGTAATGCTAGGATAGGTAGGTTAATAGATGAAAATGTGCGAAAGCTGTATAGGTCGAAGCCTTCTTTAAATGTTGTGGGTCTGGGGAACGCGGGTCCGACGTGAAAAAAATAGTTTAAAATGTGGGCCCATGGTAAAAAATAACTTAAACATCTTTTATTGTAACACACGTAGTATTAGAAATAAATTAAATGAATTTAAGGCAATAATTTATTCCAGCAACTACGATATAGTTGCTATCACTGAAACTTGGTTAAATACCGTGACTCGGGACTTGTTGGGGGAACTTGATATACCAGGTTTTAAACTCTCTACTAATGATAGGTTACATAGGTTCAATGGAGGCATTTTGCTGTACATTCGTAATTCCCTTAGGGCTATCGAGGTTAAGTTAGATTTTCCGGCAGCAATTAATGCGATATGTGTTGAAGTTAGGGCGCGTAGTATTAGTTTTAATTTTTGTTGTTTATAGACCTCCCGTTCAACTCCTCGATATAGATACTAGATTTTACTCACTTCTTGGTAACTTTATTGACAATCGGAATAGTATAATTGTCGAGACTTTAACTGCCCTAATGTTAATTATGAGACTTTTACTGGTAATGAGGAGTGTTTGAGATTGATTGAGTTTATGGAATATAACTTTTTATGGTAGATGGTTACCAAACCAATGCGCGGTGATAATATTTTAGATTTGGTGATGATGAATGGCGAGAATATAGTCGAAGGTTTAGAAGTAGGCGAGAGTTTAGGATGTAGTGATCATCAAATTCTTAGGTTTAAGTTATTGATAGAAAACACTCAGAATAGTAACGTAATAGAAGTCCCTGATTTTCGTAGGGCTAATTTTGATAGTTTTGTGGATAGGATGAGTAGTGGACTGGGATAACTTATTTATGGGTAATGACACAAATTTGCATTGGGTGGCATTTAAGGAAAGTTTTAGGAATATTGAAAGGGAGTTCATTCCTCGTAGGCCTAAGCGCGTTAGAAATTGTGATAGGCCGAAGTGGTGGACTAGGGAAATAGGTGAGTTCATAAACGAGCATAATAGAGCGTATAGACTTAATAAGCGCAATGGCACGGCAGCTAACTTTAATAGATATATCGAGCTTAGGCGTCAGGTTAAAAGATCAGTTAGGAATGCTAAGCGTTATTTAGAGACACTTATAGCTGCAGATAGTAAACATAATCCAAAAAAGTTTTTGAATACGTAAATAATCGTAAGCTGATAAAAGATAACATAGGCCCTCTATTGGATGTTAATGGCGCTTTGGCTTCTGACGCTCAGGCGATGGTGGGTATTTTCAATAACTTTTTTGTGACAGTTTTTACCGTAGAAGACGTAAATAATGTCCCCGACGTGGACGATATCATTCCATTTAGTAGCGAGACTATTTTGGATGAAATAACTGTTTACGAGGGTGAGATTGCGCATTATATCGATAGGCTAAAAGTTAGCAAGGCTCCAGGCCCTGACGCTTTTTATCCCAGACATTTGAAAGATTTGAAAGCGTTATCGTAGGCCCCTTAACGAAGATTTTTAATCAGTCACTCGAAACGGGGATTATTCCTGAAGACTTCAAATTAGCTAATGTCACGCCTATTTTTAAAAAAGGTGACCGCACAGTAGCTAGCAATTATTGGCCCATTAGCTTAATGTCAATTGTCGGTAAACTTTTGGAATCCGTAGTTAAGGATCGTATCATCGATCACTTAGAAAGTAGAGATTTGATTAATAGTAGTCAGCATGGGTTTCGACACCATAGGTCTTGTTTAACTAATTTGTTAGAATTGTATAACGAAATAGTGCGCGAATACGATAGGCATAGAGCAGCTGACGTTATGTATTTAGATTTTAAAAAGGCGTTTGATACAGTTCTGCATAGGAGACTAATTGCGAAGGTCAAAGCGCATGGTATACGTGGTCAGGTAGCTAACTGGTGAGAAGAATGGCTTCGTGCTAGGAGACAGAGGGTCGTAGTTAATTGTAGTGAATCGGGGTGGTTAGATGTAGGTAGCGGTGTCCCACAGGGTTCAGTGTTAGGCCCATTGCGATTCATAATTTACATTAACGACATAGATGTAGGATTGACTAGTAACGTGTCAAAATTCGCGGACGATACTAAAATAGGCGGTAAGGCATTTAACAAGGATGATAGTAATATGCTCCAAGATGATGTAAATAGGATTATGGAGTGGACAGATAAGTGGCAGATATGCAATTTAACATAGACAAATGTAAAGTTTTGCATATAGGTTCTCGCAACAGTAATTACACGTACACGATGGATGATAGGGAGTTAGAGAGCGTTGATGAGGAAGTAGATTTAGGCGTACGCGTATCTAAGGATGTAAAGGTTAGGAACCAGTGCCTGGAGTCTTGCGCAAAAGCTAATAGGATGTTAGGCTTCATAGCGCATAATTTCAAATTTAAATAGAAGGATATTATATTGCCCCTTTACAAGTCCCTAGTCAGGCCTCACTTAGAATATGCAGTTCAGTTTTGGTGCCCGTACTTGTGTGAGGATATTGATAGGTTAGAAAGGGTTCAATGTCGTGCCATGAAACTAATTCTGTCATTGCGCAACAAGCCTTATGAAGATAGGATTAAAGAGTTAGACCTGTATTCACTCAAAACTAGGAGATTAAGGGGGGAGCTTATTGAAGTTTTCAAAATTGTTAATAACATTGATAATGTAAATTTTGACAAATTGTTCACTTTCGATAGTAGTAATACTTGTAATAATGGATTTAAGTTGCGTGGCAGACGTTTCATTAATAATATCGCTAAAAATTTCTTTATGTTTAAAGTAATTGATAAATGGAATAATCTTCCCGCGCCTGTCGTGAACTCTACCAGCGCTAATGTTTTTAAGAACCGTCTTGACAGACATTTTAAAAATATTAACGTTGTTTAAAATAAAAATAAAAAAAAATTAGCAACAGGAGCTCTGGGGGTGGTGGTCGAGGATGAGTCTGTTGACAATTAATGCCAGCTTGTGACATGCCAGCGTGTGATGCCAGCAATAAATTTATTAAAAAAAAAAAAAATTAGACTAACACAAACGTAGATGTAGCTAGTAGCATAAACTAACCCACTTTTTGTTTAACTTTACCTATTTTTTTTTTTTTATTTGCATGTCTGTAACTCTTTTCTTGCATGTTTGTAGTTTGTATGGTATGACAGTGAGTTAAGACTGTGTTGCATGGTTTGTAAGCGTTCTTATTTTACTTCTTTTCATCTTTCACCTCTCTCCTATTTTCTCTGACTATTTTTCTGACTTGTCGGCAGTGGCCGGCGGATGATGATGGTGAGTCTTTTTTCTCTTTTTCTGAATGAATGTTAACCCACGAGTGATAGGTGTTCCTCCTTACTTAACCCCTTATTCTCTTTTCTTCTCTTAACCCCATACTCTTTCCTTTCTCTCGGGCTAACCTTAGAGTGGATCTTAGGGTCTTTGTTAGCCTTAGCTTCTGTAGATCTATAGGTCTTTGCATCAAGCTTATTATCATTACAGTATGTACAATTTATTAACCCTTTATGGACTGAAGGTACAAATTTCTAACGTTTCAAATACAAGCATTCATAACTTAACCCTATAAAAAATTCAGGGCTTAAAGGGTTAAAAGGTTGTTGTTTTATTTTTATTGCAGCTATTTTTGTTCTCAGTAACTCAATTCTTTTTCAATAATGTATGTACCACAAAAACAATGCACAAACGTGTGTGTGTGTGTGTGTATATATATATATTATATATGGGCTACGTAGTGGCCGATGTCGTAACACCGCTTCTCGGAGATCAGCGAAGTTAAGCGACATTGGGTCTGGGTAGTAGTTGGATGGGAGACCGTCCTCTGCGACCAGATTATGTAGCAACCCGTGGTTTGGATCCCACGTAAAGCTGTAGGTCCCCTCCGTCATATGACCTTAGATGTTGCGAAGGAGGTTAAACAACCCCAATTAAAAAAAAAATAAAATATATATATATATATATATCACACACACACACACACACACACACACACACACACACACACTGTAACATGGGGCTATTGCACCCACTTTTTTTTGTTTTTTATGGTTAATGAAAAACATGAAGCAAATTTTTTGGATTTTATTTCATGACCAAGTAGGGCATTGTCAAGGCTGTGCCTGGTATAAAAAAATTAGAAATATATTTTAAACTTTTCTATAAAGACAATATCTAAGACTATGGCGCATTTGTCCCATGGAATGGGGCAAATGTGCCCAGTCACCTTCTTTTAAAAAAATCAGATACCACAAAGCTGATAAAGCAAAAAATGATTTATTACTTTAGTACAATAATTACAGATGTATTGTCTGCCTAATGTAGAGAGATGTTGCCAAACACTGCGACAAAACAACTTTTTTTTATTGAATGTTGGCTTCTGAAGTTTTTCAACAATGTTAACAGCTTCAGTTTCAAAGAGGTCTTGATTGTTGGGTGGTGCAAATACAATAAATTCATTGTTAGATAGTTCATAGTTACGCCTGAAATATTCAATGTTCCAAATCTCAGGAGAAACATGTTCCAGAAGTTTGCCAACATAGTGGAAAATCGTTTTCTTTGATGTAAATCTAACTAGGACATAGTCTCCTTCTTGAAGCTGGGATTCTGGCTCTTCCACGCCACATTCTGGTTCAACCTCGTGAATTGGTGAAATGCCACTCAGGGCATCATCATCATCATCATTAGGGTGTGACAGTTGCCCAAACTTTGTCCTACAATGCTGTTCAAAATTTTGGTGTTGCATATTGACATAAAAAATACCCACGTGCAATGTTTTGAAGATTCATGCATATTCGAGTGAGCACCAGCAATTTGAAAAATAGCGATTTTGCTTATACGGTATACGTGCCTATATATGAGATTACACAACCATCATAAGGGATATTAACACAAATCATTTGCCTGTCTTAATTAAAAGCTGTTATCACTAACACAAAAAAGTTAATCATTCTTATTCTCTCATGGTACATTAAGGGGTTTTATCATATATTCACAAGGTATTATTTCTCTAGAGCAAGAAACCATGATTTCTGTTCACAAACAGATGATCATTTGCGCTGATTAGGAACGTGGAGTCTGTCATTTTCAACTACTTGAAGGACTTCTTGAAAGCGCTCCTCATCCCTGGCAACATTAAGAAAGTCATGGCAAAGTTTTACACCACGCTCTGCAGCCTCATTGACGACCTGAAGCTTGTCCACAACCCGTTTCATGTTCAGGTAGTCGTCATGATCCGCCCATTCACTGGCTGGACTGTGGAGAAACTGATAGGGCATGCCTAAAATGGTGAAGAACCGGCTTGAGTCAGGCCCAATTAGGTCCACCAGGGCAGTGCCACTTTCTGGGACAGGGGGAAGATATGGCTTTCCATAGCCCCCATGATTGAGCCCCACTCTCTTAGTAACTTCAGTGCCTTCATGGCAAAGAAGGGCCTTCCTCATCTCCTCTTTTGTCCTTTCTTGTACTTGGGATGAGAACAAAGCCAGTGGGGCCAACTCCTCAGTTAGGTACCCAGTGTGTCTACCGAGTGCCACACGTGCTTTGTCAACTATTGTGGCATCATATGGGGCAAATTCAGCCAAGGTTTTGACCAAATTCAAGTCATTCAGTGGCGCACTTGCTGGAACGGGGCAAACAATCCACCATGGGACATAAACAGTGACTGTGAACACAGCAAACCATTCTAACTTGCTGATTTGACTTTTAGTCACAACCTCGGCTTTGGGAAACTGCTCTTTGATCTGGCCTGACAAAAGAACAATCTTGAGGGTATAGAGCAGTTTAGCCATCCACCTTGCTTTGTGAAGTGCGCCGGGATAGACCATTGTGAAGTTCACTGGCTCGGATCCTTTAGTTACAAGCAGCAGACAAAGCTCTACCAGCTCCTTGTAGTCGCCACATGTAAATGGTTGGGCTAGAGATTCACGGAAGAAGTCAGCCATCTCCTGCTGGCGCTCTTCAAACACTCCAGGCATTGCGGGGTAGTAGTATTTCTTTTTTTCATTGTACACCAGTTGAGAGAAATGGTTCTTGAACCTAGAAATGCAATTATTGGGATTATTGTATTTCGTACTAATCTATAATGTTGTTTTAGGGGTATTAAGATTGATATGATCGATCATTTGCTTTGTGTTAGTATATCTTATAAGTCTAATAAAAGAAATTCCACTAAATTTGTTCATTAGATAATAATATTCCTTGTTATTTTGTAAAGCTTATGACTCACCTCTGGAAAACCATTATGTTTGGACTTGAAGAGCCCTCCACTTTCAAGCAATCCCAGCAAACACCTAGGATGACCGCCCACATGTCTGCGACAGGCGCACCAGAATAAGGCACGCTCTAATTCCTTTTGGGAGATGCAAGCAGCTGTTTTTTGTCCTGAAAAAAAAATGTAATTGTAGTTTAAGGCCACCATTTCTGGCACGTGCTGTTTGCAGATTTCTATTAAATCATTCACTGTATTTTGGTATTAATGTCGTGATAAATTCACGCTGATGTTTGAAATAGGTTTACCTGTATTGGATGAAGTTGTGTCGAAAACCATACCAACGACATTCTGTTCACACTCCCAATCGACCAGAAGTTGTTTGGTTGCTGTTGATATCAAGTCTCCTTGAACCAGGCCAGCTTTTTGAGTCAAATGCGGAAGAGGTGGGACTCCAAGAAGCTTTGTGCCATTGACACCAGACACAAGAATGGGCAGGCGGTCATCAGTGCCTTTGGAATCCAGCGTGTCCATAAGTTTACCATCCCAGTGCACCAGTACTTTGTCTGATGGTTGCCATTCATCCATGATTTTTAAACTTATTTCTGACACGATGGAAGCTCGGTATCGGTGGGCCGTCCTTGCATTTAGACTCAGCTTTGATGTATCTCCACCACATGCAGATACAAGGGAGTACACAATTGCACTCAGCTGGGTCGGCGAGATGTTGTTTCGAACACTGCATGAAACAAGTTCTGCCGACTTCAGAATATCATGGGGCACAAAAATTGAAACTCCCTCTTTCACTGTTCTCCGATGTTTTCTCTTTGGTTCAGCAGTGCTGGCCTCATCAATGTCATCGTCCTCATCAGAGCTAATAGGTGAATCAATATCAGCCTGTACATTCTCAGCATGATCACATTGCTCTCTCTTGTCGCTTCTCTTCTCGCATCTGCCTTTTCTGTCGCTTCTGAACCTTTTCTGTGAGTACTTTGTTTACCCCAGAGTAGGTAGCTACTCTGTCACTTAGCATGCTTTTCATAAAGAGTATGTCAGTATCGATGGCATCTTGTTCGGCCTGAGTTTTCCCCTTTTTCGCAGCCGCCATGTCTTTCAACACTGTGTTCTTATAAAATTTCATTGTCAGGCTCAATTCTGATTTAAACTTCATAATTCCAGGATCATCAGCCCATCTTCTATCCTCATTCTTTTTCATAAGCATCATGTAGTCTTTGTCATAGTAAGTTTTAATCACTCGGCCAATATTGTTCCTGCCTGTAATGGTCAGGACATTCGCCTTCTGGTAATGCAAAAGCACATTGTCAATGGTGGCAGATAAAGCCTGGTCCCAATGCATATCCCGAAGGTTTGCTAATAGACATAGTAAGACCTGCCTATTAGTTGGCAGTTTGCAGCCCTTTATTTCCTTTTCTTCTTCTCGGGGTACGGTGCCCAATAACATTCTGACATACTCATCATCTTGCCGTGTATCCATGATTAAATTCTCTATTCACAACATCAAATCACTGTCAAGGGAAAAGAAAAGAGCATCATTAAAATTAAATGCAATAAAATAATACGTGGAAAATTTGTGGGTCAGCGTTCCAGACCCGGAAATTAAAATCTGATAAAATGTGCTATTTTCACACTTATTTATGAAGTTCATAAGCTGAAATAGCAATACTTGCTGGTACGACGGTGCTAGCTCAAACATGCACCAATCTCCAAGAAAATTTACAGGGGTGTTTCCTAGATAAATACACAACACTAAAACTTTGAACAGCATTGTAGGACCATTTTTTTATTTTTGGAGGGCAACGGTCACACCCTAATCATCATCAGACAAGGAAAGGTCATCAGCATCAGAGGATGAAGATGACGGTACTTGGGTGAATGATTTCCTCTTTTTTGTTATTCCAGATGTTGATGGTTGATATCATTGAGGGTCACACTTTTTCCAAGTGATACTAGGAGTCTTCTTCCCTGAGAAACAGCACCTGCCTTTGTAGCAGCTGACTTTCTAAGCTCTGTGAGGTGGGCAATCACCAAGGGACTAACCAAGTCTGTTGCAGGCTCCATATGAGGTCATTCAATCTTGTCTAGTATGCGCTGTTTGTTGAGTGGATAGATGCCAGTAGTTTGAAAGGCTTTTTTCACCATTTGGGTTGTACTGGTACCAGTATCCTGTATTACAGTAAGAAGATTCAGCAAAAGATGAGGAAACCACTGTTTGGGCAAGGTAGAATAATGTTTACCTGCACCAATCTTCCACTGGGTAAGAACAGTCCTCCAAGCTTTCTTCATAGGGCCATATATGCCAACATCAAGTGGTTGAAGGAGATGTGTGCTGTTGGGTGGGAGGAATATAAACTTTATATTGTTTTTCTCACACACTTCGATAATATCTGCAGAGAGTTGAGAAGGTAGGTTGTCCCCAATTAAAATTCTTGGCAAGTCATTTTGTAAATGCTTGTAGTATGGTGGAGCCACTTTTGTAAACCAGTCTTTGAAACAATGAGTATCGAACCAGCCTGACTTACTTCTATTATACCGAGCATTAACAGGCCCATCTCTTAACCAATTGTCCATTAAATGCTCAGCATGGTAAACTACATAGGGCTCTAAAAGTCTACCAGAAGCACTACAAGCAAACATCACAGACACTGATGTTCTAGATGTCTTCATCACTCATTCAGCATGTTTGATGCCTTTTCTGTACAGCATAGTTTTAGACTGGATCATCTGAAAGATTAGTTTCATCATAGTTCACTATATTTTCAGAAGGCACTGCATTTACACCACTAGTTGCAAGATTATCAAAAAAATGTTTAATAGTTTCAGTACTTATAGCAGCTCGTTTACGAGAAATGTTTTGGCACATGTGTTTTGTGAGTAGTTGTGAATGGCATTTCACAAAACTTCTCCCCCATTTAACACCTGGCCAGATTTGTCAAGGAATGACTTTACAAAAATACGGAGCTCTAGGTCATCAAATGCATAGCCATAATCACCTAGAGTGGAGGTGTGCTGTGCTATGCTTCGCTCTTCTTCTAGAAAGAGTGCAGTCAGTCTACCAGCCATGGTGTGTTTCCGAGCACCACTGAAATGATCATGTAGAGTTCTCCTTGGTATCTGCATCTGAGTGGATACACTTCAAATGCTCTGACCTTGGATGAGCTGCAATGCTTCCTGAAGGTCATGGTCACTGTAGGTTTTGGGCTTCTTTGCCCCTCCCACAGGTTTATAGTTCCGGACCATCTCAACAATTACCTAGATATTGACGGAAAATAAATATGAACTTTTATGAAAACAATATAAAGACTTTTAGTTTGCATAACAACACAAAATGTCACTAAACCAAGAAAGCTCACAAACATATAGAAATGCTGTAGAAAGAAATAATATTTATAACTGGGTGCATTTACCCCAGACAAAGTGGGTGCAATTGCCCTAAGGATAATAATTCCTGCTTCATATGGTATACAGAACTGAAACTTTAATCAAATCTACCATAACATATTTATAGTTCATATGAAAAAAAATTGGCCAGTTTTTTATTTTCCTTCATAGTTTGGCAATGTATAATGTTTCCGGTTAAATGCTTAGTTCATTTTGGGAGAAAAATTATTATACCAATTAAATAATCCTTAAAAATTATCTAGACAGCTGATTTGCCTTTCATATGTAAATTAGACATTGATGAAGAAGTGCATAACTCCAAACAAAATTTGAATTAGGAATTCAATTTCTAATACTACTTTATATAGATTTAAACATACATGGGTGCAATTACCCTGTGACTGGCGCAATTACCCCACTTTATGGTGTGTATATATATATATATATGAAGGGTAAAATATGGCAGAAAGGGTAAAAAATTTTAGACGAAGTACCTAACCCTATTTTCCCCATAAGCCTTTAACCTCTAAACTGCACACTGTTTTGTTTTTTTCAAAAGCCCACTGTGTGTGTGTGCTAAAAATCAAGGTACATACAGTGCCCGCGAAAAGTATCCGATCACTCAAGAAAATACAATATTTTCCCTTGATATTCAGAGACACGTAATTCACTTTCTATTTGTTCTAGCGACATCTGGTAACTTTGAGGTTGCTCGCTGATATGAGAACTATCCAACGCATTCTCAAATTAGTGTTCTGGTAGCCTTCGTTGCGGGTGGCTGTGTCTCAAATTTGTCAGATTTCACTGTTTGTGTAAATTTCTTGATATTTTTTTTTTTTACAGAAAGTGGTGTAAATAAAATTTATATATAATGTGTGCTAAAAAAACAACTTAAGAGTGATTGTCGAGGTGCTATTGTTGCTTTGCATGCATGTGGGAAGTCACAGAGACAGATAGCTAAGGAATTAAACATATCCCAAAGTACCGTTAATTTATGGGTTTCACGGGCTAAGAACAATGGTGGCCTAACCACGCCAGTCCCTAAAAAACGATCTGGCAGACCGAGAAAAACAAATTCGCGAACAGACAAACTTATGAAACGTTTAGTATTGAAAAACCCAACAATAACTGCGAAAGAAATAAAATTTAATATGAATAATTTGTTATCTGGTGTTTCTGAACGAACTATCCAGGAGCGGCTCCAAAAGAACTCGGATTACCATCTCGCCATGCTGCTAAGAAACCGTTCATTAATGAAAAAATGCGTAAAAAACGTGTCGCATTTTGTAAAAAATACATTCATTGGACTGTTGATGACTGGAAGAAGGTTTTATCTAGCGATGAGTCAACATTTTTGACATTCAGAAGTTGTCCAAAAAAGGTTCGCCGGCCTATTGGCTCAAATAGGATGGACCCTAAATACACCCTAAAGACAATGAAACACCCTCCAAGTGTGATGGTTTGGGGTTGTTTCGGTTACTATGGGCGTGGAAACTTATATTTTCTTCCGAAGAACACAACTATGAATGGTGCACGGTATTTAGCAATGCTACAGGATAAACTTCCAATGGCAATGGCAATCCAAAGGACAAAAACATACATGCATGATGGTGCACCATGTCACAGGGCCAAAATAGTGACAAAATGGATTACTGACAATAAATGTGATATTTTGGATTGGCCTGGTAATAGTCCAGATCTCAATCCGATAGAAAATCTGTGGCTAATAATAAAAAATAAGGTTGAATGCCACGACACTGGCTCAGTCGAAAAATTACAAGAGGCCATCAAAAAGGTATGGTGCAAGGAAATATCAGTGGAAGTTTGTCAAAACTTGATTAAATCCATGCCAAAACGTCTAGAACAAGTCATCCAAACCAAAGGACAGATGACAAAATACTAATATAAGGTTAGTATACATTTAAACATTGTTTTTTATGTAAAAAATACAAATTTCAAGGGTGATCGGATACTTTTCGCGGGCACTGTATATCAGTTTTGAAAAAAAACTTGAAGAAATGTTAATATCCATGCAAAACAACAGAAAAAAACAGTGTAAGTTGGATACTTGCATATTAGTGGCACTGGCAGGCTCTCTGGCAAAATCATCAGTTGACAATATTTGCAGTTGGTAGTAAATTGTCAATTGATGACCATAGCAGTTTAGAGGTTAAGTTTGTGCACCATTTGTAACAAAATCCAAAAACATAATCCCTGCAAATTTCCATTTAGTAGTGTGTGAACACCCCCCACCCACCCCAAGCTCCAACTCTGGAACTTATGCTTGATTTTTTTATGAAAAACAAAGTTTTTACTATTTAGGCTCCCCCCCCAGTGAGTGCACTTTTATTTAAGAATTTAGGTATCTTATTTTTTAAATTATTTTATTGAAGTGTAGCTATATTTTAGTTTTATTTAATTTTATTATAACTGCATTAAATTAAATCCCTTTTAATAGGTAGCTACTCGCAGTAATTTATAGTTGGGATGGTAATAAATATAGTACTGTAGGTATATTCTCCCAATTTCTGTATTTGATGAAAACCTCAAATTGTCAGATAATATTTGTCCTCAAAATTTGTTGGCTAAGCTATCTTAATGGTTTTAGAATTCTAAGCCTCATTCACTTTGTTGTGAATGAGATTTTATTTGGGCAGTTGGAAATAAAACCAGTATTAAGCCATAGTTTTTAAGAATAGATTTCAGATGTGTTAAATTTGAATTGTAAGGAATTGAGGATCATCATGATTAGTTGGGGTTCTTGTGATTAACAACATTAATCTGGTTAAATTTTTTAGTTCTATCGAAATTTTTAAAAAGAAAGAAAAAAATTTGAAAAGGTTCATATTGCTAACTTTGATAAACCAAAGGATAATTTGCGTTCTTTTTGCCGCACTCCTCCATATATAACTGCAGGAAGAAATCAAGTACCATAGTGATATATCATAAACAACCACTTAAACTTGATTATCAAAATTTCTTTTTAAATTGATCTCAAGAATTTTCATCCATTTAATTTTTTTGATGATGATGTAGCTATCACAAATCTTAAAAATTCACCTTGCATGCCAAGTTTTCACTGTAAGAGTGACAGTTCATTTCATCCCACTTATATTTCTTAATTTTTACTGTATTCATTTATTTTTTCAGATTTCCATTTAAGTCCTCTAATGTTTCAAGGACTCAAAAATTAAAATGAAAACCCCTTCAAACAGCTCACAGATTTCTCAGTCTTGGGTAGAGTTTATATTGACCCAGTATGAATGCAAGAAAAACCCAGAGACCATTGTTGCTGTTGATTATTTTACATTTTCAAGTGGTAATAAACCCCATAGTACTTTGCTTAATCAGGAATTTTTGTAGGCAGTTTTGTATTATTCCTTCTTACTTCATTTAGGTTGATTTTTATAAGCTGAGCATCCTCAGCAATTAAAGCTGCCATATTTTGTATCCAGAATGCAACACAAAAGTTTGAGTACCCTTCACGTTGGTAACTAGTAGAACTTATTTTTCTTGCAATTACTTCAAACAGATGCTTCCCACATCCTGGCAACATTTTGGGGGGTTCATTGTACCATGGTTGAAGTTACAGAATAAAGATTAACATAACTGTTGTCATGATGTTTATGTATCAAGAACAGTGGTGTAGTCCAGGGGTAATGCAAGGTAATGGCGTTACCCCACTGGTTTTATTTTACTTTATATTTTTTATATTTTTTGCTGTTTCTACTGAACATTTTTGTGATACATACTCTTTCTAACTATATTTTTTTCCTACCCCCTTCAATTTCAACGTGTTTTTGGGAATGTACATAAAATGTAAAAATGCTGTAGAATTTTATAGAAACGCTATATAAGAAAAATTGTTGTTGCGTTACCCCACTGAAGAAATTACAACTGCACCACTGATCAAGAACACAGTACAAAAGTTTAGGCACCCTTCAGACTAGTGACTTGTAAAACCAACTTTTCTTGCCATTACTTCAAGCAAACTCTTCCTTCATCCTGGTACCATCTTCTGGGTTCATTTCTTTGGTGAAAGCTATTCCAAAATTTTTATTTTTGTCTGTCTTGACCATTTTGGATGTATGCTTTGGATTG
Source organism: Bathynomus jamesi (assembly GCA_023014485.1). NCBI lineage: Eukaryota > Metazoa > Arthropoda > Malacostraca > Isopoda > Cirolanidae > Bathynomus > Bathynomus jamesi. The sequence goes on from JAJOZX010000154.1 coordinate 1,017,170, forward strand.
GCCATACTCCATCTTCAACCTCTTCATTGAAGGTAGGTTTCAGTTCAAAATTTACTGATCCTTTGCTGAATCCATTGTTCTATCACTGTAGAGATGGTATTCTTTTCATTAAATGCCTCATTCTTCCTCCTCCAAACTGTTGCAAGACTCTCAAGAGACATCAGGTGTTCCATTGCAGATTTTAGACTTGCAGATTTGTGATGAGGCTGTAGAAATGACTTCTTCCTTGCAATCTTCCCATGTATACAATTTTTGTTAAGTTTTCTCTGAACTGTTGAGAGTGTACTGAAGTACCTTCTACTTCAAGTAGCAACTAGATGTCCTTGGCAGCAAGTTGGAGGTTATTGGACAATCTTCTTTTCAGGTCTGAGGAATATTTTTGGTGGCAATTCTGATCTCAGTAAAGCTGCAACAATACCAAACTGCTTCCATTCCTTTGACATTCCAGATCATAGTGACAGGTAGGTCAAGATGCTTAGATATTCTATTGTAGCCTTCTCAGGACTTGCGCACCTCAGCATTCTTCTATTCCAGATCTCCAAAATCTCTTTTGAAGAACAAATCAATGGGTTAGGAAATTGAAGTTTGAAACTTAACCCTATATGGACAACTGTTACAAATTTCTAACTTTTCATATACACGCATTTATAACTTAACCCTACAGAAAATTCTGTCCGTAGAGGGTTAATACATATTTCTAAGTCTGAACTTTGCATGGTAGTGTATATGTACTAGTAAATTATTATTATGGTTGCATAACCACTACCTATTAGGTCATCCCATAAGTAATGCGGCATTTTTTTATTTTTTTATTTTTTCCATTTTTATCATTATTTTATGGATAGAAATCAAACAACTCTTTGAAGTTATTTATATTTAAATAAATATTTATTTAAATATAAATAACTTCAAATAGTTGTTTGATTTCTATCCTTAAAATAATGATAAAAATTGAGAAAAAAAAAATTTGAAAAATGTCGCATTACTTATGGGATGACCTAATATAATGTATTTTTGCATAAGGAAAGTTCTATATGAGTTACTGATTTGAAGAGTATTTAAATCTTTGTTTTATGTTCTTGATAAATAAACATAATTATCCCTCTGTATTTGCTATTGATTTTACTTTACTCCTTATCCCTTTATAAATATATGGCATTACATTTATATGATACATACTTTGTCTGATTCTTTGCATGGTCCATACTTCTCTGAATGCATCACAAATCACATTTTTAAGAATTCAGCAGTGGTGCCCAAACATCTGCATGCAAATTATATATATATAGTGGACCTAGTTTTGGCCGTTTAAGGTGATAATGATTTAATTGTATGCAATGATTAATTGGTGCAATGACTGATTGCTTGTTAATGAAAGGCTGGGTTAATAATTTATATTGTTATACAGTATCACCGATTGGAATGAATGGTTATTTGATTAGATCCACCATACTATTGGAAGTGATTGAAAAGGCAGCGAGGTCACCAGCTTGGGTTTACACCCAAGCAAATTAATGTTAAGGTTATAAAAGACACCTTATGGGTTTTGTAGTTTATTATGAAAATAAAGCCGTTATTTATTCACTGTGATATAACAAAGAATTGACAGTAATTGGTAGTTTTATCGTTATGCTTATGGCATAGGCTTAGCTAATAAGATGAAATGTTAATAGCTTAATTGACACGTAATAAATAATGTACTCATTGATGGTATGTAAATTGCATGCGACATAGAACATTGAATGGGCCTAGTAAATGATATAAAGAATGCACGTGCGTTTGGTGCATTGAATGGAATACTTGACACTGATTATGTAGGCTAAATGATTGCATGGATGCACAAGGAATAATTGATGAGGCCTAATAATAATGGATTGAAATGCTTGACAAAATAACAAATATCAATTATATATAAGACCATTATGTGATGTTAAGCGATTACGTCAAGAGAATATTTAGTTAATACATAAATATATGAATTGAACATAATAACGGATGATACACGGAATAACGGTATTGAAATGACACTTGAATTGGATGACAGGCCTACTGCGTTCTTTCACAGGAGTCAGTTGGAATGCCTGATTACACACTTTGGGAGTATAGCCTACCGTTCGGCGGTAGGCTAATGTAGGCTTCACAAGAGTACTTAGAATAGGAGGTACTTATCTTAGGACAATGTAAACTCTTGAAGGTGGGTTGGAGAAAGATCTATTACCGAAAACTCGAGTTGTCGTTGTCTGTTAAGCCTCTTGAGATGATGGGTGTAGGCTTCATTGAGGCCTGAGGTGATGTTACTTCTCGAGGTGCAGGCTGACCTTGTGATCTTGCAGGCGCAGGCCTGTGGTGCTGAAGATATCTCGAGGCACGTGGAGAAACTTGAAGGCCTACCCGGCAAACCACAGGCCCGAAGTGATTCCGGTTGGGCCTCGAAGGATTGCTTCTGCAGGCGGTCTGTAGATCCCACTTGATGACAAATTGCAGGCCTTGAAGAAAGTAGCGGGCCTCGCCTCCGGCCGAAACCGGTAGGCGGTCGAAGAGGTGGTATCGTACCGAGTAGTCGAACGAAATGGAAGCGCCAACGAAGTGAGAGAGAGTGAGCATGAATGCTCTCTTTTATACGCCATTCCTGTGACGTAGAACTGTACCAAATCTTAAGATGCTTTGTCCACGCGTCTTTTAGTTTACAAAGGCTTACATTCGCGCCTTGGGAAGACAGACTTTCCATTGTTTGACTCTTGCCCACATGTGTTTTCCAAGTTCTTTGATGATAGCGTGGAAGTAAAGGATCTGTCTATTTGTTGGTCTATTTCTTGTCGATCCGCTACATATATATATATATATATATATATATATATATAATATATATACGCTGCAAACCCACAAGGAAAAAAAAAAAAAAAAAAAAAAATTCATCCCATATATATATATACACCTTGAAATTCGTCACTAATTGGTTCTGAGAAAACCTGACAAATTGCAAATCAACAAATTTCAAAACACACAACATGGTTTTCAATGGAAAACTATTAATTTGTTCCACAGAAAAAAAATTAATCTTAATATATTTAAAAACAGTTAAATACACTTTTATTAGTGATGACAAGGTGAAACACAATAAAATGACCATTCCATTTCAAACTGTATTAAAATAAACATGACAAACACATTAATAAAAGCATTAAAAAGAGAAAACACAGCAAAATTATTCTGAACCTTCTTTGGAAAATTGGTCTAGTTTTGTTTGTTTAGTCTTTCTTCTTCTCCACATACAATTGATGGTACCGTAGTAGCTGATACTTTTCTCCAATTCTCTTATCACTCTTGTACTGCGCTCTGTGTTCGGATCTGAGACTTCAAAAAAAATTCTTTGCTTGTTTTGGCAAACGAAAGCCCTTGGACAGTTCTTTTGTTGAAAAAATTTTTGCAATTGAATTATCATCATCACTTTCGTGCTCAACTGCACTCTGTTGCTGAATAAGTTCCTTATTTGACAAGCTGTGTGCATGCGAGTCAAGCAGCTCTTGTATATCATTCCAAAGGGAAAACAACGAACAAAAAACCAAATGGCAAAATGACTAAAGTGTGAAAAGAGATGAAGAATCTGCAAGGTAAAGAGAGAGATGACAAAAGTGGAAACTACGAAATTCAGAATGACAAATATTGAGGTGTATATACACTGGTCCGCAAAAGTATTTATGAATCGTAAATTGTAATATATTTGGAATAAGAATTTATATATAATAAGATATTTAATTGTAATATAATAATATTTGATATATAGTGGTCCCTCGCATTACATTATTAATTCTTTCCAGAAACACCAACATTATGTGAAAATAACGCAATGCAAACCCTAAAATACATGTATTTAGCCTAATTTGTTCCACAGCCTTGGAACTATGACTTTTCAAGTAAAAATCAGAGAGTTTTCTATGGTTAAAACACATATAAAAATGATAAATAATGCACAAAATAGTAAATTAAAAGCATATTAATATCACATAATTATAATAGCTAAATAAAATTGAAATAAAAACACAAAATTAGCATTTACCTTAAGCTGGAGGCTTAAGGTAAATGCTAATTTTGTTTTTATTTTAATTTTATTTAGCTGTAGTTATATTTATTAAAATATAAACTATATTACATAGATAATTTCTAAATGAAATCACAGAGCATCCACCCACTACAGTGTACAATAATAAACTGACCATGCGTGGTCACTGCATCACGTGGGTTCAAAATGTGTTTGAAACAATAATGCACTGCAAATTTTTGCTGCAATGTGAATACATTATGCTCTATGGGAGCTGCAATGCAATACGAAATAACGCATTGTGAATACAATGTACTGCGGGGGGTCCACTGTATTTGACATTAAAATAGGTTAATAAAAGAAAAAAACCATACTTATTTGAAAAATTTATTTATAAAAACTTATGAAAATTAGTATCCTGTATGGCCACCCTTGTTCTTTCAAACTAGTTCAAGGTGGCAAGGCATTGAGTCAACCAACTTCATGCATGATTCAGGACTGATTTCATACCACTCTTCTTGAAGAACTCTCCATAAATCTTTATTTTTTGCCTTATCTTCTTTTGTTCTTACTTTTCTTGCGAGCTCATCCCAAAGATGTTCAATAGGATTTAAATCTGGACTCTGAGATGGCCATCCTAGCATTTTAAACCCTTCTTTTTCAAGTTTACTGTAGAGCTGTTTTAGTGATTTAGCACTATGCTTAGGATCATTATCCTGTTGAAATATGAAGTTTGCGTAATCCCCACCACCTTTTTTTTTCACTGTCAGAATAAGGCATTTATTCTTATATTCTTCACCAATTTGTCTATTAACAATTTTCCTCCTTTTATCACTACCAAAAATTTTTGAATCTGCTTTCATCACTCCATACAATTTTTGACCAGTTTTCAGCATCCCAATCTTTGTGTTAAATAGCAGATTCTAATTGTGCTATCCCATTCTTCTTTGACAATAAAAGTTTTTCTTACTCACTCTAGCAAATATTTTATCTGTTAACCTCCTCCTTACTGTATCAGCACTAACTTTTGTTTGTTTGTTTGACCAGGAGCAGGTAAAGATGCTACTAGCTCTAGCTCATGAATTTATGTTAACACAAGAAGTAACAGAAAACACAAGAAAAACAACTGTTTAGATTTGGTATTCACAAACCAACAGCAACCTAATTGATGATGGATAAATATTCCCAACTATAATATCAGATCACAACATTATTGAAATAATAACCAATATAAGAGCAACAGGAGAAGAAAGAACATGAACAACAGAAAGAAGCAAAGTCAAAATTTCCAATTTTCACTCCAAAGCAAAAAACTGGGAAGGTGTTGGATCCAGCATGGAAGTAATAGATTGGAAAACCATCTTCGAGGCCAAGACAATGAAAGAGGTGCTAGTGACCTTAGAGGAGAAGACTCTGGAAAAAAGATGACGATGACGATGATGCTATAGAAGTGATAAAGGTAAACTCAAAGTACTTCTATAATTTTGAAAAAAGGAAGTTGAAAAATCACACAACTATCAGACCTTTGAAAAATGAAGACTGCTTTATCTGATGATCTAACAGAAGTATCTGAAATATTAAGAGTTCAGTATGAATCATCTTTCAGGATCCCAAAAACTGACACACTGATATGTGATAGAAACACGTTCTTTGAAGAAGAACTACAAGGGAAAGTATAATGGACTTCAACTTCACGACAGATGATATTACACAAGCTATAAGGAAACTAAAAGCACACTCAGCAACAGTGTTGCGGGGAGAATGATGAAATAACTAGAATACCGTAACTTGGCTACTTCTTGATGATGGGAAAAAGGAAGGTCTCGGGCGGTGAAGTTTTTCTCACCTCCACTGACTGTCACTGAGGGTCAAACGAGACTCCCACACTGCTGAACCAAGAAATGGACTCGACCCGCTAGCTATCTCCAAAGATTAACACTGTTTCTGAGTCGGGTCCACTTGAGAACCTGGAAAGCCCTGGCTTCAGGAAAGGTGTGTGCAATGTACACCCAGCAATACTTGAGGACCTCAACCGAATATGGGCCTACACAACAAGCAAGCAAGATTTTAGCAGACTGATCGTGAAGTAAACCAAATGTGGCTGGATGAGAAAAGCAGATATTACCCTCTGAATTATTTAATAAAGAGAATCTGGAGGTATTGTTGATTCAAGGACCCTGGGCTTGTCACAAGGAAATCCTTGAAAGTAACGACCCCAGTCTATAAGGACAAAGGCTGAAAAAAACTAGTTGGTAGAATTCTAAGGGTTTATTAACAATTAACTTGAATTATTTACAAGAGCTAGTATGGGTTATGAGCTTGGGTCTAAACATGGCTTAAGATCAAGAAACGGAAATTCAAAAATCCTGAAAGGGTATGCTATACAATGGTGCTTACAATTACAATGACAAAAATACTGGACAACAAAAATGGAATTTCCAGAAAAAGATAAACTTAACCTATGCTAGAATGGTACAATTAGACAACACAATAGACCTCACTGAACCTAACATCCTTAAGCTAGAATTGAGGTCAATCCACTTGCACCTATCTATTATAGTTAAGCCATGGAGAAGCAAAACCTGAAGCTAGAAATACCTTAACCTGCACACCGTTATGCACAGGCAATGTCCATCATCACAGGCACTCTGTTTTTCTTGAATTTTCTTTTTCTTAACAAATTGAGTTGGCAGGCTAGAACTTCCACAAGCACAAGCCAACTGTGACTTTAAAAAATGAGTGTTTTTAAATATTGAAGGCAAAATTTACTGATACTAGAATCAAAAAACAAGATCAAAATGGATCTAAACAAAACTACTGAGGTAGTCAGGCATTAAGCAAAACTAACTCCGTCAATATGGGGGTTACATAGTGGCCAATCTTGAAACAAGAAGAAAACAAGATGTTAGTCAAGACAACCCCACTACAACAGGACTGGACAAATGGAATGCCACACTGATCAAAAACTGCAAGAATGCAATTGCTGAGCCCCATATTGGATATGGAGATGATCACTAGACACAGGAGAAATACTGGACATCCTGAAGAGCACAAACATAGTCCCAATATATAAAGGAGATCGATCCAAGGCCAAAACCTATAGGCCAGTGTCGCTTACATCTCATCTCACTAAAATATTTGAAAGAATAGTTAGACAGAAAATTTATGACTTTTTGGAAACTCAGAAAAAATTAAATGATAACCAACATGGATTTCAGTCAGGCAGATCATGCCTATCACAACTAATGGAACACTACACCAACATTATTGATGCACTGGAAAGTAATGAAAACTATGATGTAATATACATAGACTTTGCCAAAGCATTCAACAAGTTTGGCCGTGGAATCATAATAACTAAACTGAAATATAGGGGAATAACAGGAAAAGTAGAGAAATGAATATATGGGTCATTCCATGTCCGTTCAATGGTGAAAAAAATGTGACCATCACCGATTTTTTTGAAAATTGGCACACTCATAGATCTCTGAGAAAAACAGAATGATGCTTGTTTCAACACTAGGTCATATAGTTCCAGAGATATGGCCCTTCGAATTTTGTAAAAAAAAGGTCAATTTCCAAGGTCATACCATATTTCAACATGAAATACCTCAGCTCGTATTGCATTTACAGAGACCATTTAAACACTATTTTAAAGCTTTTAAGCAGATCTACAACTTTGTTTCTATTCATATTTTACCTCAGTGGTAAAAAAAAAGTTGCTCTTATTTTTGACCTTTGACCTTGTGTAGGTCATTTGATGTCACAACCGATTTTTTTCTCCTTTCACCCAATTTTGGATACACATGTCTACCTTAACCTAAAACAAGATTTTTAGTGTTGATTAAGTTAGTATAGATGCTACAGCCATTTCAGTGGACCATACCCACCTCCATTTTGACCAAGTACCTTTTTCCACCAAACTTTGGAGCACTGTATGTTTGGAACTGTTTGAGCTAGAGTGTTGAGAAAAATACCATTAGATTTTTCTTACTGAGATATATAATGTCTGCTAATTTTGAAAAAAATCAGTAATTATCTAACCTAACCTAACCCAACCCAGTTATTTGGTCAAATAAGTATCTGGCCCTATTATAAAATTTTTTTTTTTGTTTATTTCAGAGAATTATATAATATAGGTAATTTAAAATACATAATTAATTAATTTATATGGACATTCAAAAGTGTGAAGAACTTCGAACCTGCTATCTTGTTTAAAGGTAAAGCTAGGTACGTATATAAGTACCTTATACTAGGCTATAGGTACTACCCTATAGAATAAGTTCAGTTTTAAGAGTTAGACGAGTTTTAATAGAATTACTTAACTTTGTGTATTTATTCATTGTGTACAACAGTATGTACCCATGTGAAAATAAGCTTATTTAAACCTTGGAGCAAGGATTTTTTTGGCATCTGTATTTATTCCAATCTGTAAATCAAACTGCACATTTTTTCTTGTTGTAGACCTCTGAAACAAGATCAGTAGGTCCCAAATTTTATTTGTGCCATCTAAGTAAAAATAGCTTTTAACAGGGTTGGATACAATGAATAATTATAATTGTATTTAATTGATCCTAATTTCCACTAATTATAATTGTAATTGATTCAAAATGAAATAAAAATAAAGGTAATTATAATTGATTTTTGAGCTATAACTGATGTGATTGATCAATTAATATCAATTATTAAAAATTATACCCCTAGATCTGGCAGTCATACATCATCCAATGAAAATAAACCTTTGATAGTTTATTTAGTTATACTTAGATATAGATATATATTTTTATAGATATATATTTAAATATATAGAATAGATAGTTATGTTTGTGTAATTGTAATTGATTCAGACAAAATTAGGGTAATTCCAGGACAGATCAACCAATAAAACTGGAAAATAACACCACCACCTCTCCAATTTTGCTGAAACTTGGTACAGGGGTAGATTTTGGCCAAAAAATATGATTCCCAAGTTTTTAGCTTGATCTGACCATAATGGTTCAAAAGTTATGAGGAGCGACGTCATTTTGAGGTCAAGCATTGACCTCACTTTTTTCAAACTGCCATAACTTTCCTCCTGTTGGTCATAGCCCTATAAAAGTATACATCTTTGGAATTAGAATGATCTGTAGATTCCAAAAATGACATTGTTTTTGATGTAGGATGAAAAATAAAAATTTTACTTATAAATGAATACTTGAGGTCATCATTTGACCTCTGGGATACTGAATTTCAGAAAAATTCATTGATGAGAAAAATGTTCCCCTATCATTTATCTATCATTATCAGTTTTAAAAAGTTTGTGTATAGGCCATTATACATGTCAAAACACAATTTAAGTAATACTAACTTCCTGTATTTTTTTACTATAAACATCTAATTTTGCCCCATTTCATGATCTAGACATCCTGAGAGCTAGATAGCTATAGGTGCTTGAATATAGAGAAGTATATAAAAGAGTGCCACACATGGTATATACCATATATATATATATATATATATATATATATATATATATAATATATATATATATATATATATGTAATATATATATATATATAATATATATATATATATATATATATATAAAATATATTTTGCTTGTTAATGCATTGTTATGTATATTTGAGTAACATCATCTTCCATGTTTTTTCTGTTATTCATCAAATATTTTTGCCCACAGGTCCTGTACTGTCATATATTCTTTATTTTGCAGTGCTGCAGTGAAGGAACCTGCTTATAAATATAGTGTAGTACCTTATTACAAAATGCCTCAGAATATGAAATTTTGCTCTGATCCTCTGAAGAAACATAAAAAAGAATTTTTAAAAGTGTAAGGAAAGTTAAGGAGGACATTATTCTTAGGAGTCTTGGACTATTAAAAGATGATGACTTATTATGTGTAAATTGTCTAAAATTAATATCAAAGGAACCAGGTCTTCTCAAGCAAACAGCAGTGGAAGCCATTTCACCAATGGAAATCAGTGAAGATTCATGTGCCTCATCTGACTCAAGTCTCTCCAATCCACAATTAATGACTCCTTCAAAGCATCTAGACAGCTTTCCAAAGAAAGACATACTTCATGACAATATACTTCCCTACTTGGATGAAAGTCCAATAAAAACAAGTAAGGCTATTTTGATGCAAATAAAAATATATACAGTACATACATATTCAGGGTGTTTCAGGAGGAAAGGTCAATACTTCGGGAGTTGATAGTATCAGTCATTGTGAGAAAAAAAGTTCATATGAACATGTGTCTAATTCTGAATGGTTACAGAGATAGAGCTATTTGAATCTGATGCGCGCATAGCTCTTCCTCCCCCTTCCCTCCCCTATAACTTTGAACCATGTAAGCATGTAACATAAGCCAATCGACAGCTGACTGTTGTGAGTGACATTGTTTGGTGTTTGAAGCAGTGTTAAGAATGCCACACACCTTCACACATGCCAAATATGCAGATATGGTGTGTGTGTACGGTTTTTGCAATGGAAGTGCAACAGCTGCTGTTGCAGAATACCATCGACTGTTTCCAAACCGCAGAATTCCGGATCGAAGAGTGTTTACCAGGGTTTTCAACACATTGCATGAGATTGGTACACTTCCCAGCGCTCATGTTTCATCTGAACGTGAAGGTCAACAAGATGTGGATGAAGTGGAAAACATTCTTCAGTTGGTAGAGCGTAGTCCTACTACTAGCTCACGAAGAATTTCTACACGTCTCGGTGTACCACACACAAGAGTATGGTGAACATTACGTGAGGAAGGCTTGCATCCATATGTACAGCGTGTACAACACCTTCAACCAGGAGACGCTGCCATGCGACTGGAATTTTGTCATTGGGTAAATGCTAATCACTAATTGCTTTGATTAATACTGTTCACCGATGAAGCTACTTTCACCCGTGATGGTATCAACAACACTTGTAACTCTCATCGGTGGTCAGATGAAAATTGAAATGCCACTGTGGAAACAAATTTTCAACATTGCTTCTCTGCCAATGTGTGGTGCGGTATCATCGATGATCAGCTGATTGGCCCTGTTACTTTAGAGCAGGGGTTCCCAAATTTTGTTACACGGAACACTTCTCACAGTATACAAGTGTTCCGCGGAACACCAATTTGGGAACCCCTGCTTTAGAGAATCGTCTTACAGGACAAAGTTACCTAGAATTTCTGCAAAATGAATAGCCAGGACTATTGGAGGATGTTCCTTTGGCTACACGCGCTGGTATGTACTTTCAGCATGACGGAGCTCCTCCACATTCTGCCCGTCTGGTGATGCAATACCTAAATCAAACTTTCCCTGGTCGATGGATCGGCCGCGGTGGTCCCATTCAATGGCCACCAAGGTCTCCAGACCTCTCTCCATTAGATTATTGTTTTGGGGGGTGGATGAAAAGTCAAGTTTACAAAAGAAAGGTGGATACACGAGATGAATTGCTCGTGTGCATTTTGGATGCTGCTGCCCACATAAAGGAACGTCAAGATCAACTCAGACGAACAACACGTGATCTTCGCACACAAGTTGCAAAGTGCATTGAGGTTGATGGTGGGATTTTCGAAAACGTATTGTAAACTGTAACAAATTTGTCATTTCTGTATCTGATACCATTCAAAATGCCAATGTTTAAAAATTAAATGTTAGAAACAGTAATTGGTTTCTCTTTCTTGATTACCATTAACAATGCTTTTGTATTTGTAGATTCAAACAGCTCTATCTCCGTAACCATTCAGAATTAGACACATGTTCATATGAACTTTTTTTCTCACAATGACTGATACTATCACCTCCCAAAGTATTGACCTTTCCTCCTGAAACACCCTGTATATATAGCTATAATGATTAAATAAAAAACATTTGTACAATGAATGATATTTATTATAAATTGACATGTTATTTATTCCATGAATATTACAGTTTACTTGGATAACTAACACTTTATATTTATATTGCTTACAGCTGGTATGACACATCAGCAAAAGCAAAACCAAGGAACCTCCAAACTTTTGAAGACAACAGAAAAAATCAAGAGAAGTATGTATAGAATCTGCATATGGAGTAGAACTTCCAGAAGCTGGTCCATCAACAAGTTCCCACCATGACAAAAAGAATTCTGAATTACATAAGTAAGTATCACTTAAATTAATTTAGGTACTATATACAGGGTGTCCCATAAGTCCGGCATCATAGGAGAAATTCATATTTTTCTATTTCTACAAACCATAATTCATATTTTTCTCTTTCTACAGGCCATAATGTCTGTGAGCAAGGAAGAACGAATCCAGATAATTCTACTCATAAGAAATCGGAGTCAAAGAGAGGCCGCTGCTGAATTTAACAGACTGCATCCAGACCGCGAGCCAATAACAGAGTTGTGTTAGCAGACTTGTTGCAAAGTTTAAGGAAACAGGATCCATAGAAGATAAACCACGCAGTGGACCTTCAAGGAGGTCCACTGAGGATGATACAGTGACTGCTATCCTGGCTCATTTTAACAGAAGTCCCAATAAGTCTCTTCAGTGATTGTCCGCCGAGACAGGAGTGTCAAGAAGTAGCATCCATCGCATTCTTCAGGCTCACAAATGACATCCATATAAACTTCAGATCGTACAGAAATTGTGAAGATGATCCCGACTGGTGGATGGAATTTTGTGAATGGGCTACGGAACAATATACTCGGGATGCCAATCTCCCATCCACCATTCTGTTCAGTGATGAGGCTGTTTTTTATGGAAATGGTGAGGTAAATCGACAGAACAACCGCTACTGGTCTCAAAACAACCCTCACTTCAAGGGAACAAGGTGCATCTCGGGTGATGGTATGGTGTGGCATTTGGAAGGATCACGTCATAGGCCCCCTCTTTTTCGATGAACATGTCACTGGAGGCACCTACCTATGTATGCTCAAGGAAGAAGCATTTCCTAATGTCTTGAATGAAGAAGGAAATTTCCCAACATGGTTCCAGTAAGACGGCGCTCCTGCACATTACAGCACCCAAGTAAGGGAATACCTGTACCAACAATTCCCTGGTCATTGGATAGGACATCGAGAGCCTGTGGAATGGCTAGCTAGAAGCCCGGATCTCACACCACTAGATTTTTATCTCTGGGGCCACTTGAAAGCGCTGGTATATGCAGAGAAAATTAGGAGTGTTGAACATTTGCGGCAGCGCATTATTGGGGCATGTAACACCATTACTCCTGACATCATTCACCGTGCGCTTGTTGACTGGGTATCACATCTGAATTTGTGTATTGAAAACAATGGTGGACATATTGAGCATGTTCTGTAAATAAAAACTTTTGTTTTGCCTTTTTTTATGATTTTTCCTATGATGCTGGACTTATGGGACACCCTGTATATTGTTATACATACTGTATATGATTAGACCTATCTAAAGTAGCTTTAAGGTATCACCAATTAACGCAATGAAACTATCCACTTTGGGATATGTTTAGAATTTTTATATTTTACGATTAGCTAGTTAGAAATCTTTTTAATAAAAGTTTTCTAAAAATTGCAGGTATGAACTTCTCATGAGGGAGCTCAAGGAGAAGTTAACACCACACAAAACAGCAAGCTAAAACTTCAAATTTTATCACTGTCACCATTTACAGTAGGTAAAGCGTCGACATTCTTTGGAACATCAACTTACATGGTAAAAAAAGTCGCTGTCTGAAAAGTGAACATGGAGTACTACCTGAAATCCCATCACTGAGTAAAGGCAAAGTATATAATTACAAATGAGACAAAAGTGAAAGCGAGAAATTTTTATGAATTACCGGTAGATGAATATAGCCGTCAATGTCCTGGAATGAAAGACTGCAAGGTTGTAATCAATGAAGAAGGAGAAAAGATAAAGATGCAAAAGCGTTTAATACTTTGTAATTTGCGAGAGCTCTATGCAGAATTTACTAAGGATTCAAATAATCCTCATATTGAATTTAGTAGTTTTGCCAGTCTTCATCCTGCTTGGTGTATCCTCGCAGGTAGCAGTGGTACACATTCAGTTTGTGTCTGTACATATCATCAGAATCCCAAACTGCAGCTTGCAGCTCTTGGAGTGAGACAGCTAGAATATTCACAGCTGATGGCTGCTTCAGTTTGTGACATCAACAATGAAGATTGTATGATGCATAAGTGCCAAAACTGCCCACGCGAACAGGGTGTCAAGGCCTTGTTGGAAGGATTAGCTGCTATGGAGACTCTACCAGAAGAAATTCATTATAAGCAATGGGTGACAGTGGACTGCTGTTCACTGACAGAAAAGGTTGAGAATTTATATGATTTCATGGAATCATTAAGTAAGAGCATTTCTAATCTCTTAAGGCATCATTTTACAAGTAAACACCAAGCAGAATATTTTAAAAATTTTAAAAATAACCTTCCATTGCTTGAAGGGTGCTTAGTAGGAGATTTTGCAGAGAACTATTCATTCATTGTCCAGGATGCAGCACAAGGATTTCATTAGGAAAAATCTCAATGCACAGTACACCCATTTGTGTTTTACTGGAAACAATCTGATACCATCTGTCATCAGAGTTATTGCTTCTTTTCAGATTCATTGAAACATAATACAGTGATGGTGTACTCTTTTCTCCAAGAGCTAATACCTGTTATTCGTGCAGAACATCCAACTCTGACAAAAATTCACTATTTGACTGATGGATGTGCTGCTCAGTATAAGAACAAATTCAATTTCTTGAACCTTTGCCATCACAGAGCTGACTTTGGGATTGATGCTGAGTGACATTTTTTTGCTACATCGCACGGCAAAAATGCATGTGATGGAATTGGAGGTACTGTCAAGAGAGCAGCAGCAAAAGCAAGCCTACAAAGACATGTTGAAAAACAAATTTTAACAGCTGAAGACATGTACCAGTTTTGTTCCAATGAAATGAAGTCTTTAATAAAATTTTTGTATGTTATCAATGAAAATCAAGGAGATTGAAGAGAGATTAGAGCAGCGCTTTAGCCCTTCAATCAAGTCAATTGCAGGTACCCTAAAACTTCATAGATTTGTACCTATGTCAATGGATAGCTTAATGGTTTACCCCCTCTCTCGGAGTGCCAAAGGAGAGCTGAAAAGCCTACTGGAGGATATTGGCACTCAGTCTGGTAGTGAAGAGGGCAGCAGTCTTCAGGGAAACACATGCACTGAAGTGAAAGTTGGGTGTTTTGTTGGATGTATATATGGACAAGAACTGTGGTTTGGGCTGGTAAAAGACTATGATGCTGAATATGAAGATTACATCATCAATTTCCTGCATCCCTCAGGCATTGCCCCATCATATACATTCCCAACCAAAGAAGATAGTTGCCCAGTGCCAGCAAACAATATCCTTGGAGCAGTACAGGCAGGACTAAGAGGAGGAACACGTATCCAGTATATTTTCTCAGCAGAAGATATGGAAAACTTTGCAAAGGAGCATATAAATAGATTAACCTAAATTTTACTGTGTATATGTACAATGTACATAGTATGTAGGATGTTAATTACTGTGATGTTATCCTTGTATAATATGGAGTCGTCATATATGTATTACGTATTACTTTTTTCTTTAAGTAATGTTCAACTGTTTTGATAACTTTTATATTGTATTCATTAATAAAGGGGATTGGAAGTTCCTCCATAACAACAGCCAGTTTAATCAAAGTTGTCTGATGAGTCTTGTGGCAGAGATGAAATGGGGGATATTTTTGTTTAAATACCTAATACATAACAATGTATTAACAAGCAAAATATATATATTAAGTATATAAGTCGTCATATATGTATTATGTATTACTTTTTTCTTTAAGTAATGTTCAACTGTTTTAAATGCAAAAAACTTCACTTTTTTACGTGAAGGTCAAAATATGAGAATAAAAACCCACTCTAATAGACAGAGTTTATTTCCACGACAGTTTCGACGCCCACTGGCGTCCTCCTCGGGTGGATACAGAAACACAAATGAAACAAAACAAGAGGGAAAAACAGTTCAGGGATCGACCGTTAAGAATTCGCACCTAGGTTAGATTCCATTCTCTCGAGACAGGAGGGGCATTTTCATTAAGTACATTTGCACAATTTTTTTTTTTTTTTTTTTTTTTTTTTTTTTTTTTAAACTATCTTCCTGTTCTAAACATACAGATTCTATTATTTTTACATAATTATTACATTTATAATTAAATTTATTACATTTAATATTGCATAATTATTAATTACAGAAATTATAAATTTATTATTACATTGGTTATTACATTGTTGTTTATTATACAGAAATTATAAACCGAAAAACGAATGAAAAAAGGCGATTAGGAAATAATCCAGAGACCATTGAGAAATTCGCACCTAGGTTAGATATCGTTCTCCCGAAACCAGAAGGGCATTTTATTACAGGGTCAGCTTATAACTACATTTCCACAAATTAAAAATATCTTCTTGTTCTATACATACAGATCCTAATGTTTTGACATAATTACTGCATATATTTATTTCCACATTAATTACTTCCATTATTACATTTACTAAAAGCGAGTAAGGAAACATTCCAATCCAGAGACATTTAAGAAATTCACACTTAGGTTCGAACACGTTCCCACGACTCCGTAAGGGATTTATTGACCAAGAATCTCATTAAAGGGTCTAACTTATAAGTACCTTCACACAAATTAAAATTATCTACTTTTTCTATACACACAGATTCTATTATTTTTCTTTTGACATAATTATTACATTTATAAAGTACCTTACTTGATTCCCAATCTATAGCATGATTATTTTGGCTAGCGTGATAAAAAATGGCATTATTAGTATTACAACTTCTGAAGGCATATTTGTGTTCTTTGATACAGGTTTCAATATTTCTTCCAGTTTCTCCCACGTATACTAAATCACAACTTTTACAGGGAATGCTGTAGACACAGGCTTGTTCCTCTTTTGCAACGTTATTCCTAACCAATTTACTTTTCACGGTAGACGAATATTTGAACGCCAAAGCAAACTTAAATTCTTTCGTCAACGGTTTTACTCTTTCTAAGCCGGCAATGTAAGGCAAACTCACATATTGTTTTTGGTTAACTGAAGGTTCCCGAGGGGCATAAAAAGATTTTCTGGCTTTAAAATACGCCTTTCTGATAAACCACTCAGGATATTTTAAATCCTTAAAAATGTTCCAAATCTTTGAATTTTCCGGATCCAGCAAATGTGGGCTACAAATCCTGAGTGCTCTTAGAAACATGGAAGAAATAATTGAGCTTTTAACCCCTTCATCATGATATGAAAATAATGAATGTACGAATTACAATGAGTAGGTTTTCTATAGACCGTGAAATTGGGCTTTCCGCTTTCGTTAATGACCAAAACATCTAGAAAAGGTAATTGTTTGTCGTTCTCCCATTCATATTTAAATTTAATAGAGGGAACAAGATTATTTAATGACTGAAAGAAAGTGTCAAAGTTGTTCCAGTGGTCAGGCCAAAATGAGAAAATATCATCTACATAACGAAACCAAATTAGATTCCTGGGACATATTGTTTGCAACAATTCCGACTCATAATACTCCATATATAATGTACTCAGTATTGGGGATAAAGGGGACCCCATTCCCATACCAAAACGTTGCAAATAAAATTCTTCACCGAAGGAGAAGGCATTATTGGTGACAGAGTTTTATCAGTTCTAAAAATACAGATGTGGGCATGCCTAGTTCTACGTTACATGTTGGCAATTTTCTATCTAAAAAACTAAGTACATCATCAATGGGAACTTTCGTAAACAAGGACTCAACATCAAAACTTATCATTCTTCCCCGTTTTAAATCTAAGGACATAACTTTGTTAATAAAGTCACAGGAATTAGTGATGTGCGAGCCTGAAAATTTACCAAATAATGGGGATAATTTATCTGCAAGAAATTTAGATAACCTGTAACTAAAGGAACCCCTGTGTGAAATAATGGGACGGAGTGGTATATTAATCTTATGAGTTTTGGGTAGGCCGTAAAAAAAAAAAAAAAAAAAAAAAAAAAAAAAAAATTTGTGCGAATGTACTTAATGAAAATGCCCCTCCTGTCTCGAGAGAATGGAATCTAACCTAGGTGCGAATTTCTTAACGGTCGATCCCTGAACTGTTTTTCCCTCTTGTTTTGTTTCATTTGTGTTTCTGTATCCACCCGAGGAGGACGCCAGTGGGCGTCGAAACTGTCGTGGAAATAAACTCTGTCTATTAGAGTGGGTTTTTATTCTCATATTTCAACTGTTTTGATAACTTTTATATTGTATTCATTAATAAAGGGGATTGGAAGTTCCTCCATAACAACAGCCAGTTTAATCAAAGTTGTCTGATGAGTCTTGTGGCAGAGATGAAATGGGGGATATTTTTGTGTAAATACCTAATACATAACAATGCATTAACAAGCACTAATATATATATATATTAGTGATGTAGGTCACATCCGCATCCGCGGAACATCCGCACATTTTCTCGCATCCGCATCCGCACTTTGGACTGAGGATGTTGTGCGGATGTGGACCATTGAGATAAAACGTCATTAATAAGCGGAAATTATCAAATTCTACTATATTAATAGAACTAGTTCATTGTGCGCAAAAGTGATGCAAGCGACAAGACGAGAGGCTGTTCTTGTATGAAGTTACTCTCTTGCAACCTACTTAGATCCACGTTACAAAGCTAAGTTATTTTCACCTAGTACATTAGAACGAGTTAAATCATCACTTGGCAAAGCAGTTGAAGAGCTTCAATCTCTTGAATCTGTCGCTTCGCCACCCACCAAAAGAATAAAAGTTTCAGTGACAGAACCAACACCTTCAACAAGCAAATCTATCACAGAATCTGTCTCTCAGTTTCTTGAGTCAAGCAGCAATGATGAGACCTACGCGATGTCAAAAGATGTAGTAAAAATGATCGAGAGCTATCACCAAGAAAAACGCCTGGCTGCATGTGACAATCCTATTAGTTGGTGGAAAAATACGCAGAATATCTATCCATACTTGAGTAAACTTGCAAGGAAACATTTAGCCTATCCTCCAACAAACGTACCAAGCGAGAGATTATTTAGCAGCGCTGGATTAATATATGATGAAAAGAGAAACAGACTGGCAGCAGAAAAGACAGAAAAATTAATGTTCCTAAGCATAACCTTCCTATAATTAAGTTTGAACATTAAACGATGAACATCTTAGTTTACTTTATTTTAATTACTCATTTATAAATATGCCTAATAAAACTTTAAACTTAATATAAATAGTTATCAAGCTAATTAAAGATCTCTCTCTATAAGGGTGGAGGTTGGGGAAAGAGGTCGGTGGGGTGCATTTGAGTTGGGTTCACGTCCCGCATCCTGGTAACACAATTATGGTTTCTAATTGTGGCTGAAACTCAACAAAATATAACGAATTTATTTGCAGACGAATTCACTAATTGATTTCTATATTAGTTAGATGCTTGATATTATTTTATATGTTCAGAGAAAAGTACAGCAATTATTGTACAATTAATCAATTATACTACATTATAGCTACAGCTCTCTCTATATAATAACTTATTATATACGTTAAACACAACAAATCTCGAATATATCCTAAAAAATAACGAAAATGTAGACATCCGCATCCGCGGATGTGAAAAAAATGACATCCGCTACATCACTAATATATATACATATACAAGGCATCCCAAAAAAATGTATACACACTTTAACAGCTGATAGCTCAATTGATGTTTCTTTCTTTCCAAGTTAAACCCATTAGAATTAATAATGGCAGTCTGACTAAGCTTTGAACAAGGGAAATTCATTCTAAAATGCTACTGGAAGTGTGAAAACGCAGTTGAAGTGCAAAGACAGTTTAGGAGGGAGTTTCAAACAGATCCACCAACGCGACTTACCATCACTCGAATTAGAGATAAGTTTGAAGCCGATGGAACTGTTCAGAATGTCCACAAGAAGCGTTCCGGAAGACCACGGACATCGACAAGCCCCACAAAGCAAGAAAGAGTACTGGAAACGTATCACCAAAGTCCAAGAAAATCTGTGCGGCAAGCGAGTCGTGAGGTAGGAATTTCAGAATCGTCTGTCCAACGCATTTTGAAGCGCTGTCAATGGAAAAGTTACATTCCAAGATTAGTCCATGCTATTAATGAAGATGATCCGGACCGAAGAGTGGAGTATTGCGAGTGGTACTTGGCACGATGTGGATGTGGATTGGACGAAGGGGTTTCATAGAATACCCTCCGCGTTCACCAGACCTCACACCACTAGACTTTTTTTTATGGGGATACTTAAAAGACAAAGTCTATGCTATAAAACCTGCAACAGTCGCTGAATTGAGAGCAGCCATTGAACGAGAATGCACACAAATGATGTTTGCGATTCCATTGCTTCGCGTTATCTGCAGTGCCTGGACCAGAACGGACATCAGTTTGAAAACAGGCATTGACAAAACAATTAAATAATGTCTGTAGATTCTATTACATTTTGAAAATGAAATGTATTTTAATAAACACTGCCTTTATAAATATTTAAAGTGTGTATACATTTTTTGGGGATGCCCTGTATATATATATATATATATATATGACGAATAAAACCACGAAGGAAAGGAAACACAAAATGGTGCTCAAGCGCTTTCGTCTAATGACATCCTCAGGAACACTGAAGTACATAAAAAGGTTAAGCCTATATATAGGTTACAGAAGAAAAAAAAGAAAAAATAAATAACATACATACACACACACACATATATATATATATATATACATATATACATACATATCTATATATACAAATACATACATACATACATACATACATATATATACAATAAACAGAGAGAATAAAAAAAAAAATAAAAATTAAAACCTTAAAGGATTACCAGTGAGGCGTACAGATTTGTAAGGAAAAATATTGATTTTTAGCACAAGATCAAATGGATTATAAAAATACAAATTTATACTGGAACTCTGCCCGGGTTTTAACACACTGCTGCCTATGGTCAGGTTTCGATATATATAAAAAAAATAAAATGCAAATTAAAAGTTAATCGATTTTTAGCACAAGATCAAATGGATTATAAAAATACAAATTTATACTGGAACTCTGCCCGGGTTTTAACACACTGCTGCCTATGGTCAGGTTTCGATATATATAAAAAAATAAAATGCAAATTAAAAGTTAATAAAGTAGAAGACAAGTTTACCAAAGATTGAATGTTTTACCCTTCTTATCTAAATCTGTTTTAAGAGAATTCAAAATAACAGGATCGAGTTGAAAAAGACCTTTGCTTATGTTGAAGTTATTTGAAAGTTGGATAATGGCAGACTGAAGAATATTTCTATTAACATTGTTGCTTGAATGGAATAAAACTGAAGCATTATTCCAATCAATACAGTGGGCTAACTCTGACAAATGGACAAAAAGGGCACTGGACAACTGTCCAGTTCTAATGGAATATTGATGCTGTTTTATACGTGTGTGCAAATCCTTTCCCGTCTGACCTATGTAAAAGGAATCACATTGTTTACAACCAATTTTATAGATAATGCCTGAATTATTGGTAGGGCTATTTTTTACTATGATATTTTTCACAATATTGTTATATGAAAATACTACATTAATATCCAAAAGTTTAAGTACATTAGCAATGCCTAAAAAGCCCGGGAAAAATGGAAGTACTAAAATATTTTTTGACAAAGTATGAGTGTTAATATTGACACGATAGAAAGTTCGTTTTGCCTTGTTGAGACAAGATTCCATAAACGCAGATGGATAACACAAATCACTTCCAATACCGTTGATTTTTTCCAATACCGTTGATTTTTTCCAATTCTGCATCGATGTATTCCGGACTGGCGATCCTAAGGGCGCGGAGAAACATTGATGAAAATATGGCCTTCTTAGTGGGGGTATCATGTCCCGAGTAAAAGTGTACGTAGGACAAATTGTTTGTCATTTTCCGATAGATACTAAACTTAAAACCTGGGCTTTCCCTATGTACACGCACATCCAAAAATGGGATTGAATTGTCTTGCTCAACTTCTAAAGTAAACTTAATGGAGGGGACTTGATCATTTAACTGAAGGAGGAAGCTATCCAGGTCACGATTCATGGGCCAGATACACAAAATATCGTCGACGTACCGCAACCAAGGGATGCCAACCCCCAGGATTCTCGGAATATAGGTAATTTCGAAAAACTCCATATAAATATTGGAGAGGAGGGGCGATAAGGGGTTGCCCATAGCCATCCCAAAAACTTGTTGATAATACTCGTTATTGAAAGTGAATTTACAGTCTTTGATGCAAAGCTTAATGAGTTCCAAAACAATGTGTGAAGGTAGTGGCAGGTCATACTTATGTAATTCTTGGGAGAGAAAGTCAAGCATATCGTCAATCGGCACTTTTGTAAACAATGAACAAACATCAAAACTGATCAATTTATCGTTAGTTTCAGTACGTGCATTATTCAATTTTTCTGTAAGATCCATGGAATTTTTTACATGTGAATCAGAGATAGTTCCGAGAATGGGGGACAAGACTTTGACAAGCCATTTGGAGAGTTTATAAGTAATAGAGCCCACCGAGCTAATAATAGGGCGCATAGGGTTACAGGTTTGTGGGTTTTAATAAGACCGTAAAGGTAGGGCAGAGCAGGTGAAGTGGACATGAAAAGCGGAATTAAGTCCTTATGATCTTTGAGAAGGCGTTTCAAGCCACTATTAAATGATTTGATGATGTCATCCTGCGGATTCTTCCTAAGTTTGGTGTATGTGGCGGGGTCCTGGAGAAGCTCGTTCATCTTTCCGATGTAGTCCACTTTGTCCATAATAACTATGGTGTTAGCCTTGTCTGCTTTAGTAATATGGAGCTCCCCATCTTTTTTTAATTGTGAGAGGCTATTGCGAAAACGTTTAGGAAAGTTATCTTCGTAATTACCATTCGCCGCACTATAAACGAGGCGAACGCCGCCCTATAAACTTTAACTATGTACGGTCTTATTAAAACCCACAAACCTGGTAACCCTATGCGCCCTATTATTAGCTCAGTAGGCTCTATTACTTATAAACTCTCCAAATGGCTTGTCAAAGTCTTGTCCCCCATTCTCGGAACTATGATTCACATGTAAAAAATTCCATGGATCTTACGGAAAAATTGAATAATGCACGTACTGAAACTAACGATAAATTGATCAGTTTTGATGTTTGTTCATTGTTTACAAAAGTGCCGATTGACGATATGCTTGACTTTCTCTCCCAAGAATTACATAAGTATGACCTGCCACTACCTTCACACATTGTTTTGGAACTCATTAAGCTTTGCATCAAAGACTGTAAATTCACTTTCAATAACGAGTATTATCAACAAGTTTTTGGGATGGCTATGGGCAACCCCTTATCGCCCCTCCTCTCCAATATTTATATTGAGTTTTTCGAAATTACCTATATTCCGAGAATCCTGGGGGTTGGCATCCCTTGGTTGCGGTACGTCGACGATATTTTGTGTATCTGGCCCATGAATCGTGACCTGGATAGCTTCCTCCTTCAGTTAAATGATCAAGTCCCCTCCATTAAGTTTACTTTAGAAGTTGAGCAAGACAATTCAATCCCATTTTTGGATGTGCGTGTACATAGGGAAAGCCCAGGTTTTAAGTTTAGTATCTATCGGAAAATGACAAACAATTTGTCCTACGTACACTTTTACTCGGGACATGATACCCCCACTAAGAAGGCCATATTTTCATCAATGTTTCTCCGCGCCCTTAGGATCGCCAGTCCGGAATACATCGATGCCGAATTGGAAAAAATCAACGGTATTGGAAGTGATTTGTGTTATCCATCTGCGTTTATGGAATCTTGTCTCAACAAGGCAAACGAACTTTCTATCGTGTCAATATTAACACTAGTACTTTCAAAAAATATTTTAGTACTTCCATTTTTCCCGGGCTTTTTAGGCATTGCTAATGTACTTAAACTTTGGATATTAATGTAGTATTTTCATATAACAATATTGAAAAATATCATAGT
Source organism: Bathynomus jamesi (assembly GCA_023014485.1). NCBI lineage: Eukaryota > Metazoa > Arthropoda > Malacostraca > Isopoda > Cirolanidae > Bathynomus > Bathynomus jamesi. The sequence goes on from JAJOZX010000154.1 coordinate 1,041,234, forward strand.
AAAAAATAGCCCTACCAATAATTCAGGCATTATCTATAAAATTGGTTGTAAACAATGTGATTCCTTTTACATAGGTCAGACGGGAAAGGATTTGCACACACGTATAAAACAGCATCAATATTCCATTAGAACAGGACAGTTGTCCAGTGCCCTTTTTGTCCATTTGTCAGAGTTAGCCCACTGTATTGATTGGAATAATGCTTCAGTTTTATTCCATTCAAGCAACATTGTTAATAGAAATATTCTTGAGTCTGCCATTATCCAACTTTCAAATAACTTCAACATAAGCAAAGGTCTTTTTCAACTCGATCCTGTTATTTTGAATTCTTTTAAAACAGATTTAGATAAGAAGGGTAAAACATTCAATCTTTGGTAAACTTGTCTTCTACTTTATTAACTTTTAATTTGCATTTTATTTTTTTATATATATCGAAACCTGACCATAGGCAGCAGTGTGTTAAAACCCGGGCAGAGTTCCAGTATAAATTTGTATTTTTATAATCCATTTGATCTTGTGCTAAAAATCAATATTTTTCCTTACAAATCTGTACGCCTCACTGGTAATCCTTTAAGGTTTTAATTTTTTATTTTTTATTTTTACTTCTCTGTTTATTGTATATATATGTATGTATGTATGTATTTGTATATATAGATATGTATGTATATATGTATATATATATGTGTGTGTGTGTGTGTATGTATGTTATTTATTTTTTCTTTTTTTCTTTCTGTAACCTATATATAGGCTTAACCTTTTTATGTACTTCAGTGTTCCTGAGGATGTCATTAGACGAAAGCGCTTGAGCACCATTTTGTGTTTCCTTTCCTTCGTGGTTTTATTCATCATAAATATTTTTCACGTGTTTCGTGAAATAATTTTCATAATATATATGTATATATATATATATATATATATATATATATATATATATATATATATATACACACACACACACACAGACACACACACACACACACACACACGGTGGGCCGAAAGTCTGGATTCATAGGAAAATATTTATTTTAATACATAAATTACAACAAATGGTAAATACTTAAAATGAATATCAACTTTAACTCATAAATGTGTATCCGTGATACTGTACAGTAGTTCGTACTCTAGTATAAATACTCAAATACCTTTTTTATTTCAGCCCAGAAATGGCTTCGAATCTAACAACAGAAGACCGGGTAGAACTTGTGCTCATGTACGCAAGACAGGGTGCTACACACAGAGAAGTTGCTACCGAATTCAATAGAAATCATCCTGATAAGCATCCAGTAACACATGCGACTGTTGGCAAGTTGTTTAAACATTTCAAAGAAACAGGAAGTGTACATGATCGAAGAATTATTAAAAATCATAAATTCCATCCCTAAGTGTCTCGATATCAGAGGCCACCAATTTGAGCATTTGTTATAATTTGTTGTTTATACTGGAGTACGAACCACTGTACAGTATCATGGATACGCATTTATGAGTTAAAGTTGATATTCATTTTAAGTATTTACCATTTGTTGTAATTTATGTATTAAAATAAATATTTTCCTATGGATCCGGACTTTCGGCCCACCCTGTATGTATATATATATATATATATATATATATGAAAAATTATTTCACGAAAGTGACACGTGAAAAGTATTTATGATGAATAAAACCACGAAGGAAAAAAGAAACACAAAGGGGTGCTCAAGCGCTTTCGTCTAATGACATCCTCAGGAACACTGGAGTGAAAGGACAGATCAAGGCAATATAGGTTACAAAAATAAACATACATACATACATATTCACATATATATACATATATATATATATATATATATATATATACATATATACATATATATAGTAAGCATAGAAAAAAATTGTGGGAGGAGCCAACATTTATATGGTCACAGAAGAATAAAGAAATAAAAAAATAAATATAAATATAAATTGAGAAAAAATTAATTACAAAATAGTGCCTTAGTGATATATAGTATGTATATGTGTGTATATGTATGTATGTATGTATGTATGCAGTTAAATATATATATATATATGTATATGTGTATGTACCTTACCTTACAACCTCACAAAGGTTCTGCGGGATGATTTCTCATTTCGTGAAGGTCAAGCTTGTATATATATATTATATATATATGTGTGTGTGTGTGTGTGTGTTTGTATATATGTGTGTATATGTATATATATATTTGGGTATGCGGGTATACATGTGTACGTGTATTATTTGTAATTTTTTCAATTTATATTTATTTTTATTTCTTTATTCTTTTGCGACCTACCGTTTTCTCAGACAATAATTATAAAAACAAATTTGGTAATTTTTTTCCCTTATGCATATATATATATATATATATTCTGTATATATTGCGTTTATATTTCGTATATATACCGTATATATGTTGTATATATATTTTATTGTTCTTTATATATCATCTAGGCATCATTTTGTTTTCCAATTTATATTTACTTGTACTTTTTTATTCGTTTGTGACTATAATATGCATATGTGGTAATTTTTCCCTTATAAATTGGTGTGCCTCTCAAAATTTATCTTTCAATTTTTTATTTTTTTAATAATTAATTTTTTCATATATATCAATTTGGCAGCATCTATTAAATCGATTGTAAAACTTCCCTCTTGAGCTTGAATTGGTAGACTCCACTTACAATATTTATATTTATTTTTATTTCTTTTTCTTTTGTGACCTGTTCCATAAAAAGCCATTTGAATTTATATTGAAGGTCGGCCAAAGTGCTAAAAGTGTCTTTATATATATATATATATATATATATATATATATATATATATATATATATATATGTATATATATTTATGGGTTTTTTTATTTGCCTGTTTATTTCTTTATGATTATTTAGGCTGTGACATATATATCACTAAGGCACTATTTTGTAATTAATTTTTTCTCAATTTATATTTATATTTTTTTTTATTTCTTTATTCTTCTGTGACCATATAAATGTTGGCTCCTCCCACAATTTTTTTCTATGCTTACTATATATATGTATATATGTATATATATATATATATATTATGTATATATATGTGAATATGTATGTATGTATGTTTTTTTTGTAACCTATATATTGCCTTGATCTGTCCTTTCACTCCAGTGTTCCTGAGGATGTCATTAGACGAAAGCGCTTGAGCACCCCTTTGTGTTTCTTTTTTCCTTCGTGGTTTTATTCATCATATATATATATATATATATATATATATATATATATACACAGTATACATCATGTGTAGCACTCTTTTATATACTTCTCTATATTCAAGCACTTATAGCTATCTAGCTCTCAGGATGTCTAGATCATGAAATGAGTCAAAATTAGATGTTTATAGTAAAAAAATACAGGAAGTTAGTATTAGCTACTTAAATTGTGTTCTGACATGTATAATGACCTATACACAAACTTTTTAAAGCTGATAATGATAGATAAATAATAGGGGAACATTTTTCTCATCAATGAATTTTTCTGAAATTTAGTATCTGAGAGGTCAAATGATGACCTCAAATATTCATTTATAAGTAAAAAAAAATTATTTTTCATCCTACATAAAAAATGATGTCATTTTTGGAATCTACAGATCATTCTGATTCCAAATATGTATACTTTTATAGGGCTATGACTAACAGGAGGAAAGTTATGGCAGTTTGAAAAATGTGAGGTCAACGCTTGACCTCAAAATGACATCGCTTATAACTTTTGAACCGTTGGTCAGATTAAGCTAAAAACTTGGGAATCATATTTTTTGGCCAAAATCTATCCCTGTACCAAGTTTCAGCAAAATTGAAGAGGTGGTGGTGGTGTCCATTGGTTGATCTGTCCTGGAATTACCCATTAATTGTAATTGCAATTGATCTTGAAATTGTGAAGTACAATACTAATTGTAATTAATTTGAAGAAAAATAAAAAAAATTGTAATTGTTTCCATTTTGTGTAATTGAACCCAACCCTGGCTTTTAAGCTACACATGTTTTTTTTTTTTTTTTAGATAAACATGGATTTCAGCAGTTTGAATATGGGCAGGTTCTGTTGTGACCCATTTAAAAAACACAAAGGAAAAGTGAAAAAAGGTATTCATGCATTGACTAAAAATTTGATTGATAAAAATCCTGAATTGAAACTAACAAATAATCATAAAGCATGTGCAACCTGTCGAAATATACTAGCAAATCATCCATCCCCAGTGCTTGAATGTGAACCACTTGAAAAATCACCATCCACGTCATCAAGTGCCCCATCTGAACTAGAAACTGTTGGAGATGTAGTTGAAATGCAGTATGAGCTTAGTAAATTCAATGCTTCATTGGCCACACTTGATGAGACCCCAATAAAACCATGTAAACTCTCTGACAGCACTGGTTACGCAAAGAGAAAGTTGAGGAAAATAGGAGTAGTTGTGAAAAGAAAGCTTGAACTTGCAACTAAACAACCAATTTCATGCAGTGACTCAGGTGATACAGAACTGGAGATTCTTCACTAACTAAAAGAGAAATTTAATCAAGTGACAAGTCGAAGTGAAAAACTGACAATTCTTACTATCCTACCAAAAAGATGGACACGAGTAAAGATCAGAGAAGAATTTAAGTGCTCAGATTACATGACTAGGCAAGCAGAGAGTTTGGTGAGGGAGAAGGGAGTGCTTTCAACTCCTAATCCGCATTTGGGGAAATGCCTGAATAGTGAAACTGCTGCCAAAGTAATTGACTTCTATCATTCACCAGATGTGAGTAGACAAATGCCTGGGTTGAAAGACTATGTTTCTGTAAAAGGAGCTGATGGTAGGCGGGAAAGAAAACAAAAATTGCTAATCTTATGCCACCTAAAAGAAGTATTTGAGCTTTTTAAAACAAACCATCCAACAATTAAAATAAGATTTTCAAAATTTGCAGAGCTTCGGCCAAAAGAATGTGTGTTGCCAGGTGCCAGTGGAACACATTCTGTCTGCATTTGCACTAAGCATCAGAATGTCAAACTCATGATGGCAGCATAGGTAGGATAAATAATTACCTTGAAAGGCGTATACAAATACTTTATTAGTATTATAAATGTAACAATAATGGTTTCCATAAAATATATTGTAAATACCTAATAACTGCCTTTTTTAAATATAAAATTATGTTGATGCCTCTTTTTTCATGGTTTCACCCAGCTAGACAAGAATCGGTTCTTATAACTCAATTGGTAAAAATAAAGGAATAGGTTATTTTAATATTCATATTAAAAGGCAAATTGTCTTAAAAATAGCAGACATTATAGATCTCAGTGAGACAAATCTAATGGTACTTTTCTCAACACTCTAGCTCAAACATTCCAAAGAAACGGTACTCCAAAGTTTGGTGGAAAAAGGCACTTGGTCAAAATGGAGGTAGGTATGGTCCACTGAAATGGGTGTAGCCTCTATACTAACTTAATCATCACTAAAAATCTTATTCTAGGTTAAGGTAGACATGTGTATCCAAAATTGGGTGAAAGGTGAAAAAAATTGGTTGTGACATCAAATGACCTACACAAGGTAAAAGGTCAAAAATAAGATCAACTTTTTTTTGGCTACTGCAGTAAAATATGAATAGAAACAAAGTTGTAGATCTGCTGAAAAGCTTTAAAATAGTGTTTAAATTGTCTCTGTAAGTGCAATAGGAGCTGAGATATTTCATGTTGAAATATGGTATGACCTTGGAAATTGACCTTTTTTTACAAAATTTGAATGGCCATATCTCCAGAACCATATGACCTAGAGTGTTGAAACAAGTTCCATTCTGTTTCCTCCCTGAGATCCATAAGTGTGCCAATTTTCCAAAAAATTGGTGATGGTCATGTTTTTTTGACCCAAAATTCTGTTGAACTGACATGGAATGACCCATATTATTTCCTTAGTGAGCGGTGGCAAGTTATTACAGTACAAGGAGTATCTTCATCAGAATCAGAGTTCCTCAGCTCAGTACCACAAGGAACAGTATTAGCTCCACTACTTTTCATAATCATGCTAACTGACATAGATGAGGATGTTACAAGAGACAGCACAGTAACATCCTTTGCCAGTGACACAAAGATCAGCAGAAAAATAAGAAACCCAGAGGATATAGGATCTCTACAAACTGACATGAACAGAATCTACAAGTGGATGGAAGACAACAATGTGAAGTTTAACACTGACAAAATTTCAGATGTTACAGTACGGAAAAAGAGACCTAAAATCCATGGAATATTATACCCGAAATGGACAGGAAATTCAGAGAAATTCTAAAGCTAAAGATTTAGGAGTTGGAATGACTGATGATGCAAAATTTAAAACACAAAATAAGATAGCAGTAAACAGAGCAAAGAGAATAGCTGGGCAGATATTGAGAACCTTTAAACGAAGGGATAGGAATATAATGATTCCTCTACTGAAAACACTGATCATTCCCAAATTGGAATACTGTTTGGTCCTAACATGCCCATATTAAAAAGAAGACATTAGACAGCTAGAAGGGATTCAGGAGAAGCTTCACGGGTGCAAAGAACTAAATTACTGGGAAAAGTTACACGAATTAAACCTATATTCACTGGGAAGGAGAGAGAGAGAGATACCATTATTTACACTTGGAAAATAATGGAGAAATTAGATCATGATCTTACTCTGAACCCTGTAACTCCCCATACAACAGTGGAAAGTAGAAAAGGAAGGCTGTGTCATGTTCCCAATTTAAAGGCTAGACAGGGAGCATCCTTAACCCTGAAAGAAAATAGTTTTGTTGTGAGAGGACCAAGACTGTTTAATCAGCTGTCCAAAGACCTAAGGAACACGAATGGTGTTGTGGTGGACATCTTCAAAAGAATATTAGATGCCTAGCTCATAAAATCTCTAATGAGCAGAGTATACCTGGCTATGTGAGGTGGAGAGTACAAGAAACCAACTCTATTTCACCAGGCCAACTTGAGAGGAGGGGTGACAAGCTTGACCATGAAATGAGGAATCATCACAGAACATTTGAAAGGTATATAAAATATGCGCCTTGGTGATGTTGTGGTTAGTATTGCTGACTACAAATCCATCAGCCCTAGGATTGAGACCCAGTGACAGCAGTTGGTGCACAGCAAAACCCAGCTGTTCATCCTTCTACACAATAAAGCAGTGATGCACAAACCCTGGCCCGCGGGCCAAATGTGTCCCCCACGGGTCTTTTCAGTGGCCCCACGGGTCTTTTCAGTGGCCCCACGGGTCTTTTCAATTCAATGAAAAAGTTAGAATATAAAAGTGACCCAATTTATGACTTAGATGGAAAGTAAGTAGGCTAATACATTTAGTTATTTTCTTCGCTTGGCCCTCACATCAAAAAAGTTTGTGCGCCACTGCAATAAAGAAATTGATAGATAAATGGGTTCCTGGTAGCCTAGTGGTTAAGATGCTGGGCTGCTGTTGGGGCATGGTTCAGATTCCACATTAAACTGTAGGTCTAAGGTGGATTGATAAGCTTTACCTTCATCAGAATGAACAATTTGGGTGGAAGCAGAAACCAAAACCAAGGTTATACACATGCAAGATGTTTCATATGTCTGGAGATATTGGAAATATGTAGAAAGAGTAATACAAATTTGACATTTTTATTTTCAACATACTATTGCAAAAGGTGTTCAAATTGTTCACCCTGAACTTCAAGTTCAAGGTGATGTCCAGTTCATTTCTTGTAACTGGCAAGCTCTCTGAACACTTATGATTGTTTCAGCAGAAATTTACTGCAATTCCAGTCTTATCTTAGCTTTCAAATCCTCAATTGTTCTTAGTTTGTCTATGTAGGTGGATTTCAAATGTTCCATAAGAAAAAGTCAAGGGGTGTAAGGTCCTGAGATCTGGGAGGCCACTTCACAGGCCTATGTCTACCAATCTATTTATTGGGGAACAGGTTATCTAAGTAATTGTGAATAGCTAGTGCATAATGGAGAGGGGCCCCATCCTGTTGGAGCCATAAATTCTGTCTTTCAGAAAGTGGCATTTCTTTCATTTAGGAAAAAAAACTCTTGTCAAAGCATTTCTAAGTAAGTTTCACCAGTCACATTTTCATTGAAGTATGGTCCAATGAACTTGTCATCCACTATTGCTGCCCACACCATAACTCTTGGATCATTTTGACAATGACCCTCTTCATACCAATGTGGATTTTCATTGTTCCAGTACCTCAAATTATGGCTGTTTAAGTGAAACTGGGCTTCATTACTAAACATTATCTACTTTGTGTAAGGTCTGTTCTGTTAGACAACCATTCACAGAACTCAACTCAATGATCCTTATCATCCCCATGTAGTTCTTGATCAAGCTGTACTTTATAGTTCAACTTCTGCAAAGACTTTTGATCAAATGTTCAATCACAGTTTGTGATATGTCAGCATCAGTTGTATTTTTGGGGCATCCACTTTTGAGATGGTCACATATAATGCCAGTTTCTTTAAAATGTTGCACTAGTTTCCCAACTGTTCCATGGGCAATAGGTTGCCTATCTGGATGTCTTCTATTAAATTCATCAGCAGTTGAGTGACAAGTGCAACTAGACTGTGTGTATGAAAATTACTTCAACCTGCTCCTCAGTTGTCAGCAGAAATGCCATCCTCTCAAAAGTTCTTAGCCTAGTAGGGGATAGGGTGTGTGTAGTTTTAGGAGACTTCAACTGTCACAGCATAAAGTGGGAAGACAGGACTGCTGATGCTGAAGGGAGGAGGCTAGTTGACTTTGCTGATGAGAACTTCCTCACTCAGTGGGTCAATGAGCTTACATGAGGCAAAAGTGTTGTAGACTTAGTATTCATGACCAAAGACAACCTCGTCACTGGCCTCACTGTTGATGAATCAGGCGGGAGTGATCACGGTCTGATTAGGTTCTGTGTCTACATCCCTCGGGTGAAGCATAGTAACTCGAGAGGCAGTAAGCTCAATCTATGGTGGGCAGACTTTGTTAGCCTCCGGGATAGCGGAGGTAAGATGGGGTTCTAGGTCGGCGGCGATGTTAGGGGAGTGTGGAGTGCATTTCGGGATGAGTTTATGGTGCTGCAGTCTGCTGCCATACCCTCAAAACCGGTCACCCCTGCTTCAACGCAGCCTAAGTGGTTCAGTTGTGACATCGCTTTGGCTATCCGAAATAGGAAAGTAGCATATAGGAGGGCAAAGGCCAATTGTTCCCATGAAAAAACTGAAGCGTATGTCCACCTGTGTAGGGAAGTGAAGGCAAAGGTCAGGCTAGCGAAACGTAATGAAGAACTACGGGTGGCAAGCCTCTGCAAGGGGAACCCTAAGGAGTTCTTCAGTTATGTTAATAGTAGAAAGCCCATTAGAAGCATGATAGGTCTGTTAAAGGACCAAAGCAGTGTTTTGCGGACATTGCTAATGTGCTTAATGAGTACTTTGCGGGAGTGTTCACCAGGGAGGACACCCGCGTCATCCCCAAGCCAGGCATCAGGCATGAAGGTGCTGGCCTGGATAGTGTTCGATGTACTGCGACAGTCATTGCCGATAGAATAGACAAACTGAGTGCGTTTAAGGCTCCTGGGCCAGACCAATTTCTTCCCAGAGTGTTGTGGGAGGTGCGTGACAAGGTGGCTCCCCACCTGGCTACATTCTTCAACAAATCGTTGGAGATGGGTCAGGTGCCTGGTGACTGGAGGGAAGCCAACGTGACCCCTATCTTTAAGAAAGGGGATCACGAAAGTCCAGGGAACTATCGTCCCATTAGTCTCACTTCAGTTGTAGGTAAATTATTAGAGGGGATAATAGCGGATAGGATCATTGACCATTTGGATTCCTACAAGCTGCTTGGGGACTCCCAACATGCATTTAGATGGCATAGGTCGTGTCTCACCAACTTGCTTGAGTTTTTCCACGTCATGTTGAGTGAGTATGATAAGAGTAGGGTGATTGATGTACTTTATCTCGACTTTGAGAAAGCCTTTGATAAGGTACTTCACCGCCGGCTAATGGCGAAAGTCCATGCGCTGGATATCGGTGGGGAAGTAGGTAGGTGGATTGAAAACTGGCTGAAGAATAGGCAGCAGAGGGTTGTAGTTAAAGGGGTTAGTGGCATCGTCAGTCGGATCACGAAATTCGCTGATGACACCAAGCTTGGGACGCCCAAAGCTATTGAGCAACTGCATGCAGACCTAGGTGGGATAGGAGAGAGGTCCAAAACATGGCAAATGCCATTTAACTTGGGTAAATGGAAGGTGATGCACATTGGCTACGCCAATCCCAAGTCGGACTACTCCATGTTGGGGAGTAATATCGAGGCCACTGATTTGGAAAAGGACTTGGGTGTGCTAATTAGCAGCGCCCTTAAGTTTATGAAACAGTGTGTAGAGGTGGAAAAGAAAGCCCAGAAGCTGTTGGGTTATATCAGGAGGCAATTTCAGTTTTGGAACAAGGAGATTGTGCTCTCTCTGTACAATTCACTGGTTCGACTGCGCCTGGAGTATGCTGTGCAGTTCTGGTCACCCACCCTCAGGAAAGATATTGAGAGGCTGGAGTGAGTGCAGGCAAGGGCTATAAAGTTAATCCCTTCCATTAGGCATATGGGCTACAATCAACATTTACGTGCCCTGAACTTGTTTTTGCTGGAAACTCGGAGGCTGCGCAGTCAACTCATCAAGGTTTTCAAGCTCTTACGCGGGTTCATCGATGTTGATTTTAGAAGCATGTTTAGTTTGAATGATAACCCAACTCACAACAATGGTTGGAAGTTGGGTTTGAAACAGTTTAGGACTAGTGTGTGGGTGAATTACTTTACGTATAAGATCTGTGACACGTGGAACAGGTTACCTTCAGAAGTTGTGAACAGTTCCTCTGTGGATCAGTTCAATAAAAGGTTAGACCAAATTTTGCACACTATTTGAGGGTGTACAAAATTTTCCTTGGCACCTGTTGCCATTGGTACCTCCCTGGTATGGGCTGCAAGGCTTTTTGAGGTACTTCTTTTCCTTGTAACACACACACACACACACACACTCTCTCTCTCTCTCTCTCTCTCTCTCTCTCTCTCTCTCTCTCTCTCTCTCTCTCTCTCTCTCTCTCTCTCTCTCTCTATCGGTGGGGAAATAGGTAGGTGGATTGAAAACTGGCTGAGGAATAGGCGGCAGAGGGTGGTAATTAAAGGGGCTAGTTCGGGTTGGGCCTCGGTCACTAGTGGGGTTCCTCAGGGTTCCGTTTTGGGGCCACTGTTGTTTACCATTTACATAAATGATATCGACGGTGGCATCGTCAGTCGGATCGCCAAATTCGCTGATGACACCAAGCTTGGGGCCAATGTTGGGACGCCCGAAGCGATCGAGGAACTGCGTGCGGACCTAGGTAGGATAGGAGAGTGGTCCGAAAAATGGCAAATGCCGTTTAACTTGGGTAAATGCAAAGTGATGCACATTGGCTACGCCAATCCCAAGTCGGACTACTCGATGTTGGGCAGTAATATCGAGGTGACTGATTTAGAAAAGGACTTGGGTGTGCTAATTAGCAGCGACCTTAAGTTTACGAAACAGTGTGTAGAGGTGGAAAAGAAAGCCCAGAAACTATTGGGTTATATCAGGAGGCAATTTCAGTTTCGGAACAAGGAGATTGTGCTCTCACTGTACAATTCCCTTGTTCGGCCGTACCTGGAGTATGCTGTGCAGTTCTGGTCGCCCACCCTCAGGAAAGATATTGAGAGGCTGGAGCGAGTGCAGGCGAGGGCCACAAAGTTAATCCCTTCCGTTAGGCATATGGGCTACAATCGACGGTTACGCGCCCTGAACTTGTTTTCGCTTGAAACTCGGAGGCTGCGCGGTCAACTGATCGAGGTTTTCAAGCTCTTACGAGGGTTCAACGATGTCGATTTTAGAAGTATGTTTAGTTTAAATGATAACCCAACTCGCAACAATGGTTGGAAGTTGGATTTGAAACGGTTTAGGACTAGTGTGTGTGGGAATTACGTTACGTATAAGATCTGTGACACATGGAACAGGTTACCTTCGGAAGTTGTGAACAGTTCCTCTGTGGATCAGTTCAAGAAAAGGTTAGACGAAATCTTGCACACTATTTGAGTGTGTAAAGACATTTAGGACCTCAGTCTGCGGAAATTTCCTTTCCTATAAAATAGTTAATATCTGGAACCAACTTCCCTCAGAGGTTGCTTCCAGTCAAAGTGTAAATCTGTTTAAAAATAGGCTAGACAAAGTACTGAACACACTCATAGTTTAAGATTAAAACCTCAGAAAACTCTGCAGGAGTTCGCTTGCTCGGTCTCTGTGAGCAAGCTAAATATAGAGCTATTTATATATTCTCCACTTTCCTGTAAAATTTCCTTGGCTACTTTTCCAGGGTCAAGGTATTTTCTTCAACCTTTTTCCGTACCTGCCTCTGGCAGGGAGGGAGCGGAGGGTGGGGAGAGAGCCTTCTACTTTTCTATCCAGTTTTCTACTACTGCTAGCATAGTTGAAAGACAAAATTTTCCCTGGCACCCGTTGCCATTGGTACCTCCTCGGTATGGGCCGCAAGGCCTTTTGAGGTACTTCTTTTCCTTGTAACTCCTTGTAACTCTCTATTAGTGATATTCAAAAGTCTGCATCCACCTTATAATCATCCAATCCAATTTATTGTAAATTGTACAAATATATATGATAATTAGCTATAACAAAATTTGATTTTTTTATTGTTACATTATTTGCTTCTAAATGTAATTATAAATTAATAAAGAAATTAACAATTTAATGGCATAATCTTATTAATAATCGATATGATGACCTTTTGCTTTAATGACTGCTTCCCCTCTGTGAGGCATAGATTTGACAAGTTTCTGGATAACTTATTGTGCTGTGCTGTTCCAGCATTCTTATACATTCTTCCAGAGAGAATCAAAAGAAGTTATATTCTTTTTAACTTTCAGACTCTTCAAATGGTCCCAAAGATGCTCTATTGGATTGAGATCAGGACTTTGTGGAGGAAACTTCATAATTTGTAGAACACCTTCATCTTTTTTCTTGTTGAGATAGTTCATGTAAAGGTTAGAAGTGTGCTTTGGGTCATTATCCTGCTGGGAAATGAATCCTTGACCACAAAGCCTCAATCATGATGGTATTGCATGTCTCATTAGTATGGAGTGGTACTTCTCTTTTGTGAGAGTGTAAGTGATTCTGTGAAGATCTCCAACTCCAGAATAACTGAAACAACCCCAAACTTGAATGTTGCCTCCACCATGTTTTACTGAATGTTTTATGCAGGGATCTATCAGTTTTTTGTTGGTTCTATGTCTAACATAAACTCTTTGAGAGACCCAAAAAGTTCCACTTTTGATTCATCAGTAAAAAGAATTTTTTTCTGTCATCCACAGTAAAATTTTGATATTCTTTTGCCCACTCCAATCTTTTAGCCTTATTTTGTTTCCTCAGTAGTGGTTTGGACACAGCAACTCTGTCATAGGGACCAGCTTTTATGAGTCTTCTTTTTATAGTACTTGTACTTATTGGAGAGTCCTGTTGTTCATTCAACTGTGCCTGAATCTGTGTAGCTGTGGCTTTTCTGTCACACAGTGATGTAACCTTGATGTAATGATCCATAGAATCAGTAGTCACTTTAGGTCTGTCAGATATTGTCTTTGAAGAGCATGATCTAGATTCTTTATATCTGCTTATAGTTCTTTGGATGGCCCCTTTTGAAATGTTAATTTTTGCCAAGATCTGGCATTGGGACATTCCCTCTCTTGAAAGGGCAATTATTTGTCCTCTCTGGGATAAACTTAGTTCCTTAGACATTTTGATTACAGCCTGTAAAGAGAGAATAGAGAAAATTATTAATTATTTTTTAATCAAATTGCTACAATGTCTGATAATAAAAACCCACTCTAATAGACAGAGTTTGTTTCCACAACAGTTTTGATGCCCACTGGCATCCTCTTCATTTTTCTGTAGCCACCCGAAGAGGATGCCAGTGGGCATCGAAACTGTTGTGGAAATACTCTTGTCTATTAGAGTGGGTTTTTATTATCATATTTTGACCTTCATGTAGGAAAGTGAAGTTTTTGCATTTGCTACAATGTTAAAATTACTGTATGAATACACTATTTTGAGGATTAATAACATTTGGCTATGGTTTGTCACCAATACCTTGGTTAAAATCATTGTTGTTATACTGCAAAGGAAAAAAATGTAACAGGACCAAAAAGAAACATTTTCATTAATGTGTCCTTTCTTATGAAATAAAAGCTACATTACTTACGCATGTAGTAGAATATATGAAATACCATTTCTTGTAAAATAAAATACCTTAATGTAGGGGACATACTTTCTCAGAGTTGTATTATTTTCTAGAAATTGTCTAAATTGAGGTGGATGCAGACTTTTGAATGCCACTGTATATCAAGGGTGTTCTGCGAAAAGGTCGTAAAATCAATTTTGGCTAAAAGTGACTTTTTTCAACCAATGTTTGTGCCAGCACAATCCGCAAGGCTGATATAAATATTAGAGCTGTATGTATATTAGAATTGAAAATATGAAATATGAAGCAAAATGTCTTGAAATCAGAGTGAATAATTTCAAAATTGTCTAACTTCATTTCTGAAAAGTTGTAAAATGTCATTTCACAACCTTTAAATTCTGTCTAAAACCAAGCTCACCCTCTCGTCTATTGTTAATTTCGCAGCCATTCCTTACCTTAAAGAAAAAAAAATAATAATATATTATGGTCAACACTGAAAATTCCTATGATGTGCAACTTTTGCACCACCCTGTATATGTTTTTTTTTTTTTTTTTATACCTAAATGCCTCTCCCACCACAGTAAGGTTGTGTCAGGAACATGCAGGAAGTGACTCAATTGCTCATATTTACTTCATTAGCTAAATATGAAAATAAAAACCCACTATAATAGACAGAGTTTATTTCCACGACAGTTTCGACGCCCACTGGCATCCTCCTCGGGTGGATACAGAAACACGAATGAACCAAAACAAGAGGGAAAAACAGTCCAGGGACCGACCGTTAAGAAATTCGCACCTAGGTTAGATCCCATTCTCTCGACACCGGAAGGGCATTTTCATTAAGTACATTCGCGCAAATTTAAAACTATCTTCCTGTTCTAAACATACAGATTCTATTATTTTTTTACATAATTATTACATTTATAATTAAATTTATTACATTTAATATTGCATAATTATTTATTACAGAAATTATACATTTATTATTACATTGGTTATTACATTGTTGTTTATTATACAGAACTTATAAACCAAAAAACGAATGAAAAAGCCGATTAGGAAATAATCCAGAGACCATTGAGAAATTCGCACCTAGGTTAGATACCATTCTCCCGACACCGGAAGGGCATTTTATTACAGGGTCCGCTTATAAGTACATTCCCACAAATTAAAACTATCTTCTTGTTCTATACATACAGATTCTAATATTTTGACAATTACTGCATTTATTATTGCATTCACATTTTTTTTTTTTTTAAACATTTATTATTATTACCTTTACCCTAATTATTAAATTTATAATATTACCTTTATTATTACATCTGTTGCATTTATATTTATTTCCACATTTATTACTTCCATTAGTACATTTACTAAAAGTGAGTAAGGAAACAATCCAATCCAGAGACATTTAAGAAATTCACACTTAGGTTCGAACACGTTCCCACGACTCCGTAAGGGATTTTTTGACCAAGAATCTCATTAAAGGGTCTAACTTATAAGTACCTTCACACAAATTAAAATTATCTACTTTTTCTATACATGGGTCATTCCATATCAACTCAGCCACAAAATGGCACTTTTTGCACTCACCCCTTTCAATTTTGCTCATACTTGGCACAATAGCAGATATACATGCCAAACTTAAATTCCCAAATTATTAGAGCTGACTGACCTTTGGTTACTGAGATACAAAGTCACAAAGTTGTGACATTTTGACCTTTTTTGCGTTAAATGACTATTTTCAAAACGGTGTAACTAAAAAACTATTAAAGCTAGAGCATTGATTTTGGTCTCATTTTAAAGCTCTTTAGTAGCCCCTTGTTTATTGTCTCTTGTTAAATATCTCTACTGTGAAAAATAAAAAAATCCCTTCAAAATTTGACCTTTGACCTTGAATAAAAAAAAAACCTTCTCCTAAAAAATTCAATTTTTTTACATTAATACCTTGAGTCATGTACAACAAAATCCAAAGAAGCTGTAAGTGGCTGATAACTAGTTCAATGTAAAAAAATAAATGAAGTTGGCATCATTCTTCAATTTTAGATTTTTTTTGTCAGTTCATTTATTTAAAAGTTCTGTTCTGATATAGTGTCAGTGAAGACTTAGTTCAACTTAACATTATTAGTTCAAAAACCTTTTTGTGACCTGTGCCAAAAGAAGTCTTTTAAAAGACAACCAGGGTTAAACCCTCGACAGCCCCAAATCTACTGGAGTAGCGCTGATCCAAAGGCCCAACTAGTATATAAGTACTGTCAACTTACAGAGTTGACTCCTGACTTCAAGTTAAAGTTAATTTATTTTTACTAAATACATGTATAAAAATTTATTTAATAATTCATTAATTGTTCATTGTTTTCTTTTCAGGATTTTCTTTGTGCTTTTGTGATTTCAGAGTACAAACATGGAACATTTAAAACTGAAACAGAAGTGTGCTGATCCTTTGCTGCGTCACAAAGGTCAGTGTCGAAAGAAGAGTTTGAGAATTGTACCACAGGAACTTGTAAATAAGTTTCCCGATCTGCACTTAACACTACATCACAGACTTTGTAAGCAGTGTAGATAACATCTTGAGTCCTTGCCTGAGAAAGGAATAGGCACTTTGAATTCAGACATAAATGATGATTCTTCTTGTAGTAGTGAACCACCTGAAGATCTTGAGAAAATTGAAAATGTTGACAATAGTGATGCATCAACTTCAGAGCAAAACCATGAGATGTGTACTTTGAATGCTTCTTTTGTTTCAATTGGTGAATCACCCATAAAAAGAGAAAGCTTGTAGAGCAAAAGTCATATAGCTAAAAAACTAAGCAAGGTGACAGACACAGTTAAGAAGAGAATGGAAACAGTGCAGGAAAAGAGATTTCTGACTCACAATTTAAGGAGCCATCTGGAGATGTAGACTGTTTAGAAATAATAAATCAACTCGAGGAAAAATTCAAAAATGAAAATACTAAAAGAAGTGATAAAATAAAAATCCTCACTGTATTGCCCAAAAGTTGGAGCATTAGGAAAATTGCTTCAGAATTTAACACAACAAGGCATACAGCATCTATTGCTAAAAAAATAGTTGAAGAAAAAGGTGTCCTTTCAGACCCAAATCCAAAGGGTGGGAAAAGAATTAAACAGGATACTGTTGACGCTATTAAAGCATTTTATCTTTCAGAAGACATCAGTAGAACAATGCCAGGAAAGAAAGACTATTGTAGTATCATTGACAATGAAAGAGGAAGGATACATTTGCAAAAGCATCTTTTACTTTGCAATTTAAAAGAAGCCTATCATATTTTCAAAGAAAGAAATCCTTTGGTTAAGGTGGGATTCAGTAAATTTGCAGAATTGCGTCCAAAGCAGTGTGTTATTGCTGGAGCAACAGGAACTCACTCAGTATGTGTCTGTACAATTCATCAGAATGCCAAACTTATGTTTGTAGGAGCTGAATTAGAAAAACTAACTGCAAATGATGACACACCTATTAAGAATGTACGTCATTGTGTTGCCTTTATGGAATGCAATCCTGCCTCACAGAAATGCTGCCTCAGACAATGTGAACAATGTGGAGATCCATCAGATTTAAAAAACAGACTACTGGACATATTTACAAACAACTTCATTGATATCATAAATTTTAAAAAGTGGACCAATACAGATCGGTCAAATCTTGAATCAGTAGAACTGAATACAGATGAATATATTGACCAATTCTGTAACCAACTGAAAGAATACCAGATACATGACTTCAAGACAAAGATGCAAGCAACTTATTACCGTGAAACAAAAATGTCTTTGAAAGATGGTGAGGTCCTTGCTGTGTGTGATTTTGCTGAAAATTATTCCTTTATTCTTCAAGATGAGGTTCAGAGCTTTCACTGGAACAATGAGATGGCTACTCTACATCCATTTGTTATTTACTATAAAAAGGAAGATGAGATTGCTCACCTTAGCTTTGTTATTATTTCAGAGTGTAACATCCATAACACAGTTGCTGTACATTTGTTTCAAAAGCATCTGATAAAATTCCTAAAAGATAATATCTCATCCATCGGTTCCATCCACAAAATAATTTACTTTTCAGATGGGTGTGCAGGACAGTATAAGAACTGCAAAAACTTTTTGAATCTTTGCCATCACAGAGATGATTTTGGAATTGAGGCAGAATGGAATTTTTTTGCAACAAGTCATGGAAAGGGACCCTGTGATGGTGTTGGAGGCACAGTTAAGAGATTAGCTGCAAAAGCTAGTCTACAACGACCTTATGATGAACAGATCCTTACTGCAGAACAGTTATATACATTTGCAAGTGAAAATATTGTAAATATAAAATGTCATTTTTCAACCAATAAAGAGCATGAAGAGGAAAGCCAACTTCTCCAAGAAAGACACTCAACTGCAAGGACTATTGCTGGTACACAGAAATTACACCATTTACAGCCAGTTTCATTGACTTCTCTTAAGGTTAAACATTATTCATTATCAGATTATTCAAATATTGAGAAAGTTACTGAAAAGGAAGAAGTTGTGACTGAGGAGAAAATACATGGTTTTGTTACTGCTGCATATGATGGCCATTGGTGGGTGGCATATGTGCTGGAAAAGATACCAGAGAATAGAGAAGTAAAAGTCACATTCCTTCATCCTCATGGCCCAAACCCATCATTTGTGTATCCTGGTCGACCAGATGAATTAATCTTACCATATTCAGATATTCTAACACAAGTTGAGGCATCTACTACTAATGGACGAACATACAGGATTTGCAAAGAAGTTACTTTGAAGGCATCCAAAGCTTTGGCAGATCTACAGCACAGAAAGGTAAGAATTCAAAATTAAAATGGTCATGTAACTATATATACACTGCATACATTTTAAGTTGTGATAAATGGAAATCAATGAGCACTATACCTATACATATTGTATGTACATTTTAATATGTTACTTGTATTTGTTAATTAGGTAGCTATCTAGGTATACATTAAAAATTGTTTTCTCTTCTAGAAATCACAATAAATTGGGTGGCCCACAAGAATCTTGTCAACTACTGAAAACCATCACATACATGCACAACATACAGGTGAGGTGGGTAAAGAACAAATATTTAAAAATAAGCATTTGCTTGTTTGTAGAAGGCTGCAGATAGTATGTAGATATGGGTTGTATTTGTAAGAGATTGAGCTGACCTTAGACAAAAATGGTTACTGACATACAAGGTCACAAAGTCATGACTTTTTGACAATTTTTGTATAAAATGACTTTTTTCAAAATGTTGCTTGAATTCATTATTTTTTATACATTGAACTAGTTATCAGCCACTTACAGCTTCTTGGGATTTTGTTGTACATGACTCAAGGTATTAATGTAAAAAAATTGAATTTTTTAGGAGAAGGTATTTTTTTTTTATTCAAGGTCAAAGGTCAACTTTTGAAGGGATTTTTTTATTTTTCACAGTAGAGATATTTAACAAGAGACAATAAACAAGGGGCTACTAAAGAGCTTTAAAATGAGACCAAACTCAATGCTCTAGCTTTAATAGTTTTTTAGTTACACCATTTTGAAAATAGTCATTTAACGTGTTGGTTTACGTCGTCGTCGTCGTTGGCCTAGGCAAGCTACGGCTTGGGACCGTAGCGCATCTATCCGGTATAGGTTAACCTGGATGATGTAGCCATAAGCACTGCCGCTAGTTAAGTGCCAACCAGTGATTATCTCACTAGCCGTATTGAGTCCGTTAGGCGAAACTGCGACAGTACCAAAGGTGGAAAATATAACCTTTGGTTTTCTATATTTATTTGCAAAATGGACATGGTATTAAATTAAAATAAATATTTGAATATAAATAATTAACTGACAATTGTGATATATAATTAATTATGTTTACATACAATAAAATAATATAGTATACATAAAATTAGTATTAATGTGGTTCACAATTGAATTATAATGGGGTAACTAATTTAAAATGAATTTATACTATTCCGAAATTCAAGACTGTAAAATTAACATTTATCTTGAAACTAAAATAAGAGTATTCACTACAAACGCAAAAAAGGTCAAAATGTCACAACTTTGTGACCTTGTATCTCAGTAACCAAAGGTCAGTCAGCTCTAATAATTTGGGAATTTAAGTTTGGCATGTATATCTGCTATTGTGCCAAGTATGAGCAAAATTGAAAGGGGTGTGTGTTTTAGGTGGCTGACTTGACATGGAATGACCCACACACAGATTCTATTATTTTTCTTTTGACATAATTATTACATTTATAAAGTACTTTACTTGATTCCCAATCTATAGCATGATTATTTTGGCTGTCGTGATAAAAAATGGCATTATTAGTATTACAACTTCTGAAGGCATATTTGTGTTTTAATATGGGTTTCAATATTTCTTCCAGTTTCTCCCACGTATACTAAATCACAACTTTTACAGGGAATGCTGTAGACACAGGCTTGTTCCTCTTTTGCAACGTTATTCCTAACCAATTTACTTTTCACGGTAGACGAATATTTGAATGCCAAAGCAAACTTAAAATCTTTCGTCAATGGTTTTACTCTTTCTAAGCCGGCAATGTAAGGCAAACTCACATATTGTTTTTGGTTAACTGAAGGTTCCAGAGGGGCATAAAAAGATTTTCTGGCTTTAAAATACGCCTTTCTGATAAACCACTCAGGATATTTTAAATCCTTAAAAATGTTCCAAATCTTTGAATTTTCCGGGTCCAGCAAATGTGGGCTACAAATCCTGAGTGCTCTTAGAAACATGGAAGAAATAATTGAGCTTTTAACCCCTTCATCATGATATGAAAAATAATGAATGTACGAATTACAATGAGTAGTTTTCTATAGACCGTGAAATTGGGCTTTCCGCTTTCGTTAATGACCAAAACATCTAGAAAAGGTAATTGTTTGTCGTTCTCCCATTCATATTTAAATTTAATAGAGGGAACAAGATTATTTAATGACTGAAAGAAAGTGTCAAAGTTGTTCCAGTGGTCAGGCCAAATGAGAAAATATCGTCTACATAACGAAACCAAATTAGATTCCTGGGACATATTGTTTGCAACAATTCCGACTCATAATATTCCATGTATAATGTACTCAGTATTGGGGATAAAGGGGACCCCATTCCCATACCAAAATGTTGCAAATAAAATTCTTCACCGAAGGAGAAGGCATTATTGGTGACACAGAGTTTTATCAGTTCTAAAAATACAGATGTGGGCATGCCTAGTTCTACGTTACATGTTGGCAATTTTCTATCTAAAAAACTAAGTACATCATCAATGGGAACTTTCGTAAACAACGACAATGTCAAAACTTATCATTCTTCCCCGTTTTAAATCTAAGGACATAACTTTGTTAATAAAGTCACAGCGGAAAGCCCAATTTCACGGTCTATAGAAAACCTACTCATTGTAATTCGTACATTCATTATTTTTCATATCATGGTGAAGGGGTTAAAAGCTCAATTATTTCTTCCATGTTTCTAAGAGCACTCAGGATTTGTAGCCCACATTTGCTGGACCCGGAAAATTCAAAGATTTGGAACATTTTTAAGGATTTAAAATATCCTGAGTGGTTTATCAGAAAGGCGTATTTTAAAGCCAGAAAATCTTTTTATGCCCCTCGGGAACCTTCAGTTAACCAAAAACAATATGTGAGTTTGCCTTACATTGCCGGCTTAGAAAGAGTAAAACCGTTGACGAAAGATTTTAAGTTTGCTTTGGCATTCAAATATTCGTCTATCGTGAAAAGTAAATTGGTTAGGAATAACGTTGCAAAAGAGGAACAAGCCTGTGTCTACAGCATTCCCTGTAAAAGTTGTGATTTAGTATACGTGGGAGAAACTGGAAGAAATATTGAAACCCGTATTAAAGAACACAAATATGCCTTCAGAAGTTGTAATACTAATAATGCCATTTTTTATCACGCCAGCCAAAATAATCATGCTATAGATTGGGAATCAAGTAAGGTACTTTATAAATGTAATAATTATGTCAAAAGAAAAATAATAGAATTGGTGTGTATAGAAAAAGTAGATAATTTTAATTTGTGTGAAGGTACTTATAAGTTAGACCCTTTAATGAGATTCTTGGTCAAAAAATCCCTTATGGAGTCGTGGGAACGTATTCGAACCTAAGTGTGAATTTCTTAAATGTCTCTGGATTGGATTGTTTCCTTACTCGCTTTTAGTAAATGTAGTAATGGAAGTAATAAATGTGGAAATAAATATAAATGCAACAGATTTAATAATAAAGGTAATAATAATAAATGTTAAAAAAAAAAAAAAAAAATGTAAATGCAATAATAAATGCAGTAATTATGTCAAAATATTAGAATCTGTGTGTATAGAACAAGAAGATAGTTTTAATTTGTGGGAATGTACTTATAAGCGGACCCTGTAATAAAATGCCCTTCCGGTGTCGGGAGAACAGTATCTAACCTAGGTGCGAATTTCTCAATGGTCTCTGGATTGTTTCCTATTCGGCTTTTTTCATTCGTTTTTCGGTTTATAAGTTCTGTATAATAAACAACAATGTAATAACCAATGTAATAATAAATGTATAATTTCTGTAATAAATAATTATGTAATATTAAATGTAATAAATTTAATTATAAATGTAATAATTATGTAAAAAAATAATAGAATCTGTATGTTTAGAACAGGAAGATAGTTTTAAATTTGCGCGAATGTACTTAATGAAAATGCCCTTCCGGTGTCGAGAGAATGGGATCTAACCTAGGTGCAAATTTCTTAACGGTTGGTCCCTGGACTGTTTTTCCCTCTTGTTTTGGTTCATTCGTGTTTCTGTATCCACCCGAGGAGGATGCCAGTGGGCGTCGAAACTGTCGTGGAAATAAACTTTGTCTATTAGAGTGGGTTTTTATTTTCATATTTTGACCTTCACATAGAAAAAAGTGAAGTTTTTTGCATTTTTCATTAGCTTAACATGACAATAATGCACCTGCCTCAGGGCAACATTATCCACAGCCCAGCCCCACAGATTACTCCATGATTTATCCAGACCACTTCATACACCCTGAGTCAGCACATTGCCAGCCCATTGCTCCACTTTTTTCTATCTAATGTGCATCTTTCACCCCCCCAAATGTCCAGGTCTGACTGACCCAAAGCCTCCCTCACCCCATCCTTCCATCTCCTCCTCAGTCTACCCCTCCCCCCTTTCACCCTCTGCCTCTGACATGTAAATCCTTTTTAGTATCCTCTCCTCACTCATCCTCTCCATATACCTAAACCATTTTAACACCCCCTCATCTGCTCTCTCCACAAGACTCCTTTGACTCCTGCATGACTCCAGATTCCTGGGATCTTGGGAGCGTTGCTCCAGTAAATTTGACCATGAGAAAAAGTAAATTTGGGTTTGGGTTTTGTTCATCCGCTAGACGTTATGCAATTTTTTTGCGTATACGTTCTTGTACAAACCAATTTTTTTAAATTACAAATTTAATTATTTTAAGTTTAGTGGGTAATTCCATATTTAACAATTATTTTTATTTTTTGTTAAGCTTCAATGTTTTGATAATTAAAATTTTATTAAAACGTATATTTTTTTAATATAAAATTATCAGGATTGGACTATGTTCCATTGATCTCGGCCAGGTTTGATAAATTGGCCAGATAATTACTTGTGTGGTTTTAAGTAATCCACCATGACTCTAGAATTGAAAAGTTTAGTTAAGTTTAAACTTACTTTTACTTACTTTAACTTACCTACTTTTACTTACTCTTCCTTACTTTTACTAAGTTTAAAGCACTTACTTTTACTTACTTTCATTGTACTATATTTACTTACTTTTACTCACTTTTACCATACTATATTTACTAACTTTTACTTATTTTGTATTTTTTCAGGTAGTCAATAATCAATAATGGATCCTAATATTGATGAAGTTGGAGAGAAAAGTGAGGGTGTTAAAAGGGGTTACTTTTGTGGTCAATGCAAGAACAAATATTCAAAGAAGCAAAACTGGGAGGAACATTTTAATTCCAAAAAAAATATTTGTTACAATACAAGAGGTCCCAGAGTTTGGGCCCACAGCTTAGATATTGCAGTAAAGAAATACCAGGATGAAGTGCAGCAAAGAGATACGGCAAAGCAGTCATTTAGTTTGTTCACAAAATGTGCTAGTGCTAGACCTCAGAAAAATGAACCAACTTCATCAACTGCTAATCTAGAAAATGAAACTTTTTCACTAGATGTTTCACAGACTGAAGAAAGTGCTTCTCCTCCACCTAAGAAACAAAAGGTAAGTGAGGAATCTGCGCATCAGACTAACAAAACTGCTTTAGAGGAATTTGAAAATTCCCAAATCCAGAAGACATTGAATGCAATTTTGCGCCTAACAAAAGAAACTCACCAAGCTGTTGTGGTTAATAAAGAGAAGAGTCAAAATATGCCTTCAAGTTCAAGTGTTGCATCCAAATCTAATAAAGCAAAAAGCATCAAATTTGACATTTCCATAGCCCATTTAAGCAAGTGTAAATCAATACAAGAAATCCTGAACAATGATTTGATCAAATCTACATTCAAATTGGTGGAAAAGAAGGATCTAGGGCATGCTGATGATTCATTTTCAGTACCAAGTGATATAATGGAAAACATTGCAAATAGTGACACTAATATGCCTGATGTAGATATAGCTGTTGAGGATCTACAGATCTACAGAAGCTAAGGCTAACAAAGACCCTAAGATCCACTCTAAGGCTAGCCCGAGAGAAAGGAGAGAGTAGGGGGTTAAGAGAAGAGAGGAGAATAAGGGGTTAAGTAAGGAGCAACACCTATCATTCGTGGGTTAACATTCATTCAGAAAAAGAGGGAAAAAGTCTCACCATCATCATCCGCCGGCCACTGCCGACAAGTCAGAAAAATAGTCGGAGAATATAGGAGAGGGGTGAAAGATGAAAAGAAGTAAAATAAGAACGCTTACAAACCATGCAAACACAGTCTTAACTCACTGTCATACCATGCAAACTACAAACATGCAAGAAAAGAGTTAGAGACATGCAAAGTAAGGAGGATAAGAAAAAAAAAAAAAGTAGGTAAAGTTAAACAAAAAGTGGGTTAGTTTACGCTATGAGCTACATCTACATTCGTGTTAGTCATGAAGATGATGATAATCAAGAAGATATTGATGATGCTTCTGATGATAAAATGTTTACATTATATTGCAAAGCTTGCACAGACCCCAAAGCATGTGCTTCAGACAAACATTCTAACATAAAAGGTTACTTCAATGTTAAAGATTTAACCTATGTATGCAAACAAGGAGAAAATCAAGAGAGATGGTTTGGAAATCTGAAAACCCACCTGAAGAGACATTTAATTAAACTTCAGCATCATCAAAGAGCTGCTGTTTATGAAGTGATGAAAACATCTTCTCGGAACACTACTAAACGCATAGAAGACTTATGTGGCAACATCTTATACTACATAATGAAAACAAACACTGCATGGGCTCTATATCCAGTACTTCTAGCTGTATTACATAGGTCAGGTTGTGAGGTTGGAAATTTGAATCATAGCACACATGCGTGCGAGACAATTTGTGAGCTATTAGATAATCAGCTTAAAGAACAAACTGTAAAGTGGTTCTTAGAACAAACTTCAGTAACAATAACAGCTGACATTGGAACAATTTTGGGATTAAGCATGCTAGTTGTATTAGTTATGAGTGAAGAAGATAAGACTGTAAAACTTGCTGGGATAAATTTAGTACGCAGCAAATCAGGAGTTTATTTGGCCAATGAAATTTTTGATGTGTTGAAGTCTCCTAATCACTTGAAACTATCTGAAGAAGCAATTAAATCCAAGGTATCTGGAATGGTTGGAGATGGGGCTTTTTGTAAGGACAACGAGCCATTTAAAAACGAAATGAAAAAGTTGTTTGGAGAAAATTTCAAATTTCGATGGGACTTAATGCATCTTGTGAACAGAGCCCACGTTGATGCATTGAAGAAAATTTGTAAACTAAGTGAGCTTTTAGACTTTATTCAGAATCACTCTTCAAATCTGAGATCAGGCCTTGACTATACCAATATGGTTCTTGACAATATCATTGGTTTTAAGAGACCAAAACTCAAATCTGATACTCGCGTGGTTAATTACGAATTTGATCAATTTGACAGATTTTTGGAAATTGTGTGTTTTTGATCATCCACAAGAGAAAGAAATTAGTGCCAAGTTCTATGTATTGATTTCCTATGTAACAAAGATTATGTTGCAAGTAGCTCAAAAAACCACAGTTAGTGCAGAATTTGTAGAAAATATATTTTATAAAGAAGGAGGGAAAACTGTTATGTTAAGAGTGATGGAAACAATTTCCAAATTAGCTAATGGAGGAAATGCAAATGATGTAGTTTCTGAATTTAAGCACGATACCACAGGGCAGCAAAAGGAACTAACAGCTGAGGATTACATCCTAAATGAAGTTTACAAATACATCAAGAAACGTTCTGATTACTACCAGGTTGCTGAAGTTGCTAGACCATCCAGAACCAGATCTGAAAGTAGTTTTACAAAAGACTCAGTGATAAATTGGCTGACAGAATATATAGAACAGCTGTGGAAAGGAATCACAGAGAGATTAAAGCATTTTGATAAAGATGGATCAACTGCCTGGAGTGAAGCACCAGCTGAAGGGACATTCTCCATTCTTGGTTACATTGTTGAACACAAAGGATCCATTAAGCCATCTCATTTGACTAAGCTGTGCAGAATTGTGAAGGAGGGTCCAGCTCCAGGCACTAGATCTGCTGTAATGATCACACAGAAAGCCATTGATCAGTGGCCAAGCATACATGGCGGTACATTCACAACAAATGCCTACATGCAAGGTCTAACATCGTCCACTGTTGCTGCTGCAATGAATAAATAAACTTAAGGTGAGTTATAAACTGTACATTATTGTATTATTATGTTTAGCTAAACAATTTGTAATTGGTATGTCGTCAATTCAAGAGTTTACTATCATTAACCTATCTAGTGGTGTAAGGGGAAAAAAAGTAAATTCAGAGCTGTGCTCCAGTAAATTTTTTCAAATCTGGAGTCATGGACTCCTGCACCTCTCATGGATAACAGTGTTTCTCACATGATCAATATACAAACCCAACAAATCATCAAGCATTTCATTTCCAGTACATCCACCCTTTTTCTTTCCTTCACATTTGCCTCATATCCATACAATACTGGTGGCACTATGATACCTTCATACATACCCATCTTTGCACCCAACTGAAACTGATCTCTCCTTCCAAACACTTCTTAGGGCACCCAGTTCCTTTGCCCCTTTCTTCCACCCTATGACCTACCTCTGCCTCCATAGTCCCATTCTTTGCCACATTAACCCCCAAGTACCTGAAACATGCCACTTCTTCCATTTCCTCACCATACAAACTTACACTCGCTCACAAACCTCCCTTTTACAGCACCATATAACCTTACTCTTATTCATATTTACTCTTAGCTTCCTTCTTTCACATACCTTCCTGAACTCAGTTACTAGTCTCTGTAGCTTTTCTCTTGAGTCTGCCACCAGAGCCATATCATCTGCATACAACTGATTCAATTCCCCAAAGTCTTCCCCTGCAAAATGCTTCACCCCCACTCCCCTACCCAGGACCCTTGCATGAATTCATCTCTTTCACCACCCCATCTATAAATACATCAAACAACCATGGAGACATCACACACCCCTGCTGTTGACCCACTTTCACCAGAAACCACTCACCCTCCTCTCTTCCCACATTCACACATGCTCTACTCTCTTGGTAAAAACTTTACGCTACATCCAACACTATACAGTTGCAGCACTTGCCACAATGACTTTCTGTCAACCCTATCATATGCTTTTTCAAGATACATGAATGCCACATGCAAATCCCTTTCTTTCTCCAAGTATTTCTCACATGGCATCTTCAACCCACACACCCTCTACCTCCTCTAAAACCCCCTTGTTCCTCCCCAGTCTGTTGCTCCATGCAATCCACCACCCTTTCAATCATCACTCTCCCATACACCTTACCTGGTACCCTCAACAAACTAATTCCTCTATAATTTGAGCATACATTTTTGTGCCCCCTGCCTTTATAGAGGGGGATGATACATGCACTCCACCAGTCCTGAGGCAACTCACCTCTGCCCATACACATACATTAAACAGACACGCCAACCAATCAACACTACATTCACTGCCTTTTTTTCAAGAGCTCCACAATGATCCTATCCACTCCTACTGCTTTTTCACCTTTCATCCTGCCTAGGGCCTCCACCACCACCTCCATATGGACCAACCCATTCACCACAACTCTCATACTCTGAACCCCTTCTCTGCCCAAACATACCACATCTGCTTCCCTATCTTCTGACACATTCAATAGTCCCTCAAAATACTCGCTCAACTCTTTTCAGTCATGCTCTCTGTCCTCTCATTTTCCTCACACTATTCACTTCTCTCCAAAACATCATGCTCTCCCTGAAATTTTCTGACATTTATACCCTCTCTCTCATTTGCTCTCTTTCAGCTCTCACATTTTCCCTTTACTTCTTGCCTCTTCCTTTTATACTTCTGCTCTGCAAGTACTGAGTATATACAGTCACCATTCGCGGGTATTTCCTTCTGCAGAGACTATGTGAAGCATGAAATCTGTGAACCACAATATGAAGGTTCAGTGGGAAAAGGTGGGGGTTTCGTGCCTGGGGACCCCCAGACATGGTGGTAAATAGCGTTAGAAAATGGTTTTCCATTGATACTGTATTAGAGAAAATGTACCACCAGAGGGTTTGTGAGGGATGACACAAGTACTGTAGTAAGAGCACCCTCAAATTGAAACAGATGCTAAGTGATCAGGGACAGTACAGTACTTGCTCCCAGTTGTGGCTCTAAAGTTTTGGCATTGTTCTGATATAATTTGCCTTGTATATGAGTGAATATAAATAATAATGCATGTAAAATAATATATAACATGAAGTATAAATAGTAGAAACTTGTAAAAAAAAACAAATTTTGAAAACATCACTATAAAAATAATGTAATAATCCAGAGGAGCACGAGAAAGAAGACTCGATATAAACTAGCCAGTCATACAAGGGACATGCTACCAGGCATGTTGCTGCAAATGCTAAAGTATCATATCATATATACATGTAAGTATCATATGTATCATACCGCATATGTGAAAAAGTGTTACGTAATTTTTTAGTATTTACCACAATTTTAAAAAGTTTCTGCTGATCTATCTTTGAATCTTAGCTCATACAGATCAAAAAGAGGGTAGTGAAGTGTCCTTGTGCAGGTCAGGGGATCACTGTATGTTGTTTAACTACTGAACAGTACTGGGAAAGAAATAATGAAATTAGTATTTTAGACCCAGACATTGCACATAATTTCAGTAATGACAGAAGGTAGGACCGGGGGGGGGGGGGCCTAAGGTGCCTAGAAGTCCATAAATGGCCAGCTGAGTGAGGTTAGTTGCCATTTCACCCCTCTCTGGCCACATGTGCAAAATTTCATCCAGTCATGCTAATCTGTGGATACACAAAATTGGTACCCAAGAACCATGGAAAGAGTCACAAATAGCCAACCACTGACAAGCGAAATCCATGAAGCAAGGAGCAACTGTACTTCCCTCTTTTGCTTCACCAACATTTCAGCCTCCACATTCCACCATTCAGTACCCTGTCTTTTGTCCAACCCCAATATTCCATACCCTACACACTTAGTCTTACACTTCAGTTGCACACTTCAGCACTGCTTCACTAAATAGCTGCCACTCCTCTTCCACACCCCTTGTTTCACACTCTCCCACCCTGCACCATTCCTTATTCAGTCTCTCCTGATACATCCATTCACAATCCCTTTTCCTCAGTTCACTCACTTTCACTACCTCTCTCAGAAGCACCCTACCCCATCTCACTCCATGCCCACTACAAACCTTCACTTTTGCCTCCACCAAGAAGTGGGCAGACATTCACCTGCAACTCCTCTCAACACACTTACATGTAACAACCTCCCCCTAGCAGATCTCATTATCAACACACAATCCATTAGTGCCCTATCACCTTAGACACCACTCACCCACATGTACTTATGTACATCTCTTTTATGAAACCATGTATTCCCAATCATCAATTCTTTTTCAGCACACCACTCAACTAACCTTTCCCCACTTCCATTCACATCAATTGGCACATCCCTGACTCCTGCATTCAAGTCCCCTAGCATAACTCAGTCACTTGCATCAGAACTACCCAAACACACACACCCACTCACCCAGTTCATCTCAGAATACATTCTCTATCTCTTCACTCATCTCACTCCCTGGTCCATATGCACTAACAATCACCCACCTCTCTTGGCCCACTTTGGCACTTTCATTCTGACCCACATCAGCCTTGAAATCACTTCCTTACACTCTTTCACACATTCCCATAGCCCATCACATGTCAGAAGTGCAACCCCCTCCCTTTCCCTCTCCCCAACCCCAGACTTTACCCCCTGAACATTCCCAAACCACTCCTCACCCTTACCCTTCAGCATTGTTTCACTCAAGGCCATGACCTCCAGGCCTCTCTCACAAAACAGAGCACTAATCTCCCCTTTCTTATCATCCTGACAACATCTACACACATTCAGTCATCCCAGCCTGAGCCATCATGGGAAAACCCCAGCTATACCCTTTCTCTGACCATTCCTGTTTGTGGAAACTTACATACAGGTGGGAGGGGTTTCCAGCCCCTGCACCCCTTATTTTTAGTTGTCTTTTATGACATGCAGGGACCACATGGGAAGAATTCTTTAAATCCCTTATCTCCAGGGATATATATACCTATATATTAGGCTGGGTCAAAATTTTATCTTGAAAAGGTACATATTGTGAGGAGTTTGAATGGAACACAGAAACCCCCTCATAAATTATTTTTGCTGTTTAAAGCCTCCTACCCCTGGCACAATTTTTCACTTTTTTACCTATATTGAAGAATATTCCATTTATCTGAGACTTGCTCTACATTCAGGTTTTTCAATGACGTAAATCTTTATTAACATATAATATTTTATTTAATAATGTACAGTATTAAGAAAATTAATTAAGTACAACAATATATTCAGAAGAAAAAATTAAAGGCATAATAAGTGTACTAAAATTCAATTCACTTTTTCATTGTTCCTTATCACATCAAAAGGGAAGAAATTTTCACTATCATTAGGAAATTTATTTCATATGTTTCTTATTCATTCCACTGGGCCTTCCATTCAAACTTGGCCAGTTTTCACCTTGATTCTAATGAGTTTAAGATAAACTTTTGATGATTGTCATATCCTATTCTTTCTTGACATGCATTTGTTACTAGGTTCACTGCCCTTTCCACACTTTGTGGCATGGAAAAGAAGCTATCTCCAGTGGCTTGCATTGAGCCTGTAGTAGCTCATCATCGCTAAAATTGTTTAGCAGTGGTGGAGGAGTAATGATCTCTTTTTGCCAATTGATCATCTCAGTGTAGTCAGTAGATTGGAAATTGAGGGTTCGAGGCAACTCAAAGTTTCTGGTACCTGAAAATCCTGTTTTTGAAAGGATGATTTTCTGAATAGCTTGCTCCCTAATTTCTGGGTGGGCAAAGTAGGCATTATTCTTTAATACTGGTTCTATGATTGATCTATGTTCATCTAAATTTCGAAGCAAGCACATTAAATGCCAAAAGTTATATGCACCATCAGTTGCATTAGGATGAGATTTTATCCAAAACCACCCTGGAGCATAGAACTGCATGATAATCTTGACTATATCTTGAAGGTTTTTATCGGGATTTGGCATTGAGATATATAATCAAAGGACCCTGTTGCTAGAGTTAGCCAGTGAGCATAGTAAAGGGTACCTGGGGATTGAGTGGACAGATCTTGAGAAGTAACTCCAGTTTGCACTGCCAGACACATATCATAGATATGCCTTTGATCACTGCTTAGCTCCTTCACAACATTTGCTGGAATTTCTTTAATGTTTCCCTTTACGCGGGAATATTTGACTACCTCCTTCTTCTTCTACAGCATTATTAGTCCCACACTTGCGTGGGGTTGCTGCTGTGGATCATCCTCCTCCACTCTTGTCTATCCTGTACCAGCTCAACATCCAGCTCCTGCTCCCTCAGGTCATCGCAAACACTGTCCATCCAGCTTCTCTGAGGTCTTCCTCTTCTTCTCCTACCCGGCAGTTCCATATCTAATATCCTGTTTCCTATGTACCCACCGTCCTTCCTCTTCATGTGTCCAAACCATCGTAGTCTTGCCTCGCACACTTTTTCAGATATGCGTCCAACCTTTAATGATCCCCGTATTAACTCATTCCTCACTCTATCCCATCTAGTAACTCCACACGACCAGCGCAACATTCTCATCTCTGCCACCTCTAGCTTGTTTTCCAGCGCCTTCATCATGGGTACTGTCTCCAATCCATACATTATTGCTGGTCTCACCACACTCTTGTACACACTTCCTTTCAGTCTTGTTGGCACTCTTTTATCACACAATACTCCCATCATCTTCCGCCAGTTGTCCCACCCTGCTTGTACCCTTCTGCTTATCTCCACATCCACATCTCCATCCTTCTATACGACGGAGCCCAGGTACTTGAAGTGCCGTGCTTCCGACACCTGTTTACCTTGTAGGGTCACCTGCCCAGCTTCACCACCACAACACACATACTCCATTTTCATTCTGCTCACCTGCATACCTCTGTCTTCCAGTGCTCCTCTCCACTCCTCCAACCTTTCCTGCACACCCCCTCCTCTCTCTGCACAGAGGGCAATATCATTGGCAAGCATCATGCTCCAGGGGAGACCCAATCTGACCTGCTCCGTCAGTACATCCATCACCATGGCAAACAGAAGGGGGCTAAGGGCTGATCCTTGATGCACCCCCACCTCCACTGTGAAGCCCTCTGTTATTCCTGCTGCACACCTCACCACTGTGCTGCAGCCAACATACATATCTTGGACCACCTTTACATACTTCTCCGTCACCCCTTTTTCCCTCATACACTGCCACACCTCTTGCCTGGGCACTCGATCGTAGGCTTTCTCCAGATCAATGAACACACAATGCAGCTCCTTCTGTCCTCCCTGGTACCGCTCCATCAACTGCCTAAGAGCGAAAATGGCATCCGTGGTACTCCTTCCAGGCATAAAACCGAACTGCTCGTCGCTGATCTCCACCTCTCGCTCTTTTTTTTCAATGATACTCTCAAAGAGCTTCATCGTATGGCTCATCAATTTGATACCTCTGTAGTTACTGCAGGATTGCGCATCGCCTTTGTTCTTGTAGATTGGTATTAGAGTGCTTTCCCTCCACTCATCAGGCATGTGCTCCATCTGCATTATGCTGTTGAAAAGCTTCACCAAAAACTGGACTCGAAACTCCCCCAGGTACTTCCACACCTCCACTGGGATATTGTCCAGTCCCACTGCTTTTCCCACTTTCATTTTCCGCAATGCCTCTAGCACCTCCTCCCTTTCAATCATGTCCACCTCTCTTTCATTCTCTGTTGCTGCTACCTCTCTCTCCACTCGATCATTTTCCTCATTCATCAGTTTTTTAAAGTAATCTCTCCACCTGTTCAAAATCTTGGCATCATCCATCAGTACCCTGCCTTCCTCGTCCTTGATCATCTTTACTTGGTACAATATTTGACTACCTCCAATTTTGTTAAATCTGTTTTCAGTTTATTCCCAATTTGAACCCGCAAAAGTATTTGGACCTGTTGTTTTACCATCAATGGCTTTGTAGATGTTACATAAAAGGCAGCTCATTCAAATGCAAGAGGCACACCAACCACTGCACTGGTCTGTTAAGATGAATTTCAACCAGTTTTATGGCTCCACCAATTTTTCCTGTATTTACAGGAGGTGTCTCACACAGTAAAGCGCTGATAATATCTGTGCTGTTCGATGTAATAATAGTTATCAACTCTTCTGCTATGCAGCAAGCAGTTCCATTATCTGATGTGACATGGTCTACATAGATGCTTCCAGGTTCTTTCACAATAACATAGTGTTCTTCTTTTATTTTTCCACTTTTAGTTAATGTGTTATCTTTCCTTCCATCAAATCCAAGGCACTCCATCTTCAGATTTTTGGATTTAAACCTAAAAGTATTTGTTTCACCCATGCAATTTCTTTCTCTTTCTAATTTCTTTCTGTCAAGCATGTTGGTGTGGTTAAGGATCCCCTTATCTTTTAAAGCTGCATTGACTATTGCAGCTGCCGCTCTACAACTTAGACGATAATGATCTGTTGTTAATGCTAGGTTTTTATAGGAGTACCTGTTCTGAATATTCTTAGTCAATCGTAATCAGCCTCATAATCTACATCCTGACACTCTGAATCTACATCCATGTCTTCTTCAGTATTTTCTATAAATTCCGATGGTAAAACATTGGTGGCTTCAGTCATTTCTTCTTGTGCTTTTAGTTGATGGTTTTGTGCTTCTTGGGCTCTTGCTAAAGATCTCTTCTTTGTTGAACTAGCTATGCGATCAATCAGTCCTAACTGATTTTTTTCTTTGTTTTTGACCCACAAAAGACTCTCATTCTGCTATTGGTATTTTATCCTTACACCTGCAAGATTTCCTATCAATTCCCTTATAGCATTCACAAGAAGATATATCAAACATTTCATCATACTGAGCTACTTTTAAGACAAAACTTTCATTTCTTTGATGTAATGGCACCTTGTTCAATTTTGAGGCTTTTTCTTATTAGGTGACTGACTTTAAGATAGATACCTTTGGTGTTAATCATAGGAAAAGAAAATTTCATCCAAATGTCTTCAATATCTTTTACAACAACCCTGTAACAATCATTAGCAGTTGCTGATCCTTTTGATTTAGCTTCTTCATGATGGTGCACAAAAAGGTAGTCTCACAACATCTGCTTTTGAAGGAGTCATGGAATTCCATAGGATATCCAAAGGCTGCATTTGAGGACTTACTTTAGTAGTCATAGTTTATATTCAGAACTAAAATCAAATTATATGTAATTTATAATTTATGATAATTCAAATTATAATTAAAGCAAATGCAAATTATTTCTAGTTATCTGAAAAATTATTTCTGTTTATCTGAAACATAAAAATATCAAGCATTAAACAAACAACTTATCATGTCACGTATAACAACATTAAACATATGCAAATATGAAGGTAAAAAAAGGGAGGAGGGGGCATGTGATAGGGGTAGTAGGGTAGCACATGCTTGATTTTTTTAATATTTTGTTAAGATGATAAAATGAAACTTCTCACATAGTGTACTTTTTAAGAAATAAAAAAATTTCCCATTTTCAACCCGGCCTAATATACTATACCAGTATATATATATATATATATATATATCAGTGTTACAGTAATTTCTCAAAGGGACATAAGTTGGAGAGTAATACAGAATGTAATGATGGTGCTCTCTAACCATGTTTACAGCATCTACGATCATATGATTGAGGGGGACCTTCAGCTTTGCACAGGATTCGAACCATAGGTCACTATATAATTTGGATGCAGAGTCTCCAAGCAACTGATACAATGAGCAAACCAACCAACCAACCAACCAACCAACCAACCAACCAGTCTCCCATCCTACTACTATCCAGACCCAATGTCTCTTAACTTCACTGATTAATAGGAAGTGGTGTTATGACACTTGCCATGATGTAGCCCCAAGAGTAATACAGATCAGCTAGATAATGTGGAATGGGACTACCACTGAGAGAGTATCTAGTACTGCTGAAATTTGCAAAATTTACTGTCTGGTATATTACACGTATGTACATCCATTTTCTCATTGTATCAGTTGCTCAGAGACACTAGCACCAGACCTCCAGTTCATAATAATTTTGCATTTCTTTACATTATTTATAAAAGAATTATTGTGACTATTGTAAGAGTTAGTCCTTATTCAATAAGTAGTATTACCCATATACAGAGTGGGCCAAATTTAAAATCTCTTATATCAGGCTCTATGTTTAGCTAATGGGGGAAGTATTCCAGAGTTGCCCTTCTAATTATGCTTGGGAAATTTTAAATTTCAAATTCCAGTAAAAACAAACCCTTTTAACTACACTACATTTAGATGGACAACATAAAGCCTCTTCAACCTAATTGTTGTTATCCAATTTGAGAAGATGTAAAACTGTGAATAGATGACAAATGGTGCAAAGTTGAAAGTTCATTTGGAACATGAACCTACATTAAAAAACCTTGGAAGCTTGTGAGAATCTATAAAATACTTTAGGGAAATGAACCAAATATGTAGGGAAGAGTGGTAGAATAAGAGGTATGTAGAAGTATAAAAGTTGAAAGGAGTAACCACCAATAAAGAGTATTATACTTAAACAGATTTAATTAGATGACAATATATGGCATTTATCAATTCCATAGGTATAATACTGTACTTACATTTATTAGTTTTCATTTCAGTGCAATCTAGTATTGCTTAATCTTAAGACCATCTTAGTTTTGTACTTTTGAAACAAAATAGGATGCATATTTTTAGTAATAATTGTTTTAAGAGAATATTTGCACAATTTTGCAAGGTCTTTGGACAGTACAGGAAGTATGGAAGTATGTAAGAATGAAATATATAAATATAAAATTTTCCTGAGTTTTTACAATTTTTAAAACAAAATTTGGGAAAATCCCAAACTCCAAATTATTTGAGTTTTTTTCACATTGTTTTTCTGAAAAAGCACCTTGGGAATACTAGAATTGTCCCAAGTCAGCCCACTCTCATCATATAAGGTTAAATGTTTCAGTTCTCAAGTATTTAAATTATTTATTTTTGTTTTTCATTCAAATTATTTTTTTGTCTTCTATTCCACCCACAAAATAAGTTACTTAAAGGTGAAATAATTTTCCATTTCAGCAACAAAGCCTGGAGAAAGCTTCAATGCAGAGTTGGTGAAAATGGACGTAAATGCTAAATTGAAGTCAGGAGGGCGGCCCCCAGAGGATAAGATTTATCACTTGATTGTTAAATTCTTGAGCCAAGACCCTTTTAACCGGGAGATGATTCGGAAAGTGGGCTATCATATAAGGGAGTTCCATATGTACTCAGAAGTCATTCACAAAATGAATCAGTTCCAGGCAGCTCAAACCAATAATGCTTTCCCTATTCACATACCAGAGTTCATCTATGGCAAGTGCACGCGGAAGGAGTACGTCCTCGTCATTGAGAATATGAAGGAAGGGGGTTATGAGACCAACCCCAAGGAAAAGGGGTTAACCATAGAGCAGGCCAAATTAGCCATGGAACACATTGCTAGAGTGCATGGTGTATCCTATGCTTACAACAAGCAACACAATTTCCTCTCAGAGTTCCCCTGCTATGACTTCAGCCACACCATCAGTAGGCTATTCAAGGCTGTAGTTTATGCTTCTATAGATAATGTATTGCCCTTTCTGCGCACTCAGGAGGACTGTGAGGAGATAGTGGAGAGACTGGAAAGTGGAAAGGCAAAACTTCCGGAGAAGTTTGAGGCTATGTGGGATGATCAGTCGCGCCATGCATTGCTCTGCCTCACTCATGGAGACTTTTGGTGCAACAACCTCCTTTTCCTTTCATCTGAAGGGGTGCTCACTGACCTCTCCATGATCGATTGGCAGATCAGCCAGTGGAATAGCCCTGTGATGGACCTCCACTACCTCCTGGCGACCTCCACCACAGCCACTCTTCGTGCAAACCATCTTCCAGCTCTTCTCCACCATTACCACTCTACATTTACTGCTGTCACCACTGCCCTTGCTGTCCAGCCTCTTAATTGGTCCTTGGAGGAATTCCGTGTGGAGTTTGACCGCCTGTCTCTGGTTGGGCTCCTGATGGGTGTGTGTCTAATCCAAGGGACGCTGAGCAAGGCGGGAGAAAAGATCAATCAACAGAACAGTCCCACTGATTCCTCCTGTGGAGGTACCTGCCTCAAAAACCACCTGAAGGCAGTTGTGGCCAAAGTGGCAATTCCAATGGCCTTTCATCCTTCCGGCAGCTTGTTAATGAGACTGAGTGTGAAGAGCCTCTTGAAACCCATTGGAAGAGAACTCCTTGAAGAAGAAAACCCCACCATGAATCAGCGCCTTCTGGAGCTCATGAAGGAGGGACACCAAAATGGCCTGTTCGATGTCCTCAATTTATGAGGGCATCGAGGAGACCTAGACGCTTGGGAGTTGTGAAGAATCGTCGGAAATACTTTCGAATCAACCAACCACACGGGTTTTTGAGAGGAAGGGAGTCGCAACAGAGATTTGGACTAGGAGTCTAAAGGCAGAATTTGAGACTTTATCCCGTTCACTCGTGACTCCAGTGCCTTATAAATGCTTTAATAGGTTTCTATGCAGGGATGAAAGTGTTTACTCGTGGATGAAGCTTTACAATTGCAGTATTTTTAGGACATTAACCCCATCTTACAGCCGCATTCAGTCGCAGTTACGTGAAAATGTCTTTTGAAACGAGTAGTTTTATTTTGAAATTTTTAAGAAGAAATAAAAGACTGCCTTTGCATACATAATTTTTAACTGTAATTAACTGCGATGGCTAGAGTAGTTGTGCTGTTACGAATTGGATTTTTAACACTTGACTGAATGAGTAGTTAGTTTGTCTCATTAAGGCTCATAATGAAATTTATTAAAGTTTTGAATTTTTTAAAAACAATATTTATTTTAGGATTAAGACCTAATTTATTCAGTTTACACAGAGTACTCTCTCTAAATGATTTTATTTCTCGTATCACACTGAGCTTCATTTAAAATACTAATAAATGCATTACACAAAAGTACATTTAATCTCTACTTAAAATAATTTAATGTGTGTATGAGTGGGCTAAAATGATGTTTACCTCAAAAGTTATATATATATTATATATATATATATATATATATATATATATATTATATATATATAATATAATGTAAAGAACGACGCTTGTATAGGAGATATTCCGCGCAAGACGAGAGAGAGAGAACGAAACAAATGAAAAAATGAGGTAACCACCCGGGAATCGAACCCGGGATCTTCCGATTGCCGGTCAGATGCGATACCATTACACCATGGGCCTCACTCTTCCAAATGCCGTAATTCTTCTTGTAGAAGAATTACGGCATTTGGAAGAGTGAGGCCCATGGTGTAATGGTATCGCATCTGACCGGCAATCGGAAGATCCGGGTTCGATTCCCGGGTGGTTACCTCAATTTTTCATTTGTTTCGTTCTCTCTCTCGTCTTGCGCGGAATATCTCCTATACAAGCGTCGTTCTTTACGTTATTTATACTGCGTGTTCTTTGCAGTTGTATATATATATATATAATATATATAATATATATATATATATATGTGTGTGTGTGTGTGTATATATATATATATATATTATATATATATAATATATATATATATATATATTATATATATATATAGTAGACTCGCATGATCTTAATCTGATTTACTCTCTTTCCATGTAAATTAGGTCAATTGAGTTGTACTTAAGAGATTTACTAGTTTTAAAAGTTGAAGAAATATGCGTGCTCTCCATTCGAGTGCGAATAACAGTAATGAAGAATTTTGTATTAATTTTAAATTATCGACATTTCACTTACGCTTTTTTTTTTTTTTAATTGTAGAAACTTTTTAACGTAAAATTAACTTAAAATCACAAAATTAGTTCCAATTAATTTAAGGGACTCGCTGGGATAAGCCCATTTGTGAACACTATTTTGTAATTGTAGACTCGGAATAAAAACCCCAACTGTATCACCTTTAATGGAAGAGTTTATGCTGCTATATTAATAATTCGACACAGCTTACAACAAGCACCACGTTATAGCTTTAAATTCAGTAATAAATTTAACAGTGCGGTACAGTATGGAATCGAGCAAGAAACAAGGAGATAAGACAAATATGCCCATGTCTAAGTTTAATTTTTAACCCAGAGATTCTCTTGTAGTAACAGAACTCCGAGTAGATTATCATTGTTTCTGCTCTTTTGAGCGTAATCTTGCATCTACCATAAACACTCATTTCTTGAGAAGCTGAGTCAAAATCCAGTTCTGGAAATTTAGAAACATATTGACATAAGTATTTGTTAAATCAATAAGCATAATTAGAAATAAAATATTTAATTTGGTTTATTTTAAAATTAACGTTTTGGCAGCAACGACTGAAATGAAACATTTCACTATTAGCAAGGGCAAATGCTGCAGGGAAATAGTCTTCAACTCCGCCTTAGGTTGAAAACAAATCGCTCATTGATCTGATTGTTTATAGGATTTTAGAACGTTATGTGGGTGGAGATTATTTGCTAAGTTCATACGCGAAAATTGGGATTAATTTTTACGTATAGTGGCAAACAAGATGTCTTCCAATAACCCTGGAGTAGTATATCTGTATACTTGGTGAGAGTTATTACAAAGCGTACTACAGCAGAGTTAATTTAAGGTCTTTACTTTTTAAAATATCTTCAGATCTCCTCCAATACAGTTCTTTGTATTATTGAAATTGAAATAATAATAATAATGGTTCGTGGAACACCTCTGTTTTCGGTGTGTTTCATTCAGTAAGATAGTGTAGTTAGTGTATGAAGCAGAACTGCTCCACGCAGTTCGCGTCCCTTCCCTTTGTCTTTTGTTAAGTGAGCATTTTCAGTTTCCAACCAGAAGTTTAGTCAGGCATTACAGTTGGCGTACGGTGATAGCAATTAATAATTATCTGGATACATTAATAAAATTTCATCAATAAAATATTGCGTAAAGTCTCACGTTCCAGTTAATATTCACTAATCACCGTCATCGAAGATATAAGGAGAGGGAAGAGAAGTTTAGAATGTATATGATGACGGTGATGAGTGGATATTAACCAAAACGTCGTGTGTGTGTATATATATATATATATATATATATATATATATATATATATATATATTTTGTGTATGTGAGTGAGTGAGTGATAGTAATCCTCTCAAAATTTGTTACCGTTATATAATGCCAAATTTCGAACTGAAAAAGCGGGGATTGTTTTGTTACTCAAATAAAATTATAAAATGATAATTACTCGCTAATCAAGTGTTGTCAGGTTTAAATATTATTTTCTGTTCTCATAAATTAAGTGGCAGTCGAAGCGCCGGTG
This sequence comes from Bathynomus jamesi, assembly GCA_023014485.1. Taxonomy (NCBI): domain Eukaryota; kingdom Metazoa; phylum Arthropoda; class Malacostraca; order Isopoda; family Cirolanidae; genus Bathynomus; species Bathynomus jamesi. The sequence goes on from JAJOZX010000154.1 coordinate 1,082,610, forward strand.
AAGCATTGTTATTCATTCATTCATAAATTAAGTCTTTCATTCTTCCACTGTTGTGCCTTGTAACGCGTCTACTTATTTTTTTTATTATTTTTTTCTTTTTGTATAAGTTGAAGACTTTAAAAAAAAGGCAAAATGAATTCTCTTTTCTTACCCTCAAACAGTTAAGTTTTTATCTGCATTTAATTAAATTGTGGATTGTCTGTCATCTGAATTTGGATAAAGCTGCTCTAACTTTGAGTCATTGATGTTAATTAAAAAAATATAAAATTTTATTTAAATCCAATCTGAGGAGCAAAAGCAACGGACAAGAAAGGTCGTTACCCAAACCACATTATGTTAATTTAATTAATTGCATTATATTAACGTCCTTTGAACTGAAGGGAACATTTTGAACATTTATAATAATAATAACCCAGAAAAAATGCATTTCTCATTTGGTTATGAATCTGTAATTCCCTTTTGGATAGCTACTTATTTTATTTATATATATATAAAAAATTTTTTCCCCTTCTTCCTTTGGGATTGACCGCCGCGACAGTCGAAGGAATTCAAATATAGGGTTAACAGAAAAAGAAGCACTCTCTCCAAAAATGGACGGAAGACTCATTGGGACCGGGGAAGCACTGCAAACGAAAGGTTGAACAAAGAGGCCAAAAAATAAACACACGGTCAAATGTGAAAGGGACATGACAATGAGGGCAAGGCTCGGGAAGGTTGCCAGACATAATGTGGCCATGGGTCAAACGAGTATGACCTATTCTCAAACGAGCCAAGAGAACTTCCTTATGCCGAGATTTATGATAAGAATAAGACCAGTAACGAAGGACGGCTTGTTCACACCAACGCCATCCCAGTCGCGCTGCCACAACGATCTGAAATGGCGGTGGAGGGAAGAAGAAAAATCAAAAAAAGGTAGAGACTTAGGAGTAATAAGAAGGGAGCAAGTCTGTCTGGCCAAAAAAAGATCATCCACCTCGTTACCTGCAATACCCACATGAGAAGGAATCCAACAAAAGGAAATACGCCGTGTAGAATAAGCAGTAAGAAAATGCTTTAGAGGAGCAATCGGAGATTGGTTTAAAAGTTATTTGTCTAATAGATATCATTTTGTATCAGTAAGTAAGGTTTACTCAACTAAAGCGCTTGTCAAACATGATGTGCCACAGGGCTCAGTTCTGGGTCCACTTATTTTTATTATATATAAATGACCTTCCATATTCATCTGATATACTGAACTTCATAATGTTTGCAGATGATACAACTGTCTTTTTCTTTCAAAGATGTTAATTCAGCTAAGAATATATTTAACTCGGAATTTATTAGTGTAATGAAACTCTTCCTAAATATCAGTAAAACAAATTTCATGATTTTTACTAATAAATGTGTATCTTGATGAAATCGCTGTAAGGAGTGTACTGTAACAAAATTTCTTGGTGTAATGGTAGATAAGAATTTGCAGTGGAGTGATCTTGTAAATTATATCACGAAAAAGATTTCAAGGAGTGTTGCTATAATGTTTAAACTTAGAAATGTAGTCCCTGAACAGGTTTTATTGACTTTATCATACGCTTGTTCTTCCTTAAGCAGGGTGTTTCACAACCAGTCTGCCATACTTTGAGGGGTGATATAGAGTAAAAAAGTTAATACAATATAGGTGCTATTTCCAACCGTTGCGGAGCTACGGACGTTTTAAGATGTGTAAACAACAAATCCCTACTTGTGTGTAATTCAATAGATGGCAGCACTGGTGGTATCTTCGGTTAACGAAGTTACCACTACTAACCTTGTTTTTTTCTTTCAGTTGGTTCTAACCCCGTTAGATTTCTTTTTATGGGGTCTTATGAAAGAGATGGTCTGCAAGACCAAAGTACAAACGAGAGAGGAACTCTTTCGTTGGATTATGGATGTCGCTGCTTACATACGAGAACACCCCGAAATGATTCAGTGGGCAGTGGAATCTTGTTTGCAACGAGCAAAGCTGTACATTGAGAACCAAGGCGGACATTTTGAACATTTATAAGGTGTATCTTATAAAATGTAGCAATAAATACATCAGATTAATACTCTCGTTTATTTTTCTCCGTGCACCATTAAACGTTCGTAGACCTGCAACGGTTGGAAATAGCACCTATGTTGTATTAACATTTTTACTCTGTATCACCCCCCAAATTACCACCTAAAGTATGGCAGACCCGTTGTGAAACACCCTGTATAACGTACTGCGCCCTTGTTTCGGGACACCGCTAACAACGATTTAAACTATCTTTGTCATCCAAAAAAGAACTGATGCTGATTTCCTTGTTCACTCTATTGCATTATTTAAAGAGCTAAAACTACTAAAGCTCGTAAAAAATTAAGTTGCTGTACCCTTCCGACCAGAAGGTGTTTTAGGTAATAAGATTCTGAGGATGTAAGAGCGCTACGGGAATCAAAAAAAATATGAGTGTGTTTGGGGGGGAAGAGCACCAAAATGAGTTAAAGCTTCCAGGATAGCAAAAAGCTCCGCCGAGTAAATGGAAGTATCGCGTGAAAGATGAATACACCGAGCAGTCTCAGAAGGGAGATGGAAAACCGCCGGAGCGGCCACACCTGACAAAGAATGAGAGCCATCTGTGTAGATATGAATAAAAGAAGAATACGAACAAGATGTTCACGGAACAAAGACAACAAAACAGTACTGGGTGGACTACTTATCGAGAGGACACAAATCCTTGCAAAAGGAAATCGGGGAAAGAATCCACGTGAGAAGGACCTGAAAGGAGACTGGAAGGATCAGAGGAAGAGCAAGGGCATGGTGAGAGAAAAAGGCATGAACAGTCGAAGCAAGGTGCCAAGAATCATCCAGAGGAAGAGTTCTATCAAGGACAGTACAGAGAAGAGAGGAAAGAATCTTGTGAACACGGTAATAGCACTTTATTTGGAGATATACACGACGGTACCGAAGGGGAGGGGAATCGCACTCCGTCTGAAGGCTAGGCACCGGTATCCAAGCGGAGGCCTCAGTTATGAAGAGGCTCCAGAATTCGTAAACGAGAAACAGAGGCAGAGCCATAAACCTCGCAACCATAGTCAAGTTCCGACTGAACTAGAGAAGTGTACAGGCGAAGGAGCGTACGCTTATCAGCGCCCCAAGACATGTGAGAGAAATGGTGTAAAAGTGCCCAAGTACGGCGAGATCATCTACGTAGAGAGAACATTGTACTGAAGGGGGTAAAAAATGTACAACCGAATTCATAACCCAGAGAGAAGCAGAGAACACCGAGGACGGATCCCTGCGGGACTCCTTCCTCTTGTGTGGTTAAGTCGGAGAGAGTATTACCACGAACTCGGAAAGTACAGGTTTTTTAAAAAATCACTGCTAAAAAGAGGGAGAGAACCCACAAAATCCATGGAACGGAGACGTTGGAGGACGTAAAACCTCCAAGTAGTATCATAAGCTTTGTGAATGTAAAAAAAGAAGACAGCCACACTAATATGTTTATGGGAAAATGCAGTCTGAAGATCATGGCTTAGAAGAAACAAAGGATCTAAGGAGCCCTCACCACTCTAGAATAAAAGACAGTCGGGAAGCGACCATCTTCTTGAGCTTACGAATGCAGCTGGTCAAGGCAATCGGACGAAAATTTTGTGGGATGGTGTTCTTGCCAAGTTTAGGAAGAGGAATAACTATGGCTTCAAGCCACCGAGAAGGAAACACGCCTTCAACCCAGATGCGGTTAAAAACTGTAAGTAAAAATACAGAGCCGAAATATGCATGAACTTTAGCATTTTGTAATGAATGCCTTCCGGAGCAGGTGCTGTCTCTCTCCGAGAGGACAAGGCAGATTTAAGTTCGTGCATCGTTAACAACCGATTCGTTGTTCGAGCGATGAAAATGGAGATCTTCGCTCTCCATTGCACATTTCCGTAAATGGAAAGCCGGAGAATACCATATAACACTTGAAGCAGCGGCAAACGAAACAGCCAAATTATTTGCCTCTTCTGTCGAATCAAAAATGTCCCTGCCATCGACATGGAGCCCCGGGGAACGAGGTGGGACGAACTTGCGAGAGATGTGGCGGACCCGGTTCCAAACCGTGGTAATCGGGATCGAAGACGTAATCCCGAACACACACACTTGCCAGGAGTCTCTTCGGGCTTGCTTGAGCACTCGATAGACCACTGCCCGTGCCCTTTGCATGGCAATGCGGTTATCCGAAGTTTTGTGACGGTAAAACTGGCGAGTAGTGGTGCTCTTGCTCCGGACACCCTCCGCACACTCCGGAGACCACCAAGGGACCCGAATCAAATGAGAAGTGTACTGTCGACTAGGAACTGCTATCTCAGCTGCATTCAAAATCTTCGCACCCAGGAAATCCAAACAACCGTCCACCAATGAAAAATCATGAGCGGTGCAGGATACATAAGTGAAATTACGATAGGACTCCCAATCGGCTCTAGATCAAAGCCAGCGGGATGAAGGTGGCAGATTGGTGTTGGGAACAATCAATAGCAGCTGCATTGGAAAATTATCACTTTCGTAGTCATCCCTCAGGACCTCCCAGGAAAAATACAGGAGAGTGTCGGTGAAACAAAAAGAAAGGTCAGTAGAGGAAGAGTATCAGTGTGAACATTGTAATAAGTCGGAACATGCAAATTAAGACAATGGAAGGAGTGGGATAACATCAGAGAAATCACGGTACCAGCCATGAAAGGCTCCCGAACATCACCCCACACTGGGCTACGACTATTAAAATCACCCAAAAGTAAAAAATGTCTAGGGAGTTGGTCAACAACTTCCACTAGCCCTTACCGAGAGACGGGGACGTGTTGGGGAAGGTAAACAGAACAGACGGGTTACTGCCGGGACGAGGAAAGCCGGAGTATAAGTGGACGACAGGGGACAGAACTATGAACAAGAATGGCAGGACCGCCTCGAGAACCGTGGACGGGCAGGGGTTCGTAAAGGTGACATAGCCATTGCTAGAAGTCATAGTCCGAGTACCCAAAATCGTTTCCTGGAGACAGACAAGCAGGTTGAGACGATCGTAAAAAAGAGAAAGTCCTTCATAGTTGGCAAAAATGCTGCGACAGTTCCAATGAAGGATGGAACTAAAATTAGCCATTGTTAAGAAAATATAAGCAAAAAAAGTTTAAAAGTTAAAAGCGAGAGGTTAAATGCGAAAAGTTAAAGAACTGACCCAACCTGTTCGGGTTGGGGTCGCAGGTGGGGATCAGACGGGCGAGCAGGGAGAGTGAAAAAACTAGTACAGGAATGGAAGACTTCCTAAAATGACCCCGGTGCAGAAACCGGAACATTGTCGGAGCAAGGAGAGGCAGAGCCGGAATGAACGGACAACGGAGAACAAGATTAGGCTAGAGGCAGAGGGAGGTCTAAGAAGGAGCGAAAACGATCGGGTAAGGCTGACGGGAGGGAGTCCAACACAGCGAGTTGGCTCTCCAACTGGCTGAGGTCCGAAAGGCGAGGAACAGGAGCAGAAGACCTTGATGAAAGACTGACGGGGTCCACCTGGAAAGGGGGAATTGAATCACCAAGACTCGTAGTATACACAGGGGCCGGTCAGAAGAGGATGGAGTCGCTGACCTGGGACAGAGGGGTGAAGTTAAGCAACGGGCAGGATCTGTAAGGGGACCACTCATGGTGGTAGGGGCAAACTGCGGAGAGGAAGCCAGATCTAAATAACGGTGGCGGCGGCAAGAATCTGGGAAACTTGGGGAGGTCTCAGCCCCACGCTTAACCCCCATCCCGACCAGCAGGATATCCACAAGGAGGCACCCCGCAGACGCCCTTGAGGAAGAGAGAATGCGGCGCGGGACGTTCGGGTAAAAGAACGCCTCCGAGAAACGATGGAGACTGTTGAGATCGACGCTGTGGGGAGCACAACTTGGCCGAAGCGAGCGAAGAAGAGACGAGGCAGTAGCAGGTTTCCGAAAACGACCAAGTCGCGAACGTGACATGTTCCAGTACAAAACGAGCACGAACCTGAGCGTGAGCCTCAGGAATTGTTGTGTGCTCCATGGACTTGAGAGTAGGGACTTCAAATTCAAATTTATAAATAAATACAGGACTCTGAAGAAGCGGGATGGTTACCACCACACTTGATACAAGAAGGGGAGTTAAAGCAAGGCACACCATGGAAATCCTGGCCACAATGAACGCAGACACTGGTAGACCGACGACATCGAGAACCAGTATGCCCGAATGTCTGGCAATTAAAACAACTAGTAGGAGGGAGAACATAAGACCGTACATTGAAACGGAGCCAAACATACCAGACATGAACTGGAGGCGACAGCTGGTCAAAAGTCAAGAGTAAGCGAGGGGTGGGCTGAAGACAGCCATCAACACCTTTCGTGAAATGTTGCACAGAAGACAGCCATCAACACGTTTCGTGAAATGTTGCACAGAAGACAGCCATCAACACGTTTCGTGAAATGTTGCACAGAAGACACCTTCCACTCCACAAAACAAGAGCGGAGGTCCTCCTCCAAGACGTCGAAGAGTTAAGGGGCAAAAATAGTGCCTGGGGAGGAATTCATCTTCGAATCGAGGACGCACGAGACCGGACAATCGCCCAAGATGGAGATTACAGCCAGAGCACTGCTCTGATCCGGAGATCGAGATTTGACCCATCACGGAGCTCCAAAATGTCGGCGAAAGATCTGGGTGGAAGCCGCAAGGCTGCGAAAAACTGCAACACTATGAGAAGGGAAAGAACGAGAGGTAATCGGTTTAACAACAAAAAAGGCGACAGGACAAGTCGAGAGGACCAGAAGTGTGGAGGCCACGGAAATGAGCATACAAGACCGACAGGCTCGGTGGTGGTCAGGAGGAGGAGAAAGAGTATTCCGAGGAGCAGAACTCCGAGGGAACCCCTGACAAGGAGCATAGGGTTCCAGAGTGGCAATACTCAGGTAGGCTGACCATATTTCCTTGAGACAAAAAAGGGACGGGGGTTATGTAATATTCTGTATTCATGAAAAAGTAAGTACATAAACATATTGAGCTTACAATTATTCTTCAGTGACAGAACCCATACAAAAATTTAGGTAGACGTAGAGGGGGACTGTATTTCACCACGATCGTACCATGAATATTTCTCCGATGAAGTAATCTTACGCAGCAAATTTCGGTCTTTCAACGCCTTATCATAAACCTTCTCACACTCCATGACACAATTTTGTCTTACAATTAACATAGCCCTCATTGTCTCAACACTTAATCTAGATTTCTCCTTTGACCACATACTGTTCATAACAGAAAATATTCTCTCAACAGGTGCTGTACTTCCTGGAAGACAAAGAATAAACTCTACAATATTACAAAAGTCTTATAGGTTATGAATAATAATTTATGATTGACCAATATTAAAGTGTATTTATAGTTTTTATTAAAATCGGGACAAAATTGACATTTTTATTAAAACGACGGGACGGCCAGGAAATATTAAAAAAACGGTACGTATGGTCAGCCTAGGCAATAGTGGACAATTTAGGGTTATGACATTTTTATAACCTCATGTTCCTGTATCATAAATCGATGAACTTTTGCCCCCTGACAATGAAAATAACAGTTTTTTCGATATATTTTGAAAAAACTTCACCCCAAAATAAAAAATAAAAATTAATGAAATAATAAATATTGGTTGCTCCTTGGTATAGCTATTGCAGAGGGTCTCTGTTCCAGTGATTTTCAGAGTATTTAGTGCTTTTCGGTATTGTGCAAGATATTGGACAATTTATGATAATCATCAGGTAACCAATCTAGAATGGTGCAATGCAGCTGTCTCGAATATACTAATATACTATATTTGCTTTCGGGGTGACATTTTTTTTTAATTCTGAAGAATTAGGCCCTTTTTTATTGTTTTCAAGCAAAAGTTCATCGATTGATGATACAGGAAACAATATTTATGACAAAAAATTAAAAAGTCATAACCCTAGACTGGACATACGAGGACGGGAATCAACCACCTTAGTGGAAGACACCGAGAGAGAGGGTGAAGGGAAGGTAGTCTGGACGGGACCATGCCCCAAAGAAACAACAGGGGATAGAGAGGGGAAAAGAGTATCCGAAGCCGTAGTCCAAAAATTAGGTGCAGGTGTCGTAAACCGAAGAGAAGGAGAAGCCATGGCAAAAAAGAAGAAAACTTCATCCCCCGCGTGCATCCAGCCACCATCGACTCCAATAAAGAAGACGTCACGTAGGGGAGATACACCCATACCCAGTCCCCACTCCTGAAAGGCGGCCATTCTCATCCTATGCACGGTCAGGAATGGCAGGGACAGGGCTTGGGTTTGGCTTAAAAGCGACAAGTGTGAGGAAAACCACCTCCCCGCCCAAGGTTCAAAGGAAGGGTCAAATTAAAGTCCAAAACTAGTGGTGTACCGATTAATTGGCATTGGCACCGGAAGAATCAGCCATTTTGGGGCATCGGCCAAATTTAGTCGATTCTCTCACTGATTCTTTGAAATTTAAAAAATTTCATTACAAAACAAAATCTACATTTATAGAAAATTGAACAGACGAAAAACACTATTTATGATAATTTATACAATTTCAAAGTGTAATTATATGGAAATATTTACATTTACGAAAAAGGCAAAGCTTAATAAGTTAAGTTGCCCATAAATGTACATTTTCTCTAACTAGCTAACCTCTAAATATTATAAACTACTGTAATCTCCTCTATATTAATAATAATTCCATATTAAGTTGTACTTTATAATTTATATATTAAACCATATTATATTAACTTTATTTTAGGTATTTTAATAATTTTATGAACTCAAATTTTATATCCCTTTTTTTTTAATTCAAATTGGCCATTAGGGACTTTAAATTTAAATTTTAATGAAAAATTTTGTTGTTTATATCGTTGAAGAAAGCAAATGCCTTCAACATAAGGAAAACCCATTACTGTAAATATAATATTGGTATTCACTTTATGACACTAAACTAAAATTATTTTATCATTTAGGTAAAGAATCGGCATCGGCACTTTTTCATGGAATTACATAGGTATAGGCTAAATTTTAGAATCGGTACATCACTCTCCAAACCAAAACCAAATATGAGAAAGAAAACAAAGGGGGAGAGGGGAGAAGAAAATAAAAATAAAAACAGGAGATCAGCCGGATCCCCAAACGGGTGCAATGGTGCACGAAGGCAGAAAGAGCACTAACATCAGAAGATGATGCATTTCCACATTGGCCATAGAGGGATGCGCCCCATAGCTCCGAACAAAGCAAAGGGGATATATACAAACTCAACTACTGGGAAAGACTTCATAAATTAACTCTGTATTCGTTGGAAAGAAAAAGAAGAGATGCGCCATAATTATACACGTGGAAAATAATAGAAAAACTGGTTTCTAACCTCAAACTGAACCAATAGCCACCCAAACAACCGCGGAAAATAGCAAAGGTAGAATGTGTACTGTTCCCAAACTGAAGGCCAGTGTTAGAAAATCTAGAAGAGGAAGAACCATTGTTGTCCCAAGGCGATATGATGACTAAGCTGATTGATGCAGCATTGCTTGTATATATTAAGTTAAGGTGTGTAGTGAATACTCTTATTTTAGTTTCAAGTTAAATGTTAATTTTACCGTCTTGAATTTCGGAATAGTATAAATTCATTTTAAATTAGTTACCCCATTATAATTCAATTGTGAACCACATTAATACTAATTTTATGTATACTATATTATTTTATTGTATGTAAACATAATTAAATATATATCACAATTGTCAGTTAATTATTTATATTCAAATATTTATTTTAATCTAATGCCATGTCCATTTTACAAATAAATAATAGAAAACCAAAGGTTATATTTTCCACCTTTGGTACTGTCGTAGTTTCGCCTAACGGACTCAATACGGCTAGTGAGATAATCACTGGTTGGCACTTAACTAGCGGCAGTGCTTATGGCTACATCATCCAGGTTAACCTATACCGGATAGATGCGCTACGGTCCCAAGCCGTAGCTTGCCTAGGCCAACGACGACGACGACGTAAACCAACAATTGATGACCCCGGAGCTGGATTACCCCTTTTACCCGAACGACTAGGATTAGACTGTAACGTCGTTCGTGCCCATCACCCCCTTCACCCGAACGACTAGGACTAGACTGTAACGTCGTTCGTGCCCACCACCCCCTTCACCCGAGCGACTAGGACCAGACTGTAACGTCGTTCGTGCCCATCACCCCCTTCACCCGAGCGACTAGGACCAGACTGTAATGTCGCTCGTGCCCTCTGCCCCTCACCCTGCCCGTGCGCTCTGTGCCTGCGCTCGTCTCAACCTCCACTCCTTCGTTGGGAACTTGTCGTCTTGCTTGTACGTTAGCAAGCATAGGAGAAGATGCCTGACGACGCTGGTGCCATCTCCCACTTGAGCTTAAAGCTCCCCGTCTTCTGGCCGGGTGATCCATTTATTTGGTTCCACCAAGTGGAATCACAATTCAACTTGGGAAGGATCACCGCTAGCAGGACGAAATACGATCATGTTTTGTCCTCTCTACCAGCGAGCATCATCTCTGAAGTCCGTGACGTCATCGTATCTACTTCCACGAGTGAGGACCCGTACAACGATCTGAAGTCTGCCATCCTGTGCCGCACCACTGTCTCCGAGCGTGAGAAACTACATCAGTTAATCTCAAAAGAAGAACTTGGAGACCGTAAGCCCACTCAAATGCTGAGGGCTATGCAGTGCGCTCTAGGCGAACGCGCACAAACCTTCGATAAGGACATCTTTAGACAGTTGTTCTTGCAGAAACTTCCTCCATCAGCTCAGCGTGTCTTGGCCACTATGGATCCTGCTACTCCAGTTGATAAACTAGCAGAAACTGCCGACAAAGTAGTGGAGATTGACACAGCTCCGGTCAACAACGTGAACACACAATCGGAACTGGAGTTGAAAGTGGAAGAGTTAAGTCAACAACTCAACCACGTTTGTTCTCTGCTACAAAATCAACGGCAAAGAAGCCATTCTCGGTCAAGATTTACGAAGAGGCATCGTTCGAGTTCCGGGAAGATCTGCTTCTACCACTCCAAATTCGGAAAGAAGGCTAGGAAGTGCATCTCCCCTTGCAATTTTTCGTCGGAAAACCCCAGCAGCGAGTCCTAATGGCGTCTAGTACTCGCACTGCCAACCTGTTATTCATAAAGGACAGGAACTCTGGTGTCAATTTCTTGGTTGATACCGGAGCGTCAGTCAGTGTATTCCCTCAAAAATCTGGTCATACGCACTCGGAATCTCCGCCTCTATACGCTGCTAACGGTTCACGCATACCCACGTACGGTACTCAGTCGCGTGAACTAAACTTGGGCCTTCACCGATCCTTCAAGTGGATTTTCATCTGTGCTCAAGTGCGGCATCCCATAATCGGCGCTGACTTCCTCCAGCATTTCAAACTCCTGGTGGATCTTGACAAGCGACGCTTATGCGACCAGGCCACACTGCTTTCTGTTCTTGCCAAACAGGTTGCCCTTCCGGACGCCTCGAACTCTGCACTTTCCCTCGTTCCCCCTAATTCCATGTACCAGTGCCTTTTCCAGCGATATCCAGGAATTCTTCAACCGATGCAGATGGGTGATACCATTAAGCACACCATTACCCATCACATTACAACAAAGGTCCCCCTGTGTTTGCAAAACCCAGACGTCTTGCCCCGGACAAACTGAAAGCTGCCAAATCGGAATTCCAGCTTATGATGGATCTTGGGATAATAAGACCTTCCAAAAGCAGTTGGTCCTCTCCCCTACACCTGGTCCAGAAGAAGTCAGGAGACTGGAGACCATGTGGGGATTACCGGTTTTTGAATTCGACAACCATCCCGGACCGATATCCGGTACCAAATGTCCAAGACTTTACTTCTCTTCTCCACGGCAAATCTATCTTCAGTAAAATAGATCTCGTTAAGGCTTTCCACCACATTCCCGTAGAGCCTTCGGATATTCCCAAGACTGCAGTTTGTACACCATTTGGGTTATTCGAATTTTTGAAGATGCCGTTCGGGCTACGGAATGCTGCGCAAACCTTTCAGAGGTTTATAGATGAGGTCACCAGAGGCTTAGACTTTGTTTATGCCTACATCGATGATTTGCTTGTGGCCAGCTCAACGGAAGAGGAACATAAGGAACATCTTTCACTCCTTTTTCAACGCTTAGAACAATACGGTGTTACTATTAATGCATCTAAGTGTGTGTTTGCACAGCCAACCTTGGAATTTCTTGGTCACACGATTTCGCAGCACGGAATTACCCCCCTTCAGGACAAGTGTGAAGTGATAAAAAATTACCCAATGCCAAGTAATCAGCGTGAGTTACGTCGGTTTCTAGGTTTGGTAAATTATTACCACAAGTTCATTAAAAACTGTGCTAGTGTTCTTGCTCCTCTACACGCTATGATCACACACAAACGCAAGGTAACGAAATTGTTATGGTGTAGCGATAGTTTACAGGCGTTCGACAATGCCAAAAATGCTATCAATAGTGCATTGTCTCTGTCATTTCCTATCAGTGATGCCCCCCTAACTCTGACGGTCGATGCCTCAGATGTTGCGATCGGTGGAGTGTTGGAACAAACCATTAACGGTCAACAAGCACCCATCGCGTTTTACTCGAAAAGCTGCAGCCAGCCCAAACGCGTTATAGTGCTTTCGGACGTGAACTTCTTGCTATTTACTTAAACGTGAAGCATTTTCAACATTTCCTTGAAGGCCGAGAGTTTTGTGTTTTTACCGACCACAAACCTTTGGTCACTGTCTTCAATAAAAACAGCTGTAACCACTCTCCCAGAGTCATCAGGCAACTCGATTATATCTCGCAATTTACCACAGATATCCGCCACATCAAAGGTGTCTTGAACACTCCAGCGGATGCACTCTCAAGAATAGAGATTACTTCTGTTACCCTCAGCTCTACACTGTGGAATGCTATTGCACAGGATCAAGATAAGGATACGGAACTACAAGACCTGCTCAGAGAAGACTCCACTCACTCACTTTCCCTCAAGAAAATGAGTATGCCAGGATTGTCTGTGCCCCTCTATTGCGACGTATCAACAGCTGCTATTCGCCCTTATGTCCCTCCATGTCACAGAAAAGCAGTCTTCACGGATCTTCATAAGCCCTCCCATCCTGGTATCCGTGCTTCGCAACACCTGGTTACCTCTCGCTTTGTTTGGCCCTCGATGCGGAAGGATGTCAAACATTGGACCAAAACGTGCCTTGCCTGCCAGCGTGCCAAAGTCCAAAGGCACACCAGGTCCCCCTTTGACGCATTTCCGCCCCATCCCAGCGATTTGAAGTAATTCATGTAGACATTGTTGGCCCTCTTCCAGTGATTCAAGGCCAACGTTATCTGCTCACCTGTCTCGACCGCTTTTTCCAGATGGCCTGAAGCCATCCCACTTCCTGATATCCAAGCGGAAACTGTTGCAAGAGCCTTTCTTCATGGATGGGTATCAAGATTTGGATTGCCGACAAAAGTCATCACTGACCAAGGTCGCCAATTTGAGTCTTCGCTTTGGAAGAAGTTTACCAGCTTGTTGGGTACAGTGCATGCGCATACCTGTGCGTATCATCCGCAAGCTAACGGCCTCGTCGAACGCTTCCATCGCCAGCTGAAGTCATCCCTTATGTGTCACGAAGACTCCCATTGGATGGATAAGCTTCCACTCGTTTTGCTTGGTATTCGCTCTGCATTTAAGAGTGATCTGAAGACTACAGCGGCTGAACTAGTCTATGGAACAACACTGCGGCTACCAGGTGGCTACTTCACTGCAGGGGATAAGTCATGCGATCCTACGGAATTCGCTCAAACACTTTCCTCTCACATGCAGTCCCTTCAGCCTGTTCCCCCTCGATTGACTAGCCAACAGAACATCTTTGTTTCCCCAGCCCTCCAGTCTTGCACCCACGTTTTCGTTCGTGTACCTGTCCCAAAACGGCCTCTCCAATGTCCATATGACGGACCCTATGAAGTTCTCCGACGTACGCGCAAATCATTCCTCATCCAGCGCGGTTCCAAGGTCGACAAGGTTTCTATCGATCGTCTTAAGCCTGCGTTTTTGGAATCAACCTTAAGTGAGGTACATGTAGCTACCAAAAAGGTCCAGAGGAAATCAGTGTCGTTCGGAACTCTTTGAACTTCCTCTCTGGTGGGGGAGTGTGTAGTGAATACTCTTATTTTAGTTTCAAGTTAAATGTTAATTTTACCGTCTTGAATTTCGGAATAGTATAAATTCATTTTAAATTAGTTACCCCATTATAATTCAATTGTGAACCACATTAATACTAATTTTATGTATACTATATTATTTTATTGTATGTAAACATAATTAAATATATATCACAATTGTCAGTTAATTATTTATATTCAAATATTTATTTTAATCTAATGCCATGTCCATTTTACAAATAAATAATAGAAAACCAAAGGTTATATTTTCCACCTTTGGTACTGTCGTAGTTTCGCCTAACGGACTCAATACGGCTAGTGAGATAATCACTGGTTGGCACTTAACTAGCGGCAGTGCTTATGGCTACATCATCCAGGTTAACCTATACCGGATAGATGCGCTACGGTCCCAAGCCGTAGCTTGCCTAGGCCAACGACGACGACGACGTAAACCAACAGGTGTATATATATCCATCTCATAATTGTAAGGTTAGTGAAAAATTCACTTAATTTAGAGCTAGCATTTTTGGGCTCTTGTGGCATCATTGTTTGGGCACTCTTGTGGCATCATTTTGAGGCGCTGCGCGTCTTTTCTACTCGTTTGTGGAATGCCGTACTTACAGGGTGTGGTCTTATAGAGAGCTCTCTTGCAATTCAGTTTGGTTGTTTAGATACAAGTGTGTTGCATCGTGCAATAGTGCAGGTTGTGTTGTTGCAAGGTTGAGAAAGAAGACCATAAATAGTGCCCCTTTTGTTTTTATCTTAAATTCATGCAACTGAGGCCTAAGGTAGGCCCACATCGAGTCAGCAACCCCGAGGTAGGACCTAATAGGACCTCAAGTCCGTAAGTTTTTAATTTTAGCTTAACTTGGGCTGTAGGTTGAACTGGCCCTTTAGAACTTGGCCGTTCACGGCTCAGCTGGGATTTTGAACCTAACAAATAAATAAATAACAGCCAGACAAGGGACACCCTCAACCATAAATAGGCTGACCATACGTACCGTTTTGAACGGGACAGTACCGTTTTTTTAATATTTCCTGGCCGTCCCGTCGTTTTAATAAAAATGTCAATTTTGTCCCGGTTTATGTACTTACTTTTTCATGAATACAGAATATTACATAACCCCCGTCCTTTTTTGGCATCCCAATGTCCCGTTTTTGTCTCAAGGAAATATGGTCAGCCTAACCATAAAGGAAAATAGTTTGGTTATCATGGGCCAAGGTTATTCAACCAGCTTTCGAAGGAGATCAAGAACGTCACTGGTGTTAAAGTGCAATTCTTCAAAATAAGACTAGACGCCTGGATCAGGACAGTACCAGATGAGCCTGGCGTGCCTGGCTATGTGCGATGGAGATCGCAAGAGAGTAACTCGCTCCTCCACCAGGCCAGGCCAGGCCTAGAGGTGGGGTCACCAGCTTGACATTCGTCATGAAGCTACTATGAGGTGTATATATACATATATGTATGTATGTATTTATATACTACAACGCCCGCTGCGTCTTGCGCAGCAAACGACCCCGAAACACAACCTAGTCGAGAACTGGGAGGGGCGGGTGTGTTGTTAAACCTTTTTTGGTTCTCCTTAATGTGTGTACTAAATTTAGGCATTCAGCTATTTACGCGTGTGTAACCGAACATAGACAGACAGACATCATCCCCTATATATATAACCTTTGGTTAGCTTCCGCCCGAATTGTTCATTCTAACGAAGGTCAAGCTTTTCACTCCACCTTAGACCTACAGTTTAACATGTAATTCGAACCACCCCCCAGCAGCAGTCCAGCGTCTTAACCATTAGGCTACCCAGGGTACCCATTTATCTACCAACCGCTTTCTTTATTGTGTGGAAGGATGAACAGTTGGGTTTTGCTGCGCGCCGGTTGCCGTCACCAGGTCTCGAACCCGGGGCCGATGGATTCGTATTCAGCGACGCTAACCACTATACCACCGAGGCGCATATATATATATATATATACCCTCGATTAGGTACTCCGGCTTGCCGGGCCGAGGGGACTCGTACACCTCGTGGGTTGTTGGGGTTGTGTGGGCGAAGAGTTACCTAGTTGCGTTTTTTTTTTTTTTCCTTCCTTTTCTTTTTGCTCCCCTTTTTTTCCGTCTCTCCCGAAATTTCTTTTGTCTTGACTCGGTCCTGTGCTTCTGTCAATTGTAGTATCCCCCCCTCTCTGTTTGTATTTTGCAGTCTTGGGGTCATCGGGTGCACCCGCCGGGGGGCATCGCTCCGTGGCTGAGCCGTGCTCTGGGGACGGTACGGGCGCCCGGACCGCTGCTGCGTCTGGATTGAGTCTTTGCTAGGTCCTTAACGGCCAAATCTCCGTAGAGCCAATCTGCTGCTTTTTAAAACGAGTCAGGTTGGGGGGCGGGCTACCCGGGACTTTGGGCCTGCGCCTTGAAGGATGCAGCGGCGGATGGTGCATTGCCTTGGGTCCGAGGCTGTCTTTTTTGTAAAGCTATTGTTTATGGGTTCAATTTCAAAATTTCAATCCCCTCCTGTTGACGACTCTGGCCCGCCCTTGGATTTGGATAAGACTTCTACTTCTGGTCGTTCAGCGGCCTCTGCCTCCGCTGGATTGACCTTAAAGTCGTATGGCCCCCTCTCGTCCTCTGCGGCGTCTGGCTCTCGTGGCCGGACTCGTGGTGGCCGTAGGGCAGGGTCTTCGGGGCCCTCGTTCTCTCGCCCACTCTCGGTTACCGTTACACATGGACCTGTCCCTGCTGTCAATTTCTGTCCGGTGGACAGGTTCCTTGTTCTCCGCCCTTCCGCTGGCTCCCTTCCGGGCAACTCGGAACGGGTGTTTCAGCGTCTTAAGACGGTGGGGGTTCCCTGTCGTTATGATATCCGCCCTCTGAAGGATGGGTCTCTTCTTTTGAAGTCCCGTTCTTCGGGGGTGACTGAGTCCCTTCTACAGTTGCAGGATGTTTTGGGTTGCAGAGTTTCTGTGACTCCCCATCCGCAATTGAATAGCTGTCAGGGCACCATTTTCGCTTCCCGTCTGCTGTCAATCCCGGTTGGCGAGTTGCAGGAGGATCTTGCCCCCAGGGGGTAACGAAGGTCTTCCGCTTTTCGTCGCGCCGGGATGGTGCTCTTACCCCGTCCGCTCGTCTGCTCCTGACCTTTGACTCCCTTGTGCCTCCGGCCCAGGTGTTCTGGGGCGTGGGTGATCGCCGGTCGTGTGAGTTTTCGGTGCGACCGTATGTGCCTGACCCGGTTCGCTGCTTTGGCTGCAACCGGTTCGGCCATGTTAGCTCTGCGTGCCGCCGTGAGGGTAAGCTGTGTGTCCGCTGCGGTGGGCCTGCGCACCCTACCCCGTGCACGAAGCCCCCGCGGTGCTCGAACTGCTCGGGGGCCCACCCTTCCTCCTCTCGGGACTGCCCCGTTTTCAAGTTTGAATTCGAGGTGCGGTCCTTAAGGACTACCGAATTCCTTAGTGCGCGGGAGGCGCGCGATAGGGTCCGTGACCGGGAGCCGCGGCGGGGGTTGTCCTATGCTGCGGCTCTTGGCCCTGGCGGGTCCTCGGGCCCCTCCCGTGCTACCCCGGCGCCTACCGGAGTGGTGCCCCCCCTGGAAGTTCCGGGGGTTGGTGGTCCTCCTGGCGCCGCGGGACCTTCTTGTCCTCTGCCTCACTTTCAGACATCCCATCTGATTCCCTGCCTACAAGTGCCCCTTCTCCCTCTCGGCCTTGGGGTCTGGATCCTTGCCTACTCGTCTCTCGGGTGGGGAAGGTGATGCCCCGAAGGAGAGGAGGAAGCGTCGCCGTGGTCGGAGTCCTCCAGACCTGATCATGACCGCTGCTCGCCCTGCTTCCCCTTCTTCACCGGATGGGAAGCGGCGCGCCGCTCCTGATCCGCTCGGGACTCCCCCCCTATACGGAGGGCTGGTGAGGCGTCACCTCCCGGTGCCCCACTAGTGTCCGGGTGTCGGTTGAGGTACACCGCCCCATGACACCCTCGATTACTGACTCGGTTCCCATGGTGGACCCGGTCGAGAGGAGCCTGGCCCTTCTTCATGGAGTCTCTCCCTTCGGCTCCTGCTGAGAGTGGTCGGGTCTCTCTCCTGGATCTACCTCCCACCTGTGGTGGACCTTACCCCCCCCCCCCGTCAGCAGTTGTCTGGTGCCCCTCTGGTGGGGAGTCGGGGGTTTCGGCTGGGCCCGTCTCGTCGTCTCTCCCCCCCTCAGGGGAGCCCCCTCTGAACTCCCTGTTCCACTCCACTCTCGTTCTACTACGGGTGAAGCAGCTGCGGGGTCGGTGGCCCCCCCCCCCCGTTCGGGGTGAGTCGGGGAAGCCGATTCCGTCCCTGGTTGCGGACCGTTGAGTTTGCTGCTCAGCTTGGTCCGTGGCTATTTCTCTGCTTTCTCTGCTTTTATAATGCCACTTCCCCTTACAGTTCCATTTTGCATTGGAACTGTAGGGGGCTTTTAGCTAACTGGGAGAACCTTGCCTCCCTGCTGGAGAGCGAGCGGCCTTCCTGTGTTTGTCTCCAGGAGACTATCCTGGCTGCGCGGGGCTCCCTCGTCTCTCTGGCTATGTTGGTTTCCCTTGCACCCCGGATGAGCACACGCCGGCGGGGTGCGGCGATTTATGTACATCATTCATTACCCTCGCGAGGTGTGCCTCTTCGTACTTCCTTGCAGGCTGTGGCTGTGCGGCTCTTTTTAGATCGCCAGTACACTGCCTGCTCGATTTATATTCCTCCTCATGACCCTCCTTCTCGCGACGCGGTTCGCGAGTTGGTGTTGCAACTGCCTCGACCGTTTCTCCTCCTCGGGGACTTTAACAGTCGCGACCCGGCTTGGGGAGATGTCCGGTCGACTAATGTTGCTGGTATGTTGCTCTCCTTAATGGAGGAACTTTCCTTCGCGTGCCTCAATTCCGGTGAACCTACCTACTTCCACGAACCCACGGGTTCATCTACCTGTATTGATCTCTCCTTGGTGTCCCTCGATGCCTTACTCGATTTTTCGTGGAAGGTGTTGGGGGACTCTTATGGCAGTGATCATTACCCAGTCTGTCTTGAGCCGGTCGGACCGCAGCCGGGTGTCTCGTCTCGACCGAGGTGGTGCCTTGCGCGGGCTGACTGGCCATCCTTCAGAGCTCGTTCCGTCATTGCCCGTTCGGTGTTGAGCTTTGGCTCTGTGGATGAGAGCTTGGAGTTCTTCGAGCGGGTGGTGATGGGCGTCGCGGAGGACTGTATTCCTCGATCTTCCGGTAACCCGCGGACGCGTAGCGTCCCGTGGTGGACTCCAGCATGTCACCAGGCGGTGTGAGAGGAAGAGGGCAACGCGCCGCTTCCACCGCACCCGGCGCGCGGACCACTTGATTGAGATGCGGCGGGCGAAGGCTTTCGCCCGCCGGACTCTCAAGTTGGCCCGTCGGGCCTCTTGGCGTGCTTTTGTGTCCGGCATTTCCTCGTCTACCCCTTCTGCTGCTGTGTGGCGGAAGGTACGTAGTATCGAGGGGAAGCCGGTCCCTGCTAGTCGCCCTGTCCTTCGGGACGGGGACGGCTTCCTTTCGGATCCTGCTGCTGTGGCCGATCGGCTGGCCGGTGCTTTTGCTGCGGTTTCCCGTTCGCCTTCAGCTGCGGATCGTCCTTTGTCGGATGTTACGTTCCCGCCGCCTGGGAACGAGCCCTATAACCGTCTCTTTACGATGCGGGAACTTCGGGCTGCCTTGGCAACCCGTCGTTCTTCCGCCCCTGGCCCTGATGACATTCCGTATGACTTTATTTGGAATCTGCACCCGATGGCCCTACACTTCTTGCTGGATCTTTTCAACCGGGTGTGGGTTGAGGGGTCGTTCCCTTCCCGTTGGAGGGAGGCGATTGTGGTCCCGATACCTAAGCCGGGGAAGGATCCGGCGGAGGTGGCGGGCTATCGGCCTATTGCCTTGACGAGCTGCTTATGCAAGCTCCTTGAAAAGATGGTGGCCGTCCGACTTTCCTTTACACTGGAGTCGCTTGGGTTATACCCCCACCCAGTATGGCTTTCGTCGATTTCGGGGTACTCTGGACCCCCTTCTCCTCCTTGGTCATGATGTACGGGAGGCCTTTTCCCGCCGGAATCTTGTTCTGGCCGTCTTTTTCGATGTCCAAAAGGCCTATGACACGACCCGTCGGGGAGTTGTCATGGACCGTTTGAAGTCTCTTGGTTTTGTGGGCTTTTTGCCCACATTTCTTCGTAACTTCCTCTGCCGTCGCACTTTCCGCGTCCGTAATGGGGCGGCCCTATCTGACCTGTATGTTCAGGAGGAGGGGGTGCCCCAGGGGTGTGTCTTGAGCGTCTCCTGCTTCAATCTGGTCATGTCTGCGCTACCGGGAGCCCTTCCGCCCTCGGTGCGCTGTTCCATCTACGCCGACGATCTGGCTGTCTATGCCGCGGGGACGAGTCCCCCCCTCGTGGAGAGGCAAGTCCAACTCGCGGTCAATCGGGTTGAACGCTGGGCGTCGTCGGTGGGCCTTACGCTGTCTTCCCCGAAGACTTCGTGTGTGGCCTTCCTTCCGTCGAGGAGACGGGGATCCGGCGCCGTCCCGGCCTTTAATCTTACACTCGGGGGTCAGCCTCTGGCCCTCGTTCATCAGTGCGTTTCCTGGGTATGGTTTTCGACAGCCGTTTGAGCTGGGTTCCCCACCTTCGCCGGCTGCGCGAGTCTACAACGTACCCTGGATTTGCTGGGACATCTGTCGCATACTACATGGGGCGCGGATAGGCGGACACTCCTCCGTTTGTACGTGTCCCTGGTACAGTCAAAATTAGATATGGGAGTGTGGTGTATGGCTCCGCCTCCCGTACGGCCCTTCGGATACTGGATCCGGTCCTCTCTAGAGGACTGCGCATGTCATCTGGCGCCTTCCGCTCCTCTCCGGTTGATAGTCTGCAGGTTGAGTGCGACATCCCTCCCTTGGAGGATCGGAGGTCGTTCCTCATTGCTAAGCACTATCTCCGGATCTCCGTCTTCCCAACTCTCCTCTGTTCCAGGTGGTTGAGAGGGCGTTCTGCCGGGATGGGGGTTGGTATTTCACCGACACGGTGACCTCCCTCCTCGATGGTATGGGCACTCCTCCTCCATCCGTTATACCGGTCTCTTTCAGGGTGTTGCACCTTGGGAGAGCACCCCTGTTGCGTGCTGTAGGGCGTTGCGCCCCGTTCGCAGGGCCGATTCTGACTCTGCCTTGCTTCGGTCTCTGTTCCTTCAGCATGCAGCGTGTCACTCTGCATGTGTTGCGGTCTTCACAGATGGCTCGAGGTCGTCGGGGGGCGTTGGGGCCGCGGCTGTTCCCCAGTCGTCTGCCCTTGCTCCCCGATGTACCCGTTCCCTGATGAGGCTTCCGTTTTCACGGCGGAGCTCTATGCCATTCTGAGCGCTCTGGAGGTGGTGCGGGAGCATCCGGATGGGTCGTTTGTCATCTATTCGGATTCCCGCAGTGCCCTGGATGGCCTGGAGTGTTTTGACCCTGTCCACCCACTGGTCCGACGAATCCAGCTACTGTGCCATATCCTTGTCGCTTTTGGCAAGGAGGTGGTATTTTGCTGGGTCCTGCACATGTTAACGTGGCTGGAAATGAGGCTGCCGATCGAGCTGCCCGTTCCGCGTGCCGACTACAGGTTTCACCTGTGTCCCTCCCCTTTTCCGATTATATCCCTGGCTTCCGTAGGTTTTTGCGCTCCCGGCGGCAGAGTCGCTGGGATGGCGCTACAAATAACAAACTCTGCAAGATTAAACCCAAATTGGGATGTTGAGCCTCTTCCTTCCATCGGTCGCGCCATAACGAGGTGGCTCTGGCCCGCCTCCGTATTGGTATTGGCCACACCCACCTGACCCATGGCTATTTGATGGCCGGGGATCGGGTGCCCCGATGTCCCAATTGTAACGTTTCACTTACAGTTGCCCACCTCCTGGTGGAGTATCCGCTTTACTCTGCGCTGCGCGCAGAGTATTTTCCCTTTTTGGTGAGCGTCGGGCCTTGTGATAGGCTTGGCGCTATTCTATCTGAAGGTCCCTACTTTTCGGTAACCGGGTTGTTCTCCTTCCTCTGTCGCTCCCGACTTCTTTACCGGCTGTGACTCCGCTATGATCTTTCTGCTCTCTCTCTCCCCCCCCCTTCCTCCTCCTCCCCGTCTATTGTTCATTTCCGTTAGCTGTTCCATAGTCTTCGTCCTGTGTTCGATCTGCTATCCATCTTTCTTTTGGTGCCCATGAGTGGTCATACTTTGAAACAAAAAAGAATAAAAAAAAAAAATATATATATATATGTAAAAAGTGAACAATGAACAATTCCTACACCATCATTATATGAATTCATTGTCCATTTTTACATAAGAAACCAAAAATCACATAAGCGAGTTTTGGATAGAATTTCGATTTGTACGTCTTTATTCTTTCCTGTATTTTTCAAATTCATCTTTCTAATAATGACTTATACACTATGACGTCACAAAATAACTTTATTCTCTTTACGTTTCCCACTCTGTGTCTCTAATTCGTTCTTGTAAATCCTCCTAACAATGATTTGTACTATACGTAAAAATTCAATAACTATGACGTCACATTTTCCCGTCATTTATTTCCCTAAGGACTAAACACACTATAGAAGTCATTATTTATGTTATGTAGTATAAATATAATTATTATTCAACCACACTCATTCTTACATTCATATCTTATCTTGACCATTATCCAATATAAATTTTATTAAATATTCATTTTTACTCGTGTCGGCGCGAAACTTTAGGTTCGTCCGAGAACGCGAAAAAACGTTCTCGTATTATTTTTTTCATTTTTATTTTTAATTATATGACCTCCCGAGGTGAACTCAAAACAATGCTTAGTAAGATCACATTCCGCTGACCGACAGAATTGAACGCTTCTAAGATAAAAAAAAGTCTCCTTTCCCTCTGATTCGAATTTATAACATTATCATGTGTTATGTTATATTATGTGTGTTATGTGCCCATGTACTTGTATTATATTTCTAACATCTTAATTGTCTATTAATATGAAACTGTCAAAACAAGACAAAGTTATAGGAACTGTTTAATTGTAATTAACTGTAAATTAACAATAACTTGTAATGTACTTTAATGAAACTGTAATGAACAATAACTTGTAATGTACTTCAGTGAAACTAATTAAATGTAATGATTTAATTTATAATGTAAGAATGTACTTTAATAGAACTGTAATTAAACAACAAGTGAATGTGAATTAATTGGTAATTGTAATCGTAATTGTAATGAACCAAAATTAATACGTACTCAGTCATGTACTCAAAATTGTGCTTATGTGCTAATACGAAATTATATCGCTTTCAGGAATGTAGAATCAGCTATACTGTTGTTCTGTTTTATTTTTATTTTTTTATTCTTTTTAGTTGAAATCTTTCAAAAAAACATCTGATCATGTATTTAAAAAGGGGGGAAACTTAACCTTCGATTGTCTCCCCCAAACATTTAGACTATATTATACTGTACTTATAAAATTACTTCACTTCTGATTAGCACTTCATCGTTGCACTTCATCATTGTACTTCAGATTAGCACCTCATTAGGAGGGGGCAGAGGCCCCTTGCCTCCTTAATATATTTTTAGATTCCGGCCTGAGCCATAGTCGAAAGAGGTCAAGAGGTCAAACCTCTACCCCTGTAAATTCAGAGTACCTGTATATTTTTAAGAAGTAAACCACAGTAAAAGAAGTTTTTATCTTTTTCCTTCGAGCCGTACTCTCTTCAGGAACTCAGTCAGTCAAGTCGACAAGTTATAAAAAGAGAAGAATTAATAAGCGAGAGAAAAGAATTAGAAAGAATTATAGAAAAGTATAAAGAAGAAACATCCGTTGCTACCGACTCAGGGCCATAAAGGGGGGGTTAACATATATATATATATATTAGGGTGTTTCATAAATTAAAAGTTTGGAAAAATTTTAATCCACATGGATCCCCTTGTTCCATTTGCTGAGGAGACTGATAAACCGAAGTATTAATTCAATAGTTTAAAGTTTACGGGTCCCCAGTTTGATGCTCTGGCAGATCATAAACGGAAAAAATTAAACAAAAATCTGTCAATGAATTTTTATTCAACAAACGAATACCATTTCACTACACATTTTCACAAAGATACAAAAAACATAACCACTTCTTGCGAATCATTTGTCCATGAAATCCTTCTTGGTTTTATTCGGGTATTTCGCCCTATGCTGCATCACAGTTTTGAGCAAATACTGCTTCTGCTCTTCGTTCTTCGTCAGAGAACAGTTGAACTCTTTGGTGAGCGCGATGGCTCTTTCGGCCCGATCGTTGACGACAGAGATTTTGTTAACAGTTGCCGCTGCTTGCTTGAAGCCCTCTACTTCAGTCCACTCGGCAACTGGCTTTTTCAAGAATTCTGTGTCCAAGTCGAATGCATGGAAGAAAGCCATCGTCTTTCGTCACGAACTCCGCCAGGTGTTTCGAGGCAAGATTCCTGACGTTCTTCCCTTTGGGTCGCTTGAGTTCCTTTTTCGATGCGGGCTTACCCAAACTGACGACCATCTGAGCCTTTTCTTCATCTGCCACATCTGCGTCGAAGAACGCCATGGCAATAAGAGTCTCAGAGATGTACCATAGGTGTCGAGACATGGCTTCTTGCGCAGCGTTAACACACGAATATCCCGACATGGCAAAGGCTTCCGCGTCACGCAGGAATTCCAGATCAACTGCGGCAGCCTTGCTTGAGGTTGCAGCACGAGTCCAACCTCGGATGTAGACGAGGGACACGAAGAGACCTACGGCTGTCAGAGCTTCCAACTCGTGACTCGACATCATGAACTGCTTCTTCAGTAGAATTACTTTCAAGGAGTAGATGGCTATCGCCATCCATCGAGCGTGATGGTAAGCGCCAGGGGCTCTGAGAGGGAAATCCACCACTTTTGCTTCTCCCAGGAAGATGAGAACCAACTGTAGCAGTTCCTTGTAGTCATCGCGCTGATGCGACGTGCTCACCATCCCTCTCACCAGCAGGACTGACTTCTCCCTCAGTTCCCTCATAGAGTCATTGACTTGAGCAAAATCGTACGGCCGCACGTCCAACCGGTCGATGAACTTCCATTGTGCCTGAAACCTCTTGAAAACGGGTATATCGGGGCCACTTGAAGGGCCGTATGCACGCTTGAAGACGGAGCTGAGGATGACTTCATAGATGTGATGCCGACAGGGGAAGTACATGAGTTCTCTGCTGAGGTGACGTGTATGTATATAGTCTAAAAGTCACTAAAGAGTAAATATCACTAAATCTAAGCTGAATGGCAAGACCAAGCCATAAACGAACCAACGGGCTGTTCGTATTGCTTTGGTCTGGCCTAGACATGTTTTTTCCTATCTGACCTAATCTTTGGTGCTGAGTAAAATTAGGTGATGAATCTAAGGTGACAAATCGGGTAGGAAGTTGTTCGTACTTAAGTATAGTTAGGGGTAATGTCTATAGCTTCTAAATTGGTAATGTAAGAGAGAGTTAGGTAGGCTGTTGTGGGACACAGGAATAAAACGGTAGGCTTCAAGGAATACCTAATTCAACGCACCGGTAAGTGCTTTTGATTGTTTGCTAGAACCTAAGTAACCTAACTGGGGTGTCTACCCCACGCTATCACATTTGGCGACGAGGATGGGATTTGGCTCATTTGGTTAAATTTTGTTCATTGGGTTAAATTTGGCTCATTGGGTTAATTTGGCTTATTGGGTTAATTTGGCTTATTGGGTTCAAGTGGTTGTTTGGAAAATTGGATGTAGCCTAGTGGGTCGTCCGATTTGGTTTGTTTGTGTGGGGAAGCTACCGTACTATAGCGTAGGTCCCGCCGCCCAAATTCTAAAACTAATTCCTACTCAGCCCTAACTCTAAAACTAATTCCTACTCAGCCCTAACTCTAAAACTAATTCCTACTCAGCCCTAACTCTAATACAATTCACTATTCAGCCCTAACTCTAATAAAATTCACTATTCAGTAACTAGGCCAAATTTAAACCTAACCTAACCTACTTCACGTGAGTTGGCCTAATTCGGTTTTGCTCTAGCATGTCGGTGATTGGCCATATAAGCCCCTACGAAGACAATGGGGAGGACTTCGAAGCTTATGCCACTAGGGTGAGGTTGTTTTTCGAGGCAAATTCCATTCCGGATGCTAAGAAAGTACCTACCTTTTTAACTATAATAGGCCCTAAAACGTTTGGTTTAGTTATGGACCTAGTTTCTCCTAAAGCACCGGAAACTTGCACCTATAATGAATTGGTACAGGCCCTAACCGATCACTACAAACCCCGAGTAGTTCTCATCTATGAACGTTTCAAATTTTATTCAAGGCATCAGATGGGAAATGAAAGCATTGCAGAGTTTGTTGCAGGAATAAAAAGCCACAGCCGTACGTGTAAATTTGGGGACAAATTAGATGAAATGCTAAGAGATAGGTTTGTAATGGGTCTCAAAGAGGAGTCTACTCAGAGAGCCCTATTAGCCATACAGGACCTAACTTTTAGTCAGGCTGTAGAAATAGCTACGGCTAGAGAAGCAGCTGCTAAAGATGTTAGAGCTTTTGGAAATCATAGTAGTAAAGCCCAACACGTAAATAGCTTTAAATCTTCTAGGCCTGGCAGACCTAACGAGCCTACTAGACAGGCAAATAAAAGGTATGAGGCGAATACGACTAAGCCTACTAATTCTACTAAGCCTTCCAAGCCATGTACAGGGTGTGGAAAACACCATTGGAAGAAAGATTGCCCTTATAAAGAAGCAGTTTGCCGAAACTGTAGTAAAATAGGCCACATAGCTAAAGTGTGTTTTTCAAAGAAAACAAAGGGTGAAAATTCAAATTTTAATATTTCTAGTATAAATCCTCAAAAGGGAAATACTTCGAACATTGGAGTGGAGTACCTATTCTATGAGCAGCAAAGTGGGGAAAATACAGGCCCATATATTGTAGAGGTAGGCCTAAATGGAATTACAGTTCCTCTAGAATTGGACACGGGTGCTGCCCGGACGGTCATGTCCAAGGTAGTTTTTGATAAGATTTTCAAAAACACACCTAAACTACATGCATCTAAAACGATTTTGAAGAAGTACGGGGACATACAAATACCTATTTGTGGAGAAGCATACGTCACAGTTACACTTAACCAGAAAACTTTGTCTCATCCCTTAACCCTTTTAGTGGTGGATGAGCAAGGGCCTACTCTACTAGGCCGTGATTGGATTGATGCTTTGGAAATGCCAATTGACAAAATCTTGCCAAGGGGTCAGGCAGATGTGCATACACTCTCATATCCATCTGACATAGACTCATTGTTAAGGGAGTTTTCTTCTATTTTTGGGCCTGAAGTAGGCAACCTAAAAGGCCATCAGGTCTGCATAGAAGTAGATCCTAATGTAACTCCGAAATTTTGTAAGGCTCGTTCAATTGCGCATGCACTGCGGGAGAAGGTAGATTTAGAAATTGACAGGCTGCTAAAAGATAAAATTATTGAACCAGTCACACACGCTAAGTGGGCTGCCCCAGTAGTTCCTGTACTAAAACCGGACAAGTCCGTGCGGTTATGCGGGGATTACCGTTTAACAGCAAATAGAGCCGTCCTTCTAGATTGCTATCCTATACCCAAGCCTGATGAATTATTTAGCTCTCTTGCTGGGGGTAAATATTTCACAAAACTCGATATGTCCCAAGCCTATGCTCAACTAAGTTTAGATGAAAACTCTAAAGAATTAACTATCATAAATACGCACCGAGGCCTATATAAGTACAATAGGCTATGCTATGGAATAGCATCGGCTCCAGGTATTTTTCAGAGGACAATGGACCAAGTTCTAGGTCACATTCCAGGGGTACTTTGCTTTCTAGATGATGTCCTCATTTCAGGTTCGACTAAAAAAGAACACCTAACTAGATTAACCACGGTTCTAAAAAGACTCCGGGATGCTGGACTTAAGCTAAAGAGAGAAAAGTGTTCATGGGTCACTAACGAGGTTTCATATTTAGGGTTCCGCATAGATGCCTCAGGCATTCATCCAACGGTGGATAAACTAGAAGCAATAGAAAAGGCACCACCTCCACAAAACATCACACAGTTACAAGCTTATTTAGGTCTCCTAAACTTTTATAGGAAATTTTTGCCTAATGCATCAACGTTCCTTGAACCCCTAAATAAGCTATTACGATCTGGGGAACAGTGGAGATGGGAGAAAACTCAAAAGGAAGCATTTGAGGCTTCCAAGGACGTACTACTAAAGTCCACTCTCCTAGTGCATTGTGATCCTAAACTTCCTCTCGTAGTTTCAGCAGACAGCAGTTCTTATGGAATTGGGGCAGTGTTATCTCACCACATTGATGGTGTAGATAGGCCTATCTGTTTTGCTTCTAGAACACTAATTGAGACGGAAAGACGATATGCACAAGTGGAACGTGAAGCATTAGCCTTAGTATTTGCAGTAAAAAAATTTCATTTCTATCTATGGGGTCATGAATTTAAACTAATTACTGACCATAAGCCTCTTTTAGGTTTATTTTCACCTAATAAAAATATTCCAGTTATGGCCTCAGGTAGGATTCAACGATGGGCACTGATTCTACAAGCCTATAAATTTGACTTAGTACATCGGTCAGGTAAACTTCTAGGTACGGCTGATGCGCTAAGTAGGTTGCCCTTAGAAAATCCAAATGATTGTGTACCTATACCTACAGAATGGGTTCACTTGGTGGAGTTTTTGGAATCCACTCCAGTATCTGCAGTACAAATAGAGCAGTGGACAAAATCAGACCCTATTCTGTCTAGGGTCATCCATTTCTGCTCAGTTGGTTGGCCTACTAAGGTTGAGAGTGAATTACAGCCTTTTATTCAGCGTCAGTCTGGCCTCTCTATTCAAAATGGCTGTCTCTTATGGGGCCACAGAGTGATTATTCCAAATAAAGGCAGGTCGAATTTAGTGAAGGAACTTCACGCTGAACACATGGGCGCAACAAAAATGAAAGAGCTGGCGAGAGCTTATTTCTGGTGGCTTGGTTTAGATGGAGAACTCGAATCATTGGTTCGTTCCTGTCAAAGCTGCCTAGAGAACAGAGATCTCCCAAGGAAAAGTCCACTTCATCCTTGGGAATGGCCTACTATACCGTGGCATAGGATCCATGTTGACTATGCAGGTCCTATAAATAATACTTATTTCCTAGTCATTGTGGACGCCTACTCTGGTGGTGGTGCTCGAGGATGAGTCTGTTGACGATGAATGCCAGCTTGTGACATGCCAGCGTGTGATGCCAGCAATAAAATTATTAAAAAAAAAAAAAAAATTAGACTAACACGAATGTAGATGTAGCTCATAGCGTAAACTAACCCACTTTTTGTTTAACTTTACCTACTTTTTTTTTTTTTTTTTTTTTTTTTTTTTTTTGCATGTCTCTTACTCTTTTCTTGCATGTTTGTAGTTTGCATGGTATGACAGTGAGTTAAGACTGTGTTTGCATGGTTTGTAAGCGTTCTTATTTTACTTCTTTTCATCTTTCACCCCTCTCCTATTCTCTCCGACTATCTTTCTGACTTGTCGGCAGTGGCCGGCGGATGATGATGGTGAGACACTTTTCCTCTTTTTCTGAATGAATGTTAACCCATGAGTGATAGGTGTTGCTCTTACTTAACCCCTTATTCTCTTCTCTTCTCTTAACCCGCTACTCTTTCCTTTCTCTCGGGCTAACCTTAGAGTGGATGTTAGGGTCTTTGTTAGCCTTAGCTTCTGTAGATCTGTAGATCATTATTATCATCATCATCATCATTATCATCATGATTATTATTATTTAGCAGATTAGTTGTGGTTAACTAGATGTGACTTCGTGCATCTTGGAAAATGAAACGACATTATCCATCAGGAGCTGAAAAACGGAAAAAGAAGAAAATAGAGGAGGAGAAGCTTTCCAGTAGCACAGGTGAGATGTGCCACTTGTATATTCTTATGATTACAGTTCAAGCAACTAGGTTAGGTAGACCATCAAGCTAGGCAAGTGCTCAGGAATCGTGTAGAGTAAGCTAGTCTCTGTAATATTTATAATATATGGGTATACTGCTTAGGGCCCCTAATGGCTAGAAACGGCCCTGCTTGCCAATACAGTAGCTTTCAAACGTGCGCGAGCTCAGTCCCGTCGCACAATTCGTGAAGCCCGCTGCCTTTCCTGGCGTACTTTTGTCTCTTCTCTCACTTCCGGCACCCCTTCGTCCCGAATCTGGAACAAGATCCGGAAGATTTTCGCCTCCTGTCCTTATGGTAGACTGAAACCTAATATCGTCCCCTACTGCAGTGGCCGAGGTCTTGGCCTCGACCATTGCCTCCATCTCCCGACACGACCACGCACCGTGATCCCGCTTTCCTCCGACGGAAGACTCCGCTTGCTCGCTCCCCTCATCTTTTCGAGACCCCCCAATAACTTTCCTTACAACTGTCTTTTTTCCATGTTGGAACTGCGCTCGGCGTTGACCTCTTGCGGCAAATCTGCTCCCGGCCCCGATGGCATTCATTTTGATATGCTCCGCCAACTACACCCTTCGGCTCTTTTTTATCTGTTCACCCTCTATAATTGGATTTGGGTAGAGTGCAGCTTTCCTTCCTGTTGGAAGGAGGCAGTGGTGCTCCCCTTTCCTAAGCCCGGTAAGGATCGGACATCTCCCCCTTAACTACCGTCCAATATCCATCACTAGCTGCCTTTCGAAACTCCTTGAGAAGATGGTGTCACGACGCCTGGTGTTGCACCTTGAACGCCACAATTGGCTTTCTTCACCACAGACCGGTTTTCGCAGGGACCGTAGCACCACTGACATTTTGGTTCAGCTGGAGACTGCGGTCCGTGTGTCCTTCGCAGAACGACGTCATCTCTATGCAATAGTTTTCGATTTGGAGAAAGCATATGACACTAACTGGTGGTGGTGGATTTGCCGTAAACTCTATCTTTTGGGTTTCCGAGGTTTTCTCCCTCCCATCTGCTTCGCTTTGGCGATTGACGATGGAGTGACTGATCTGCCATCGGGAATTACAGCCACCCTCTATGTAGACGACCTTGCAACTTATTGCTCTGGATCACGATCAACCTTTCTTGAACGCCTCCTCCAGCGGGCCCTGGACTCGGTCTCCAGATGGGCCACAGATCACGGGTTTCGCTTCTCCCCTTCGAAAACGCTGGTGATGCATTTTTGCCGCCGCCGCCGCTGCACCGCCGTCTCTTCTCTCTCTCTCTTTATGGATCACCGCTCCCTGTAGTCCCCGAAACTAGATTCTTAGGTCTCCTCCTAGATTCCAGTCTCTCCTGGATTCCCCACCTGAAGTCACTGAAGACTTCGTCCTTCAGACCTGCGCCCTTTTGAAGTTCCTCTCCCATACTGATTGGGGTGCTTATCGCCACACCCTTTGGCGACTCTACCACTTCTTGGTCCAAAGTAAATTAGACTATGCTGTCAGGCCTATTCCTCCGCTCCTGCCTCCGCCCTGCGCATGCTGAACCCTATCCGTTCCCTGGTGTACGCATCAGCACCGGCGCATTCCGGTCATCTATTGTCAGTATTTACGCGGAAAGTGGTCATTTCCCGCTGGATGTCCACCGTACCTTAGAGGGCTTAAAATACCTCTTTCGCGTTCAACAGTTTCCTTCCAATCCGGTCTACCAATCCCTCTTCGGTCCTTCCACTTCGGCCTGCTTTGACCGTCGCCCCCATTTGGTACGACCGTACGGTCTACGGATGGCCCCCGTCTCGTCTTCTCTGGGGGTGGAAGGACGAGTATTCCCTTCTCCTCCCTCTACCTTTCCACCGTGGATCCTTCTTCCTCTCCGTATCTGCTCTTTCCTCTCTACTGCACCAAAGTCAAATTTCCACCCATTTGCTTCCGTTAATTGTTTTTATCCCATTTATCTACCCATTCCGACTCTATCCCTGTCTTCACTGACGGCTCTCGCTCGCCATTTGGAGTGGGTTGTGCGGCAGCCTTCCCGTCAGTGGTTCAATCGCTATCACTACCTCCAGCGGCTTCCTTTTTACGGCAGAACTCTCTGCTATTCTCTTAGTTCTTCGATTCCTTTCTCAGCTCTCACCTACGTCTTTTTTCATCTATTCGGATGCCCACAGCGCTCTTGAGGCCCTATCCTCACTCGTCTCCCCACATCCGTTGGTGAGACAGATCCAGGACTGGCTTGTCCTTCTGGCATCACGCCGTAAGTTGGTCGCCTTTTGTTGGGTACCTTCCCACGTCGATGTTCCGGGCAACGAGTGTGTGGACGCTGCGGCGAGAAGGGTGTTCTCCCTGCCGTTTGACCCTAACACACCTCTCCCGGCGTTGGATTTCACGAGGGTTTTCCGAGATGCACTCCTTCGGCGGTGGCAGCGCCAGTGGGAGGATGTGTTCGGGAACTTCCTGAGAGCGTTGAAGCTCACAATTCGTCAGTGGCCTTCCTCCTGTCAACGTGATCGACGCTTTGAGACCGCCCTGATGCTGCTTCGCATCGGTCACACTCGTCTTACGCATGGTCATCTTATGACGGGGGAGCTTGCCCCCCTTTGCCCTTGCGGCATTCCTCTCTCTGTTTCACATTGCCTCTTGGTTTTCCCTGCCTTTGCCACTGCCCGTTCCCAGCGACTCCCTTTCTGCCCTTGTCTCCACTCTTAATCTTTCTTTTTTGTTGGGTGACTCCACACCTATACCGAAGGACACGCTTTGCTCCTTTCTCCGACAGACTGGCCTCTTATTCTCTATTTAAGATGATTTGGGGTATAATTTCTTCCCCTCTGCTATTTCTAATGCTTGCTCTCTCTTTCCTCCCGGTCTTTCTTCCGTTGCTACCTCTCCACTGTTTCTCTCCCCCTATCTCCTCGCTCTAGTATCGGCGCGATATGACCTCGGCAGTCGAAGCGCCGGTGAAGCACTGCTAGTCATTCAATTCAATTCATATCTTGCCGAAACTAAATTAACACTCGCTTAATTTTAAGCATTTAATTTTGACTCGTATGTATGTTTAATTTTAATTGATAATAGAATGCATATTTTAATTTCCATTTTTAGTTAACTTGGCAAATCATGATATCAGATCTGTCTTCATCTTCATATATCTTGCTTATCTGTCAATATACTGTTACAGCAAAAATTTGCCTTTATCTTCAAATATTTTGCAAAAGAATTCAGCCTATTGAGAATAAAAAAAAAGGTCAACATTAAATAATAATGTTACCAACTTTAAACATAAAGACCCTTGTAATCTTCCAAATTATTATTCTGTTTTGTATAATCTGACCTAGAGCCTGAAAGCATTATCTGTAATATCTAGAAGCAGTAAAAGGTTAGTAAGAGAGATTTTTACTTCACCCTTGAGTCCGTATTCTCCAAGCCTATTATTGTTAAAATAACAGCATTTTCAAGAAGCAGTGAAGTTAGAAATCGGTAAGTTTGAGACCAATTTTGCTTCTCCAACTTCTCCGATACGCTACAAGAAGAATCGGAAAACCGTCAGATAATTTAGTAAGTTGGTGAGTGTAGTATGAAAGAAACTACTGCTAGTCCCTACACGGCACCACCCAGCAAACACACTACGTAAATACAACGTTGTATCCTGGTTGACACTTGGTCATTTCAGAAATTGACGTTGTACTGACGTTGTCACAACGTAAAACTTAAACGTTATATAGCAACGTTGACACAACGTTTCATAATGACGTTGTATACACGTGAAGTACAAGTGAACTTCTGACGTAATTTTTTGTATGTAGCATAGACGTTGTCTGCACGTAAGGTTTAACATCCATAGCACACAGTTTCGTATTACATCATTCTTTGTTACAAAATTGTAACGGAGTTACATATGACATACTACTATTTCAAATAGGGCGCCTTTGTTGGACCAAATTCTATCCTTGAGACGTTGAGACAACGTTGTATCTACGTAAAGTTTATGTAACTAATATCGCAACGTTGTGAAGACGTAACTGAGGCCACACAAATTTACATTGTATCTACGTCACAATGCTAAAATACAACCTTGTGACAACGTCGTGTCTACGTAAAATTGTTAGCTGGGTAGGTACCCTAGAGTAAGAAATCCATTGCTGCCACCTAACCAGAACCCCCTTCAACCTCGAATCACCCAAGGCCATAGACGGTCTGCGTCCTTTCTACCTTTGTTGAAAGGGGCACTGGTGGGTTGTGGTCTTACAGAGAGCTCTCGAATTTGCATCATTGCACGGTGCAACAATGCTGTATCTGGACCACCAATTCAATTTGGTAGTCTTGGTACAAGATTGTTGCACCGTGTAATGATGCAAGTTCGATTATGTTGTTGTTGCAAGGTTTAGAAAGAAGCAGAGTCGGATTTAAGGCAGGGCAAACTGGGCAGCCGCCCAGCGGGCCCCCACAAAACTTCCAAAAAGTATTTATTAAGGTGTTTGTAATAGGTCAGACTCGGAGTCATATATATTCAAAATTAAACATAATTATGGAAATTGATTAATTGATAAATAAAAATTTATTAATAAGTTTCGCGTAGTCCCTCTCGCAAGTGCTGGAGAGGGTAATTATGGAGACATCATGCGTCGTACTGTGTGGATCTAGTGCTGTAACTGTTGTGCCTGGTATAAGTGGAATTCAACATGTAGAGATGGCTGACAGAACTCGTACATCTTCCTAATTGCAACATTCAAGGTAATCTCTCATAACTGTAGAGGCCTAAGCTTAGGTAATAACAGCAAACACAGGCGGATCATAATTGATAAGCTGTTAGAGGATGCTGATATTCTGTCTGCAGGAAACAGGACTTAAAGGACCTGAATAGCCTGTCCAGTAACTTTCATGGGATAGAGGAGGCCACCAGAGATCCTTTATGGAACTCATACAGCATCACATGTCGAATATGCTCTTTCGTGGGCTCCATGTTTTTTCAATTACTGTAATATCGTAGGGGTGGCGTTGTAACTGCATGAAAAACACCAGAGAAAATATTCATTAGCCTAATCCTACACTAGCCTAAGTCATTCTGTATCATGATAAAACCTGTGCGAACCTGTCGCCGCGTGTATTTTGCAGCATTTCTAAAACTATTTCACATTATCTTGAGGTTATTCTATTAAATTATCTATCGTCCGTTTTCTAATCGAGCAGAATTTGTTACAACCTGATACATAATTATATGTAAAGAGGACTTTTTCGTCCTGTTCGGCCTACCAGCAGAAAAATGCTCCTATGGGAAACAAAACTAAAAAACAAAAAAGATTTTGTTCAATTATTTATTGACGACATAATCAATTATACAAGAAAGAATGAGTTACATATATATATATATATATATATATATATGTTCAAAAACTTGTATAGCTTTAGAAAAATATAAAAACAAACATTTTACTGAAGGTTTTTTTTGTTGAATTTCTGTATGAAATTTTAAAAAGCAAATTTTTTTACTATCACAGCATAAATGGACATTGCATTTTATGCAATACATAACAATTTTTCCTTGACAGCCAGTAATTTGCATATCTGTCTGCTGTTGCTAATACCAGGGAAATGTCCTTGGCGATCAAGTCTGATATCTTTTTTCAAGGATTCGATGAAGCATTCCCTATTTTCCTTTTTTTTCATAATTACCCTGAACTTCTGATGATGGTCTCCCTCTTTTTCTAAGCAGTCTTTGCCAGCCAGCAATAACGATTTTGTTATATGTAATTTGAATTTTACCAGAGAAAGCTACTTCTTTTCTGGTATTGTAAGTTTATCAGCAGCCCGTCTATACAATAGCCAGCTGTTTACCACAGTTATGTCAAACAGATAGAATATTATTTTGTGGTAATACTTCTTTACACGGAAAGATATTCTGTATAAAGAGATAAGTTTATCATGCAAATCAACTCCTCCCATACTCTGATTGTAACACTTGATAGTATGTAGTTGGGGGATTTCTACCCTTGATTTTGTTTTCTCGCCAAATCTCAGGCACTTTCATATCGGTTTAGCTTGCAAAAAGGTAGAAAGCCGGCAGACAGATCTTGTGTCCATCCATTTTATTGCTGTCATGGATACCCCATCATTGATAGTTTTGTGCTCATCATGAAAGCACGACCATGCATCAGCAACTGATTGTCAGTCTTGAATGCAAGTCCAGATATTCGTATCGGGTGGACAGTACCTGTGCACCAAATGCCTCTTGCGGTAAGACGCTGGAAAAGTACAACTGATGTAAACCAATTGTCCATATACAATTTATGATTTTTAAAAGGTGGGATACACTCACCAAGATGGAGGACAGAATTATAGCTTGCTCCAAGATCAGGAACAGAAGGGTTCTCCACTGGATTGATTTTTCCAACATATGGAAAAAAATCATGTACATACCCCTTACTATCTGCAAGAACAAAAAATTTAAATCCCCCATTTGTGTGGTTTCTTGGGGATGTATTGTTTGAGATCAGACATTCCCTTGAAGGGAATCATCTGCTCGTCAACGCACAACACTTCGTGCATGTCAACTTTTTAAAATTTATTTCTAAGGTGATCCATCAAAGATCTTATTTTGAAAATTTTGTCATTTCCATCAATATTGGAATTATCCACCAAATGAAACTGAATTTATTTCCTGGACTCTGTCTCTTGTCATTACTAATGTTACCTTCTTTTGTGACGTAGATGCACTCCAATGGAGCTTTGTATTTGATATTTTACTTATAGAAAAGTACAGACACAAACCTAACCACTGCTCTAACTCATTCTAATTCAAAGCTATAGGCTTACTTTGATCGTTCCACAATTAGCTTAAGAATATCATCATCCATGAACCTTCGAAAATAGTGAATGGGGAGTAGCAATTCCTCCTCATCTGTTGAGTCTGTTGATTCAAAGCAAAGTAAAGATGCAGCAATCTCTTCATCATTGGTCATCTGTTCCCAAAAGAGACGTGCAGACATACATCTACGAGTTGGCTTAGCTGAAGATGTTGAAGGCTGATTCACTGTAGAAGATTCATCTATTCTAATACCAGTGTACTGTTCAAATCACCGTCACAAGGATCGTTGTCTTCAGCGTTCATATCCTCCCCTACAAACAGAGACAATATTTGAAAACAGGAAGCATGATACCAAGAAAAGAAATTTCAAAGTAAAAGATAAAAATACCGATATTATAAATTATTTAACTGATGGATTATCAATGGCCATATTGTCTTCGAAGACATTACTATCATTACCATCTTTCTCTTCACTTGTGTTCAGCAAAGTGTCGTCTATTGCCTCTAAATATCTAAGCCTTCTATTCAATGCACTGCTGTAGAATGAACCTGTTGGTATATTCACTTTGGATTCTGAAAGAGAAGTGAGGTTTTATTTATATATATATATATATATATATATATATATATATATATATATATATATATATATATATATATATATATATATATATATATATATATATATATATATATATATATATTCAAAATGAAAGTTAGAAAAGTCATGCTCCTAACCCTTAAAATGTTTTGTATGTATGAAAAAACCCTTGTCACTATGCCAAAATTGTTCAGGATTATCTAAATGGACGTTTTCCAAATCGCTGGATCGGACGCGGAAGCAACAGACCTTGGCTAGCGAGATCACCAGATTTAACCCCTTTAGATTTCTTTGCATGGGGCTTTATCAAATCGCACGTCTATCAGACGAAGATTACGAGTCTTGAAAACTTACGTACACGTATACGAACTGCTGCAGATAACATAACCCCGCAAATGCTCCAGAATGTGTTTAGAAATGCTGCGGAACGATTTGAGCTGTGCAGGGATACTGATGGGCGTCACGTCGAATCCTACTCTTAATTATTTAATAAATGTTACCACTTTATGATTGAATTCCATATAATTTCCAAGTGCTTCACAAAAATAGATCCTGACTTTATGTACACCCTGTATATATATATATATATATATATATGGGAATGAACTCAGAATGGTCCCCTGAGTTTTTTATGATACACACAGACAGTGCATGGAACAAGGAACTCTTCTGGGATAATTAAATCCACTATAGTCCGAATAAGTAATGGTAAATGACAAATACCATAGTTTTTCTTTTTCATGATGCTAGCCCGACGTGGGCAACGGGTCACTCGCAAAGAGGTCCCATAAATATAGCTTCCCTCACCAGCTATCTGCAAAGCAGACAGGATTCAGCTTTGGGACATGGATCTAGGGTTTAAAGCACCTAGCCATGCTACATTTAGAACCTCAATATAAGCAAAAGACTCGCTGCCTTCACGTCAGATTGAATGCATCAAAGAAAAAGAAAAAGGGGTAACTATTATATTTTTAGCCAAAAACCAAAACTTAAACCTGGATCCTGTCTGCTTTGCAGATAGCTGGTGAGGGAAGCTATATTTATGGGACCTCTTTGCGAGTGACCCGTTGCCCACGTCGGGCTAGCATCATGAAAAAGAAAAA
The DNA here is from genome assembly GCA_023014485.1 of Bathynomus jamesi. Lineage (NCBI taxonomy): Eukaryota > Metazoa > Arthropoda > Malacostraca > Isopoda > Cirolanidae > Bathynomus > Bathynomus jamesi. Next base: position 1,121,258 of record JAJOZX010000154.1, read on the forward strand.
CTATGGTATTTGTCATTTACCATTACTTATTCGGACTATAGTGGATTTAATTATCCCAGAAGAGTTCCTTGTTTCATGCACTGTCTGTGTGTATCATATATATATATATATATATATATATAATATATATATATATTATATATATATGCCTACAGGCTGCATATTAAAAACCAGTTTTTTTTTTTTTTTTTAATGGTTTTTTTTACCAACCCTGACTCTGGTGTATGCAGACCAGTGGGAGACAATGAGTCATACATAAACCTGTTCTCTGCCACATAAAGCCACCAACAATCAGTTGAACTCTGACCATATTAACAGTGGGAAGAAGAAATCAATTATACTCTAGATCTTACATTGATTGATTAATCGATTTATTTATTTAATTAGTGTTATCATTTGGTTATTATTTACTGTAATTTTTTTTAATAAATTCTAATCAGTGTCATGTATTTTTTTCAGAATAATTGATACCTATCAGTGATTGATCATGACAACTCGTTCTAAGGATTACCTTTGCAAACCAGATGATGGAATTGAAGGAACAAAACTTCCTTCTAAAGGACAAGGTCTTTCATTCTTTCTGCACCTTCACATTAAGGAGGGGAAGACAATTAGGGAAAGTGCCACAACAGTGATCATGCGTGTAACAGAATTCTGGGAGAAAGCAAGAAAGGGAAAAACAGAAGATCAGCCTCACAGATACAGAAGGAGAATGACTTTGAGGCAGAAATGTCCAATTTGTTTGACATAGCCACCTCTGATGCCCTCACAATAATGACAAATCAAGAAGACCAAGAATTCCTAATTGCTCAACGGGAACCAGGCCGTAGAGGAACAATGGGACCAATTGATGACAAGCAAGCTGCAAAAGAGAACCGATCTCTGAAGAGGAAGATAATGGAAGAAGAACGGAGAAATGAATGGGAGAAGGAAGACGCAGCATCCTCAAACACAGTACAATTGGAGTCATCTTCCACCAGCAGCACAGATGAATCTGGAAATGAAGAGGAAGGTTCTGCTGTTGCTGTTGAAGGAGCTAGCCTTTCAAAACGTCTCAGAGCCAAAAAGGACATAATATCTCCATCACTGTCTATGGCTCTTGACAGGACAAAGCTATCAGACAGGGCTGCTACTTATGCTCTAACAGAAACAGTACGCTCAATTGGTCAAAATCCTGAAGAATTCAACATCAACCGCTCCTCCATCCAACGCCTGCGTCAGAATCACCAGAAATTGCTCACAGAAACCCTGAAGGCTGAGTTTCAAGCTGATGTGCCTTTGATTGTCCACTGGGATGGAAAACTTCTCAGGGACTTGACAACCAAGGAACATATTGACCGCCTACCAATTATTGTTACTGGCAAGGGGGTCTCCCAGCTGCTGGAAGTTGCCAAGTTAGCAAATGGGACAGGATCAGAACAAGCCAAGGCTGTAATAGCAGCTCTTAATGAATGGGGTTTGAAGGAGAAGGTTATAGGATTGTCATTTGACACTACAGCTGCTAATACTGGGCGAAAGTTAGGTACATGTGTTCTCATAGAACAGGAGCTGCAGAAGGATCTTTTGTATCTGGCATGCCGCCACCATATCTTGGAGCTTCTTGCTGAGACAGCTTTTACCACAATCATGAGTACTACCAAAGGACCAGATGTTTTGATTTTTAAGAGGTTTCAAGATCAGTGGGAGTTTATTGACAGAAATTCATATGCAACTGCAGCTGACAAGGAGATAGCTGATCTCATCAATGACCCAGAGCTAGTGGCTTGGGCTGAAAAGTCACTGACAGAGCAAAAGGACCTTCGTGATGACTACCGGGAATTCATAGAGCTCTCATTGATCTTCATGGGAGTCACTCCTCCGCGGGGCATCCACTTTATGGCACCTGGTCCCATACACCGTGCTAGGTGGATGTCCAAGGTAATATACTCGCTCAAGATCTGGCTTTTTCATCATCAGTTTAAACTGACAGACAGGGAGAAGAATGGTCTTCAGCAGATGTGTGTCTTTGCAGTTAAGATCTACCTCAAGGCATGGATTGAAGCTCCTCTGTCTGCATCAGCACCAAACAATGACCTGAATCTTCTGAAGGCTCTCTCTGCCAATGCCACTGTCAACACTGCTGTATCAAAAGCTGTTCTAGCCAAGTTCTCATCACACCTCTGGTACCTGTCAGAGGAGCTGGTGGCCCTTGCCTTTTTTGATCCATCTGTGTCCTCTTCTACAAAGAAGCTTATGGCAAGGGCAACAAGGGAATGTGAAGGAACAGAAGATGCTCCTAAGCGACAGACAGTCAATCCAGCAGCTATTGAGCAGCTTCAGCTCTCTGATCTTGTGACTAGATATATACATATACTGTATATATATATATATATATAGTATATATATATACAGTATATATATATATTATATATATAATATATATATATATATATATAATGTGTGTGTGTGTGTGTGTACATTTAAAATACATTATCGTCAATAAATGTCTTGATTACTTACAAAAAACAAAAAGAATATGGCATGAAAGTGAATAAAATATATTCCTTTAGTCCCCCCTAAAAAAAAAAGAAAAAATGGTTGTAGCAAACATGGCCGTATGCCTTGTAAGACGTTTTCGTCTCCTTTGCTTAATGTCTTATTTCATTATTGTAATCTATAAATCAAAGTTTCTTCTTATAATTCTTTTCTCTCGCATTTTATCTAATGCACATGAAAAATAGAGGCTCATAACATACCTTATATTTTATCCATGCTTTATCAAAATTTCAGACTACGCTTGAATCTGCGTGACATTACACTTCTTTATAAGACAGGCTAGTACTGAAACGGTTTCTTTCAAAAGTTGCCAGTTAGTTCATTAAAACAGTTAACAAACAGGACGGAATCGTCCTGTTAGTTTTATGACACAAAAATTCTACTGCGCAGTAACTTGATTTAAAGACATGTATGAACAAATTGTTTCTTCTCTCAATAATACTAGCTTAGATTTAAATACCTTTAGGAGAAAAAACGATACATGTAGACCTGGCTGGAGCGATTATGTGGCTGAACTTCATAATGCATCCAGAGATGCTTTTATAATGTGGTGTGAACAAGGGAAGCCAAGGCAAGGCCCTGTATTACAATAAAAACGGAGGATGAGTTAAGCAGGGATGCTTTGGCTAGAAAGCTTGCCAGCAAAAATCCAAGAAACTTTTGGGACGAATTAAAAACGATGAATAATAGTGCAATGTGTCTCCTTGCTAATATTGAAAATGTAACTGGGACTGAGAATATAGTCAAATTATGAAAGGAACACTACAGTGAGTTATTCAACTCTGTACATAAGAACAATAATATTAATTGTGATGCTACCAATAGTCCAGATATAAGCGTTAGTGTATTTGAGAATAATGTTAGAAAATCTAGAAGAGCAAGAGCCATTGTTGTCCCAAGGCGATATGATGACTAAGCTGATTGATGCAGCATTGCTTGTATATATTAAGTTAAGGTGTATATATATTCATCTCATAATTGTAAGGTTAGTGAAAAATTCACTTAATTTAGAGCTAGCATTTTTGGGCTCTTGTGGCATCATTTTTTTGGGGCACTGGCGCGTCCTTTCTACTCGTTTGTTGAATGCGGCACTTACAGGGTGTGGTCTTATAGAGAGCTCTCTTGCAATTCAGTTTGGTTGTTTAGATACAAGATTGTTGCATCATGCAATGGTGCAGGTTGTGTGTTGTTGCAAGGTTTAGAAAGAAGACCATAAATAGTGCCCCTTTGTTTTTTATCTTAATTTTATGCAACTGAGGCCTAAGATAGGCCCACATCGAGTGAGCAACTCTAACAGGACTCTAAGTCCGTAAGTTTTAGTCTAGTTTAACTTTGGCTGTAGGTTGAACTGGTCCTTCAGAGCTTGGCCGTTCAGGGATCAGCTGGGTGGAGGCTTTCTAATCAGCCTATTGTAGGAGAATGCCAGGCTGAAGAAGAATGGGTGAGTGAGATGAGAAAATGTACTGTGAACAGTTGTCAAGTTATGCAGCAGGACCCCATATTGAGGCATGAGGACAGCCTTGAGTGCAGCATGGGTATATAGATTTATAGACATTAAGGGAAAAACAAGAAGGGAAGGAATTCTGAACAGTAATGAGATTCAGCAAGCCAGGCAATACTGGGTGGTATATGTGCAGAAGGAAAAATTTGATGAAGAGAGAAAATTGCTCACCAGCAGTCCATTTCAGGATCTACCAACACATTCTGCTCTCAAGGGTTTGGATGTGTTTTTGGATCAGGATTTATTGAGAGTAGGAGGTACACTACAGTTTTCCGGGCTTCCAGAGTTGAAAAGACATCCAATTTTGCTACCTTCTTGGGGCCAGTTTGTGGAACTTTTGATCCTGGATACGCATCATAAGTTGTTACATGCTGGAGTTAGAGAAGTGATAATAGAGATCAGACAACACTTTTGGATTCCCAAAATTAGACAAGTAGTAAAAAAGGTCTAGCATAAATGTGTGGTTTGCAAGCGTTGGAGTCAGGGTCGTTTCTAGTCATTAGGTGGCCCTAAGCAGTATACCCATTTGAGGCCCCACCCCTCCATCCACCAACTCACGCCTTACTACAGTACATCACCTCAGCACACACATACAAAAAATGGCTGGGTTAATAAAAAACAATTATGAAACAATTTTAATGAAACATTTATATCCAAAACAACAAATATGTACTTTCAGAAGACAAACAGAAAAAATACTCTTCATGAAATTCCTGAAAATCAGCTTATACATTATTTAGAATAAATGACAGAACTATGTATAAAAAAATAATGCAATTATCAACTACCAAACAATTACTAACTCTACGATACAATCAATCGTGTAATAGCTAACAGTTATACAGAACAGTTTGTATCTTCAAAATTTTTGCCTCCTAGATTTTTTCTGGGCGAAATCATCAATAACATCATCATATGAAATCTCCCTGCCAACGTCCTGGTTGATGCTTATGATGCCAAGGCCACTGAGGCGATCCTGCCCCATTGATGATCTGAGGTAGTTCTTGATTAGCTTCATCTTAAAGAAGCTCCTCTTGGCTGACGCTACTGTCACAGGTAGAGTGCAGCCAATTCTTAGTGCAACCCAGAGATTGGGGTATAGTTCCTCCAATTGCTTCTGATGAATGAAGGAGAGAAGCTCCAATGCAGTCATGTTGTGTGAAGGTAAAGTCGGCAAGTTCTTAATTTCGAGGGCCAGTTCTCTTCCATCAATGTCAGAGTCAGCTCCAGAGCTCAGTATCTTAGAGAGCTTTTCACACTTGCAGGACAAGTCTTCCTTGTTCATTGTGGTGAAGTTTAGGAGAACCCAAAATATGTCCCTCACATCATCTAATGTTTTGAATCTCTCACTTATTGACCCGATGGCACAATCCACCACCACATTGAAAAATTTGACTTCCAGCCTCTTTAAGGCTTCTGTAAATGGTTCGTCAGGAGCTTCGTAAGCAAAGTGCTTTTTTGTGGATCTGAGCCTCTTCTCCTTCAGCACAGCCTCCACATTCATTTCCTCACATATGTCTCAAGCTACTTGTGCTGCAACAAAACCTGTGTTTCTGTAGCTGGTGAGTGAGTCTCTTGTTTTTGTGAGGAGGTTGACTGCCACATCAAACTGCATTGTAGGAGACTGCAGAAGTTTGCTCACATGGTTAACTGCATGAAGAATGTCATATCATACTACTGCAAAAATCTGAAAGCGATAAGACCCTACCTCCTCTGCAAGTGCTTGTGCTTCAGTCCTGGCTATGGCATCTGTGGCATTGTTTCTGACTTCCAACAGGGCCTCTTTGATGTTGTGGCTCTGGTATCGCACAGCCTCAATGCTCTTAAGCCGGCTCTCCCACCTGGTTTCACTCCAAGACTTGAGTGTTATGTTCACGTGCTTCTTTAGGATTGGCCATCTCTGTGTAGCTACTGCAAAAAGGTTGTACAATTTTTGTACGTTGCCAAAGAACTTGATGGCATCTGTGGAAGCTTTAGCTGCATCAGCCATTACAAGATTCAGAGTGTGAGCCCCACATGGAACATAAAGTGCACGACAGTTCTTCTCTAATAACCTTGCCTGAACACCTTTGTTCTTGCCCTTCATGTTCGCTCCGTTGTCATATGACTGTTCTCTGCAGTCATCAAAGTGAATATTCAGTTCATCTATTCTCTTCAGAATCAGAACTGATAAACCCAGGCCTGTACTTTCTGAAGCCTCAAGAAAGCCCAAGAAGTATTCTTTTATTTCTGGTACTTCACCCATTTTAACAGTTCTGATAATAATCGACATCTGTTCTTGGTGGCTTATGTCTGGAATGCAGTCTAAAATGAGTGAGTAATATTTAGCTTGTTTTATTTCTGCAACAATGGCATCCAAGATCTTCCCACTAATGGACCCAATGAGCTTATTTTGAATGATGTTTCCTAGGTAACTTGAATGACTATATTGGCCGCTTTCGACTCTACTGATGTGTTGTTTCATCACTGGATCAAATTTGGCAAGCAGCTCAACCTCCTTCAAGAAGTTGCCATTGTCTTGATTGTACAATGTAGAGGAAGACCCCCTGAAAGTAAGGTTTCTCTCTGCCAGTGATTGGATTATACTTACAAAACGTGTGAGAACATCTCGCCAGCGTCTTCGCTCTACCTCCATTAATGACATTTCAGTTTGGTCAATGGTCCTCCCAGTTTTTAGCCGCAGTTCCAGATCCTTCCATGTTGCCATGTTATCTGCATGTTCTGAACTATTTTCATGGCCTTTCAGAAGCGAACCAACGTTTATCCAGTCTGAAAGTCCATCCGTAATTAGTTTGTACGACTTCCTTGAAAACAACTTGCAGCAGAAGCAATAAAGAGCATCATTCCTTCTAGAGTACATCAGCCAGCTTCGCTTTATTTTTTCCCCATTAATTAATGTTCTGTACATGTAATGGTGATGAACGCTTCTACCGTCCTCTCTTTTAGGGAATGTGAAATCTGGACTGATTTGAAATGGTCCTCGAGACACCAGATCTGTCTTCAAGGCATCTGACAGGACAACTGGCCAGTCATACGGATCAACCGGTGGAGCAGATCTTGGTTCTTGTTGCTCAGTAGAAATGCCTGTGTGTAGTGTTTGAAGCTGAACAGAAGATGGGCCACTTGTTGATTCATCAGGCTCTACTTCTACTGGTGTTTGAGGTTGCATAGAGGATGGTCCTGCTGTTGGCTCATGATGCTCATCAGGCTTTGCTGAGGATGGCTTTTCCAAATATTTCAGTAGTGCTCCTGAGAAGAACATAACATTACATATTCTGTTAATTTTTGCTAAAATACTCTTTCTTATCTTGTTTGATAATTGATCTGTGTGACAGAATTTGATGTGATGTGATCCATTAAATTTCACATTTCGAAATATTATAAATATTACAGAGACTAGCTTACTCTACACGATTCCTGAGCACTTGCCTAGCTTGATGGTCTACCTAACCTAGTTGCCTGAACTGTAATCATAAGAATATACAAGTGGCACATCTCACCTGTGCTACTGGAAAGCTTCTCCTCCTCTATTTTCTTCTTTTTCCGTTTTTCAGCTCCTGATGGATAATGTCGTTTCATTTTCCAAGATGCACGAAGTCACATCTAGTTAACCACAACTAATCTGCTAAATAATAATAATCATGATAATAATGATAATAATAATAATAATAATAATAATAATTGTTACAATTGTAACGTTAATCAAATACATTCAAATAATCAGACCATTTAGGTTTTAACCAACAAAATTCACATTATCTGAAAAAGATGAGAAAAGAATTAATAAACTTGAAAACATAACGAAAATAATCCTAGGTTTTAAAGTGTTACAAAATCTCTTAATAATTAGTAAATTAGTAAAATAATGTTTTACAATACTAGAAAAATTAAGCATTTAGGAAAGTATAAGCATGTAGTAAGAATAAAGTTAAATAATATAGAAATAAGATCTTGCAATAGTTATTTACACATAACGACCAAAACGTTTCGTTTGTCTCCGTTTTATCACATTTGTCTCCCACAAAAACTTTAATTAATACGACAATAATAATAATAATAACAATAATATTAATAACAACTTCAGCTATATTCCTATTCTTGCCCACTGAGCTATGACCTGGGAGCCTGTCTAGGGGCCCCCTAGTAGCAGCGGGGTCCAAAGCGGCCGCTTAGTCTGCTTATGCCACGAAACGGCCCTGGTTGGAGTGCAAAGCCTTATCATGAAAAGGTGGCTCCACTTCGAAGAGAACGGTGTGTCTACACTGCAGTGGCGGCTCGTGGTGAAAGAGAGTAGGGAGGCACAAAGGGAGGCCCAAAATTGTCTATAATATATGCTATATAAATAAAATAGATTACAAAGTGTTAGATGCACTACTTTCTGCATGTTACGATCGTATAGAATTAATACTATGAAATAAAATCCTCTTTCATAGTTTTTAGTGATAAAAACAGAGGATAAAGAGAGTGATAAAAACTCACCACGAGCCGCCACTGCTACACTGCCCCATTTGATGTAGTGGGAGTAGACTTTAAAGGTTCAGTCTATGTGTATCAGCAAGGGGAGTCTAACAAAGGTTATATATGTCTTTTCACATGTGCTACCACCAGAGCAATCCATTTGGAGTTGGTAAGCAACTTAAGTAGTGATGTATTTCTTTTGGCCTTTAAAAGGTTTGTGAACAGAAGGGGTTTCCCAAATAAAATCATATCGGATAATGCAAAAACCTTCAAAAGGGCTGCAAAGGAACTCCAAGAAGTTTGGTCCTTGCTAAAAGAGGAGAGATTCCAATCCTACTTTTCACACCATGGGGTACAGTGGGAATTTATTGTTGAGAGAGCACCATGGTGGGGAGGATTTTGGGAAAGGCTAGTGAGAAGTGTAAAGTGTCCATTAAAGAAACTTTTAGCTAATGCTCATTTGAGCAAAGAAGAATTCTGCACTGTTTTATGTGAAGTAGAAGCACTGGTGAACAGTCGGCCTATCACCTTTGTTTATAACTATGCAGAATGCAGAGCCATTGACATTGACACCAAATCATTTTCTTTGTGGTAAACGATTAACAGCAAGCCCCAGTTTGCCAGAAGACTAACAACCTCTCCAGAGCACTCAAGAAGAGTTAACCAGAAGGTTCAAGTACCTTGAAGAGCTACAAGATCAGTTATGGAAGAGGTGGCAAATGGAATACTTACCAGAACTCAATTATTATCCATCAGGTAATGTAAAGGGCTCCAATGCAAATTGTATCAAGGTGGGAGAAGTAGTAATGATTGAGGATGAAAGATCAAGGCAATGCTGGAAGCTTGCCATAAGTAAAGAGTTGTTTGTTGGCAAAGACAATTTAGTTAGGTTGGCACTGGTAAAGACTTCAGGAGGAAAATTAAAGAGACCTATACAAAAACTCTATGCTTTAGAAATCAGCAAAAACACTGGTAGTCAAGATGAAACATTTGAGTTACAGCCTCATGGAGAAGGATTGGCTAAACTTGCAGAAGGTAATGACAACAATGCCTCTTCAGTGGGGAGTGTTAGAAAATCTAGAAGAGAAAGAGCCATTGTTGTCCCAAGGCGATATGATGACTAAGCTGATTGATGCAGCATTGCTTGTATATATTAAGTTAAGGTGTATATATATTCATCTCATAATTGTAAGGTTAGTGAAAAATTCATTTAATTTAGAGTTAGCATGTTTGGGCTCTTGTGGCATCATTTTTTGGGGGCACTGGCGCGTCCTTTCTACTCGTTTGTTGAATGCGGCACTTACAGGGCGTGGTCTTATAGAGAGCTCTCTTGCAATTAAGTTTGGTTGTTTAGATACAAGATTGTTGCATCGTGCAATGGTGCAGGTTATGTGATGTTGCAAGGTTTAGAAAGAAGACCATAAATAGCTCCCTTTTGTTTTTTATCTTAATTTTATGCAACTGAGGCCTAAGGTAGGCCCACATCGAGTGAGCAACACTGAGGTAGGACATAATAGGACCTCCAAGTCCGTAAGTTTTAGTCCAGCTTAACTTTGGCTGTAGGTTGAACTGGCCCTTCAGAGCTTGGCCGTTCAGGGCTCAGCTGGGATTCTGAACCCAATAAAAAAAAAACTAAACAGGCCATAAAATGTTTAGATTCTAACAAATCATGTGGTATTGATGGTATTTCTGCTGAGCATCTGAAATTTAGTAGTGACAGATTAGTGCCTCTGTTAGCTTTGTACTTTACAGGTTTACTGATGCATGGTGTTTTGCCAGATACAATGTTATCCGTCGTTTTGGTGCCAGTACTAAAAGATAAAAAGGGTAAAATCAACAGTAAAGATAATAATAGGACAATAGCCTTGGCCAATAGTATGTCTAAGGTGTTTGAATATGAGGTGACGTGTATATATATATATATATATATATTAGTGATGGATCGAATAACCGCAACCGCACTACAACCGCACAAAAAATCACAACCGCAACCGTAACCGCAACCGCCGTTCCATAAGTGCGGTTGCGGTTGTAAAAGCTTAGTTAATTTTAATTTTAGGTTAATTAGAAATATTTCTTTTTTTTAAAAAGAAAATGATGGGTCTCCTTATGCGTGCTTGAACGTGACGTCATACGGCTGCCGTAGTAAAATTGGTTTAAACTGCGCTCTAAGTTATTACTCTGTGAGCTCCATGAAGTAACATTTATTTTTATTTAATTTTCTTCAAACTAAAATCGCCTTTAGTACAATAGTCAATAAAGCTTATTCCTGCTCGACGGACCTCTCGGGTTCGTGTGACTTGGTCAATGGCCTTGGTTGGCCAAAGGGGTGGTTTCTCGAACATGACTCCCCCCAAAAGGGGGTAAAGAAGTGGTCTGTGTTAAAACGGACCTGCGCAGTCTGAACTCACTGCTAGTTGACAACATCAGTTTAGAATATACTTCATTTAAATAGTATTTATTTAGTAAATACCTTATGTTGAACACAAGTTTTGCAACACACAAATAGCGGTAGCGGTGTATTGCAAAACTTGTGTTCAACATAAGGTATTTATTAAATAAATACTATTTAGTATATATTATGTACCAAGTGTGGCTAAATCGCACTATAGTGGCTAAATCCAGTTAATAATTACGCATTTTTCCTAGTATATGATAACCGCAACCGCAACCGCGGTTGGAAAAAATCCGACAACCGCAAACACAACCGCAACCGCGGTTGTGAAAAACCGACCACTCGATCCATCACTAATATATATATATATATATATATATATATGTATAGAAACGACGTAAGTATAGAGGAATGTTCTGCACACGAGGAAGAGAAATAACGAACAAATGAAAAATGAGGTCCCCGCCCGGGAATCGAACCCAGGATCTTCCGATTGCCGGTCCGATATGCTAACCACTACAACACAGGGCACAATAGTCAGAAGTCGTAATTCTCCTACATAGGGCAGAAACCAATGCCTTGAGAGGGCACCCTCGCAAATCGTGAATATGTACATTTAACTGCAATGGCCACGCAGTATATTAATGTATAGAAACGACGTAAGTGGACTCTCAATTCTGCCAGTTGAGGTTTAAGTTTTGGTTTTGGCTAAAAATATAATAGTTACCCCTTTTTCTTTGATTTATTCAATCCGACGTGAATGCAACGAGTCTTTTACTTATATTGAGGTTCTAAATGTAGTGGGGATAGGCTGCTTTAAACCCTAGATCCATGTCCCAAAGCTGGATCCTGTCTGCTTTGCAGATAGCTGGTGAGGGAAGCTATATTTATGGGACCTCTTTGCGAGAGACCCGTTGCCCACGTCGGGCTTGCATCATGAAAAAGAAAAACTATGGTATTTGTCATTTACCATTACTTATTCGGACTATAGTGGATTTAATTATCCCAGAAGAGTTCCTTGTTCCATGCACGGTCTGTGTGTATCATATATATACAGTATATAATCATATATATATTATATATATATGGATCAAATGTAGAATTCGGACCCCAGCCTTCTTTAGTTAGCTTTATAAGGCTAACTAACGAAAATATCACGACCTAACCTAACCAATCGTTAGGTTAACTGTACGCCCTTGACGATTGGTTAGGTTAGGTCATGATATTTTCGTTAGTTAGCCTTATAAAGCTAACTAAAGAAGGCTGGGGTCCGAATTCTACATTTGATCCATATATATATATATATATATATATATTTAGGATAAAAACGAAGACGTAGAGCAAGAAAGTCATTATATTTGGCTGCAGCCGACGTTTCGGGCAACTCTACCCATTTTCAAGGCCTAATAAATAAAAAGCTGAAATTAATTCATGACAAAAAAAAAATATACGAATGTCAAAAACAAACTAATTCATAGCACAGAATAAAACCACTTAAAGAATAAAAATTAAAAAGCGTAAAACAAGCATAAGCCAAAAACAAAAATTAAAAATTATATACATGACAAATAACACATGATAAAAGTAAAACTTTAAAACTAAAAACATTCAAACAAATTAGTTAAAAACTTCACTAATAAAAAGTTAAATGAAAAAAACGCAAAAGTGCACGAAACATACCATGCTCACTTGACATCCTCAAACAACTGAGGCGAAAAGGAGACAGGGTCAAGGGGAAAAACAGAAAAATTTTAGTTGGTAGGCATTCTAATTAATATAAAGGGGGTAACAGCTAGAATCAATATTTAAGCTGGAGTTCAGAAATTTAATGCACAAAGATTCATAAATACGGAGAGAGGACGGACATTTTAATGATTTAAGAATTTTAAAGTTATTAACGGAAATATCAACTTTACACTTAACAGAATGATTTCTAATGGCAGACTGTTCCTTTTTAGATAAAACTTTCCCTGTCCTATGGCTAATACCCATATGGGAGCAAAATCTTGCCTGCAAAGAACGAACTGTGCTGCCAACGTAGTTCCCCTGGGAACACCCAGGGCAGGTAAACAAATAAACGACAGAACAGTTCATCGCAGGGGGGATTTTGTCCTTACAACGGAAAAAACATTCAAGGGTATTATTATTCACAAAAGCAACCTTAAAATCAGTGTGAAAATAAAATTTCCTCACCACACTCAACAATTGCTTTTTCACAAAAGTGTTAAATTGGTAGAGATCAGGTAAAACAAGATATTTACAATTCTTAGGAACATCATACGTTGGGATAAGTTTGGGGGAATAAACATTATTAAGTAATTTACCAATAATACCTTGTACAAGAACCCGTGGAAAACCATTTTTAAAGACAAGGTTTAGACAACATATTTCCCAATTGTCCCATGAATTGTTTTTTAAAATTAAAGCTTTTAAGTTTTCTACAATTTTTCTGCATAGGGAGGACCGTGAAATTTTAAAAAGCTTGGGTGTAAATGAATCTATTGTTATTACTAAACCAGATAAGGGTAGTGGTGTTGTGGTTATGAATAAAACTGATTATATTAAAAAAATGCTTGATATTCTTTCTGATTCATTAAAATTTGTTAAGGTAGATGAACAGGTTTCTAAAATTATTCAGCGATTGGAAGACAAGGTTAACCGTGTTTTGCTTAAGCTTAAACATGATTGTGTTATTAACTCCTCCACTTATGATGAATTGTACGTTTGAGGCTCTTATTTGGGCCTTATGTATGGTCTGCCTAAGGTTCATAAAGTCGGTGTTCCATTGCGCCCAATTTTAGCGTCTTATCCTTTGGCTAATTACAAACTTGCCAAATTTCTTGTCCCACTGTTATCATCATTTACTGTGAACTTGTACAGTGTTAAGGATAGTTTTTCTTTTGTGTCGGAAATTAAGAAGTTTAATATGAATTCTTTGTTTATGACAAGTTTTGATGTATCTTCCCTCTTTACAAATGTCCCCTTGGATGAGACCATTACAATTATTTTAAATAAAGCTTTTCCACAGCCGGACTCACTTTTTCACGGCTTTGGCAGAGCACAGTTTGAGCAGCTTCTGAATTTGGCTGTCAAGGATAACTTTTTTAGTTTTCAAGGGGTAGTTTACCGTCAGTTGGATGGAGTGGGGATGGGGAGCCCCTTGGGTCCCGTTTTTGCGAATATTTTCATGTCTCATCTTGAGGAAAGGGCCTTCTGTGAGTGCCCCCCTCACCTTAAGCCGAATCTGTACAGACGTTATGTTGATGACACGTTTGCTTTATTCCAAACGGATAATCAATCAGTTAAGTTTTTAAATTTTTTGAACACACTTCATAAGAACATTATATTTACGCAGGAAAAAGAAGTTCAAGGTTCTATTCCTTTCCTTGATGTTTTGGTTTCCAAATCAGGCTCAACTGTTTTAACTTCTACATACCGGAAGCCTACTTTTACGGGTTTAGGTTTTAATTTTTATAGTTTTTGCGATTTTAATTACATACTAAGTTCGATTCGCACTTTAGTGCATAGAGCTTTTAATATTTGCTCAAACTTTGCTCTGCTTCATAATGAGTTTGAATTCCTTACTGATTTTTTCTTTAAAAATGGTTTTCCACGGGTTCTTGTACAAGGTATTATTGGTAAATTACTTAATAATGTTTATTCCCCCAAACTTATCCCAACGTATGATGTTCCTAAGAATTGTAAATATCTTGTTTTACCTGATCTCTACCAATTTAACACTTTTGTGAAAAAGCAATTGTTGAGTGTGGTGAGGAAATTTTATTTTCACACTGATTTTAAGGTTGCTTTTGTGAATAATAATACCCTTGAATGTTTTTTCCGTTGTAAGGACAAAATCCCCCCTGCGATGAACTGTTCTGTCGTTTATTTGTTTACCTGCCCTGGGTGTTCCCAGGGGACTACGTTGGCAGCACAGTTCGTTCTTTGCAGGCAAGATTTTGCTCCCATATGGGTATTAGCCATAGGACAGGGAAAGTTTTATCTAAAAAGGAACAGTCTGCCATTAGAAATCATTCTGTTAAGTGTAAAGTTGATATTTCCGTTAATAACTTTAAAATTCTTAAATCATTAAAATGTCCGTCCTCTCTCCGTATTTATGAATCTTTGTGCATTAAATTTCTGAACTCCAGCTTAAATATTGATTCTAGCTGTTACCCCCTTTATATTAATTAGAATGCCTACCAACTAAAATTTTTCTGTTTTTCCCCTTGACCCTGTCTCCTTTTCGCCTCAGTTGTTTGAGGATGTCAAGTGAGCATGGTATGTTTCGTGCACTTTTGCGTTTTTTCATTTAACTTTTTATTAGTGAAGTTTTTAACTAATTTGTTTGAATGTTTTTAGTTTTAAAGTTTTACTTTTATCATGTGTTATTTGTCATGTATATAATTTTTAATTTTTGTTTTTGGCTTATGCTTGTTTTACGCTTTTTAATTTTTATTCTTTAAGTGGTTTTATTCTGTGCTATGAATTAGTTTGTTTTTGACATTCGTATATTTTTTTTTTTGTCATGCATTAATTTCAGCTTTTTATTTATTAGGCCTTGAAAATGGGTAGAGTTGCCCGAAACGTCGGCTGCAGCCAAATATAATGACTTTCTTGCTCTACGTCTTCGTTTTTATCCTAAATGTAAAATTACGTCTCCTTAGGAGGGATCCTATTTCATATATATATATATATATATATATATATATATATATATATATAATATATATATATATATATATATATACACACACACACAGTGATGGGCATCGATACACGAAAATCCCTAAGGCGATACCGATACATCGATACTCGTAAATCGTCTAAAGCAATACCGATACATTGATACTTTATAGATGGCTAAAGCGATATCGATACAAATACATGTATCGCGATACATTACTATAAGAATGAACAAATCTTACTAATATGTAAATAAATTTTTACTTTGTATATTGGGTGTAAAAAAACGATCAATTCAGTTAAGAAAAAATGTACTTTATACCAAGTTAGCTCACAGAAAAACTTAAATGTTATAAACTTTTAACGAGGAACATAAGAAATTGTAGGTGATCTGCCCCTTTAAGATGGTTGTGAATTGTGATATCAATAATAGCGAGTATTACCCTTAAGAAATATCAGTTGGCAAAACATCTTATCAGATAGTCTATTCCTCTTTGGAGAGTAAACGTGGCCCGCCAAACGCTGATCACGTGACGCTTTCAGTTCAACTGAAAGTTGAAACAGCGCGCAAGTATACAAAAATAATACGTGTTCAAACACGCCAATGTGTTCACTTATGATGACGTGTTATTCACCCCTTATTCAAGGTTGGTTTTAGATATTATATTTAAGTACATTGTCATTGATTGTTCCAATTTTATTGAACAATAAATAGCAGCACATGTTTTACTGTTGTATACCTAATTAATATATACTAAATAATCGTAAATACATTGATATGTTGTATGCATGCATTGCGCGTCGTAGTAGACCGGCCAAAATTCAAATATCGACTTTGAACTGCGTTTTTTGTTAATAGCTGGCACCCATACTAAATCAATATACCTGTGGGTGAGGAATAAAATGCAGGTAGATGCCACTCTCACTTTTGGCTTTGAAGGTCATTTTCGAGGTCAAACTGTGCAAAAAATTATATTTTCTAATTTTAATTTAAAAAAAAATATTCTGAGCCAATTGGTTTGATCAAATGTTTCATTTTGCCACACTTAGTGATAAAGAAGTATGATGACACGCTTATTCCATCCGAATTACCAACTCAAAGTCAAATTCAAGTTAATCACGACCGAAATTGTGCTAAAAATTTATGACTTTTTATTTTAATTGGCGAAAAAAACATTGAGCAACTAGCAAGTCTGTTTGTCAAAACAATTTATTTTAACATGATTAATGCCTAATAAGTTTAATGGCATGAATTAAGTACTCACAGTAACAGAATTATCACAACTAAATCACAAAGTAGTAAATATAGCCCCATAACTATACAGTTTACACACTAGTAACATCTACAAGTTCACGTTTCTTGATGAACAGCACCGAAATGCTGCACTGACAGTCACAATTGTGTGGATTACAATCACTTAAGAACAGAGTTATTAGTTCCTTACAGCACATTCCAGCTTCTCTCGATTTCAGCCCGGAAGAGAGACACATATCTACTGTCCAGCTGGGTTACAGCAATCGCTGTCATCACAACCACAAGCTGTCATACAGTTCATCCTTTTCCTGAAGCAGCTGCATCTAGCTGTCTTACACTTTTTCTTGCAACCACAAGCAACAAGCTCCAGGCAGGCTTCAGGGATTGGAGGAATTCTTGTCCACACTGGTAGGAGGCTCCCATCTTCCAACTTCCAGGCTGAAGTGTCCACCGGATCTTCAACATCTACATGCTCTTTGTCAGCCTGGAGCCATATTTTGTCCTGATAGTTTTCCCGCTTGGCGTGGAGCTCCAGGGAATCCTTCGTCGGTGGGAGCATTTCCAGTCTTCTTGGCCTTCCCAAAAAGGTGAACTCTGGCGTCATCACCTGTGTGTTGTTCCGGGGTGCCATACAAATGGCACACAAATTTCTCAACATCTGCGATATCCCCATCTCGACCAATGGCGTGCAGCAGGAGTGGTTGGTCACTGAACACCTTCCAACACGTCTTTTTTCCATGACCACTGAAGGACGAGACTGTGTCACACCCGCAGTGGCGGACTAGCTCATAAAATTTTGTGCCAAAGGGGTCAGGGGGCCTATAACCCCATTACATACATAATTCAATTCCAGTCCTATCCTAATAGGCCTATTTATGAGTTAAGTTTGTTTAAATAAAATAAGTTAATATTTTTTTATAAATTTATTTTACCAATAAGTACAAATATTTTACAAGTACTGCCTGCATATACATACATACTGTACATACATACATGCTATACTAAGAGTAGTTTTTTAAGTTCATTACTCGAGTTTGCAAATCGGTCTATTATAGTTTCCATGTCTAACTCATCCAACATGACCTTTTCTATAGACATCAACATGTATGCTTCCAGATTCTACTCCGACAAAGAATTTCGTAATCTTGTTTTTATTATTTTAAGCTTAGAAAATGCCCGTTCACACTGAACTTGAGTCACAGACAGTGTACAGATAGCTTTGTACATTTGGTAAAGATTATCATATGCCTTGTCATTAAGTCTGTTTGATGCAAGAATATACAGAACACATGATGGACAATTGCTACAATATTTAGAGCATGAATTCATTTTACTGCTGCTCTCTGCATTTTCATCATTCAGCAAAAGCTTAAATATTTCAAAGTTCGATGCAAAAGACTGCAATTCTAATTTTACTTCACTTCTATTTATCCCTGGAGCAAGCTCAAGAATACCTTCCAATGCTTCTTCTTCAAGACCATTTTTAGTAATATATTCATAATTTGATGGATCGAGGCATGACATATCCTTATATAGTTGTCTATGGTCAATGAAACGGGATTCCAGTGATTGTACAACACGATCCATTATCAAGTTGAACACATGTACACGATAGTCTGACAAAGAATCAGATGTGTTTTTTTCATCAGCAGCTAGTTCATCTGCCATTCTCTTTGTTTTATGTTTCCTCTTGATTGGTAACTCAGTTTTTACAAAATCAATTTTCACTGTTTGATTTTCATCATTATTGAATTGTGCAATGTGCTCATTGGATTTGTTGGCAAATTTCAAAGCCTGACTATATACTTTATCAAATTCTCTTGATCTTTTCTTCAAATCTGTAATAGATTTTTCTACCATATTCCATGCAGTAAACATATTTAAGCCACTTGTCTGTAGATAGCTTGAAAAAGGGGCTGTAATTTGAAAGATATGTAAGTATGTGAATGCTGTCAATATTGTTTGAAATTCTAGAAGGCTAGACAGTAAAACATTTGCCTCCTGTTTTGTTTTTGCATCAAAATTGTTAGAGCTTTGAATAATGGATAAACATGTCAGAAGATCCACAAAATTACTGATACATATCTCGTCAAAATTTCCAAATATAGTAGTTGCTGCATTGGACTTCCCTGACTACCTGGTTTCACCAATTAGCTTTAATCGTTTCATCTTTTCTTTCCCTAGATGATGTCCAACTTCAATCCAGATGGCCATTCGCTTATATGATACCTTCACAAATTTTGCTAAATTCTGGAGTAAATTGAAGAAGGAAACTGCTGGTACACAACACTTCGTGGTTTCAGTAACTACTAAATTGAGTACATGGGCATAGCACCATACATGAACATGCTGATCAGCTACATCAGCAATTTTACTCTGAAAGCCATTATATTGTCCATGGTAGCTTGCAGCGCCATCTGTGCTATCTCATAAGCAGTTTTTCGGATCTATTTCAAGACGTTGTAATGTTTCATTTAATAGGTAAAAAAGTCCCTGCCCTGTCCCATCATTGCTTGGAACAATTGCAAGTAGTCGTTCATGGATAGTACCATTTAGTACATATCGAATAACAATACTAAATTGATCAATTGATGAAATATCCTGGGTTGAATCTACTTGTATGGAATAATACTTGGCCTCAGCAACTTCTTGAGTAATTTTTTCCTGTATCATATTCTTCATAATTTGGGTCAAAGAAGAGATGGTTGTTTTACTCAAGAATGTGACAAGACTACCACGACCTTTACTTTGTGCCTTTCTTTGTTTTTCCAATCTTTCACATCGTTGTTCAGACTTTTCCTTCACCATGGAAACATGAGAAGCCATAATAGGATCATATTTTGCCATCAACTGCACAGTAGCAAAGAAATTTCCATGATTTTCTGTTTCATCAAGAAGAGAATATGCTGACTCATTTCTGTGTCCACGAAAAGGAAGAGCTTGTTTACCTAACATCTTTATTATATCTACAACTCTGGCAACAATATTTCTCTGCTTTAGTACTTCATCTTTTCGCTTCTGCAATGATGCAGCGAAAAAACGAGCTAAACCACCATCATTTACTACACTGATATATTCCTGAGCATGCTTGCTATGTATACCAGTTGATTCATGCTCTGATAAGTACTGCCCGCAGAGCTGGGCACTTGCGGCATATTTTGCGGTACTGCGGTACTGTGGTACTACCAAACTACCAAACCGGTACCAAACCGGTACGCGGAAATTTGAATGCGGTAGCCGTACTGCGGTACTTTCAGCGATCCTTTGCGGTACTGCGTTATGCGGTCCCGGTTTGGTAGTTTGGTAGTACCGCAGTACCGCAGTACCGCAAAATATGCCGCAAGTGCCCAGCTCTGAAATTTAATATATATATAGGTGGAACGACGAGTGAATAAAATGAATTCTAGATCTTAAAAGAATTCGACATTTATTAGAATCATTAGTGAATGATGTTAAATCTTGGCATTTTATTATAAAACGAAGTTAATTGAAATAATAACGGGCTAAAATTACGGAGTCAAACCGATACGTATTACTCGTAGTAGAACTTCGAACGAACTAAGATGGCGACTCCAGCTCTTTTCGCCGGCATCAAGGTGCGTCAAAGCGAGCCAAAAGAGGAGTATAACATTGTCGCCCAGAATTTCCAAAGGTTGGAAGGAATTGAGATTCAGTACTCTGGCGGGCGTACGATTTTGGTTATATTTTTAGCGATTGGTCGATTAACACTGCTTTTATGAAATAATAATATATATATATATATATATATTATGGTTTTATATAGACTTTTAATAGAATTCCTGAACCCACTGTCTAAATATTTTAGACACCTTACCTGAAATAAAAAAAAAAAAAAAAATTAATAAAGTAATCTGATTTACTAATTGCATTTAATATAATCAAGATCAACAAATTTCAAAACAAATAACAATGCTTGAATTATACTATAATGAATGAATATACATATTCTGTAACTGTATTGTAATGTAATTGTAATGTAATGTATTGTAATCTTTTCTCAATACTATTACATGTATTTTCTTATTTATTTTTATATCTATCTTTATATATAGCAGCTATATATAAAATATATACATAACTCTATATATCTTTTATATATGGACATAGAAATGGGTAAAATATAATTATACATATATAACAGCAATAACAAAAATAAGAGACTTACTTTGATAAATTGGAATTGATTTTAATGAAGCATGTAGGCAACTATTAAATAAACTAATGAAGTTAAAAATGTCGTAGTGACAGGCAGGTTGGCAAAACTGTATTTCAGGCTGGTAAATTTATTAATTTTTGCTACTTTCTAAAAGTTTAAAACCTGCAATAATTTTAACAAATTAAAGAAGTTATTAATACATTTGCCTTTTTATATACTATTAATAAATAAAAAATAAAAAAAATAAAAAATTACAATATTAATAAATACAAAATAAAAAAAAGTACAAACAAATAATTACAAAAATCTAAATAAATTATATCTATTTCATGTAATAGAAATACTGTCAACACCCTCATTTAAGATTCTAGGATATATCTCATCAGGCCCAACTGAATTATGTTTATTTAAACTTTATATACGAGTACAATAGATTGGCTGCCAATTTTTTTTACCTCAGGTCTAGGGGCCAACTTCCCTTTTTTCTAGGGGGGCCCATGGCAGACTGACAGCCTAGCCAGTCTGCCACTGCACACCCGGTCAAAGCGTGAAAGCTGACCAGGTTGTCGTCCCTGACTGGGGGGACAAACTCTTGAATACATCGTGCACGGGGTAACATTTTCGGTTCCTGGCCGTTCCGCACAGTATCCACACTTCAGCGACCTTGGTGCAAACGAAGTGAATCAGCAGCACCATTACATCAGTATCTCTGCACACTACCAGTATTCGTTCATAGCCCTGGGACGTTGCATCACATGAGTGAAGGATGAGCCTGGTGCCCGCCTCTTCATGGGTGCTATGCAGTGGAACGTCATGTCGCCTGGTTGACCGTACTTCAGTGGCTTCAGAGAAGCCACCCCCTGTCACCAGCTGACATCTTTCTTGAAGATCTCTGCTCTTCTCAGTGATGACGTTAAACAGAAACAAGGCTAGGTCAGCCTTGTTTGTATCCAGGGCCATGAAGTTTTTCCACGCTTCAGGCAGTGGAAATTGTGGGCCATCAATGACTTTCCGAATCGGTTTCTTCTTGCTTGCACACTTTGTCCTGGTAACTGCTCTGATCGATCCTTCCCCTGCGTACCGATCAAAGATGACATCAACTCTTGTTGTGTGTTCATTAAAATAACTCGTCACGGCCTTGAAGAACACTTCAGCATAGTCGCCGAATGTCCGACAGCCGCCAGGATTGTCAAGAGCTTGGATGAGTGCATGGCCATCTATCATCACACACGTCTTCAGATCAGAGGTTGGAACCTCTGAGCTTATGGTCTGCTGACCATCCTGATGTTCAATTTAGGGTGTTCCGTTAAACCCAAAGTTAGTCGGGTACAGCATTAACCGATATAATATCGTGAATTGGGTTACTAAGAATGCGGTTTACATTTTACATCCCTGATTCAGATCAAAACATTGGCATTTTTTGGCATTTTCTAGTAAAATATACTATTTTAATTAAAAGTAAAACACATTTACCACTCTATATGCATTTCTGGTAATGTATACTAGCTTTATAAATGTCAATGCTAAATGTGGGCCCCACAGGGCCCAATTTAGCCCCCTTATTTCATATTTTTAGCGATTTTTACTAACTAATCTAACTTTTTTTCAGGAATTTCTAAATATAGGTACCATAATACCTATTTAAATTGATAAAATGGCTCTAAGCAAACCATTAACTAGAAGCAAAACAGAAATTCCCTTTCTAGGTCAACCTATAGCCTCCATAACGACTACAGCTGTTCCAACCAACAAGCAAGTACTCAAATATTTCCACCATATTAAAGCTTGCAATCCTCATTATAATCAGTCCCTTGTTAAAGGAAAACTTGTAAGTCATCAAGCTGGCATGGTAATAAACCATGTGTTCTCCTGTTGGAATAAATGCAATTTACCTTCTAGTAGCAGACAATATGCCGTTAAAAAACTTCTTAAGTTGCACCAGGAATGGTATGTTCTAACAAAACATAAATATAGAAAAACTGAAGAGTACCTAAGTTCAGTAAACAAATTTTATGAAAAACTTGAAACACTATTTGAGGGGTTCCGCGTCTTAAGGTACCTAAGCGCCAAAATTAAAATTCGTTAGAAATCGCCTCCAAAATTCAGCAATATTCCGGCAATAGTATCTGTTATTAATTGAGCTAGAACGTTCATTTTTGGCTAAATTAGAGTTCTAAGTATGCTAATGAAGATGTTGATGAGTTTTTGGGAATAAATATTCATATTTTATATTTTATATATATTTTTAAAAAAAATGTTATTTTCTTATTATGCCGAACTTTGGGTGAACCTTTGGTTGGCAATAGAGGCTAAAAAAGTAGTTCGCTTCATAAGGTTTTCAACCATACTTCTAGTGTCATAAGGTCGTTATAACCCAAACCACGCGATAGAGGAGGGGTGAAAATAGTGATATCCATCAAAAACACGTTTTCGCCTGTGGTGGCGCTTAGGTACCTTAAGTCGCGCGACCCCTCATTTGATGTCGCTCACCCATTTCCTGAAAAAGTTCTTTCAGAAAAGCTAGGGAAAGCTGAAGTTGAGGAAGCTCTGGAGTTTTTAAGGATGCTGAGAGAGGGATATAAAGTTACAGTGGGTTCAAGAGATAAGATTTCAGAGCAAAGAATAAAAAATAAAATAAAAAGACTATCAACCAATGAACGTTTACGTCAGAAAGAACAAGAGTGAATAAGCAAACCATCTAAAGTGAAAATAGAGGAATTAGAATGTGAGGGAGATAGTTCTAACGATTATGATTACCTCAATAAAAGACTAAAAACAGCTAAAGAACAAAAGCCTATCTACCTACCTAGAAATGTACTTAAACAGTCTATTGTAGCCAATGCTGTAGACAGAGGAAATGTATCTGTTAGAACAGCTACATTAATAATTTCTGCTTTAATTAGAGCCGGCGGTGGAGACCTAAACGATTATGCAGTTTCAAAAACATCTACTCATACAGCAACACAAGAAAATAGGGTAAAAACTGAAAATGAAGTCAAAGAATTATTTCAAAATACCAATATAAAAAATCTTGTTGTCCATTGGGATTCAAAACAGACTTTAGGCTTAGAAAGGCTTGCTGTTGCTGCTACTGGATCTCCTGATATTGATAAAATTTTGGGGATACCTATTATTCAAAATGCTACTGGTGAACAAATGTCTGAAGCTACATTCAAGCTCCTTACAGATTGGCAGGTCACAGTAAAGGTGAGAGGTATGTCATTTGACACGACGGCCTCAAATACATGTATTAACAAAGGAGCTTGCATTTATATAGAAAGAAATCTGAATAGACCATTATTATATTTAGCATTCCGTCACTTCATTGGCGAACTTAATGTAAAATCTGTTTGGCAATGCATCTTTGGAAAAAGCACTGGTCCCGATTATCCCATATTTGAAGAATTTTCGAAAAGCTGGTCCAAAATAACATTATCCCAAACTAAAGAAATAAATATAACTGAGCCTTTGTTGATGGATATTAAAGGACGTGCAAATATAATTTATAATTCTTTATTAGAGAACAAAAATTATTTCAGAGATGATTACTTAGAATATTTAGAATTAAACTGTTTATTGTTGGGGCACAGGCCTTCAAAGATACATCTTCGTAAACCAGGAGCATGACATCGAGCTAGATTCATGGCACCTCAGCTGTATTCAAATAAACTTATCTTATTTAGAGATCAGCTTAACTATGAACCAGAAGTAAAAAAATCATTTGGAAGATTTGTCAAGTTTACATCTTTAGTTTATGGTCCTTATTGGCTAAAGACCCCATTAGCTGCAGAAGCACCACTCAATGACCTGCGATTTTATAAGCAATTAGTTAATGTCTGGCAGGAAGTAGATCCAGAAGTTTATATTGCTGCAGTAGATGCATTCTTAAGACACAAGTGGTATTTAAGTCAAGAACTTGTAGTTTTATCTCTTTTTAGTAAAACTTTAGATGAGAATACAAAAGCAAGTATCGCAGCTCGTTTATTAGGAACTGAAGTTCCAGATGAAATTATTATAGGAAAGCCAGAAGTTCTAGAACTACACCCAGATATACATCTGCTGGATTTGATAGGACCTAATTCATGGAAAATCTTTAAAATCATGAATTTAGAAAGTTGTTGGTATCAAAGCCAGTGGGAGAATGGTGCTCAGATCCAAACTATAATGAAATGGGAGAGTTTGTGAGTAATTTGAAGGTTGTCAATGATTGTGCTGAAAGGGCTATTAAGCTTATAACTGATCTGGCTCCTACAGTTAAAGATGAAGCTCAGCTTCAAACTAAAATTCAAACCACAGAACTTCATAGAAAAAATTTAAAAGAAATCAAGAAAAAGAATCTTCGTAATTACTAGGTAAATTATTAGTTTAAAAGGGGGATTAATGCAATTTTTTATTAAAAAAGGGGATTTATGCAATTGTTCATAAAAAAATATAAAAAAAACAAAAAAATAAAAATACAAAAAGTAAAAAAAATTTTAAAAACAAAAAAAAACTAGAAAAAAACTCCAGAGATTCCAATCGACCTAGACTTGGTTCTGGGGCTTCCTACTAACAGATTGGAAAAAATGTGTATATAATTTCTAGCTTTAATGGGTCTTTTAAAGGTCAAAATGCCAATTTTTTGGTCTGAATCGGGGGTGTAAAATGTAAACCCCTGGGGATGCATGATTTTTTTAGACAGGACTTTAAAAACTTGTTTGGGCATTCTTAGTAGCCCACTTCACGATATTATATCGGTTAATGCTGTACCCGACCAACTTTGGGTTTAACGGGACACCCTAATGTTCATCAGCTCAGACTTCGATGTCGAATTCATCTCTCCTCCTGCCTTTGCCAGACTAAATGGGATTGGGGACAGTTCATGCTTCAAGACGTTGACCATCTCCACCATGCGACCTGAGGTCGCGGCATTCAGGAGCCGCTGTAGTAGCTTTCTGTCAGCTTTGATGGTCTTCTGCATGTTCTGCTTAGTGGAAACTGTAGCTTTGTACACATCAGCGAAGGTTTTCAACCGATGTTTCTTCATTTCATGGAAGAGGTGATAATACAGGCGCGGATCCAGGGGGGGGGTCGAGGGGGTCCGGACCCCCCCCCCCTGCTCACGGTGACCAACGATTTTTCGATTGCGTTTGTTTGCTCCTATATATGAAAAATAAGACCTGAAGACTTAAAATGGCTTAAGGTACATGTATCCCGGTTGCCACAAAATTAATTTCCTTATAAAGAATAAAGAAAAAAAAGTTTATGTCCGATCCTGAGACATTTCAGACCTGGCCTGGGTGTGTGAACAAGCAGGATTTTGATAACGGGAATATACTTCAAATCCATCTAAAGCTATCTTCAAATATGAAAATTTCCTACCGAGGGGGGGACTCCCCCCCTCGGACACCCCCCGCTGGCGCTCGCGCGTCCTCGGCCTTCCGCCGAGGACATATCAGTAACGAGCCCCACCAAGACTGGATCCCCCTCTGCTTAAATTCCTGGATCCGCCCCTGTAATATTTTAGATTTGGTGATGACGAACGGCGAGAAAATAGTCGAAGGTTTAGAAGTAGGCGAGAGTTTAGGATGTAGTGATCATCAAATTCTTAGGTTTAACCCTTTACTGCCCAAATGGACGAATTTATAACCTTTCAAATACACGCATTCATAACTTAACCCTACAAAAAATTTGGGTGCTAAAGGGTTAAGTTAGCGATAAAAAACACTCAGGATAGTAACGTAATAGAAGTCCCTGATTTTCGTAGGACTAATTTTGATAGTTTTGCGGATAGGATGAGAGTAGTGGACTGGGATAACTTATTTATGGGTAATGACACAAATTTGCGTTGGGTGGCGTTTAAAGAAAGTTTTAGGAATATTGAAAGGGAGTTTATTCCTCGTAGGCCCAAGCGCGCTAGAAATCATGGTAGGCCGAAGTGGTGGACTAGGGAAATAGGCGAGTTCATAAACGAGCGTAATAGAGCGTATAGACTTAATAAGCGCAATGGCACGGCAGCTAACTTTAATAGATATATCGAGCTTAGACGTCAGGTTAAAAGATCAGTTAGGAATGCCAAGCGTAATTTAGAGATACTTATAGCTGCGGATAGTAAACATAATCCAAAAAAGTTTTTTGAATACGTTAATAATCGTAAGCCGTAAAAGATAACATAGGCCCTCTAGTGGATGTTAATGGCGCTTTGGCTTCTGACACTCAGGCGATGGCGGGTATTTTCAATAACTTTTTTGCGACAGTTTTTACCGTAGAAGACGTAAATAATGTCCCCGACGTGGACGATATCGTTCCATTTAGTAGCGAGACTATTTTGGATGAAATAACTGTTTACGAGGCTGAGATTGCGCATTATATCGATAGGCTAAAAGTTAGCAAGGCTCCAGGCCCTGACGCTTTTTATCCCAGACATTTGAAAGATTTGAAAGACGTTATCGTAGGCCCCTTAACGAAGATTTTTAATCAGTCACTCGAAACGGGGATTATTCCTGAAGACTTCAAATTAGCTAACGTCACGCCTATTTTTAAAAAAGGCGACCGCGCAGTAGCTAGCAATTATAGGCCCATTAGCTTAACGTCAATTGTCGGTAAACTTTTGGAATCCGTAGTTAGGGATCGTATCATCGATCACTTAGAAAGTAGAGATTTGATTAATAGTAGTCAGCATGGGTTTCGACGCCATAGGTCTTGTTTAACTAATTTGTTAGAATTTTATAACGAAATAGTGCGCGAATACGATAGGCATAGAGCAGCTGACGTTATTTATTTAGATTTTAAAAAGGCGTTCGATACAGTTCCGCATAGGAGACTAATTGCGAAGGTCAAAGCGCACGGTATACGCGGTCAGGTAGCTAACTGGTTAGAAGAATGGCTTCGTGCTAGGAGCAGAGGGTCGTAGTTAATGGTAGTGAATCGGGTGGTTAGATGTAGGTAGCGGTGTCCCACAGGGTTCAGTGTTAGGCCCATTGTTATTCGTAATTTACATTAACGACATAGATGTAGGATTGACTAGTAACGTGTCAAAATTCGCGGACGATACTAAAATAGGCGGTAAGGTTGTTAACGAGGACGATAGAATAGGCTCCAAGACGATGTAAATAGGATTATGGAGTGGACAGATAAGTGGCAGATGCAATTTAACGTAGACAAATGTAAAGTTTTGCATATAGGTTCTCGCAACAATAATTACACGTACACGATGGATGATAGGGAGTTAGCGAGCGTTGACGAGGAAGTAGATTTACGTACGCGTATCTAAGGATTTAAAGGTTAGGAACCAGTGCCTGGAGTCTTGCGCAAAAGCTAATAGGATGTTAGGCTTCATAGCGCGTAATTTCGAATTTAAATCGAAGGATATTATATTGCCCCTTTACAAGTCCCTAGTCAGGCCTCATTTAGAATATGCAGTTCAGTTTTGGTCCGTACTTGCGTGAGGATATTGATAGGTTAGAAAGGGTTCAGCGTCGTGCCACGAAACTAATTCCGTCATTGCGCAACAAGCCTTATGAAGATAGGATTAAAGAGTTAGACCTGTATTCACTCGAAACTAGGAGATTAAGGGGGAGCTTATTGAAGTTTTCAAATTCGTTAATAACATCGATAATGTAAATTTTGACAAATTGTTCACTTTCGATAATAGTAATACTCGTAATAACGGATTTAAGTTGCGTGGCAAACGTTTCATTACTAATATCGCTAAAAACTTCTTTACGTTTAAAGTAATTGATAAATGGAATAATCTTCCCGCGTCAGTCGTTCATTCTACCAGCGTTAATGTGTTTAAGAACCGTCTTGACAGACATTTTAAAAATATTATCGTTGTTTAAAATAAAAAACAATTAGTCACAGGAGCTCTGGGGGTGGTGGTCGAGGATGAGTCTGTTGACGATTAATGCCAGCTTGTGACATGCCAGCGTGTGATGCCAGCAATAAAAAAAAAAAAAAAAAATTAGACTAACATGAACGTAGATGTAGCTCGGAGAGTAAACTAACCCACTTTTTGTTTAACTTTACCTACTTTTTTTTTTTTTTACCCCCTCCTTATTTTGCATGTCTGTAACTCTCTTTTCTTGCATGTTTGTAGTTTGCATGGTATGACAGTGAGTTAAGACTGTGTTTGCATGGTTTGTAAGCGTTCTTATTTTACTTCTTTTCATCTTTCCCCCCTCTCCTATTTTCTCCGACTATTTTTCTGACTTGTCGGCAGTGGCCGGCGGATGATGATGGGGAGTCTTTTTTCTCTTTTTCTGAATGAATGTTAACCCCCGAGTGATAGGTGTTCCTCCTTACTTAACCACTTATTCTCTTCTCTTCTCTTCTCCTAACCCCCTACTCTTTCCTTTCTCTCGGGCTAACCTTAGAGTGGATCTTAGGGTCTTTGTTAGCCTTAGCTTCTGTAGATCTGTAGATCTGTCCAATCAGTCTCTTCTTTATGAAGCCGATTACATGCTGCTTTCCTCGATCCTGAGCTGTCAGCAGGTTCTCCACAACATCTGTGGGTGCAGTGTCTTTGGTTGCCAGTGAAACAAGTGGGATGTTAGTGGTGGCATCTGTATCTCCTGCTTCACTCACGTAAACTCTGAAGACGTCAAACTGCTTCAACTGCTAAACTAGCTTCATGACATCATGAGCGTCACGCCTCGTGTGAGAAGGCAGATGTCAACCCGAGTGAAGGTGGCTTCCCCATCATCATCTTCAAGATTGAAGAGGCATCTTGTGTCTTGAGAGATGCGTGACCGCTCTGACCATATGATGCAGAACCTGTCTCTTGCTTGGGCATTCTTTGTGATGCTGAAGATACCATTGTGCATCTTGCATGTACGATTTATCCATTCGGTTGCCTAATCAGCTGGAACTTGGTTGAAGCGCTTCGCCGTCCTCTTGACGACAAAGTTCCCATTACAGAACTCTGCATGAACTTCTGGTGCTGACTTCTCAAGACCTCTCATATCAGCCAAGTAGATTGGCCCCCAATGTGCATAGTTTGTGTGGTCATAGATAGTTAGCCAAGGCAGCGCTGCAGCAAAGGCTTCTATGTGGAGACTCCACATGCCATCTCTCTGAGCTCTGATGAAGGCCAGTAGGATCTCTACCATTTCCATGTAGGATGACCACAGCATGAAGTTGGGATTTTCAGAGTGCTGGTCATTGAATTCCTCCATGAGACTGTGGAATTTCTCATCTGCCAAAACGTCTGAGAAGTTGTCAACAGCATCGCGCATCTCATCTATGTCAGCTCTGTCTTTGAAAAGCGAAGCAACATTGAGGGCAAGCTGTTTGACGTTCTCATCTCCGTTGCCAGTTGCAGCCAGCCATGACTCAAACATCTGCCACTTGATGCGCCACAGTGCCTCATACGTCAGCTGGTGACCTCTCACAGCTCGGTAGTAGGCCTTGCCGTCCAGCATTGTCTCAGTGGTGTTAGCCGCGTACACACCTGCCTCTGTCCATAAGTCATCAAGTCCCACACTTTCCATGTGTTGACCAATGGCTTTCAGAAAGTTGAAGCAGATATGGAGGCCTCCCATGAGCAAGACCACGTTGGCAAATTTCGAGTTTGCCCAGACTAGTTCCTTACCCCTGCTGTACAGAGGCTGATCAGCAGTGATGATGGTGTACTTCTGGCTGACATACTCAGAAATGGCCATGAAGCGATTGATGACGGTGGTCATGGTGTCATTGTCATCTGCTGGTGCCTGCAGGATTGGCAACATCCCGGCGGTCGTTACTGGTGGATCCGCAGTGCTGACAGATTGATTGAATGCTCCCCAGCTTGGAACGGACATCGCTTCATCATGGATGCGTGACACCACCCAGGCCAAGTCCTTGGCACGTGCTCGGTCCCTCTCAGGTTCATGTGACAAGTCGTCTATGTCAGTGTCGTAGCCAGGAGGAGATGGCCTCTTGCCAGATGGGAGGGTAGCCTGGTCCAGCCTTTGGAACTCCTGTAGGTCATCAGGTTTGATAGATTTCAATCTCTTGTGCTTGCCACCCTTTTGGCCATGACTCTGCTGTGGAGGGGGGGCCTCTCTGCCATACCATCAGTTCAGTGCTATGGAAGGTGTTCTTCCCGTCTAAGGTTGACTCCAAGACATCTTTGTTGTCACAAGAGCAGTGAATCATTCTCTCTTTGACGATGGTGTCAGGGATGTAGACACATCCACTCTCAGCATACCTCTCCAGGATGTTCAGAGCGATGGTGGTGTCTATCCTTCTTACAGTCTCGATACCAATAGTGTGATTTGCCGCGTGGAACAGATCTAGGAGTGCTTCTGAGCGGGTGGCTTGGTGCATAGACTATGTCCCGGCAATGCTACACACACTCTGCTTCACTTTCTGGTCCTCTTCACTTCCCTCATCCACAGCATCCATTCCCCCAAAGAGCAATCGTAGAAACAGGTACAGACTGTCGGGTATGACGCGATCAACATGTTCCTGATCAAGACCTTGCCATGTCTCAGAGTGTCCAGGAGTTTCAAGAAGATCTTGTCGAACCTTCAGAGCCACGTGTACCATATCTTGGAATATACTGCTAGTGGCACACATGCGGACATCAGCATCTTCATCTTCATTAGACTCTGACTCAGAGGTGATAGGACCTTGTTCACAAGACTTAGCCAGTGCTTTGGAGATGATGAAATCTGAGCAGCGGGCCCCTTGACAATGGGCGTACATAGCTGGCGTTTGATCCAAGCAGCCTTTGAACATCTTCGTAGAACGTTGTTCTCCTGGAGTATTTCACGGTGATGCCGGTGTCATTACACATACTCTCGTATCTGCCCCAGACGTCTCCCATGTCGTATACGTGACCACGAGACAGGCCTACTGTCAAGTCTTTGCACAGCTTCGTCATGCACTCATTTTCAGGCCCTTGCTGCTCCTCTGACACCGCTTTTTTTCTAGTACGTCTCTCAAATGTCACCAAACATGCCAGATGATAGCAGCCTTCAACTGCAATCACATCACTCACCGCTAACAACGGTATGCTCATGACAGGGTCGTGTTTGGCACACTGGATCAAGTCATCTGACTTCTCCATTGTCTCCACCCTGTGCAATTTCTTTGTGGTCTTCTTTTGGCAAAACATGCAGAGGGTCCAGTCAATCACTGGTGTTGAACGTCTACGCTTTGGGGGGAAAGCCTGAGAACCTGCACTTTTTGTGGTCGCCGA
Source organism: Bathynomus jamesi (assembly GCA_023014485.1). Taxonomy (NCBI): domain Eukaryota; kingdom Metazoa; phylum Arthropoda; class Malacostraca; order Isopoda; family Cirolanidae; genus Bathynomus; species Bathynomus jamesi. The sequence continues at coordinate 1,153,429 of JAJOZX010000154.1, forward strand.
TGCACCCATGGTCTGCTGCTGACTTCACAGCCTTTTGAGTTTGACTTCAGAGATGAATAAAGAGTAGCATGATTTATGCCACTTGAGTTCCAATGCATTGAAATCATCCTTGGAATGACTTTCCAGTCTTTGTAAAACATCAAGATAGTAGGTATCTCCCAGGTTCTTTCTCTCATCGCCCACAGTCATAGTTCTTGCTTTTCCTTCTGATGATGCTGTGCGCAGGTCACTAGCGCTGCTTTGGCAGAAGAAGCAACAATCCTCACTGATATCCTGACGTTTCCTCTTGCGCTTGATTACAGCTAGAGGGTCCATTGCTGATAAGCTCCCTATCTGCAAAGACAAGTGGGAATGGCAGTATGTAGTAGCCACAGATATACTGAAACAATTCGAAACATACCTATCCTTTAGCAGTATTATTATTATTTTACCAGCTGGCACTGTCTGCACTCTTTTAACTGCATATACCAAACCAATGTCTGGCCAGTCAGTGCATTGAAAATATTCAACATGTGAAAGTATGCTATTACTTGTACTATGGTAGTAGTAGGCACATGCGCACCTCACCCAGCATGCTAAATGTAGTTTTAATGGAAATAAAGACATCGAGAGTCATAGTTACATTCAATTATTATCCATAAAATCACAAAAATATGCTTTATATGCTAATGATACACCTTTAAAGACGTTGTTACATAGAGACACCACTGAAATGCAAAAATTCAGAATTTTTCGGAATTTGGCTTTTGTAACTTTGTATGGGACATTCAAACCCAAAACTGAGAGTGGCATCCACCCTCATCTTATTTGGCATCCTCAATACTACTTATCTAAGGTGGGTGCCTGCTATTAACAAAAAAAGCCGTTAAGTTTTTTTCTAGAGGACTTTTCAATTTTTGGCCTGCCCACTATCGGGTGAAAATTGGGCACAGCGTAGCTTGCTTCTATATTAAAATAACGCATCTAAGAGGTTAATTGCTTTGTAAAGAGAAATATTTCTGTGGATGCGCGGCGCGAAAAATATTATTAACATGATATCATTGATATGTATGATATAATTGTAAATATCAGATCCCTTCAACATTATAACTTAAAACCATATTATTTGAAAAAAAACATAAATATATATATATATATACATTTCAACTGCAAACAACACAGTATAATTAATGTAAAGAACGACGCTTGTATAGAAGAACGTTCCGCACAAGATGAGGAGGGAGAACGAACAAATGAAAAATGAGGTAACCACCCGGGAATCGAACCCGGGATCTTCCGATTGCCGGTCAGATATGCTAACCACTACACCATGGGCCTCGATTAATCAGAAGTCGTAATTCTCCTACATACGAGCAGAAACCACTGCCCTGAGGGGGCACCTCCCGCATGCCGTACATATATACATTTTAACTGCAAACAACACACAGTATAATTAATGTAAAGAACGACGCTTGTATAGAAGAACGTTCCGCACAAGATGAGGAGGGAGAACGAACAAATGAAAAATGAGGTAACCACCTCATTTTTCATTTGTTCGTTCTCCCTCCTCATCTTGTGCGGAACGTTCTTCTATACAAGCGTCGTTCTTTACATATATATATATATATAGATAGATAGATATATATATATATATATATATATATATATATATATATATATATATATATATATATATATATATATATAGTGGGCCTAGATTTAGCCGTTTAAGGTGATAATGATTAATTTAATGCTAGTGATTAATTGATGCAATGATTGAGTATTAATGACAGGCTGGGTTAACAATTTATGATGTCATACAGTTCACCAGTTGAAAGTGGCTAATGGAGTAGGCCTACTATAATATTTCTGGGTGATGCGAATTGCTTCGAGGTCACCAGCTTGGATTACACCCAAGAAAATATTGTTAAGGTTATAAAAAGCACCTTATTGTTTTGTATTTAATTAAGAAAATAAATCAGTTATTTGTTCACAGTGAATAACAAATGATTGACAATAATTATAGTGAATAACAATTATTTAACGGTATTTATATTATGAATAAGGCTGACTGAGGATTAGTAAAATGAGAAAAAGAATTATACAGATCAATGGTTAGAAATACGCTCGTTTATGAGAGGCTAATGGTATGCAAAAATGGGACACAGCATGAAATATGAAAACTAGTGATTACAGAAATTATGCATGTACGTTATGATACAACAAATAGATTATGTAACACGCTGACTATGAATAAACAGAATAAATTATGCAGCCTACGAATTGTGGAAATTAGTGACGTGCGTTTATGGTGCTCTTTAGGTCACGTATTACACTGCTTATGTAGGCCAGAGTTACGCAGTAATGGAATACTAAAGAAGATGCTGTAGCCTAATGACAATTGGGAGAAATGCTATGACAATGATTATACGAGTATTATTTATATAAGGCAATTATATGATGCTAAGTGATTACGCATAAATGGAACATAGAAACAAGATGCTGTGGCCTAATGATAATTGGAAGGGGTGTACTAAGTTGTACACCGTAAATGAATTAGGCCTTCAGTAAGAGAATACTTAAATCTATCACATAAATAAACGGTTGTACAGTATTTATATGAATGAACACAGTAGTAGATGCTACGCGGAATTACGGTACTGGAACGGCACTCAGATTAGGACATCGGCCTAACGCGTTTCAACGATAGTCAGTTTGACCTAATTATAAAACACTTCGTTTATAGCCTACTCTTCTGCGGTTCACTGGGTAGGCTTTACGTTATTGTTTTTAAGCAAAGAGACAAGGCTTACCAGTAAGAGAGTGATACCTCTAAGTTAACGCGTTGCTTGGAGGGTGGCCTGTTGAACTAATAGGCTCGAGGTGTTGACCGTCCGATCGGTCTGTTCAGGGCCGGATTAAGACCTTTAGAGGCCCTAAGCACTTAAAAGATTTTGGTGCCCCATATATATGTAATTCAAAATATAAACAAAAATAAACCATAAAATAAAATTTTATTTTTTGAAATGAAACAAAACTTACAGTAAGATGGAAAATAATGTTTATTTTTGTATACTTCCACTTCATTTATATTTGAAAAGTTTTCTCCTACTTTTTTTAATTGCAAAGTCTTTGATCAGATCCTCAAAACTAATCTTACGTAACACATCTGCTTCTATACTTAGTAGAGATAAGGCATCCAGCCTGCCTTGTTGCATAGTTGTTCTGTTGGTATTTTTAATATACTTCAACTGAGAAAATGAACGCTCAGCTGAGCAATTTGTGACCATTAATGTTAAAAATATACGAAAGGCAATTTCTACATTTGGGAAGGCACACTCAATATTGTCTTCTACAATTATTTTATAAAGTTCAGCATGACTGAATCTTGTTTTTACATTTACTATAGCACACGAAAATATTTAATCTATATGTATTTTTAATATGGCGCTCAAAGATTTGATATAAACAAAATAATAACGCAAAGCGTAAAGTGTGTGATTACAACGAAATATATTTATTCTCTCAAAAGGGTTGTTGTTCACTACAAATTCAAACAATGAAAAAAAAAAATACTATATATGAATATATATAATTCAGTTTTCAACAGCTTATAGGCTATAAGCCGCGATTATAATAGTATAATAAATCCATGGTAAATCCGACAATGGAAAATTTCTGTGGTGCCCCCCTTCCCTTGATGCCCTAAGCACGGGCTTATTTTGCTTAATGGTTAATCCGGCCCTGGGTCTGTTGAGCGGGCGCCGGTCGCCTGTTGTTGCCTCTTGAGATGCAGGATGTCCTGAAGGTGAATTTGCAGACGTAGGCCCGGGGTTCTTATGACTGCCCCTTGGAAGTTTGTTCCGTAAGTCAAGGTCTTCACGATGAAGTGTTGATGGGCCTAATGGATTCTCGTTGACGGCCGTTTTTCGTAAATCAGTGAAAGCTGAACAGATGTGAAGTGATTTGGGTTTGTAGCTTCGTCGTCGAGTCACGTAACGTGTCCACCTTGAGGATGTTTTCTCGTAGCGTGTTGAGCCTTGCCGGTGCTCTCGAGGATGATTGTTAACCAGTTGAGGTGTGGTGAAAAAAGCCAATGAACACGCCTACAGAGGGAAAGACTTCGCTTACTTCGAGTGATGATGCGTTTTGGGGTGAAAAGTGTTGAAGTGGGCCTTGAAGGGAGCCGGCTAAAGCTGACGCTGTAACGACGTAAAGGATGAACTTACGAGATGAACACACGAACGGAGTGAGAGCGAATGTCAGTAAACTGCGCCTTATATAACCTTAGGAACATTCGAATTCCGCGGTTTGAGGCTAGCGTCATTGTTTTCTTTTATTGCTTGAAACCGCGTCTTCTGAGTTTATTCCTTGACACCACGTGTGTCTTCTAAGGATGTTTTGGAGATAACAGGGAAAATAATTCCTATGGCTTTTCTTTGTCTGTTTTCTGTCTGTAGTTGTCTGTTCCGCTACATATATAACTTACGGATTATACAACTTTTTACAATTTTACTTACTATTACTTTCAGTTATTTGCATGAATGTATCGGTGTATCGATGAATCAATTTTTTTCGATACATTTAAGAAAAATGACCTTAGCGATGCCGATACTGATATATCGATCAAGTAGCTAAGGCGATACCATTACCGATACAAAAGTATCGCTCGATACGTAACGCCGCTACATGTATCGCGATACTGCCCATCTCTGTATATATATGGTGTGTGTGTGTGTGTGTGTGTGTGTGTGTGTGTGTGTGTATATATATTAGTGGCGGACCGGATATCCGCATCATTTTTAACATCCGCATGCGCACTTCTGACTGCGGATGTTATGCGGATATTACTTCTAATAAATTATGAAATTTACAATTAAATTAGCTTCTAAAGTAGCTTATAAGGCCCAGTCATGCACATTTCATGTAAAGTATTAATTATTAATGAACAAACAAATATATAAACCTCAAAATATAAATACCTAGTAACACAGAAAATTGAATGAAACTTGTTTCACTGAATTTTCTGTGGCTGAAACTCTTGAGAAAGTTATTACTTTTATCATAATGAAAACATTAATATTAATTTTAATTCTTATGCACTGCCTGCCATAATAGTAATATCACGAAATTTGAAAAATTGTCATATATTCATAATTCTATATTATATTGATAGATTAACTAAATATCAGCATCCGCAAATGTTGAAAAACTGACATCCGGTCCACCACTAATATATATATATGTAAAAATGAAATGAATAATCAATATTCATTTTTACATAAGAACCAAAATCGCTTAACGCGAGTTTGGATAATAATTTTACTTGTAGCTTCCTATTTTTTTGTTCGTGTCACAACCCTACGATCTACCATATCTATGGTTTAGTCGTATCCATTTTCCATTTGTTATAGAAGTTATTATAATTAATTACACTGGTATGCATCAATTTTGCTGTCAAGGGTTTTGTAAGTGATTATTATAGAGTTTTTCCTGCTGATTTCGAATCTGCAATCCGTTTTTCTCAATCAGCTCAGGTTATCCGGCTATGGCCTCATAAGTAAAATAGAATTTTTCGTGATTTTGTCAAAGCGGAATTGGAACAGTAACATCTATCATCACTTGTTTCACTTGTATAATATCTTTTTTTACTTTTCAGGCATATAGATAAAATATTTCATAATGAATAGAGCGTGTAAAAATGATCCCAATAGATTCTGCTACATATGTGGGACGGTTACCATGCCAAATAACCAGTCCCAAATCACTAAATTTGTGAAGACAATGTATAGAGCATACTTTGGAATTAAGCTAGGGGACCAGGACAAAAATTTCGCCCCTCATATGTGCTGCAAGACGTGCATTGAAAATTTGAGAAGATGGAGCAAAGGCAGAGCGAAATCTTTGCCTTTTGGAATTCCCATGATTTGGAGAGAAGGAAAGGATCACGTGACAGATTGCTATTTCTGCATGACAAACCTCCAAGGTGGGCTTATAAATTTATTTTTCTTAAATATTTTGAAATCCTCGTATGAAACTTGACATAATATTCACCATAATGTAATATTCACCATATATAGCATAATATTCACCCTAATGGTAATCATACATTTACATATACATATTGTTATAGAAAATACATTTACACATACATATTGTTATGCAAGTTACATTTACATATACAATGATTGTATATTTTCTTTCTTTTTCATTCATATTGTCCCCGAAGGGACAATATGAATGAAAAAGAAAGAAAATATACAGACTCCATCGACCTATTTCATATCTTACAGACCGCAGCCTTCCCTCACGAGCCGCCACTGTCTGAATGCTTCTTCTATTTCATATGCAAGTTTTATATCCATGTTTCTGTGTTTCTATTTTCAGGAGTTAACAAGAAGAATAAACACATTGTTGTATACCCTGACATTCCTTCTGCTATGAGACCTGTACCCCCATGGTCCTGGAATTCCAATACCCGACCCACCTCAAACCCTGGACTTCGATGATTCTGATGATGAATCAATGACCAATGCCAATGACCAGTCCCAGTCCTATATACCTCAAAATACCGCTTCAAATGAGCCGAGGCCTCTCAACCAGGCCAAACTTAATGATCTTACCAGGGATTTAGGACTTTCCAAATTAGCTGCCGAGATCTTGGGCTCACGACTTCGAGAGGACAACTTGCTGGCTCCGGGAACAACATTCTCCTGGTATAGGAAACGAGAGGAAGAATTCCGCAAGTTTTTTGCAGTGCACGAAAATACCTCTTCCTTAGTGTACTGCTGCAATGTTGAGGGGCTAATCGAATCCTTGGGCCTGCCATATAACGCATCAGAATGGAGGCTATTTATAGACTCGTCTAAACGAAGTTTGAAAGCAGTACTTCTCAACATCGGGAATAGGGTTGCATCAGTCCCTGTAGCACATTCCGTACAACTTACTGAGAGCTACGATAACATGAAAATTTTACTGGATGCTCTCGTATACGACCAACATAACTGGAGGATCTGTGGAGATTTGAAGGTAATACTAATATCATAAGTAAACTATTGCTATTGACTATGTTGTTTTTCCAAAGGTTATTTGAGAGCGTATAAGAACACTTAACTTCCCCACAGAAGTGATACAGTCCAATGCATAGATTTTTTATCTGATAGAACAAATTCTCTAAATTCTTTAAATATTTTCATTTTTTTCAGATTGTGGCATTTGTATTGGGAATGCAAGGGGGATACACGAAATACCCATGTTTCCTCTGCAAATGGGATAGCCGAGCGGATGAGAAGCACTATGCACAGCGTGAATGGGCATCCAGAGAGAATTTTGAACCTGGGTCGCATAATGTCGTTTCAGTGCCCCTTATACCACCAACAAAAATTTTGCTCCCACCACTTCATATTAAGCTGGGCTTGATGAAAAATTTCATCAAATCAATGAATAAGGAGGGTTCAGCATTCCGATATCTCGAGAGTAAATTTCCTCATATATCTGATGCTAAACTAAATGCTGGGGTTTTTGATGGTCCTCAAATTCGAACTTTGATCAAGGATACTCAGTTCGAAAACGCAATGACTCCAACTGAGAAGAATGCCTGGCAGGCATTCAAATCAGTTGTCACTGATTTTCTTGGCAAGCGTAGAAGTCCAGAATATGAGTCCGTTGTCGAAAACTTGATGGAAGCTTTCAAAGCTCATGGGTCGCGCATGTCCATAAAAATGCACTTTTTGTGGTCCCACTTGGACTATTTTCCTGAAAATTGCGGGATTATAGTGAGGAACAGGGTGAACGATTTCACCAAGATATCAAAATAATGGAAGAGAGGTACCAGGGAAACTGGGATATCAATATGCTGGCGGAATATTGCTGGTGTTTGAAGCGAGACGTGCCCGAAGAAAAACAGACGGAAAGCCAAAAAAACTTCATTCCTTCCTCAATAAACTTTTTTCCATATTCATTGTATGAAAAGTATTTATTCACACATGTTTTCATTTTTCACGAGTGTTCTTATAATATTACTCGTATCTACAGTGTTTAAGCTAAAAAAATCAATAAATTTGGGGATAAAATTGAACTATAATAAATGGCCAATAGAAAAAAACCTGACCTGATGAGGAAAACCAATGTCATTTTCGAATTCAGCATGGTCGAATTATATAATATGAGTTGAAAAAACCCTCACAGCAGACAAAAAAATTTCATATGCATACCAGTGTTATGATTGTCTTGCATCTCACCCTCGACCCTAGATTATACATACACATTGCATATAAGAGGATTGGAACCCGTAGTTGTGCTTCTTAGTCCTTGATACCCACTCTGTCTTTAATTCGTTTCTTTTAGGTCCTCCCAAATAATGACTTACAGTTATACTGTACGTATAACATAATGTGAATAACTATGACGTCATAAAGTAACTTAATTCTCTTCACGTTTTCCATACCTTGAACACTGAATCACGTGTTTAGTATTTGGACATCTTCCGTATTGAATGTATGGTAAATTCCTTAATAATAATAATAATAATAATAATAAAAAAAAGAAAAAACTTCATTCTCTATACATCATTATTTATGTTGTTTCCTACCTATTGTCTACTGATACCTATCAACCTATCAGTCCATATTTTACGCGCGTCTATATTACGCACACAACCTATTCTGTTACTTACATGTAAAATACGTCCACATGTATTTTTTTCTTTTTTTCTTTTAAGTGCGTTCACCCCTCGCAAGATATTCATAAATGCTTGGGTAGGTAAGGGGTCGAATTCGCGAATCACAGCAGAATTGAACGTTTCTAAGATAAACAACATCTTTCTCTCTGATCCAAATTTATAACATATTATAATGTAATATAACATATTATGTTGTATATAAATTATCTTGTCATGTCTCATGTACTTGTGTTGTACTAATAACCATATATTATAACCATATATTATAACCATATATAAATATATAAAAACACTGTAAGAATGGTAAACGACGTAATATACTTCAATGAAACTATAATTGAATGTAATGACTATATATAATGTAAGAATGTACTTTAATAGAACTGTAAGGGACAATCATAAGCGAATGGGAAGTAATCCATAATCGCAATCATAATTGTAATAAACCCAAACGAAAATGTACTTAGTAGTGTACTTCAATTGTACTTATGTACTACTATGAAATGATATCGCCTTCAGAAATGAAGATTCGGCAAAAAAAAAAAGATTAGTTTTTATTTTTATTTTTTTTTTTAAATTTTTATTTGGAATCTTTCAAACATCTGATCGTGTTTAAAAGGGGGGAAACTTAACCTCCAACTGCCATCCCCCAACATTCAGGCTTATATTATACATGTATTTGTAAAATGAAGGACACTTCATTACGGCTCTCTGCTTTGGTCACTGCTAAGACTCCCTTGTTAGCAGCTTCGCTGCGGGGAGGGGGCAGAGGCTCCTTGCCTCCTTAACTTTTTTTAGATTCCGGCCTGAGCCATGGTCGAAAGAGGTCGAACCTCTACCCCTGTAAAATTCAGACCACTACCTGTACATTTTGAGAAGTAAACTACAAAAAGAGAAAGTTTTTTTTATCTTTTCCTTCGAGCCTTGTTCTAGAATTAGGAAGTTATAGAAGAAAAGTATATAGAAGAAATATCCGTTGCTGCATCCTAACCAGAACCCCCCGTCGATTCCGAACCACCCAGGGCCATAGACGGAGGGGTTAACAGAGTGGCGACCCTTTACCAGGATCTTAACAGATTTTAAGAAGATTATTTTAAGAAGATTATTTTAAGAAGAAGATTATTTTAAGAAGATTATTTTAACAAGAAGATTTTAACAAGAGGCCACTCTTTGGCCAAGATAGAAATTACCCTGCATCAGGATAAAACCAGTTGACCGGCGTGTCACGACTTCTAGTTCGTAACATCCACCCTTGAACCGATGTGTCACGACTCCAAGTTCTCCACGCCTAGTTTTCATCCAAGAAGAAGTAGCCAGCAAGACGTCTTCAGGACACGTCTCAAGGAAATTTTGTTAAGTACAGTTTGTTTTTTTTAAGAAATTTATAAACACTTGAAAAGTCAGTATTATTGACAGTTAATAATGAATATCAAGTCAGAATTTACAAGAAACACAGTGAACATTTCAGACACCAGTGATACATTTTTTTAGTGAAACAGTAATTTTCACAGAAGTTAAATGTAAGAGAAGTTAAATGTAAGAGAAGTTAAATGTAAGAGAAGTTAAATGTAACAGAGTTAATTTCAGAGAGTTAATTTCACTATTATATTCAGTATAGAATAATTTTATTTTATGTATCAAACATAATAGTATCGTACCTTCGTGTACATTCGAGTGAAATGTTGTTTACATTTTATATTTTTGTTTGCAAATTTTTTTCAAATTATTGAATTGAATTGACTTGCAAATTAAGAAAGAGAGAGTTTACAAAGTGTTTATAGAGAGTTTATAGATTTAGAGAGATATTTGAAGTCAGTTTTGAAGTCAGTTTTAGTTGCAAATAAGTTGCAAGTCAGTTTTGAAGTCAGTTTTAGTTGCAAAGAAGTTGCAAGTCAGTTTTGAAGTCAGTTTTAGTTGCAAAGAAGTTGCAAGTCAGTTTTGAAGTCAGTTTTAGTTGCAAAGAAGTTGCAAGTCAGTTTTAGTTGCAAAGAAGTTGCAAGTCAGTTTTGAAGTCAGTTTTAGTTGCAAAGAAGTTGCAAGTCAGTTTTGAAGTCAGTTTTAGTTGCAAAGAAGTTGCAAGTCAGTTTTGAAGTCAGTTTTAGTTGCAAAGAAGTTGCAAGTCAGTTTTGAAGTCAGTTTTAGTTGAAAATAAGTTGCAAGTCAGTTTTGAAGTCAGTTTTAGTTGCAAAGAAGTTGCAAGTCAGTTTTGAAGTCAGTTTTAGTTGCAAAGAAGTTGCAAGTCAGTTTTGAAGTCAGTTTTAGTTGCAAATAAGTTGCAAGTCAGTTTTGAAGTCAGTTTTAGTTGCAAATAAGTTGCAAGTCATTTTGAAGTCATTTTTGAAGTCAGAAGGTTGCGCCAAGAGGGACAACCGCCCCAGAGATTTATAGAAATACTTGATAAGAGGTCAAGTCAGAAGGTTGCGCCAAGAGGGACAACCGCCCCAGAAATTTATAGAAATACTTGATAAGAGGTCAAGTCAGAAGGTTGCGCCAAGAGGGACAACCGCCCCAGAGATTTATAGAAATACTTGATAAGAGGTCAAGTCAGAAGGTTGCGCCAAGAGGGACAACCGCCCCAGAGATTTATAGAAGTACTTGATAAGAGGTCAAGTCAGAAGGTTGCGCCAAGAGGGACAACCGCCCCAGAGATTTATAGAAATACTTGATAAGAGGTCAAGTCAGAAGGTTGCGCCAAGAGGGACAACCGCCCCAGAGATTTATAGAAATACTTGATAAGAGGTCAAGTCAATAGGTTGCATCCAAGAGGGACAACCGCCCCAGAGATTACAGAAGCCAGTTTTGAAGAAGCCAGTTTTGAAGAAGCCAGTTTTGAAGAAGTCAGTTTTGAAGAAGTCAGTTTTGAAGAAGTTAGTTTTGAAGAAGTTGGTTTTGAAGAAGTTGGTTTTGAAGAAGTTGGTTTTGAAGAAGTTGGTTTTGAAGAAGTTGGTTTTGAAGAAGTTGGTTTTGAAGAAGTTGGTTTTGAAGAAGTTGGTTTTGAAGAAGTTAGTTTTGAAGAAGTTAGTTTTGAAGAAGTTAGTTTTGAAGAAGTTAGTTTTGAAGAAGTTAGTTTTGAAGTCCCAAGTCATTTCAATGCAGTCAATTGAATTCAACTTTTTCTTTGTAAGTTAAGAGAATTTAATTTAAGAAAATGTAATTTAAGAATTTAATTCAACCTTTTTTTTTGTTGTTAAGAGAATTTAATTCAACCTTTTTTTTGTTGTAAAAGAGAATTAAATTCAACCTGAATTGACTGGTTTGCGTCTTTGGTTTAACTTTTGTTTTGCTTGTAAGAAAATTGACCGATTTGTCTTCTTTTCATGCCATTGTTGCGTATATAAATATATAGGTAAAATGACATATTTTATTGTTGGCAACCAAAACCGTTTTTACAAATGTTGGTAACGAGTTTTATAATTATTGCGATTATATGATGACAGAAATAGTGTAATAATTAATCGATCATGTACCTAATTTATCTTGCTCTGTACGGTCGGGAAATTTACCCGTAGGACCGCACATACCCTAAATTTCAGTTGTGTTTATTCTTTTTTGTCAGTTAATTTTAATAAAACTTCTACACAATAAAACATATGTATTTATCATATGCAAACAAGTTTTCACACTAAAATATCAAATAATTCAAATTCTATCAACATTTAACGAAAGAGTATAATTTTTAATGTAAAATTTACCTGAAATTATTAAAAGAAAAGATTGTTCGAAATGCTTTCCTTCCATTTCAATAACTTTTTTATTCTTGGCCGAAACTCATCTAAGGTTCGATTTACTTTTATTTTTAAGAATATTATAAAATTATGTTTAGCTCATTAAAATGCATAAATTGATTTCTATTGTTAATTTGTATTCTTAATTTTCTTAATTCAATTATCGTAGGGATGCTTCTGGTTAATGTTAATGGTTATATAGTTCATAGATAGCTACGAATGTTACTAGTCGAATTTAATTCCACCTTCAAAATTTAATTTTTAATACCGCTAGATTTACTTTCATTAATTGTAAGGTCCTCTAAGTACATTTCTTTTTATTACCTTAATACGTGTAACTGATTTAATTAAATACTTAAATACTACCTTGAACTTAAAGGATTTTATAATAATAATAATAATAATAATAATGATAATAATAATAATAACAACAATAATTGACTCAAAAGATTTTATAACCCTAAACCCATCTTAAATTATTATACATTATTTTTAAACTTTGTTAATTCAAAAACCTCCCAAATCCCTACACATACACACGCATGTATGCGCACTATATATATATATACAAACCTTATGCTAAAATCATTGGATGTCACAATAAACTATTTCATAGCGTGTAAGTGCTAACTATGCTATTTATATAGTCCTACGCATTTTTGCTTACTATATATAAATTTTTGCTCAGGCGTTTATTCAGTTAATTTAAAAATCCTCTCAGCTAATCTGTCCCTCAAAGTTATAAGATACACACTTTGTATCTAATACACACAAATACACACTAGACCACAGGTCTATACATCATCCATTACGTAATTCGATTTTTTACCTACAATAGTCAATAAAAATTAGCTTATAGATTGTACGGTGTACGTTCTCCCTTTTATCTACTCTATTCATTATGTACATAATTTATCCCACATAAAAATAAAATTCTGAAATTTTTTTTTTAACCATATCATTGTTTGTCTAAATTAAAGTATTAATCTTTGAATTTTTTATATTATATAATAACTCACTTGTTCTGTATAAAAATTTGTAATGTAAAGAAAAATTCGTCATCTAACTTGAAGTAGTTAGGATGTTATTTTCTCATTTGTATTGTATTAATGGTACCCTATTAGAGTATTGTATAAATATCATTTTTTTAAAGGGGAGAGCAATGTAAAAATGAAATGAATAATCAATATTCATTTTTACATAAGAACCAAAATCGCTTAACGCGAGTTTGGATAATAATTTTACTTGTAGCTTCCTATTTTTTTGTTCGTGTCACAACCCTACGATCTACCATATCTATGGTTTAGTCGTATCCATTTTCCATTTGTTATAGAAGTTATTATAATTAATTATGATTGTCTTGCATCTCACCCTCGACCCTAGATTATACATACACATTGCATATAAGAGGATTGGAACCCGTAGTTGTGCTTCTTAGTCCTTGATACCCACTCTGTCTTTAATTCGTTTCTTTTAGGTCCTCCCAAATAATGACTTACAGTTATACTGTACGTATGACATAATGTGAATAACTATGACGTCATAAAGTAACTTAATTCTCTTCACGTTTTCCATACCTTGAACACTGAATCACGTGTTTAGTATTTGGACATCTTCCGTATTGAATGTATGGTAAATTCCTTAATAATAATAATAATAATAATAATAAAAACAAAAAAACTTCATTCTCTATACATCATTATTTATGTTGTTTCCTACCTATTGTCTACTGATACCTATCAACCTATCAGTCCATATTTTACGCGCGTCTATATTACGCACACAACCTATTCTGTTACTTACATGTAAAATACGTCCACATGTATTTTTTCTTTTTTTTCTTTTAAGTGCGTTCACCCCTCGCAAGATATTCATAAATGCTTGGGTAGGTAAGGGGTCGAATTCGCGAATCACAGCAGAATTGAACGTTTCTAAGATAAACAACATCTTTCTCTCTGATCCAAATTTATAACATATTATAATGTAATATAACATATTATGTTGTATATAAATTATCTTGTCATGTCTCATGTACTTGTGTTGTACTAATAACCATATATTATAACCATATATTATAACCATATATAAATATAAAAACACTGTAAGAATGGTAAACGACGTAATGTACTTCAATGAAACTATAATTGAATGTAATGACTTTATATATAATGTAAGAATGTACTTTAATAGAACTGTAAGGGACAATCATAAGCGAATCGGAAGTAATCCATAATCGCAATCATAATTGTAATAAACCCAAACGAAAATGTACTCAGTAGTGTACTTCAATTGTACTTATGTACTACTATGAAATGATATCGCCTTCAGAAATGAAGATTCGGCAAAAAAAAAAAAGATTAGTTTTTATTTTTATTTATTTTTTTAAATTTTATTTGGAATCTTTCAAACATCTGATCGTGTTTAAAAGGGGGAAACTTAACCTCCAACTGCCATCCCCCAACATTCAGGCTTATATTATACATGTATTTGTAAAATGAAGGACACTTCATTACGGCTCTCTGCTTTGGTCACTGCTAAGACTCCCTTGTTAGCAGCTTCGCTGCGGGGAGGGGGCAGAGGCCCCTTGCCTCCTTAACTTTTTTTAGATTCCGGCCTGAGCCATGGTCGAAAGAGGTCGAACCTCTACCCCTGTAAAATTCAGACCACTACCTGTACATTTTGAGAAGTAAACTACAAAAAGAGAAAGTTTTTTTTATCTTTTCCTTCGAGCCTTGTTCTAGAATTAGAAAGTTATAGAAGAAAAGTATATAGAAGAAATATCCGTTGCTGCATCATAACCAGAACCCCCCGTCGATTCCGAACCACCCAGGGCCATAGACGGAGGGGTTAACATATATATATATGTATATATATCATATATATATATATATATATATATATATATATATATATATATATATATACATATATACAGTATATACGTTTTAACTGCAAACAATACACAGTATAATTAATGTAAAGAACGACGCTTGTGTAGAAGAGCGTTCCGCACAAGATGAGGAGGGAGAACGAACAAATGAAAAATGAGTTACCACCCGGGAATCGAACCCGGGATCATCCGATTGCCGGTCAGATATGCTATCCACTACACCGTGGACCTCGATCAATCAGAAGTCGTAATTCTCCTACATACGAGCAGAAACCAATGCCCTGAGGGGAACGCTCTTCTACACAAGCGTCGGTCTTTACATTAATTATACTGTGTGTTGTTTGCAGTTAAAATGTATATATGTACGGCATGCGGGAGGTGCCCCCTCAGGGCATTGGTTTCTGCTCGGATGTAAGAGAATTACGACTTCTGATTGATCGAGGTCCACGGTGTAGTGGATAGCATATCTGACCGGCAATCGGATGATCCCGGGTTCGATTCCAGGGTGGTACCTCATTTTTCATTTGTTCGGTTTCCCTCCTCATCTTGTGCGGAACGCTCTTCTACACAAACGTCGTTCTATACATTAATAATACTGTGTTGTTTGCAGTTAAAATGTATATACACTATGTACGGCATGCGAAGGTGCCCCCTCAGGGCATTGGTTTCTGCTCGTATGTAGGAGAATTACGACTTCTGATTGATCGAGATCCATGGTGTAGTGGATAGCATATCTGACCGGCAATCGGATGATCCCTGGTTCGATTCCCGGGTGGTACCTCATTTTTCATTTGTTCGTTCTCCCTCCTCATCTTGTGCGGAACGCTCTTCTACAGAAGCGTCGTTCTTTATATTAATTATACTGTGTGTTGTTTGCAGTTAAAATATATATACACACATATATATGTATGTATGTGTATATATGTTATAATGTTTCAGACCAACAAAGACCCTAGGATCCACTCATGGCTGGTCTACCTAACTGTGTTCGTAATTGTGTATTGTGCATGTCCCCCGTGGTGGCGGAGGGGACCTACAATTTTACGTGGGTTCTGAACCACAAAGCCTTAATTTTACTACCTTAAACTATACCAAATCTATCAACATATGCGTCTAATCGATTTTTAAACACGTTTATAGACGTGCTACTAATTACTTCTACCGGCAATCTATTCCACCTATTTACTATTCTATGCTTAAAAAAGTTTTTGGCAATTGCTGTCTCGAACTTTCTACTTGTCAACTTACACGCGTTATTTCTAGTCCTATTATATTGAGATATTTCGAAAAAGCAATCTCTATCTACGTTATCGAACCCATTCATAATTTTGAAAACTTGGATTAGATCACCCCTTAGACGCCAAGTCTCGAGTGTAGTCAATTTTAACTCCTTAAGCCTATCTTCGTACGACTTCGACCTAAGCGACGGAATCATCTTAGTTGCTCGTCTTTGAACTCTTTCGATTTTGTCTATATCTTTTCGCATATGCGGATTCCAAAATTGGATCGCGTACTCCAAATGAGGTCTAACTAATGATTAATAAAGAGGAACAATAATATCGCGCGATTTGTACTCAAAATTCCGAGCTATAAAACCTAACACTTTGTTCGCTTTATTCACCGCTGCTGTACTTTGTTTCGCTACTTTTAAATCACCCGAGACTATAACTCCTAAATCTTTTTCCTGCTCTACGCTTGTTAACTCCTTCCCTGACATACTATACGCATAATTACCGTTAAGCGAACCTATATGTAAATTTTGCACTTATCGACGCTAAATCTCATTTGCCATGTGACTGACCAATCAACGATTTATTCAGATCTTCCTGGATTTTACCTCTATCTTCGTCATTAATCGCCCTACCACCCAACTTCGTGTCATCCGCAAACTTTGTAACTGTACTGACTAGGCCGACATCTAAATCGTTAATATGATATATACAAGAAAAAGCAAGGGGCCCAATACAGAGCCCTGAGGAAAGCCGCTCGCTACATTAGCCCAGCACGACTCCGCTCCATCAACAACCACCCTCTATTTCCTACCTCGCAACCACTCTTCTATCCAATTTATAACTACACCCCTGATTCCACGAGCTTTAGTTTTTTCAATGAGTCTTTTGTGCGGTACGGTGTCAAACGCTTTTTGAAAATCTAAATACACTACATCAACCGCCCGATGACAATCGTAAACTTCAACCACACTTTGAAAAAATTCTAATCTAAAAGATTAGTTAAGCAAGATTTATTTCGCCTAAAACCGTGCTGCATATTTCTAACCAAGTTATGCAATTCTAAGTGTTCGACTATACGATCCCTAATTATTGATTCCAGTAGCTTACCTACAACAGACGTTAAACTGATTCGCCTATAATTTCCCGCCGCACCTTTATCGCCTTTCTTAAAGATAGGTGTTACATTTGCTAACTTGAAATTATCTGGTACGCACCCCTCAGAAATAGACGCATTAAAAATCTTTGTTTGCGGCACAACAATGCTTTCGTTTAATTCTTTTAGTTGCATGGGATATATGGAATCCGGCCCCGGTGATTTACGCATTTTCATTTTATCAATATAGCGAATTACCTCCGCTCCACTAACCACAATATTATACAAAATATTACCATTATCAAAAGGTATTATGTCTATGACCGTAGGGATATTCGTTACAGCTTCTATAGTAAAAATTGACGTAAAAAATTCGTTTAGCAAGGTAGCCATTTGCTTGTTGTCAGTAACTAGCTCTCCTTTAACATTTTTCAACGGCCACAAGACACTTTTGACTGGATTTCTATTGTTGATGTATTGAAAGAATCGCTTGGGGTTTTCTTTACCGTCACGAGCTATGGAGATTTCAAATTCGTTCTTGGACTTTTTTATTACACTTTTCGCTTCTTGCCTTAGAGATATGTAGTTGTTTCGTAACCAGAAATTGTCTTTATCGCACTTATGTAGCCGATAAACCCTATCTCTACTCTTTATAATGTCTCCTACTCTAGAAGTAAACCACAAGGGCGTGTTGTTTACTTTCGCACGCTTAATTTTGTACGATACACATTCCTCATTTATAGTCCTAAATACTGTTTCAAACGATTCCCACAGTAGTTTTGCGTTGGAGATCCCCATTACGTTTTCCCAATTGACGTGTGACAATTTATTTCGAAATTTATAAAAGTCTGCGTGCTGGAAGTTAGGAATTTTAGTCGAGTTCGCTGGTTTCGAGTGACTTACTGAGAGGACAAACTCTACCATATTGTGATCGCGATTGCTTAATGGTTCTATTACTTGAAGATCAGTGATTAGCCTATCGTCCGTAGTTATTACTAAATCTAAAATACTGTCCAACCTCGTAGGTTCCCCAACCTCTTGAATAAGAAAGCTATCCTCGAGAAAATTAACTAAACGATTACCTTCCGCGTCTCCCTGCATTGTATTGTAATTCACGTTGGCGCAATTAAAGTCACCCATAACTAAGGCCTGCTCACTATCTATTATTCTCTTTAGTTCACGATATAACGGTTCGTTCGTATCAGCTGTTTGATTAGGGGGCCTACATATAACCGCAACAAGTTTGAAATCGTTCAATTTAAGTTCTGCTATAGTCGAATCTATCGGTTCTGGAATTGTGTGCTTTACTTCTATAACGTTCGCAATATTATCTTTGATATACAACATAACACCGCCTCCTCGCCTACCTATTCTGTTTTTAACAAAAAGTCTATAACCTCTAATTTGATACTCCCCTTCAAAGTCACGTGTTTCAGTGCTAAGCCACGATTCATTTATCGCAATTAAATTAAGTCTTTACAAGCAATTAAAGAAAAAAATTCGTTTATTTTATTTCGTAGGCTACCAGCATTTAAGGATAGAACCTTCAAATTGTTTGTAATTGCGACACCTTTGCGAGTGCAGTGGAAACTTATGGAAATTACGCTGGAACCGTTCGAGTTACGGAAGCCTAAAAAGAAGAGACAGTATTATGAAATAGTCTTCCTAAACGCGCAGCTCCAACGTCATTAAGATGAAGTCCATCTCCAAGGAACAAGTCCCTCCTGCCGTAGAAACTGTTCCAAAAATTCGCAAAATGCACTCCTTCCTGTTGGCAAAGAGACTTTAGGTTATTATTGATATAGGTCGCCTTGCTGTAGAAATCGTTACGTTGGATAATTCCAGGAAATATACCTGTTAAAACAATCTTATTAGTTTTTTCCTTTAGTCGCTCCAGTAAGTCCCTGTACCTAGCCAGCAGTTTTTCAGATCTAGAATTTAAAACGTTATTAGTACCGACATGAATAACATACGTTGTGTCCTCAGAGGTTCCGTATGTAAAATGGTCAACACAATTAGTTAATCCTCCACCCTTGCACCAGGGTAGCAGTAACGGCGCCTACGACGAGGGTTTCTCCCACAGGATTCCTCGAGCTGCCCTCGAACAATAGAATCGCCACCGAGTCGTATTTCCGGTTCATCAGCATCTTCGAAACCTAAAACAGAAAACTTATTGTTTGTTATTACTGGTAGACAAGTCTTAGGTTTTCTCAATGGGGCTGCATTACGCACTCGAACGAAGGGTTGGGAACTATATATACATATATATATACAGGGTGTCCGAGAATTATCTGTACAATTTTTGGCTGTTATTAAAAGTCAACCATGAAGTGTAGAAATTTCAGTGTTGTCCCATTTTACAGAGAATTTCATTAAGTTTTTTCTGATACCAAGTTTTGACAAGTTTTTTAGAAATTCCAGTGTGTCCGAACATTATCTGTACAATTTCATCTTTTAATAAAATTCTTGACAACACACGTAAAATTCTTAAACAAGATTATTTAGAATCTGTATTTTCAAAAGTTTCTTTTATTAAAGTAACGTTGTTACAAACATTCGATATGTGCACCATTAGTGATTCGCAAAACATCCAATCGATACTCCAAATGTTGCCATGTACGCTGCAGCATATCCACATCAATTCGCTCAATAGCAGCTGTGATTCTTGCTTTTAAATCATCAATGTCTGTCACCCGCGTACATTTCTAAAAAACTTGTCAAAACGTGGTATCAGAAAAAACTTAATGAGATTCTCTGTAAAATGGGACAACACTGGAATTTCTACACTTCATGGTTGACTTTTAATAACAGCCAAAAATTGTACAGATAATTCTCGGACACCCGGTATATATATATATATATATATATATATATATATATATATATATATATATATATATATATATATATATATATACGGGGTTCCAAAAAACCTTAGCCCCCTCCATTTGCAGCTTACATGTTTACTTATATCAAAATAGTTTTTAGTGATTATAAAAATATATAAAATTCTTTATTTATTGCAGGTATTAAAATTACTCTAGCTGATAAAGTGATAATATAATGGCTTCTCAATTAATTGGTGATTCGGAGATGCAACGTGTGATAGATCGCATACGAGCAATAACATTTCGGGAAGCTCGTGATGCTGGAGCCACCTTTATAACACGTTCATGGGTTGCCAAAAAGTTGCGAAGAAGTGAGGACTTCGTCAAAAGAAATTGGAATAAAACTTTGGATGAATGTGAAATAGATACAACCAAATCTGGGCGCCCAAATTTGCCACTCTCTCAGGAAACAAAGGACATCATTGAAAGCGGTACGCGTAAGCGGAAAAACAGCTGTGCTAAACTTTCTAGAGAGATCGAAGTGTTGAGAGGAAAGATCGTTAGTGGTGAGATCATTCGACTGTACCGTCATAGGCAAGGTTTAAAGCCTTGGCATGAACTTCCAAAGCCAAGAAAAACTCAACTTAACATCGATGACAGAATGTGGTTTGCCCATTATCTTGAAGATTGGGATGTGGATGATTTCATGCATTTAGCTGTCTCCGATGAATTTTTTGTTTACGTAACACGTCGGCCTAACTACCAAAATGATCGAGTGTGGGCCACAACACCAGATGAAATCGATTACAATGAACATTATCGCGAATTATTAAAAAGTCCAGACTGTGTTGGTGTGTTTGTTTTGTTCACTGCAAAGAAGCTCATGTGGGTGCTGAAGCCAAATGGTCAGAGTTGGGATGGACAGTATTTTCGTGATATTATTCTATCCCAGCATGTCATTCCTTTTCTAAGAAACCCAAACAATGTTATGGATGGCGATCAGGTCACACTTCTGCACGATAAGGCCCCCTGCTTTAAGGCATTAGCCACTCAACAGTTGTTGCGGAACCATGAGATCGATTTCTTTGGAAATGAAGAATGGCCAGGAAATTCTCCTGACCTGAACGTCTGTGAATACATTGGATCAGTTATAAAGGACAAGGTTGAATGTCTCTTGTTTCAATAACCTGCAGCAAATCGATTTTCGAAGGATACAATGACGCAACACATTGAAACTGTTTTAGCAAATTTGCGTAACGATCAAGATCTATTCACGTCACTTTTGGCAAGCTACCCAAAGC
Organism: Bathynomus jamesi; assembly: GCA_023014485.1. NCBI lineage: Eukaryota > Metazoa > Arthropoda > Malacostraca > Isopoda > Cirolanidae > Bathynomus > Bathynomus jamesi. The sequence continues at coordinate 1,175,157 of JAJOZX010000154.1, forward strand.
GAATTCAGGCTGTCTTGGAAGCCAATGGCGGGAACACCAAGTTTTAATTGTTTCTCATTAAATGCAGGATTAAATTCTCTTTTGTAAGGTATGTTTAGTTTTACTGTACCTCTAATGGTTTAGGCCATGGGCGGGGGGGCTAAGGTTTTTTGGAACCCCTTATATATATATATGTATATTACTTACTTTTGTTGAGTTTGAACGACGGTTCAGGATCGACCTGCGGTCGACCCCTCTGCAGGATCCCGCCTCATTTGCCGGACTTGGTGAAAGAGGGAATTGCTCTCTGATCTCCTCCTGCCCTCGTAGCTAGCCACGCATGGCTGGTCAGGGATGTTGCACAAGAATCTGTCCAGCTGGTTCTTGAAGTTATTCAGGTCGGTGGAGATTCCTCACGTCTTTTGGAAGGACATTGAAAAGCTTTGGGCCCCGTATTCTGAGGGTATTTTCCATCCTCGTCTTCATGGCTCCTTGTCCCACCGCAGCTGGGACCGTACAAAATCTGCCTCATCTCTCATTCCAGTTTGTTTCTATTTCATTTCTGAGGTTAGGGACAGAGCCCTCAAGTATTTTCCATATGTATATTATTGTGTACCACTCGCGCCTTCTTTCAAGAGAGTAGAGTTCCAGGGATTGTAGTCGAGACCAGTAGTCTTCACCTTCCGTTTCCTCTATCTTAGACGTAAAAGTCCTTTGTATAGCTTCAATGCTCGCAATGTCTCTTTTTCTGTGTGGGCTTGTGAGTACTGAGCAATACTCAATTATTGGTAGGACTAGACTCTTCCATAATTTGAGCATGATGTTTGCTTTTCTGCTGCGGAAGCTCCTCCAGATGATTCCCATTATTTTTCTAGCCGTTGTAATTTTGATTTTATAGTGCTCTCTGAATTCTGCATCCGACGACATTATTATTCCAAGATCCCTGACTTGTGGATTTGGTGTTATCTGTTTGGCTTGCGGAGTTTTGTACCCTTTTTTCTGTAGCTCTTTGTTATTACCATATCTTAGAAGTTGAAATTTTTCTTCGTTGAACTTCATATTGTCTTCTGCCCACTGGAATAATGTTTCAATGTCGTTTTGTAGGTTTCTTATGTCATCTTCGTTCAATATTTCCTTACATATCTTTGTGTCATCTGCGAAGCATGATACAATACTGTCCTTAATATCTGCATCAATATCTGCAATCATTATTATGAACAGCAAGGGAGCTAATACTGTCCCTTGTGGGACAGAGTTCACGACTTCCGAAACTTCCGATTTAATTCCGTTTACCACCACTCTTTGCGTCAAGAAATTAAATATCCACCTTCCTAGCTTTCCAGTAATTCCTGTATCCTTAAGTTTGTGTGCTATGATTCCATGGTCATCTCCTTCCGTGAACTCGAAGTCCATTAATAGGTTTGTGCCGGAATTTGTTCTTGGTTAATCTGTATCAATGTCGAAAAACTCGTCTGGGTTTTCCACTTCCATCTCGGACTTAGGGGTGCGAAACACAGATTTAAATTGTTCCCTAAGCAGTTCACTTATTTCTTTCGGATCATTTGTGTATTCGGCCTCCCCGTTAGGGTTATGACATTTTTATAACATCATGTTCCTGTATCATACATCGATGAACTTTTGCCCCCTGACAATGAAAATAACAGTCTTTTCGATATATTTTGAAAAAACTTCACCCCAAAATAAAAAATAAAAAATTAATAAAATAATAAATATTGGTTGCTCCTTGGTATAGCTATTGCAGATGGGTCTCTGTTCCAGTGATTTTCCAGAGTATTTAGTGCTTTTCGGTATTGTTGCAAGATATTGGACAATTTATGATAATCATCAGGTAACCAATCTAGAATGGTGCAATGCAGCTGTCTCGAATATACTAATATACTATATTTGCTTTCGGGGTGACATTTTTTTTTAATTCTGAAGAATTAGGCCCTTTTTTATTGTTTTCAAGCAAAAGTTCATCGATTGATGACACAGGAAACAATAGTTATGACAAAAAATTAAAAAGTCATAACCCTAATTGTACACTTCCTGTTTCTTTGAAACGTTTAAACAACTTGCCAACAGTCGCATGTGTTACTGGATGCTTATCAGGATGATTTCTATTGAATTCGGTAGCAACTTCTCTGTGTGTAGCGCCCTGTCTTGCGTACATGAGCACAAGTTCTACCCAGTCTTCTGTTGTTAGATTCGAAGCCATTTCTGGGCTGAAATAAAAAAAGTATTTGAGTATTTATACTGGAGTACGAACTACTGTACAGTATCACGGATACGCATTTACGAGTTAAAGTTGATATTCATTTTAAGTATTTACCATTTGTTGTAATTTATGTATTAAAATAAATATTTTCCTATGGATCCAGACTTTCGGCCCACCCTGTATATATATATATATATATATATATATATAATAAGATTGTTTTAACAGGTATACTTCCTCGAATTATCCAACGTAACGATTTCTACAGCAAGGCGACCTATATTAACAATAACCTAAAGTCTCTGCCAACAGGAAGGAGTGTATTTTGCGAATTTTTGGAACAGTTTCTACGGCAGGAGGGACTTGTTCCTCGAAGATGGACATCATCTTAATGACGTTGGAGCTGCGCGTTTAGGAAGACTATTTCATAATACTGTCTCTTCTTTTCAGGCTGCCGGAACTCGAACGGTCCCAGCATAAATTCCACAAATTTCCCCTGCGCTCGCGAAGGTGTCGTAATTACAAACAATTTGAAGGTTCTATCCTTAAATGCTCGTAGCCTACGAAATAAAATAAATGAAATTTTTTCTTTAATTGCTTGTGAAGACTATGATTTAATTGCGATAAGTGAATCGTGGCTTAGCACTGAAACACGTGACTTTGCACTGAAACACGTGACTTTGTAAGGGAGTATCAAATTAGAGGTTATAGACTTTTTGTTAAAAACAGTATGGGTAGGCGAGGAGGCAGTGTTATGTTGTATATCAAAGATAATATTGCGAACGTTATAGAAGTAAAGCACTCAATTCCAGAACCAATAGATTCGACTATAGCAGAACTTAAATTAAACGATTTCAAACTTGTTGTTGCGATTATATATAGGCCCCCTAATCAAACAGCTGATACGGACGAAGCGTTATATCATGAACTAAAGAGAATAATCGGTAGTGAGCAGGCTTTAGTTATGGGTGACTTTAATTGCGCCAACGTGAATTACGATACAATGCAGGGAGACGCGGAAAGTAATCGTTTAGTTAATTTTCTCGAGGATAGCTTTTTTATTCAAAAGGTTGGGGAACCTACGAGGTTGGACAGTATTTTAGATTTAGTAATAACTACGGATGATAGGCTAATTACTGATCTCCAAGTAATAGAACCGTTAAGCAATAGCGATCACAATATGGTAGAGTTTGTCCTCTCAGTAAGTCACTCGAAACCAATTAACTCGACTGAAATTCCTAACTTCCAGCTCGCAGACTTTTGTAAATTTCGAAATAAATTGTCACACGTCAATTGGGAAAACGTGATGGGGAACTCCAACACAAAACTAATGTGGGAATCGTTCGAAACAGTATTTAGGACTATAAGTGAGGAATGTGTACTGTACAAAATTAAGCGTGCGAAAGTAAACAACAAGCCCTTGTGGTTTACTTCTAGAGTAGGAGACATTATAAAGAGTAGAGATAGGGCTTATAGGCAACATAAGTGCGATAAAGACAATTTGTTGTTACGAAACAACCAGTGGTGTAGTGCTAAATAAAGAAGTGAGGGAACGCATTTTGAAAGTGTTACTCAGATGCGGGGGGACAATGGCGAGCGCGGCGAGCCCATACAGCTGGGGGTCCGGGGGCACTGTAAGCCCCCCGGGAAATCTTTTGAAATCTGACCAATTTCAGGGATATTTTGAGGTCATATGCACTGGATATTAGAATATATTCCAAGGTTGAAGATGCAGTATTTCCAGTGTCATTAGATATACGACATCCAGTACGATCAATAAAAATAGCTAACAACTGGAATGATTAACTAAAAAAAAGTTAACAACTGGTACGCCGTGGTGACTGTTTCACCAGATCTTTATAGGCTAGCATTGCCTCAGTCGAAGCTAAAAGAAATGAAGCAGTTAATGATTCTTTTTCATATTACTTCTAGGGGTGGGAATTAAAATTTCATGACGTTAGAGATTTGTAAGTTCGGATTTATTTGAATAGTGAGGGAACGCCGTTCCGTCTACCAAAAAAAGTAAGGGAACGCCATTCCCACAGCACTACACCACTGGAAACAACTACATATCTCTGAGGCAAGAAGCGAAAAGTGTAATAAAAAAGTCCAAGCGCGAATTTGAAATATCCATAGCTCGTGACGGTAAAGAAAACCCCAAGCGATTCTTTCAATACATCAACAATAGAAATCCAGTAAAACGTGTCTTGGGGCCGTTGAAAAATGTAAACGGAGATCTAGTTTCTGAAAACAAGGAAATGGCTACCTTGCTAAACGAGTTTTTTACTTCAGTTTTTACTCTAGAAGATGTAACGAATATCCCTACGGTCATAGACATAATACCTTTTGAGAATGGTAATATTTTGGATAATATTGTGGTTAGTGAAGCGGAGGTAATGCGCTATATTGATAAAATGAAAACGCGTAAATCACCGGGACCCGATTCCATATATCCCATACAACTAAAAGAATTAAAAGATAGCATTGTTGTGCCGCTAACAAAGATTTTTAATGCGTCTATTTCTGAGGGGTGCGTACCAGATAATTTCAAGTTAGCAAACGTAACACCTATCTTTAAGAAAGGCGATAAAGGTGCGGCGGGAAATTATAGGCCAATCAGTTTAACGTCTGTTGTAGGTAAGCTACTGGAATCAATAATTAGGGATCGTATAGTCGAACACTTAGAATTGCATAAACTAGTTAGAAATACGCAGCACGGTTTTAGGCGAAACAAATCTTGCCTAACTAATCTTTTAGAATTTTTTCAAAGCGTGGTTGACGTTTACGATAGACATCGGGCGGTTGATGTAGTGTATTTAGATTTTCAAAAAGCGTTTGACACCGTGCCGCACAAAAGACTCATTGAAAAAACTAAGGCTCATGGAATCAGGGGTGTAGTAATAAATTGGCTAGAAGAGTGGTTGCGAGGTAGGAAACAGAGGGTGGTCGTTGATGGAGCGGAGTCGTGTTGGGCTAATGTAGCGAGTGGGGTTCCTCAGGGTTCTGTATTGGGCCCCTTGCTTTTTCTTATATATATTAACGATTTAGATGTCGGCCTAGTCAGTACAGTTTCAAAGTTTGCGGATGACACGAAGCTGGGTGGTAGGGTGATTAATGGCGAAGATAGAGGTAAAATCCAGGAAGACGAATAAAATCGTTGATTGGTCAGTCACATGGCAAATGAGATTTAACGTTGATAAGTGCAAAATTTTGCATATAGGTTCGCGTAACGGTAATTTTGCGTATAGTATGTCAGGGAAAGAGTTGACAAGCGTAGAGCAGGAAAAAGATTTAGGAGTTATAGTCACTGGTGATTTAACAGTAGCGAAACAAAGTACAGCAGCGGTCAATAAGGCGAACAAAGTGTTAGGTTTTATAGCTCGAAATTTTGAGTACAAATCGCGCAATATTATTGTTCCTCTTTATAAATCATTAGTTAGACCCCCATTTGGAGTAAGCGATCCAATTTGGGAATTCGCATATGAGCAAAGATATAGACAAAATCGAAAGAGTTCAAAGACGAGCAACTAAGATGATTTCGTCGCTTACGTCAAAGTCGTACGAGGATAGGCTTAAGGAGTTAAAATTGACTACACTCGAGACTAGGAGGCTGAAGGGTGATCTAATCCAGGTTTTCAAAATTGTGAATGGGTTCGATAACGTAGATAGAGATTGCTTTTCGAAATATCTCAATATAATAGGACTAGAAATAACGTGTGTAAGTTGACAAGTAGAAGGTTCGGGACAACAGTTGCCAAAAACCTTTTTACGCACAGAATAGTAAATAGGTGGAATAGTTTGCCGGTAGAAGTAATTAATAGCACGTCTATAAACATGTTTAAAAATCGATTAGACGCATATGTTGATAGATCCCACAGCTCAACACAAGTGTTGTCAGATATAGGGAGGCAGCATCTTGGGTTAGGGGATACTCTCTGTCCTTACACACCCCACTTAAAGAGATTCCTCTGCCGAGTGGTGCCCCCCACAGTACTGTGAGGTATTGAAAAACTCATGATCTTCACTTGCCCCACAAACACCTTTAAATGGGAGACCCAAAATGGGTGCACACACATTTCTACATTACTGTACAGTCTTTACAGCCACACCTACACTTTTCCTCCTAAGTATATATATTGTAATGTATATGGTTGTAAATTTTGACTTTGTCCGCAATCGATATGGACCGTGACTTATTTTTCGTTGGCAAGGTACTAGTATTGATGGATACGGTAATGAAATTGACTGGATTCTTTAGATCTGATATATTTGCATGTCGGTTATAAATAGATATAGAGTGTAACATATTTGTGGATAGTAGTCTATTATGACTTGATCCTCTGGATCCAGAGACTATGTGGATACCGTAATGAAATTGACTGGATTCTTTGGATCTGATATATTTGCATGTCGGTTATAAATAGATATAGAGTGTAACATATTTGTGGATAGTAGTCTATTATGACTTGATCCTCTGGATGCAGAGACTATCTTTAGTTTTAAATCGATAATTAATTAGTTTTAAATCGATAATTAATTAGTTTTAAATTGATAATTATTTAGTTTTGCAAAAATTGGTCGTTGCCAATGTACAGACAATTGTTACATAAATTTCTTATGTTCTTCTGGCTCGGAACCCACGTAAAATTGTAGGTCCCCTCCGCCACCACGGAGGACATACACAATACACAATTACGAACACAGTTAGGTAGACCAGCCATGAGTGGATCCTAGGATCTTTGTTGGTCTGGAACATTATAACATAAATATATATATATATATATATATATATATATATATATATATATATATATATATATATATATAGGGTGTCTCTTATTGGGTAGTCAAAAATTGAAATGTTGAATTATTTTATCTGCGCCCCCTAAAATAGTTCCATTTAGCATAAAAACTAAAACTTGAAAGTTTGACACAAATTGGCTCATATTTAGGGGTCGCCCCCGGCTAATAAAAATGGTGACCATGGCATAATAGCTCCTGACATATGATTATGCTCATTATACACATAATTCCTTCCTTCTTTTTTTAGTTTGATTCGTTTTTATAAGTATAGGCCTTCTTATTTATCATTGATCCTTTTCTAACCTATCCTTGATGTTGTTATAATCCATCCTTTGGTCCTCAATCCTTCTTTATCCCAATCCTTTTTCTCCTATCCAAAATCCTTCCTGGCTCTTTTTTTATATACAATCAGCAATGAAGCATTGCTACAAAAAAAAACCATTAGTTTATTATATAGAGATAAATTCAAAATGCCAGTGCTATTTACATACTTTAATTACTTTAATTAGCATTATTTCCTTATACAACATTTATTTAATATACAATGATTATACAATATGGTGTATTTTAAGGTGCGACCTCATTGATGGTTATTTTTTGAGAAGAACAGTTTTTGATGGAACTGGGTGACTCTGGCGGTGTTTTGCAACAATTTGGAGCAGGAACTGGAGCTGCTCTTCCCCCACTGTCAATTTCTTATTCAGCTCTTGAACTAAAGCTACTGCACGTTCTGCCCGGTCATTTACAACAGATAGAGCTGCAACAATAGCTCTGGCCCTTAAATATTCACAGTTGGATGTCCAAGTGCTGGGTGCCTTGTTCAGAAATCCTTCTGGCAAATTCAGCTTAGTAAAGAATTCTCTAGTATTTCTTGTAACAAGTTGGTGTAGTCCTTCACCAGAGCAGAAGGTCGATTCAGGAATCCGAGGACGCTTGGGTGGTCTATCAGTGGACTCATCTTCTAATGCCTTTACCATGCGTTTCTTTACATCTGTAGTAATTCGCTCATCAAAGAAAGCAAGACCAACTGCTTCTTCAGACAGGTACCATAAGTGGTTAGAGAGCTTTTTTTTAGTTGCATCAGAAATCTTTTTGTTAGGATAATTAATCAATGACCTCATAAGGAGCCAGTCATTAAATGGGGTTTCAATAGGGAGTGAGGATGTTGTCCAAGCCTTCATATAGATGAGAACAGAAAAAAGGGAAAGATCTCGAATTCCTCGTTCTTCAGTCTTAGTCATCTTGAACTGGTTTCGAAAAAGCCACATCTTGATAGAATAGAGCGCTTTGGACATCCAGCGAGCTCGATGCATGGCACCTGGTGCACGAAACTTGATGCCTTTATTGGGGACACCTCCAAGAAAGATGATGGACAGATCCAAAAGTTCTTGATAGTCATCCCGTAGCATAGGTGCCTGGGATCTAGCAAACTGAATTAGTTCAGTTTTAGACTGGATAATTGCTTCTTTAGTAATCGTGTCTGTCTCACCTGTTTGGAACTGGCTTTGATCAACAGAAGTCCAATTGTCACGAAAACGCTTAAAGATCAATATCTCTGGACCAGTTGATGTAGATCCCAATGTTGCTTCAAATGCAGCTCCCAACAATAAATCTAAAACATGGTGTCTACAAGGCAAGTACAAAACATCATGTCCCAATTTTGCTTCGATGAGAGCACAGGCTCCACTATATTGACCCGTGTTTGAAGCTGTTGTATCGAAACAAATTGCTTTTACTCTCTCTGTAATTCCCCATTCATTCAGGCAGTTAAAGACGGCTTCAGCTTGTGCTTCTCCAGTTGAGTTTGGGATTTTGGGGACACCAAGCAGCTGTTCAACACCAGGTCCTGACACAAGTACTGGGAGACGATCAATGTGCTTGTGCGAGGTGAGGTCCTCCATCATCTTGCCATCCCAGTGGACTGTCATAGAACATTCTCCATGGAAATGCTCCTTAAGTTCTTTAGCATGACGAGCTCGGTTCTTATTTCGAAGGCGATGGATAGAATGTTGGTTTATGTTGTAATCTGAAGCGTCCAAACCAAAGCTTTTAGCTGCCTCTGCGAGGATAAATGTTGCCTTTCTAGAGGAAATTTGTGTACGATCCAGGGCAGCAGACATCTGAATAGTCATGATGTTTTTCATGCCTCGTTTTTTCTTAGATTTTGGTAAAGCACAAGCTCCTTTGGGCTCCTCCTCCTCATTCTCACTTTCATCAGTGTTGCTGGAAGATGTGGAAGAAGCCAGTACAACTTGACTAGTAGACGCCTCCATCAAAGATTCTGACTTTCTTTTTCTCTCTGCCTCAGCTTCCAACCGTTTGACTGCATTTTTTGTGCGGTGAAGATGTACAGTGTCCACACCACCGATTGAGCCAGGACGACCTTTTTGTCTTTGCAGTTGAAGGAACTCCCAGTCCTCACGATTCTTGATCAGCTTCTCAGCGTCTCCATGGGCGATGTCAAAGAGATCTTCCAATCGCTCTACAAAATCAGCCTCCTTGGTTTTATGGCTCTGGCTTGTTCTGGAAGCATGCTTCTTTAAGCAAGTCCATTCGTTAAAGAAATTCTCTAACTTCTTCATGGCACGAGGTTCCTGCTGAGTAGGAATATTGGCCTTATCCCAGATAACTATTGTGGCTCGAATAGATTGACGCAGAGCATCGCGGATTGTCATGTTTTTCTCTCTGTGGAGGTGCATAAAATAACCAAAAGCTTGCCTATATGGGGGCAGCTTTGAGCCTTTAATATCATCTACTGTAGATCCGAGCAAATAGAATGGTCTTCTTGTATTCATCTGCAAAATAAGAAAACAAAATATTAATGTAGTGTTATGGTTTTTGTAGAGCAGGGCTAAATCACTGTTTTGACTTTTTTAAATTACAAAAAAAAAAAAAAATTTGGTAGACATACAAAGTTAATTTGGTCTATTTTATAAATCTAACGTATTTTTCTCAATTATTATTCCTATTATTTTTTAATCTAAGAAACAAGGAATAAATATTTTTGTAGTAGAAATTTATATTTTGCTATTTTATTGGAAATAGAAACAGTGGCGTCACTAGGGTTGGTGTCACCCAGTGCGGTAACTCATGGTGTCACCCCCCCCCTGGACCTCCTCCCGTACCAGACCATACAGAATCCTTAGTAATGTTTTTTGTACTAATGTTACTCGTAAATCGTAATTCCCGTATATCACTGAATGTAATGGCAATAGTAGTGACATAAACAACTAGCAAAATTAAAATTACTCCTTTAAATTACAATATCATACGCACAGCCTAAATGTATTTACATTTACATAGTTTCATGTGGTTAAAGTGAAAATTCGGTAAGAAAACAATAGAATTCGAAGTAAAAACGTTTAAGAACTACATCAAAATTATGTTCATTTTAACGTTAAACTTTACCGTTACATGAGATACATTAATGGATTAGGTTTGCATAATCAATAACGGCCCAAATAATGTAGAAGTTGTAGACAAATGCATATGGAAATATACTCATAAATTTGAGGCTGCAACATCATAAAGACAGAGGCTGCAACAACTGAGCGGAAGCCTTTTTTTATTTTTCTCCTTCTTTTCCTTTAATTACTACTTCATTCTCAAAAAAGTTATTGATATAGGTTCACAAATACTAATTACCACAATATTGTAGCTAAAACAACAGAAAATTTGACAAAATCAGCGACTATAAAAACACCAGCAGCAACGAAAACAACAGCGCGTGCTTGTAGAGCGTGCAGACGAAACCACGTGATTCGAAGCGTCATTGTAATTGGGTAATAATGACAGCTCTGACCGGAGCGCATTAGAAGGTTCAAAAAGTAAATTAGCATAGAGTTTTAGCCTTGTAGGTATATTGATACATGTAAGCTGGGCTTACGAAAAATGTTTTTGTTGTTATAACTAACTACAGGGATATTTTTATAAAAAATAATAAATTTCTGCTCAAACACTGCACAAAAACCCCCCGCACCCCTCTAGTGACGCCACTGATAGAAACACAGATCATGAAACACATGTCAGGTAAAATTTCCATTGAACTAAATTAAATTCTTTGTGACAAATAGCAACATTGTTTAAAACTTCATAATATGTGTATAAGAGCATAAATTCTAATTTTTTCATTAAATTCATTAAATTTTTTTCAAACACTAATAACAAAATCAGTATAAATAATTGTGAAAAATATAAATAACAGTTTATTATCTGATAATAACAAAAAAGAAGTATAGTGATACACAGTTACACACCTTTTACTTATGACAGCAGAACACTGAATGATGACAAATAAACAATTGCAACATAATCTGGAGCATTCTTGATGAAACATGTTTAAACAGGTTGATCTTGTCTTATCAAGCAATATTTTCAGCTACAAACTTGACAATTATCTCTAATATATTCATTTAATTGAATTCATCATAAATATGATGATTAATTAATTAAAAACATATGTTTAGTATACTTGACAACTGCTAGTAATTTCAAATATTAATTGCATAAATAATAGCTATATTTTATGAACTTTAATAAGCGGGGGCGACCTCTAAAAATTGTTCAATCCAAAAAACATTTTATATGTGATGTGTTTTCAACCAATGGAACTGGTTGAGGGGGCGCAACCTAAAAAAATCAACACTTCGAAAATAAGAGACACCCTAATATATATATATGTACACATATATACAGGGTGTCCGAGAATTATCTGTACAACTTTTGGCTGTTATTAAAAGTCAACCATGAAGTGTAGAAATTCCAGTGTTGTCCCATTTTACAGAGAATCTCATTAAGTTTTTTCTGATACCAAGTGTTGACAAGTTTTTTAGAAATTCCAGTTTGTCCGAAAATTATCTGTACAATTTCATCTTTTAATAAAATTCTTGATAACACACCTAAAATTCTTAAACAAGATTATTTAGAATCTGTATTTTCAAAAGTTTCTTTTATTAAAGTAACGTTGTTACAAACATTCGATATGTGCACCATCAGTGATTCGCAAAACATCCAATCGATAATCCAAATGTTGCCATGTACGCTGCAGCATATCCACATCAATTCGCTCAATAGCAGCTGTGATTCTTGCTTTTAAATCATCAATGTCTGTGTGTATGCACCTGGGTGCACATATCGAATGTTTGTAACGTTACTTTAATAAAAGAAACTTTTGAAAATACAGATTCTAAATAATCTTGTTTAAGAATTTTACGTGTGTTATCAAGAATTTTATTAAAAGATGAAATTGTACAAATAATTTTCGGACACACTGGAATTTCTAAAAAACTTGTCAAAACTTGGTATCAGAAAAAACTTAATGAGATTCTCTGTAAAATGGGACAACACTGGAATTTCTACACTTCATGGTTGACTTTTAATAACAGCCAAAAGTTGTACAGATAATTCTCGGACACCCTGTATATATATATTTATATATGTATATATATATATATAATATATATATATATATATATATATATATATTATATGTGTGTGTAAAAATGAACAATAAATAATTCCTATATAATCATTATATAATTCTTACATGGATCATTATATTCATTGTCTTCATGCAGTACTTATGTTTGCATGGTTTTTATGTTCGAATGTTCATTTTTACATGAGGAACCAAAGTCTCCTGATGCGAGTTTGGATAGAATTTCGATTTGTGCTTTCTATTGTGCTATTCTATTATGGTTGTCTTGCATCTAACCCTCGTCCCTAAATTTTATTAGATTATGCATGCACATTGCATATAGCAGGATTGGAACCCGTAGTTGTACTTCTTAGTCCTCAATACTCACTCTTTGTCTCTAATTCGTTTGTTTTAAATCCCCCCAATAATGACTTGTACTGTATGTACGAATTGAATAGCTGTGGCATATTGACTATGAATTGACGTATGAAAACGTTACACTTTATATATCGTTATTTATATGTTATGGCCTGTCTGGTATGATGCAATATAATTATTATTCGACCATATTCATCCATACGTCCATATCTTATCTTGACCGTTATCCTTTATTCAATTTATTACTTATTCATTCTCCTACCCATTGTCTACTGATGCTCTATCAACCTATCAGTCCATGTTTACTCTTGTCTATATTACGCACACAACCTATTGTGTTACGTACCGATATGTGTACAATACTTTGTGCATTCGTACATGTCCCCTGATGATCATGATTACGTACATAGTTACGTTCATGTAAATTCGTCCACATGTATTCTTTTTACTTTTTCTTTTAAGTGCGTTCACCTCTCGCAAGCTGCTCATTCATGCTGATTCAAGGTGTTCGAATTCCGATGACGTCGCCAAAAGCAAGCATCTGAATTCGAAATCTTCTCTCTTGCTTCTGCTACCAATTTATAACGTTAAGATGTTATGTTATATTATTATACTATACTGTATTGTTTCCCTGCCTGGCCACTAGTTCATTATCGGCTTACGTCACATAGTTATCCCCGTTCTCATTACTTGTACTTACTATTTCTACCTAATTGTCATTTAAATTCTATATTACTTATGTATTACGTTATCATAAATGTCCGTGTACTTCCAATGAAAAGTACACCGTATTTTTCTCCGCTTTCCTCATTGCTGGCTAATTAGACTTTCAAACTTTGATAACCAACCAGGTTCTAATAATATTTGACATAATTTGGCGTAATTATTAACTATAAATATATAACATTGCTGTTAATCCCCTTTAAATTATAGAACAATGGTTAACTCTCCTTCATTATATAAATTGTATCACCTATTTAGATTACTTCAGTAGTAGATATGTCAAGTAACAATTTGCTAAAATTGTAATTAAATGTAATAATTTAATATAATGTAATTAATGCACTTTAATGAAAGTGTAATTAACGATAATAAGTGAATGTGAATTAATCCATAATTATAATCATAGTTGTTTTAAACCAAAATTACAATGTACTCAGTGATATACTTAGATTGTGCTCAATGTACTACTCCGAAATTATGTCGCCCTTTAGAAATGTATACTCGGCGAAAATACGATTATTATTTTTATTATTTTTAAAAATTTTTTTTTGGAATCTTTCAAAATTCTGATCACGTGTTTAAAGGGGGAATCTTAACCTTCAAACTACACTCCCCCAAAATTTAGATTATATATAAAGCATGTAATTGTAAAATAACGTTACTTCGATTACGACTTCTTCTTAGACTTCACTCCCAGAGGAGGGGGCAGAGGCCCCTTGCCTCCTTAATTTTTTTAGATTCCGGCCTGAGCCATGGTCGAAAGAGGTCGAACCTCTACCCCTGTAAATTCAGAGCACTACCTGTACATTTTTAGAAGTAAATTACAGTAAAAGAAAGTTTTTTAATCTTTCCCTCCGAGCCGTGCTCTCGTTCGAGAACTCAGTAAATAAAATAGGGAAAATAGTTCCCGATAAGTTATAAAAGAAACTCGGCGAACCTTCAGAGAAAGCATCAGAGTATTATAGAAAGGGGGTTAATAGTCTGTCGACCCTATAGCGAGAGAAAAAATTAGAATGTTATTGAAGAAAACTATCGCGAGAAATATCCGTTGCTGCCTCCTACCTACCCAGAACCACCCTCGACTCCGAACCAACCCAGGCCATAGACGGAGGATTTTAAAAAGTGGCGACCCTATTGCCAGGATTTTAACAAGTGGCCACTCTTTGGCCAGGATAGAAATTACCCTGCCCCAGGTTAACAACTGGCGACCTCTGCATCCAGGATTCTTCCAGTCTTCCAGACCCTGGAACTAGAACCAACATGCAGTTGACCGGCGTGTCACGACTTCCAGTTCGTCACATCCACCCTTGAACCGGTGTGTCACGACTCAAAGTTCTCCACGCCTAGTTTTCATCCAAGAACAAGTGGCCAGCAAGACACGTCTTCAGGACACGTCTCTAAGGATTTCGCCGTAGAAATTTTGTTAAGTACAGTTTTTTTTTTTAAGTAATTTGTAAACAGTTGAGAAGACAGCATTATTAACAGTTAACTAGTATTAAGTCAGAATTAACGAGAAACACAGTGAACATTTCAGACACCAGTGATACATTTTTTTTATTGAGACAGTAATTTTCACAGAAGTTAATTTTCACTATAGTTAATTGTCACAGAATTATTGTCACAGTTAAATTTCACAGAGTTAAATATCACAGCGTTAAATGTCAGAGTTAATGTCACAGAGTTAATGTCACAGTTATTTTCACCATTATAGTTGGTATAGAATAATTTTATTTTAGGTACCAAACATAATATTACTGTACCCTCGCGTACATTCGAGTGAAATCTGTTTACATTTCGTATTTTTGTTTACAATTTTTTTCAAATTATTGAATTGAATTGACTTGCAAATTAAGAAAGAGAGAGTTTATAGAGAGTTTACAGAGTTATAGAGATACTTGAAGTAGTTTCGAGTCAGTTTTAGTTGCAAGTCAGTTTTCAGACAGTTTCAGTTGGTTGTATCCAAGAGGGACAACCAAACCCCAGAGATTAATAGTCGCCACTTGATAGCAGTTCAAGTGCAAGTCAGTTTCAGTTTCAGTAGACTCCACTGATAGCAGTTCAGTGCAGTCCATTTCAGTTAGTTGGTTGCTTCGAAGAGGGACAACCAAACCCAGAGAATAATAGAGTCCACTTGATAGAGTTCAAGTGCAGTCAATTTCAGTCAGTTCAGTTTCAAGATACTTGATAGAGTTCAAGTCAGAAGTTTCAGTTTCAAGTTGCAAGTCAGTTTCAGTTGCAAGTCAGTTCCAAGTCAGTTTCAATTCCAAGTCAGTTTCAGTTTCAAGTCAGTTTTAGTTCAAAGTCATTTTCAGTTTCAAGTCTCAGTCAGTTTCAAGTCTCAGTCAGTTTCAAGTCTCAGTCAGTTTCAAGTCTCAGTCAGTTTCAAGTCTCAGTCAGTTTCAAGTCTCAGTCAGTTCCAAGTTAATCAGTTTCAGTCAGTTTTGAAGTCATTTAGAGTCAGTTTCAGTCAGTTTTGAAGTAAGTTTCAGTCAGTTTTGAAGTCAGTTTCAGTCAGTTTGTTTTATTTGAAGTCAGTTTGTTTTATTTGAAGTCAGTTTTATTTGAAGTCAGTTTTGAAGTTATTTTCAAGTCTCAGTTTTCAAATCCCAAGTCAGTTTTCAAATCCCAAGTCAGTTTTCAAGTCCAAAGTGAGTTTTCAAGTCCAAAGTGAGTTTTCAAGTCCCAAGTCAGTTTTCAATGCAGTGAATTGAATTCAACTTTTTTGTTGTTTAAGAGAATTTAGTTTAAGAGAATGTAATTTAAGAGAATTTAATTCAACCTTTCTTTTTGTTATGAGAGAAAATTAAATTCAACCTGAATTGACCGGTTTGTGTCTTTAGTTCAACCTTCTTTTTTTTTTGTTGTTGTAAGAAGGAAATTGACCGATCTGTCTCCTTTTTGCATGCAGTTGTTGCGTATATAAATATATAGGTGAAATTATATATTTTCTTGTAACAAAAACAGATTTACAATTGTTATAATGATTTTGATAATTATTGTAATGTATATGTAATGATAATAATTGTGTAATAATTAATCGATCATGTCCCAATGACCTTTTTAAATTACTATGCTGAGGAACATGCCGTCCCTCCGTTTTGTTTTACCTCCTTTAATTTTTGTTTTGAGCAGTGTGACAAGCAATCTTTTTCTAAAGAGCAAAGTGTTCACGAAAAGACGTATTGTCAATTTCAGACATATCTCCCCGATTGGTCACTCTCAATTCCCCCGAATGCAGTATTCCAAATTTTATTTTATTTTATTTTAACACCCCAACGCCAGTTGAACCCAGTGTCAACCAGAGAAATGGTTCAACCATGGTTAATTCTTCTTTGGCTCCAGTCAAACCACAGTTTAACCATCTGTTTCTTTCACCCAGGTTGGTCCTGAAGCCAACCAGGAGCCTCTTTTGGTACTATGGAACATAACCTCAATTTATGTTAAGTTGTTTTTTATTTTTAAGAGTGTTATATGGAACCTATAACCCCATGTTTAGTTCATTAAAATGCATAATTGATTTATATTTTTAATTTGTATTCTTCATTTTTTTTATTCAATTAATCGTGAGTAATTGTAGTTAAATTATTATTATACCATCTCTTAAGGTATCAAACGAAAATTATAGTCAATTTGATACACTACTATATGGCTATTATGGCTATGAATGTTAGTAGTCGAATTTAATTGTGTGTCGAAATTCAATTTTAATACCATGAGATTTATTTTCATGACTTGAAAGATCCTCTAAGTGCGTTTTTTTTATTACCTTAATATTGTTAGAAAATCTAGAAGAGGAAGAACCATTGTTGTCCCAAGGCGATATGATGACTAAGCTGATTGATGCAGCATTGCTTGTATATATTAAGTTAAGGTGTATATATATCCATCTCATAATTGTAAGGTTAGTGAAAAATTAACTTAATTTAGAGCTAGCATTTTTGAGCTCTTGTGGCATCATTGTTTGGTCACACTGTTGGCATCATTTTGGGGCGCTGCGCGTTCTTTCTACTCGTTTGTGGGATGTCGTACGTACAGGGTGTGGTCTGTTAGAGAGCTCTCTTGCAATTCAGTTTGGTTGTTTAGATACAAGATTGTTGCATCGTGCAATAGTCCAGGTTGCGTTGTTGTTGCAAGGTTGAGAAAGAAGACCATAAAAAGTACCCCTTTTGTTTATATTAAATTCATGTAACTAAGGTCTAAGGTAGGCCCGCATCGAGTCAGCAACCCTGAGGTAGGACCTAATAGGATCTCAAATCCGTAAGTTTTAATTTAGCTTAACTTGGGCTTCAGGTAAAACTGGCCCTTTAGAATTTGGCCGTTCACGGCTCAGCTGAGATTTTGAACCCAACAAATAAATAAAATAACAAATATACGTGCAACTGATTTAATTACGTAAAATCTGTAATCCTAATTGAATTTTGTTACTTTTGACACATACTCGAATTCATTTTCCTTCAGTACCTCAAGTCACTTTTACATTGAAACTCATATGCATGCATTGCCATTAATGCTACCTGTATTAGAATTTAATAATAATCGACCTTGAACTTAAAGGATTTTATAATAATAATAATAATAATCATAATAATAACTGACTTAAACTTAAAAGATTTTATAACCCTAAACCCATTTTAAATTATTATACATTATTTTTAAACTTTGTCAATTCGAAAACTTTCCGAATCCCTACACATACACACGCATGTACGCACACTATATATACTATATATATACACACAAACCTTATTCTAAAATCATTGGCATACTTATTGGAAAGGAAATTCACCATTCATATCCTGAATTAATTTAATCTTAATCATTTTTGCTTACTATATACAGTATAAGCGGACAAAAAATTAGTCACCCCTCTCAGAATGTACCTAATAACGTGTGACGGCGCCTCTGGCCTTGATAACCGCACGAATCCGGCGAGTTTAGTATGCGGAGGTACGCCTGCTGGTTCAAATTCATCGTCACTGGAACGAGAGGGCCCATTTCGTGGTACGAAAAACATCCCCAGAACATCACGGAACCACCTCCAGCCTGAACAACACCTTCGACGCATTCAGGATTAAAGGCTTCATTGGACCTGCGATGTACTCGTCGCCTCCCATCATTGGAGAACAAACAAAAACGGGACTCATCGGACCAAATTACATGTTTCCAATCTGCCGCAGTCCAGTTTTTGTGCCTCTGAGCCCATTTATAACGTGCCAAGTTGTGACGCTGTTAACAGCGGCCTCTTCCGTGGTACCCTGCTCCAGATGTCCATCGCATGCAGTTCTCGTCGCAATGTCCGTTCGGAAATTGGTCGCTGGAGAACCTCATTGGCTTCTTGGAGCAATTGTTCTCTGGTTTGAAAACGATTTGCAGTTACTAGACGAGAAACATGGCGGCGGCCCCTATTGTCGAGAATTGTTTTCCGGCCACAGTTACGCCGTCGATTTTCAGTTGATTGCAAACTACACCACTCTTTGTAAACTCGCTGGACAGTACGCGTTGACACACCAACAAATTGGGCTACTTCAGACATTTTGTGTCCGTGGGCTCTGCCAAACACGATGGCTCCTTTTTGCCACTGAGTAACGTCTGCCTCACGACCCATTTTGCAGACTATATCCAACACACACTTTGTTCTTCACCACCTCACGAAACAGATCTGATCCTGTGTGCTACGTCACCGCTACTTGTCACTTACCAATGCTACATCAGCGCCCTCTGTGTGACCTTGAACTTCCTACTATCGGTGCTGGTAGGGGTGACTAATTTTTTGTCCGGTGTGCTTATCTTGATCATGCATTTATTCAGTTAATTTAACAACCCTCTAAGCTAATCTATATATGTTGTGTATATAAATTGTATTATAAAAACCATTAGTCATCATCTAGTTTGAATTAGTTGGGATGTTATATTATTGTATTGTATTAATTGTATTGTAATGTATTAATTGTATTGTATTAATTAATATCATTCTAGAGGACAGAGCCCTGTAAAAATGAACAATGAATAATTCCTATATAATCATTATATAATTCTTATATGGATCATTATATTCATTGTCTTCATGCAGTACTTATGCTTGCATAGTTTTTATGTTCGAATGTTCATTTTTACATGAGGAACCAAAGTCTCCTGATGCGAGTTTGGATAGAATTTCGATATGTGCTTTCTATTGTGCTATTCTATTATGGTTGTCTTGCATCTAACCCTCGTCCCTAAATTTTATTAGATTATGCATGCACATTGCATATAGCAGGATTGGAACCCGTAGTTGTACTTCTTAGTCCTCAATACTCACTCTTTGTCTCTAATTCGTTTGTTTTAAATCCCCCCAATAATGACTTGTACTCTATGTACGAATTGAATAGCCGTGGCATATTGATTATGAATTAACGTATGGAAACGTTACACTTTATATATCATTATTCATATGTTATGGCCTGTCTGGTATGATGCAATATAATTATTATTCGACCATATTCATCCATACGCCCATATCTTATCTTCGAGCCGTGCTCTCGTCCGAGAACTCAGTAAATAAAGTAGGGAAAATAGTTCCCGATAAGTTATAAAAAGAAAATCGGCGAACCTTCAGAGAAAGTATCAGAGTATTATAGAAAGGGGGTTAACAGTCTGTCGACCCTATAGCGAGAGAAAAAATTAGAATGTTATTGAAGAAAACTATCGCGAGAAATATCCATTGCTGGCTCCTAACCAGAACCCCCGTCGACTCCGAACCAACCCAGACCATAGACGGAGGGGTTAACTTATATATATACACATATATATATATATATATACAGTATATATATATATACACATATATATATATATATATATATATATATATATATATATATATATATATATATGCCCCCTCGATTAGGTACTTCGGCTTGCCGGGCCGAGGGGGCTCGTACACCTCGTGGGTTGTTGGGGTTTCCTCAACTCCTCGCGGGGTGTGGGCGAAGAGTTACCTAGTTTTTTTTTGTTTTTTTTCCTCCTTCCTTTTCTTTTTGCTTCCCCTTTTTTTCCGTCTCTCCCGGAATTTCTTTTGTCTTGACTCGGTCTTGTGCCTCTGTCAATTGTAGTATCCCCCCCCCTCTGTTTGTATTTTGCATCTTGGGGTCATCGGGTGCACCCTCCGGGGGGGGCATCGCTCCGTGGATGAGCCGTGCTCTGGGAACGGTACGGGTGCCCGGACCGCTGCTGCGTCTGGATTGGGTCTTTGCTTGGCCCTTAACGGACAAATCTCCGTAGTGCCAATCTGCTGTTTTTAAAACGACAGTCAGGTTGGGGGGCGGGCTACCCGGGACGTTGGGCCTGCGTCTTGAAGGATGCAGCGACGGATGGTGCATTGCCTTGGGTCCGAGGCTGTCTTTTTTGTAAAGCTATTGTTTATGGGTTCAATTTCAAAACTTCAATCCCCTCCTGTTGACGACTCTGGCCCGCCCTTGGATTTGGATGACTACTACTTCTGGTCGTTCAGCGGCCTCTGCCTCCGCTGGATTGACCTTAAAGCCGTATGGGTTCCCTCTCGTCCTCTGCGGCGTCTGGCTCTCGTGGCCGGACTCGTGGTGGCCGTAGGGCGGGGTCTTCGCGGCCCTCGTTCTCTCGCCCACTCTCGGTTACCGTTACACATGGACCTGTCCCTGCTGTCAATTTCTGTCCGGTGGACAGGTTCCTTATTCTCCGCCCTTCCGCTGGCTCCCTTCCGGGCAACTGGGAACGGGTGTTTCAGCGCCTTAAGACGGTGGGGGTTCCCTGCCGTTATGATATCCGCCCTCTGAAAGATGGGTCTCTTCTTTTGAAGTCCCGTTCTTCGGGGGTGACTGAGTCCCTTCTACAATTGCAGGACGTTTTGGGTTGCAGAGTTTCTGTGACTCACCATCCGCAATTGAATAGCTGTCAGGGCACCATTTTCGCTTCCCGTCTGCTGTCAATCCCGGTTGGCGAGTTGCAGGAGGATCTTGCCCCCCAGGGGGTAAAGAAGGTCTTCCGCTTTTCGTCGCGCCGGGATGGTGCTCTTACCCCGTCCGCTCGTCTGCTCCTGACCTTTGACTCCCTTGTGCCTCCGGCCCAGGTGTTCTGGGGCGTGGGTGATCGCCGGTCGTGTGAGTTTTCGGTGCGACCATATGTGCCTGACCCGGTTCGCTGCTTTAGCTGCAACCGGGTCGGCCATGTTAGCTCTGCGTGCCGCCGTGAGGGTAAGCTATGTGTCCGCTGCGGTGGGCCTGCGCACCCTACCCCGTGCACGAAGCCCCCGCGGTGCTCGAACTGCTCGGGAGCCCACCCTTCCTCCTCTCGGGACTGCCCCGTTTTCAAGTTTGAATTCGAGGTGCGGTCCTTAAGGAGGCGCGCGATAGGGTCCGTGACCGGGAGCCGCGGCGGGGGTTGTCCTATGCTGCGGCTCTTGGCCCTGGCGGGTCCTCGGGCCCCTCCCGTGCTACCCCGGCGTCTACCGGAGTGGTGCCCCCCCTGGAAGTTCCGGGGGTTGGTGGTCCTCCTGGCGCCGCTGGACCTTCTAGTTCCTCTGCCTCACTTTCAGACATCCCATCTGATTCCCTGCCTACAAGTGCCCCTTCTCCCTCTCCGGCCTTGGGGTCTGGATCCTTGCCAACTCGTCTCTCGGGTGGGGAAGGTGATGCCCCGAAGAGGAGGAGGAAGCGTCGCCGTGGTCGGAGTCGGAGACCTCCAGACCCGATCATGACCGCTGCTCGCCCTGCTTCCCCTTCTTCACCGGAGGGGAAGCGGCGCGCCGCTCCTGATCCGCTCGGGACTCCCCCCCCTATACGGAGGGCTGGTGGGGCGTCACCTCCCGGTGCCCCAACCAGTGTCCGGGTGTCGGTTGAGGTACACCGCCCCATGACACCCTCGATTACTGACTCTGTTCCCATGGTGGACCCGGTCGAGAGGAGCCTGGCCCTTCTTCATGGAGTCTCTCTCTCTTCGGCTCCTGCTGAGAGTGGTCGGGTCTCTCTCCTGGATCTACCTCTCCCACCCGTGGTGGACCTTTCCTTTCCTCCCCCCCCCCCGTCAGTACTTGTCTGGTTTGACGAGCCCTCGAACATCTGGTTCTCCCCGGCCCCCCTCTGGTGGGGAGTCGGAGGTTCCGGCTGGGCCCGTCTCGTCGTCCCCCCCCCCCAGGGGAGCCCCCCTCTGAACTCCCTGTTCCACTCTCCACCTCTCGTTCTCCTACGGGTGAAGCAGCTGCGGGGTCGGTGGCCCCTACCCCCCCGTTCGGGGTGAGTCAGGGAAGCCGATTCCGTCCCTGGTTACGGACCGTTGAGTTTGCTGCTCAGCTTGGTCCGTGGCTATTTCTCTGTTTTCTCTGCCTCTTATAATGCCACTTCCAGTTACAGTTCCATTTTGCATTGGAACTGTAGGGGCTTTTAGCTAACTGGGAGAACCTTGCCTCCCTGCTGGAGAGCGAGCGGCCTTCCTGTGTTTGTCTCCAGGAGACTATCCTGGCCGCGCGGGGACTCCCTCGTCTCTCTGGCTATGTTGGTTTCCCTTGCACCCCGGATGAGCACACACGCCGGCCGGGTACGGCGATTCATGTGCATCATTCGTTACCATCGCGAGGTATGCCTCTCCGCACTTCCTTGCAGGCTGTGGCTGTGCGGCTCTTTTTAGACCGCCTGTACACTGCCTGCTCGATTTATATTCCTCCTCATGACCCTCCTTCTCGCGACGCGGTTCGCGAGTTGGTGTTGCAACTGCCTTGACCGTTTCTCCTCCTCGGGGAATTTAACAGTCGCGACCCGGCTTGGGGAGATGTCCGGTCGACTAATGTTGCTGGTATGTTGCTCTCCTTAATGGAGGAACTTTTCTTTGCGTGCCTCAATTCCGGTGAACCTACCTACTTCCACGAACCCACGGGTTCATTTACCTGTATTGATCTCTCCTTGGTGTCCCTCGATGCCCTACTCCATTTTTCGTGGGTGTTGGGGGACTCTTATGGCAGTGATCATTAGCCAGTCTGTCTTGAGCCGGTCGGACCGCAGCCGGGTGTCTCGTCTCGACCGAGGTGGTGCCTTGCGCGGGCTGACTGGCCATCCTTCAGAGCTCGTTCCGTCATTGCCCGTTCGGTGTTGAGCTTTGGCTCTGTGGATGAGAGCTTGGAGTTCTTCGAGCGGGTGTTGATGGGCGTCGCGGAGGACTGTATTCCTCGATCTTCCAGTAACCCGTGGACGCGTAGCGTCCCGTGGTGGACTCCAGCATGTCACCGGGCGGTGTGCGAGAGGAAGAGGGCGACGCGCCGCTTCCACCGCACCCTGCGCGCGGACCACTTGATTGAGATGCGGCGGGCGAAGGCTTTCGCCCGCCGGACTCTCAAGTTGGCCCGTCGGGCCTCTTGGCGTGCTTTTGTGTCCGGCATTTCCTCGTCTACCCCTTCTGCTGCTGTGTGGCGGAAGGTACGTAGTATCGAGGGGAAGCCGGTCCCTGCTAGTCGCTCTGTCCTCCGGGACGGGGACGGCTTCCTTTCGGATCCTGCTGCTGTGGCCGATCGGCTGGCTGGGGCTTTTGCTGCGGTTTCCCGTTCGCCTTCAGCTGCGGATCGTCCTTTGTCGGATGTTACGTTCCCGCCGCCTGGGAACGAGCCCTATAACCGTCTCTTTACGATGCGGGAACTCCGGGCTGCCTTGGCGACCCGTCGTTCTTCCGCCCCTGGCCCTGATGACATTCCGTATGACTTTATTTGGAATATGCACCCGATGGCCCTACATTTCTTGCTGGATCTTTCCAACCGGGTGTGGGTTGAGGGGTCGTTCCCTTCCCGTTGGAGAGAGGCGATTGTGGTCCCGATACCTAAGCCGGGGAAGGATCCGGCAGAGGTGGCGGGCTGTCGGCCTATTGCTTTGACGAGCTGCTTATGCAAGCTCCTTGAAAAGATGGTGGCCGTCCGACTTTCCTTTACACTGGAGTCGCTTGGGTTATACCCCCGACCCAGTATGACTTTCGTCGATTTCGGGGTACTCTGGACCCCCTTCTCCTCCTTGGTCATGATGTACGGGAGGCCTTTTCCCGCCGGAATCTTGTTCTGGCCGTCTTTTTCGATGTCCAAAAGGCCTATGACACGACCCGTCGTCGAGTTGGCATGGACAGGTTGAAGTCTCTTGGTTTTGTGGGCTTTTTGCCCACATTTCTTCGTAACTTCCTCTGCCGTCGCACTTTCCGCGTCCCTATCTGACCTGTTTGTTCAGGAGGAGGGGGTCCCCCAGGGGTGTGTCTTGAGCGTCTCCTGCTTCAATCTGGTCATGTCTGCGCTACCGGGAGCCCTTCCGCCCTCGGTGCGCTGTTCCATCTACGCCGACGATCTGGCTGTCTATGCCGCGGGGACGAGTCCACCCCTCGTGGAGAGGCAAGTCCAACTCGCGGTCAATCGGGTTGAACGCTGGGCGTCGTCGGTGGGCCTTACGCTGTCTTCCCCGAAGACTTCGTGTGTGGCCTTCCTTCCGTCGAGGAGACGGGGATCCGGCGCCGTCCCGACCTTTAATCTTACATTCGGGGGTCAGCCACTGGCCCTCGTTCAGTCAGTACGTTTCCTGGGTATGGTTTTCGACAGCCGTTTGACCTGGGTTCCCCACCTTCGCCGGCTGCGCGAGTCTACAAGACGTACCCTGGATTTGCTGGGACATCTGTCGATTACTACATGGGGCGCGGATAGGCGGACACTCCTCCGTTTGTACGTGTCCCTGGTACAGTCAAAATTAGATTATGGGAGTGTGGTGTATGGCTCCGCCTCCCGTACGGCCCTTCGGATACTGGATCCGGTCCTCTCTAGAGGACTGCGCATGTCATCTGGCGCCTTCCGCTCCTCTCCGGTTGATAGTCTGCAGGTTGAGTGCAACATCCCTCCCTTGGAGGATCGGAGGTCGTTCCTCATTGCCAAGCACTATCTCCGGATCCTCCGTCTTCCCAACTCTCCTCTGTTCCAGGTGGTGGAGAGGGCGTTCTGCCGGGATGGGGGTTGGTATTTCACCGACACGGTGACCTCCCTCCTCGATGGTATGGGCACTCCTCCTCCATCCGTTATACCGGTCTCTTTCAAGGGTGTTGCACCTTGGGAGAGCACCCCTGTTGCGTGCTGTAGGGCGTTGCGCCCCGTTCGCAGGGCCCATTCTGACTCTGCCTTGCTTCGGTCTTTGTTCCTTCAGCATGCGGCGTGTCACTCTGCATGTTTTGCGGTCTTCACGGATGGCTCGAGGTCGTCGGGGGGCGTTGGGGCCGCGGCTGTTCCCCAGTCGTCTGCCCTTGCTCCCCGATGTACCCGTCTCCGTGATGAGGCTTCCGTTTTCACGGCGGAGCTCTATGCCATTCTGAGCGCTCTGGATGTGGTGCGGGAGCATCCGGATGGGTCGTTTGTCATCTATTCGGATTCCCGCAGTGCCCTGGATGGCCTGGAGTGTTTTGACCCTGTCCACCCACTGGTCCGACGAATCCAGCTACTGTGCCATGTCCTTGTCGCTTTTGGTGGCAAGGAAGTGGTATTTTTCTGGGTCCCAGCACATGTTAACGTGGCTGGAAATGAGGCTGCCGATCGAGCTGCCCGTTCCGCGTGCCGACTACAGGTTTCACCGGTGTCCCTCCCCTTTTCCGATTATATCCCTGGCTTCCGTAGGTTTTTGCGCTCCCGGTGGCAGAGTCGCTACAGATAAACTTTGCAAGATTAAACCCAAATTGGGATGTTGGGCCTCTTCCTTCAATCGGTCGCGCCATAAGGAAGTTGCTCTGGCCCGCCTCCGTATTGGCCACACCCACCTGACCCATGGCTATTTGATGGCCGGGGATCGGGTGCCCCGATGTCCCAATTGTAACGTTTTACTTACAGTTGCCCACCTCCTGGTGGAGTGTCCGCTTTACTCTGCGCTGCGCGCAGAGTATTTTCCCGTTTTGGAAAGCGTCGGGCCTTGTGATAGGCTTGGCGCTGTTCTATCTGAAGGTCCCTACTTTTCGATAACCGGGTTGTTCTCCTTCCTCTCTCGCTCCCGACTTCTTTACCGGCTGTGACTTCGCTATGATCTTTCTGCTGCTGCTTGCATTTTTTTTTTCCCTCCCCTCCCTTCCCCCACCTCCTCCCCCGTCTATTGTTCATTTCCATTAGCTGTTCCGTAGTCTTCGTCCTGTGTTCGCTCTGCAATCCACCTTTCTTTTGGTGGCCATGAGCGGTCATACTTTGAAACAAAAAACAAAAACAAAATATATATATATATATATATATGTGTAGCGGATCGACAAGAAATAGACCAACAAGTAGACGGACAAACCCTTTCCTTCCACGCTATCAACAAACAGTCTTGGAAGACACACGTGGACACGGATTCAGAACAATGAAAGCGTTTGTTTCTTCCCAAAAGGCGCGAACGCAAGCCCTTATCAACCAAAGGATGCGCGGACAAGGCGTCTTAAGATTTGGCGCGAAGTCCTACGTCACAAGAACTACGTATGAAAGCGAGCACCCACTCACACTCACACAGACACTCGCTTTCTACCTCGTCGAGCAGATCTCATCACGTCAACCACCCTCCGGCTTCTTGCCGGAGGAGCGGCCTGCTCTTCCTTCAAGGCCTACGATTTATCATCAAGTAAGACCTTCTACAGACCGCCTGCAGAAGCAATCCTTCGAAGCCCAACCAGAATCACTTCGGGCCTACGGTTTACAAGGTCAGCCTTCAAGTTTCTCTACATTCCTCGATATATTCAGCACCTCAGGCCTATGCCTGCAATGTCATTTATAGGCCATCCTGCACCTCGAGAAGTAACATCACCTCAGGCCTCCGTACGAAGCCTACAACAAGCATCTCCATCATCTCGAGAGGCTTAACGGAGGCTTAACTCGAGCCTACGGTAATAGGTTCCTCTTCAACCCGCCTTCAACAGAGTTTACATCGTCCCGAGATAAGTACAGCCTATTCTAAATACTCTTGTGAAGCCTACATTAGCCTACCGCCGAACGGTAGACTATACCCCAAGTGTAATTAAGCGTTCCAACTGACTATCGTGAAAGAACGCAGTAGGCCTGTTATCCAATTCAAGTGTCATTTCAATACCGTAATTCCGCGTATCATCCCTTATTATGTTCAGTTCATATATTTATGTGATAACTAAATATTCTCTTGGCGTAATCACTTAACATCACATAATGGTCTTATATATAAATGATATTTGTGTAATCATTGTCAAGCATTTCAATCCATTATTATTAGGCCGCATCAATTATTCTATGTGCATCCATGCAATCATTTAGCCTACTTAATCAGTGTCACGTATTCTATTCAGTGTACCAAACGCACGTGCATTCTTTATGTCATTACTAGGCCCATTCAATCATCTAGCCTACTTAATCAAATAACCACTTATTCTATTCAGTGTACCGAAACTTATTCCATTCAATGTACCAAACGCACGTGCATTCTTTATGTCATTTACTAGGCCCATTCAATGTTCCATGTTGCATGCCATTTACATACCATCAATGAGTATATTACTTATTACGTGTCAATTAAGCTATTAACATTTCAGCTTATTAGCTAAGTCTATGTCATAAGCATAACGTAAAACTATCAATTAATTACTGTTAATTCTTTGTTATACCAGTGAATAAATAACGGCTTTATTTTCATAATAAAATACAAAACTATAAGGTGTCTTTTATAACCTTAATATTAATTTGCTTGGGTGTAATCCAAGCTGGTGACCCTCGCTGCCATTCCTGTCACTTCTAATAGTATGGTGGGCCTACCCCTATTAGCCACTTTTCAATTGGTGATACTTTACTTCATAAATTATTAACCCAGCCTATCATCAATACTCAGTCATTGCATCAATTAATCACTAGTATACAATTAAATCATTATCACCTTAAACGGCTAAAACTAGGTCCACTATATATATATATACACAAAGGTGGGCAGGACCGAACTCCAGGAACTCGGTCCTTTTTAAGGACCGTGAGCAGGAAAGTCTGTCCTTTTCTCAGTGAGGACCGAAATGAGGAGCGACGATCCATTTTCAAGCAATTCCGGACGGTCCGGTCCGGACGGTCTTTTTTAGTGATTTTAGTGTGTTTAGTGATTATTTGAAGTTCTAAAGAAGATGGATCGTTTCCTCCAGAAGACTCAGAAAGAGACTGAGACTGAACTGAAACTTGTTTCAACACCTGGAGGAGACGAAGAATCTACTGATGTTAGTGCTTCAACTTCAAGTCAAGCTGGGTGAGGCTGGTGGAGGACGACGTCATGTATGACGTCGAGATCAAGGCCAAGAAGCAGATGATGTCTATGGTGGAGAGGATTCTGGCAAGAGCGGACTCAGGCAAGGACACCAGCAGCAGCGAGGGTGAGAATGACCAGGACAATGACGACTTCTTTGAGGCTCTCTACGAGGGCGGGGAGAAGACGGAGACCGGGACCAAGTTGGTGGAGACATTTCTCAGCGAGAGGCCTGTGAAACCCTTCATCTTCAACAAGGACTCGTTCCCCAGCCCGGCGTTGAAGGACTTGTTCATCAAGTTTAACACGCCTATCCCATCCAGTGCCGCGGTGGAGAGGCTCTTCTCTTTGGGGAAGGACGTCCTCAAGCCGAAAAGGTCAGGGCTCAGTGACAGCCATTTTGAAATGCTAGTCTTCTTGAAGGGCAACTCAAGCATTTAACTTAATAACTTTTTTTCATCATTTATGTATTGTATTAATTATAATTTACGTTAATAAAATTAAAGATTTCCGGTGTCTTTAATTTCATTTTTCATTTTAATCAAATTTTTCACTTATATTATATATAAGGACCGAGGACCGAGTCGGTCCCAGGTCCTATCTTCAGAAAGGACCGTGATCGGGACCGTCGGTCCAGTTTGAGGCAAGGACCGGGACCGGGACCGTCGGTCCTTTTTGAGGCCCGTGTGCCCACCTTTGTATATATATATATATATGTGTGTGTGTATATGTATAGATATGTGTGTGTGTGTGTTAACCCCTCCGTCTATAGCCTGGGTTGGTTCGAAGTCGACGGGGGTTCTGGTTAGGAGGCAGCAACGGATTTGTTACTTGCAGTAGTTTCTTTTATACTACTCTCCGAGTTCTTCTATAGTGGCTCGGAGGATTCTGAGAGGCTTATTAAATTCTTTGAAGTTTCTCCGATTCTTCTTGTAACGTATTGGGAGATTTTAATGACTAAGTTCTCTGAAGAGAGCAAGGCTCGAAGGAGAAGATAAAGACTGTTTCTTACTGTAATTTACTGCTAAAATGTTACAGGTAATGCTCAGCCTCGTAATCTATATCAGAATGAACATGGAAGAATTTTTGTGGGTTTATATACCCAAAAACTGCTAACATCATTATTATTAAATTTTGAAAAGGCTGCATTATTTTTGCACAATATTTGAAAATAAAGTAAATCTTTTAGCTGTGGTAATGTTTAAACAGATAAACAGGATATAGGAAGAGGAAGCCATATTTCTATCTTAAATCGCTTATTTGCAGATCTGATGTTTTCCTGATCGGCCGAGTTAATTAGAGGTGGAAATTAAACTAGGCATCTTTATACTTTAGGCATCTTTATGAGCAAAAATTAAAGGTTTAAGATTTACAATTAAATACTTAGGCAAGACATGACTTCATCTTTTATAACGGAGAGAGAACGTATTCAAAACATGAACATTGCAAAAAGTTACTCAGGATTCATTATTAAGCTAAATCTAAAAATGATTAAGAAATTTAAAAGAAAGAACAAGTCATCAATTATTTAAAAAAATAACAATATCGCCGAGTATACATTCCTAAATGGCGACATAATGTCGGGTCGTACATTGAGTACAATCCCAAGTACATCACTGAGTACGTTGTAATTTTGGTTTATTACAATTATGACTATAATTACCAATTAATTCACATTCCCTTATTATCGTCAATTACAGTTTCATTAAAGTACATTAATTACATCATATTAAATTATTAGTTAATTACAATTAAACAGTTAACTATAGTTTTTTTTTTAGTGTTTGATATTCATAGACAATTAGGATGTTAGGAAAATAACAAAGTACATGGGCACATACGATATAATATATATAATATATATATATATATATATATTATAATATATATATATATATATATATACCACACATAATAATGTTTTAGAAATTAGAAGCAAGCGAGGAGATTTTCATCTCAGAAGCGCTCACTTCCGATGTGGTTAGCAGAATTTGACCACTTGCATAAGCATTTATGAGTATTGCGAGAAATTAATTAATTTAAAGAAAAGAAATAAAAAGAATACATGTGAACGTACTTACTGTACATGTAAGGTAACTACGTACACGATCATGATCATTTGCGAACATGTACGAATGCATAAAGTTTTGTACACACATTGGTAGTCACACCAAGGGCGTACCTAAAGTATTTGGTACCCGGGGCGGATCCTTCCTTTGGCACCCCCCCATAAATAATTTTAAAATTTAAACACACAGAAAACTATATTATGTTTGCAAGAAGATTTTTAAACAGTAGAGTACTGTCATAAGCAAATTGGAAATAAGAAAAATGCAGGACATTAAAAATTCAGTGAACAGGTAATACTGCATTTTATTTTATACAAAAAACACAGGAAATCTAGTCTCAACGCTTAGCCTATTCTTCAAAGGTAAATAGAGAGGATTCACAGTCTCTGCTTTCGAGCCTTAATTTCTGCAAATTGATCAATGACCTCATCAAAATTCACCTTCTTTGCATATTCATGTTCAATTGAAAGTAAAGCCAGATTTGTCAATCTTGTCTGACTCATGGTCGAGCGAAAGAAATTTTTTATCAATTTCAATTTGGAAAAACTTTTCACATGAAGCAATAGATACACAGACAGTCAAAAAGAATCTCAAACACAGTGACAAGCTTGGCAAAGAGTCACAAAAATTCCATTTCACAATAAACTCCCATACTGACAAACAAGGAGAATCACCAAACCATACCTCTGATATCAGTACTTGCCGAATGTTACTGGACGAAGACACCTGCAAGTATCTCCTGTTCTTCCGTGCTTTCCTGGTTGCACATCACGAATATTTATGATAGGGAAGTCTACAGTATTTGTGAAACTAATAAACGATACCAGTCTCCGCGAGTTAACAGCAGTTTTCTGCTCGGAGTGTCAGCCACCTGCTGACATTGAACATGCCGGTCGGAAGGCTATGGTGTCACCTTTTGATGGACAACCAAACGACTCCCCTCACCAAACTTCGTCATCGCCTGCTAGCAGACAAGGTCACGTTCAGCCGTCTTTTGTTGCACCAAAACATTTACCACCAACTGAATCAGCAACAAGATTTCAACTTCCGGACCTATCAAATCATGGAATATGAATGTAACAGCCAACCCATGAATCCTACAGACTGAGGATGGCTTTTAAAAGGAGGCACTCAGTTCCACCCAATGATGTCAGATCTGCGGCCTGCTTTTGAATCCCCTTTGAATGTGATCCACCGCACTGCAGCCCAGTTGTAGCACATTACACTGAAGATGCAAGAAAAATGGACTACTGTGGTCAACAGCATACGGCTAGGGCCAGGCCAGTGGTTGTGACAACGGCCTGTCTGTTGAACATGTCGATAGTGAAGTTGAATTGGATGACAGTACTTTTATTTTGATTTATGTAACTATCTGACCTACTTTAAATATCATCAACTATGATTCTGTCATAACAATTTGATTTAATGATTAAATTTTTAATTTGCGTTACTTATGTTCTCCTGTGTCGGCTGTATTACAAATTAATTTCCAGTGTGTTCCGATGGCTCAGTTTTGTCAAAATTTGGATGTTACTCAGCAGTCAAAAGCTTCAGTTTTAATTTTGACCGGGTCAGTCAGTATTTTACCTTGACTAAAAAATTTCAAATGAAAAAGACACTATGCTTATAATAATATTTCAGTGCCTTTTACAGCTGTGATAAATTGTATCCAGAGGTCATATAAATATCTGAAATTATTTTGTGCAGAATAAACCCAAATACTTTTCAACCAAATTAATAGTAATTCCAGAAGTTCCTTAGCCCTATAACAAAAGATATAACATACAAAAAGCACAGGGCAAAATCATAACTTCGACAATAGACATTCGCAATTTTTCTCAGTACGAGTTTTTATTCTGCAATTAATCTAATTATGGACAAACTGTATTCTATAATTTTTCAATTCGCGTCAGGAAGAGCATTCAAACTATGTACAGGTCACCTTCACAGACAAGGTTGTCTTAAACTGAAAAAAACCTAATTGGACAAACAATGGTACCCGAAATTTAGAAAATTTAGAATTTTTGATAGGATGTCTTAAAAAGTGACTTGTCCATAATTAGAAATAATCGCGATATAAACTCTCAATAACAATTTTTCTACGATCTAATCAACACTATCTTCCGGGTGGTGGCAGCAGCAGCAGCAAATTCAGTTTTTTCCAATTAATTAACATCTTTAGCAGTACGACACGTATTTAATGTATTCAACTTTTTTAAACCGTCTTAATTTTCTGTTAGTTTGTCCTTAACTCTTTAGCTTCTCTAGGCGTATATACTGTATATGCATTTGCAGGCGTATATTCAAGATCGGTGCCCCACATAGCGTTCAAACGTCGCGCGCCAGAACTCGAAATGCACAGGTAAGGCAAATTTCACTAACTCGGATGTTAAAAGGTTAAAATCGAGACCGAACTGCAATAATCCTAGAAACTAGATTAGGGGCTAGTTTCTCCATTATTTACCAAGTGTAAATAATGGTGTAACTCTCTCTTCTCCTTTCCAGTGAAAATACGTTTAATTCACGTAACCTTTCCCAGTAATTCTGTTCTTTGCACCCATTGATCTTAGCTGCGAAGCTTCTCTGAATCCCTTCTAGCTAATTAATGTCTTCTTTTTCATACAGGGATGTTAGAACCGAACAGTATTCCAACTTGGATATGATCAGTGTTTTCAATAGAGGAATCATATTATATTCGTATCCCTTCGTTTAAAGGTTCTCAGTAGCTGCAGTTATTTCCTTTGTTCTGTTTACTGCCATCTTATTTTGTGTTTCAAATTTCGCATCATCAGTCATTACAACTAAATATTTTGCTTTAGAATTTCTCTGAATTTCCTGTCCATTTGGGGTATAGTATTCCATGGATCTTAGGTCCTCCAGTTTTCCGTACCGTAAGAATTGAAATTTCTGTGTTAAACTTCATATTGTTATCTTCCGTCCACTCGTAGATTCTGTTAAAGTCTGTTTGTAGAGATCCCATACCTTCTGAGTTTCTTATTTTTCTGTTGATCTTTGTGTCATCGGCAAAGGATGTTACTGTGCTGTCTCTTGTAACGTCCTCATCTATGTCAGTCAGCATGATTATGAAGTGTAATGAAGCTAATACTGTTCCTTGTGGTACCGAGCTGAGGACCTCTGATTCTGAAGAAGATATTCCTTGAACTGTAACGACTTCTTGTCGCTCACTAAGGAAATTATATATGCATTTTCCTACTTTTCCCGTTATTCCCATATATTTCAGTTTATGTATTATGATTCCATGGTCACACTTATCGAACGCTTTGGCAAAGTCTGTGTATATTACATCATATTTTTCATTACTTTCCAGTGCATCAATAATGTTGTTGTAGTGTTCCATTAGTTGTGATAGGCATGATCTTCCTGACCGGAATCCATGTTGGTTATCATTTAATTTTTTGAGAGTTCCCAAAAAGTCAGATTTATTCTCTTAACTCTTCTTTCAAATATTTTAGTGAGATCAGATGTAAGCAACATTGGCCTATAGTTTTTGGCATCAGATCGATCTCCTCCTTCATATATTGGGACTATGCTCGCTCTCTTCAGGATGCTCGGAATTTCTCGCGTGTCTAGTGATCGTCTCCATATACAATATAGGGGCTCAACGATTGCATTCTTGCAGTTTTTGATCAGTGTGGCATTCCATTTGTCCGATCCTGCCGCCAAGTGTGCTTTTAGTTTTCCTATAGCTTGTGTAATAAAGCATTGTCTTCATTTTTCAAAAGTCTGATAGTCGTGTGATTTTTCGATTTCCTTTTTGCAAAATTATAGAAGTACTTTGAGTTAACCTTTTTCGCTTCTATAGCGTCGTTGTCGTCCTTTTCTGTATGCTTCTCAATTTGGTCTTGTATGACGCAATCTATACTCTGCAGTTTGTCATTTAATATTTTTCTGATGTTGTTGTCTTTGCAGTTACTTAATTTTGCAGTCACTCTTTCTCTTTCGGAACATTGACCTCTTTTCTCTCAAACCTGCTTCTCTTTCCACTCTGTTGCATTTTTGGGAGAAGTCTTTCCATGACTTCCAGCGTCTTCGCCTCTAAAGTCATTAGCATCTCTTCCGTTGTCTTGGCCTTGAAGATGGTTTACCAATCTATTGCTTCCATGCAACACCTTCCCAGTTTATAGCTTTGGAGTGAAAATTAAAAATTTCGAATTTGCTTCTTTCTGTTGTTCGTGTTCTTTCCTTTCCTGTCGCTTTTATACTGGTTATTATTTCAATAATGTTGTGATCAGATACTATAGCTGGGTATTTCTATGTTATCAATTAGGTTGCTGCTGTTTGTGAATACCAAATCTAGGCAGTTGTTTTTTCTGTTATTTCTTGTGTAAACGTAAATTCATCGGCTAGAGCTAAGAACATTTATGGCTGCTCCTGGTCTTCCCGTGTGCCCACCTTGTCTTGGTGTATACATACACTACCAGTCAAAAGTTTAAGTACACCCACTAATTTCCAATGTCTTGCTCCTTAGCTCATGACAAACAACTTCAAATGTAAACTTAACAGGTACTAGAGCTGAATTTGCTTACCTGGCTTTCATATTGTATGCTTCAGTGCATCTGCCCTATGCAGTGTGTTGTAACAAAGAAGCTTCTTCAAAAGTGTTAATTTACGTCTAGCATGCAACCTAAAATTAATGCCATTAGCTCTGCACAAAGGTCCAAAAACAGTTTAAAAGTCTTTACTGGGGTAGTGTGTTTCTTTAGGAGTTTGTTAATACATGCGTGTTCAGTTATTAACATGTGCTGCAGGTCTTTACATATAAAATCCTTGCAAAGGAGCTAACTGTGTAGTTTAAGGTATATTTCTGTGTTTCAGAAAGCAAAAATGGGTGTCAAAGCTCAGTTAACAACAGAAAAAAGACAGTCGATTGTAACTTTGAGAAATGAGGGCCAATCACTGATGTAAATTGCAAAAAAATTAAAAGTTTCTGTGAATGCGGTTGCTTGTGTCATTAAACGGCGCGAAGAAACTGGTTAAAATAAGGACAGAAAAAGGTCAGGGCGACCAAGAACCACAACAGACTCAAAGGACAAGTATATCCGAGTCACCAGTCTGCGCAACAGGCGCCTCACAGCACCTGAAATCAAAGCCCAGCTGAACAACTCCAGAAGTACAACAGTTTCAACATCACCTGTTCAGAGAAGACTAAGAGAGGCAGGATTAAAAGGACGAACTGCAGCAAAGAAACCAATGCTGAGACTCCAGAACAAAAAGAAAATACACCAAAAATGGACTGTTGAGCAGTGGAAATTTGTCCTTTGGATTGACGAATCAAAGTACGAAGTTTTTGGATCCAAACGCAGAGTATTTGTGCGGCGCAGAGCGGGTGAAAGAATAACACAACAGTGAAGCACGGTGGAGAAAGTGTGATGGTCTGGGGATGTTTTGCAGGGGAGTAAGTTGGAGATCTCCACAAAGTCACTGGAATACTGAACCAACGTGGCTATCGCAGCATTCTACAGCGCCATGCCATCCCATGGCATAATGCAGCAAGACAACGATCCTAAACACACTTCCAAGCTGTGTCAAAATTACCTGAAGCAGAAAGAACGGCAACGTCAGCTCACAGTTATGGAATGGACAGCACAGTCCCCAGATCTGAACCCAATCGAGCTAATGTGGGATGAACTGGATCGACGGGTGAAAGCCAAGCAGCCATCCAGTGCTCAGAAGCCCTGGGAACTCTTGCAAGAGCGCTGGCAGCAGCTTTCACCAGACTATCTTCTCTCTTGTTGAGCGCATGCATCGAATTTGTTCTGCTGTAATTGCTGCTAGAGGAGGCTATTTTGATGAATCTAAAATTTAGACTTTGCTTTTGGTAAATTGTCCCGATTTGTTGTTATTTAAGTTTCCATGTTTGTACTTATGAATTTGTGTCATGATAACTTAGGTAATAAATAAAAAACTTTAAAAAAATTTGAAATTTATGAATACTTCAGGGTGTACTTAAACTTTTGACTGGTAGTGTATATTTTTCCTATCCTTTTATATTTCATGTAAGGGAAATTAAAATCATCACAGAGAAAAATATTTGGGGTTGGAGAATGTAGATATTTTACCGTTTCTGACCTGTGCAATGGAATCTGAGAATTTTGAAGTTGGCGTGTTCAGGGGTCTTTACAGTACAATTAGTATCATATTTAATTTTTGAACTTTTGCTGCTACACATTCTACGTAGTTGTCTGAAGTACTTCCAATCATTTTTGCCATATGTCTTTCGCGTATGTAAATAGCACATCCTCCCTTACGCCTCACTGTTCTGTTGCCTCGGAGTATGTTATAGTTGTCAATTTGTATTTCTTTTTTGTTAACACAAAATTCGCAGTTTTCACAGTTCACCTGACAATCCTTTAGATGGGTTTCCGTGAGGCACGCAAAGTCTGCTCTAGTTTCTTGCACGAGTCCTTTCAAGTATAAGACTTTGTTCGGAGAATGGTTTGATTTAAGGCCCTGAATGTTGGCTAGGTTTATATTTTTTCGTTATCGTTTTTACATACACCTAATTCCGATTCGTTTACCAATAGTAGTAGTAGTAGTACCGGTTTTGCTGCCTTGTGATCCTTCGAGAATTCTCCTTTCTTTGTTTTTCGATACCTGTTGTCCCGATATCGAATGACGTGTCTGTCTTCGTTTCATTTACCATCATGCCGGTGGTGTTCGTAGTAGAATTTCCGTTTATCTCTAGAACTTACGGCTCTCTCTCTCTTTCAGGTCAGA
Source organism: Bathynomus jamesi (assembly GCA_023014485.1). NCBI lineage: Eukaryota > Metazoa > Arthropoda > Malacostraca > Isopoda > Cirolanidae > Bathynomus > Bathynomus jamesi. The sequence continues at coordinate 1,212,696 of JAJOZX010000154.1, forward strand.
ATTTGATTAGGTTAGTAAATTTAGCGCGTTTCATTACGAGCGACATTCGTTCTCGAATTCAGTTTTTCGAGTCAAAGAACTTTTCAGAATGGTACCATCTGTACGCAAAGTTATGACAGACTGGGCCATGAAACGGGCGTGCCCCAATGCGTCATGACATTTTAATCGATGGTAAAGCACCGATTCACTATGAAAACGTAAAATTAAAGAGAAAACAGGAGTACGAAATGAAATGAAACGTTGCCAGTATTATAGTACCTTTATCATGCACAATAATAATAATAATAATAATAATAATAATAATAATAATAATAATAATAATATATAATAATAATAATAAATAATAATAATAATAATAATAATAATAATTATGTAAAGTACACTCTATATTACAGTACATATGAAATGAGACTTTTCACTTCAAAAACTATTACGTAAGACTTAGTACGAAAAATCGTCAATTCTTCGTTCAAAGAATAATAATAATTTGTATTAATAATAAGGGAAAGAATGTCCATTGTTGGTTGAAAGGGACTCAAAATGTGTCATTCGTTGCCACTTGAAAATGATTCGACGAACGAACGGTACAAACATTTCAACGATTCCTTTTAAGAATCATTCTAACCAATTAACATCCTTTGAACCAATAGTGAAGAATCTTTCCAATGGAGGCTGCGTCGTCTGTGATGTCTTTTGAAGCACCTTTCGCCACCTCCTGATGGGGCCTCTTTTTGAGGCCAAAAGGACTGGCGTTTTCTGCGGAGAACCTGCAAAACACAAAGACAAATGAGAGGCACAAAGAGTGCGACGCCTATTTCATAAGAACACAAATGCACGAGAGGCCCTGTTGGATGACCTCTGAAGAGAGGGAGGACGGCCTCTACTGTACTTACCATGCGAGGAATTACTTAGCTTCGAGGGCGTCCTCATGAAGAGGACCCAGACTCTCCTGACGACCTCCTCCTCCTCCTCCTTCTCCTCCTCCTTCTCCTTCTCCGTCCTCCCTCGCTTCCCGAAGAACTCGATGACGTTCTCCTCCGTCCTCTACGTCCTCCACTTCCACTTTCGTCACTTGCGTCGCGGTCGCGTCGTTTCCGTCGGCGGTCCGATGCGTGATACGACCTCGACCTCTCACGCGTCCTCCTAGACCTTTTTCTCGACCTCGATCTCCTCCTCGACCTCGATCTCCTCCGAGAGGACTCTCTCGATCTTTTGCTGTCACGCGACTTTGACCTCCTTTTAGATTTGCGGTCTCTAGATCTAGATTTACGTCTTCTGTCTTTTGATCGTGACCTTCTTTTGGACTTCTTTTCTCGCGAGGGTGACCTCCCTTCGCTGGATCTCGACTTCCTATTGGTGGATCTTTCACTGGAGTGGGACCTCCTCCTCACTCTGTCTGAGTCCTTTGACCTCTTTTTCCGCCTTTTTTTCCTTCCCCTTTTTTCGGAGGAAGACCTTCTCCTCCTACTGGTCCTCCTGTCCTCCCCCGAATCTTCTTTCACACTTTTCTCTGAGGAAGAGGATCTTGGGCTTCGCACGTCCTCCTTCGAGTCCTCTTCTACAGCGTTGTCCTCTTCTGAAAAGAAGAAACACGCGCAGAACTTAACAAATGCGCAAAAGAGTGAGTAATGTAACGATTCAAAGACATCCAATCACTGATTCAGACTCGCCTCTTAAGGTAACACCTAAAATACATTAAACTCCGTTTCTCGTCCTCCCCGGACGGATATGGGCCCTCAAACACAGCTCAACACACTGTTCTTTCACAATGACAACGTAACAACACAGGAAAGGGGGGAGGTAAGTGAAAGAAAACAACACGTTCATGTTTGCTGTAAAACTATTAGAAAACACGCGAACATAGTCTTAATATTTTGTAAAATTTAAAACGATAAACGCTCGAAACAGGTTTCCCCTCACAAAAGTGATGGGCAGCCGATCCCCCTCGACCCGAGGAGGGAGTCAAACCCAGGACCTTTATGCCCGGAGTCTAATCCTTAACCGTCCGTGCCACGGAATCTCTATAGAAATAATCAATTACACGCACAAAGATACGAAGTGATGATCAGGAAAGATACAATGCCAACGTCAGGAATCCAGTGTTACCTTTCATGATAAAGTTAGATATATACCTATAGTGGTAGGTCAAGTGATACCAACGTCTCCAGTGACACTTCAAAAACCTATTCTATTCCTCTCTGCTTTTTTTTTTTTCCCCCCCTTTTAATTTCAATTTTTTTTTTTATTAAAAAATTATTAACAAATTATGTAATTTTAGACTGCAAAACGTTCGACATTATTAAATTTTTAGCATTCTCTTCACATTTATAATAAATTTAAAAATTATTATTAACTGGAGCATTGCTTCATTCGTCATTGAAGTGAAATGAATTGAATAACTTTTACTGATAAAATAGATACATTTTTAAAATTTTTGTTTTAACATAAGTAATTGTGAAATTGGACTGTTTACTGAATTTAATTTGGCCCTTAAACTTTAGGCTTAACTGGGTTCTTGAATAAAAATAAAACGCATAGTTACGGTATTATTATTATTATTAATACATAATTAATTCTTGTGCCACATTTATAGAAATTCTACGTTTATTCACGCGTGTACTAATTACAGCCTTCCATCTTCTACGCGCTCTTCCTCTACGGCTCACACCTACGCAGTCACTATTATACACCTTTTCACAATCCTATCACTATTTATTCTCTGCACCTCTCCATACTAACGTAGCATACTATCCTCTATTCTCGTCGTGTCCAATGACTTTTTCATTCCACACTTTTCCTGAACGTCCTCATTTTTCGCACAGCCATTTCATTTTTTTTATGCAGGAAGGAAGGGCCAAGGGCGAATGCCATCAAAAATCAAGGTCCAGAGTTTTCGAGATGCCTGGACACTGCGTTTGAAAGATTGGCGGTCACAGACACGGGGAAAAGTGGATTAAAGATGATTGTATGAGAGTTCACCGGTTGAGTAGATGAAAGATTGAAAATAACGATTAACCCTCGCGTTAGATAGTTGGAGAGAAAAGGAATTGGAATGCGTCGAAAGTAGTGTACTGCAAGCTGCATGCTCTCCTTAAAGGAGGAGGCATGCAGTTAGAGAGTTCAGAAGAGCAGTGTCCGTTGTAAAAGCAGTAGTAAAGAGCGAGGCAACATTGCGGCGAAGAGAGAGGGATTGAAGACAGTCAGTAAGAGGAAGAGAAGTGATTAGACGAAGATCCTTTAATTCCATCCGGTCATGTAGAACTGTGTAGGTTGAGCCACCCTACACACGAGAAGCGTACTCCATACATGGGCGGACAAAACCTCTGTAGAGAGAGAGAGCAACTGAGTTGGAGTGAAGAAACTACGGAGCCGGTACAACACACCCAACAACCTCTTAGAAGCTGTTCCAGGAAATATTACGAGAAAAGGAAACGCCAAGAGAATGTTATGAGAAGAGGAAGGATTGAGTTGTGCATTGTTGAAGATAAGGGGATAGTCGTGTGGAAGGCTGTAACGAGTAGACAGATGAAGGAACCGATTTTTTGAGGCATTGAAAGCCACAAGGTTTTCTCTGCCCCAATCACAGATATTAGAAAGATCAGAGGTCAGGTGCACCACAGCCGTCTCAAGCGAAGCATGGAATGACTGTTTGGGAAGCGCGTGGAGAAGTGAAGAGTGGAATAATTGGCAAAGGAGTGGATAGGCCAGGAAGTGCGACTTAATAGATCATTGATAATACTGTTCAACAAAGTTTTTCTCCTTTTGATAAATGTGGAAGATTGTTATGGCGTTTTTTACACTGATTACGAAAATGAAAACAGATTTTTTCTATCACCAACAGTTTTTGAGGGATTTGCAATTTAAAAGCCTTTGAGATTGAAATAGCATTCCTCAATTTGCGTCATAATACGAGATTTATTGTTAGCCATTTACTTTGTATAAAAGTTTTATATTATGCATATTATTATATATATATATATATTATATAATATTTATTACTTTTATTCACGCGATGCATGCCATTCTTTAAAATGCTCAAGCGAGCAAAAGCCTAGTTTTTCGGGACAACCAATGCCAATAATGGGGGATTTCACTATAACGACAAATCCAAAAACACATTTAACTCATCAAGTGTAATATTACGCCATTTCATCGAATAAATTTCACACACACACACACACTTTGGATTTCTATAAAAATATAACTGATGTAATGAGGGGCGTCACCGTGTCTTGGCATTTGTGAGAGGAGCAAATTTGATTATGGTGACAAACTAATTGGTGATTGGTAGATAAATAGAACGAGTCAGCTGAGTCTGCAGCAGCTGCTTCTCATCGAATTAGACGAGCACATACCTGTCAGGACATGCACATTCTTGTTTGTTGTGTGTTAGAATTGCGCATTCGTGCTAAGCTCTCAGTTAGTCTCGTGCATTGCTACCCACCAGTTGATTGATTAAGCGCATTTAGTTATTCATTTTGTTTTGTTACAAGTTTGGTGAAAAAAATAGCGTTTTTGTGATATAAAAGTGAGAATGTCTCGTAAGTGTGCAAACAGCCCTGACAGTTTGTGTTTTGTGTGTGGTGAATTTACAACGAAATCTCAAAAGCGGGGTTTCACTCCTTTAATTAAGAAGGGGTATGAACTTTAGGTTAATATTGGTTATTTCACCCAGTCACACCCAGTTAAAACAATACTATATATCGAATCCCCATTAATAATTAACTAAGAAAATATCCATCTTATCTTGTGCAAATTGGTCTAAATATATATTTTTTAATAATAATTATGATTGCTATTTTTTGGCGTTTATGATTTGTATGTATACAGGTAGTCCTCGTTTTACGGAACCCCTTTATACAGAATTTCACACTTAAGGAAATTTTATTTTAGTACCGAGGTCCGTTATACGGACAAAAATTTCGCGGTTAAGGAATTTTTTTCGGAAAAGTTAAAAATTAAATTTCACTGCTGAGCAATGATACGGACTATATTAAATGTCCTACAAGCAAAAAAAAAGCATTAGATGGTTTTTATGGCTAGATTACAAAAGTACATGGTCAAATCCAAAAGCCAACAGTATCACAATGGAAATATAGAAAACTTTATTGTTTGAAGGAAAACTGCACTATCATAGGGAATAAAAATTTCCAACCAAAAACATTATCACCTCTACCCACGGCAACCACGCGCCAAAATGATGGGTCAGACAGTGAAGCTGACGACCCTCCATTGCTCCTTCAGCATCAAGAGGAAGCACCTGATGATGATGTGGAAGAGGAAGGTGCTGCCCCTTCGTCAACCACCTTCTGACTTCCTTTCCATGACTCACAACACTACCACCAAGCACCAATCGGCAGTTTTGGGAGGTGAATACAACTATTTATGAAGTTTATTTCCTCCAGTACAATATAATTTATAAAAATATATTAAAATATTATTGTTTTCTATTTAAATGTGCTTAAAAAGGTCAAACATTATGTTTATTATGCAGTTTTGGGGTTGGAAAAATCTTCCGTAGGAATGCATCTCCCATTATATAATGGGATTTAATGGGAAAATACGTCCGTTATACGGAAATTCGGTTTACGGACAACTTTTCAGGAACGTGTGTTCCCACTAAGTTGCGCGCCTGCGCCGCCGCGCAATAACTTTTCAGGTGCCACGCACTTAAATATTCCTGCCGCGTAAACCCTCAGTTATGCGATGTTCACGAAATTCTTAAATCGGCAATTGATGCGACAATCTCATTGGAAATTTGTTTAGTGGCAGTGCAGCACCACCAACAAAATTAGATCAAATGTCTTACAAATAGGCTAAAATAACATATATATCTTTGCAAGACGCATTTATATATGAACAGGCAGCTAATGTTGTATTTCTAATGTTCCAAAAGTCCCACTGTCACATATGTGCTAGAAAAACTACGAAACTCTTGCAGCGGTTCTGCTGCCTGAAGAGAGACAGGTTCATTTAGATTTACTAGCTAAAAAATTAAGAAATATAGGACACAATGCATTTTAATTTTATTCAGGTTGATGGGGTGTTTTCAGCATTAAATTGTAATTGAATATGTTCAGAAAGGATAAACAAATCACATATCTGCTTAATATCAATGGCATATTAATTCTAAGTCACATGGTAATAACTCGTCAAACTGGGACTAGTACTACAGTATTAGCAACCTCCCCATAAAAGAAATTATCATTGACTTCGATATTTTATGCGCAACTGCAAATGTATATTAATACCTCATTCTTAAAAATTATAAAAATAAAAAAAAAATTGAAATGATAGTTAATTGTTTCAAATTATTGCATATACAATATGCATCATATGTTGTTGACATAACGGAATGATTGTTTCCTTGGCAACTCTGCATTACCTATCAACGTAATGCATCCTTTTGTTATTTAATCTTAACAGTCCAGTAGCACAGACCCTGATTTTACTGGAACCCTGCATTGTTTGTTATAAAGCAAATCTTGACATATTTTGAAAGCTTATACCACCCCATTCAAGAATCCATCGGGTGTACACCTGACCCCCGCTTGGCTTTTTCAATATGGCCGGCGAAACTGAAAAATCCCATATCCTGGTCAATACTTGATGGATTTTGATGATCTCTCTCTCATTTCTAGGGGTTGTTTAGGATGATGAGTCGATCTGGAGAGGTTGCAGATACTTTGGGAGTCATTTTGACCCACATTCGTCAATACTCAGTCATTGGAGGTCAAACGCCCCCCGAAATAAGGAATATCCCATATCCCGGGCAGTCGTGGAGATATTTTGGTGATCTTACTGTTGTTTTTATGGTTTTGGGCGAGACTGAGTAGTTCTATAGGGTTTAAAATGAAATCAGGGATTATTTTCCCCATAGTAAGGTGAATTCCAATATGTCTAATTATTCCTCTTATTTTTTTAAGGTTGTTGAGATTATTGCTGATGGTGCTGCCCACCTGGTGGCTTGATGACGTCTTGGTTGTGCTGATTCCAAAATTGTTTTTTGACTGCTGAATATGGAGAATATACCAGGTGAGCATTGTTTAGTTTTCATTTGCTGAGGATAAACTATTTCAATGCGATTTGTACTCTGGAGAATGGGTAAACAAAATTCTTATTTTTCAGGTTCTACAAAAGCTGCAGACGAATGTTTCTTCAAGGATTTCCTGTGTAGCTGTCCTGGAGGTCAGAAAGGTCTTTCAAATTGTGGGAGGATTCAGAAAATCATAGAGAGCAGCGACATCAGAGGGCAGCCAGATGTTCGAGCGAGACTAGAGCCTCTCTTGGAAGATGGAGTAAAAATCCTTTGTTGTCACAAGAACCGTGTTTCCACTTATGTGTCCAAGCGGAATTTATCAGCATTCATGAAAGAGAGAGAATGTGATACCCTTACAGTGGAGCCAAAAAGACTACGTTGTGCTGTTCTCAGTGAAGGCCCAGTATATGACCCTAAAAAACAGTCTCTTTTGTTTGAAAGTCAGTGAGTGTATATTACCCGAGAAATATGACATCAAAGTTCCGGTGCAATACCGCATTCCAGCATCTAGGTTTATGACCGATAAGCTTGGTGATAAAAAAACAAATTACAAAGGTGTGTTGATAAAAAAGTGTAAACTGAAAAATGATGAGCAGGGACAAGTTGTATTCAGTAGGTTGTTGGGCATGAAAGGAGATTTACCGGCTGAAGAAGCCCGATACCATAAAGATTGTATGTCTACCTTTCATGTTGAGGTTGAGAGAGCTTGCCAGAATAAGTCAAGGGTTGAACCTGAAGACCGCCCCTTCATTGCTTTGTGTGTAGAATTGTCGAAGGACAAAATGAAACCATGGAATTCAATTGAGGTAGAGAAGCTTTACAAAGAGTTAGGTGGTGAGAAGTTGTCACGTAGGTCGCTCATTGTAAAAGTTGAAGATTACTTCAAATACGAAACTGTAGACTTACATGGGGATGGTATCGCTACGTTGTTAGTTTTCAAAAACTATGCTGCCTCATACCTGAATATTGCAAAAGATTGAGAGGAATCTGTCGATATTGATGAGTGTGTGAAGAAGCTGGGCAAGCAAATCGCGAGTGAGTGCAAAAAGAACAAGGAAGAATTCACTTCTTATTGTACTCAGCTTTTTTGCTGCAACACGTCTTTTAAGACCTACTGAGTTAAGTTTCCTTCATACAGTAAAGGGATCAACGAGGACACCTATTATTTTTTCGAGATCTGCTGCAAGTGAAGTACTGGATTTGCGTCTGTCTCGAAGGGAAGTAATCTTTAGATATTGTAGATCAGATGGAGAAAGCTTAGAGGGCCTCCCTGATCTAGGGCGATCAGCTGGGGTTCCATTTGAGCTGTGACGAGCCAAGATTTTTTGTACACCAGTTTTGGAAACGCCTGTAGATTCACTTATTTTTCTTTGACTCAGTCCCTCACCATGCAAATGTATTATTTTATATCTAATCTCATCAGAAATTGTACTTTTTGTCATTTCTTAAGCCTGTGAAAGAAAAAAACAGCATGAATTAGGATTATGAGAAACGTTTTGGATAAATTTGTTTTGCAGAATTTAAGTGAATATGTCAATACTTTTAATTGTAAATATTGATATAACAATAGCTTAGGAGCATTTACTGCAGATCCATCAGTAATAGTTCGCTAGATCTTTAAACACATGCGTTATAAGTAATATAATGAATCAACCCTCAAGTCCAATTTATGCAGACTAGTCACTAGAGGGTCATCCAGCTTATACAACTTTATACACTTAAGTAATAACTTAGTTATACGTTAATATGAACCAGAGGTTCTAGTTAATATGTATTTTAGTATCAAAACCAATTTTCATAAAACAGATTATCTAATAGTTATCGGATCGACAATGGTCTCTGACTTTTGCACAGTATTGTGTGGGTGTGTGTGTGGGTGTGTGTGTGGGTGTGTAATATATATATATATATATTCGCATTTCTGTCTGTCTGTCCTTTATGCAAGCGCAAACCGTTTGACCTAGAGCTACCAAATTTGGCACGGGAACCTCTTATGGGATGAAGAATGTCAACACAGAGTCGGTCAGCCTGTCTGTTTGTATTACGGGCGGCAATGTGAAGCTCAAGATTTTCATGACTGTGTTCTTTTCTATAGTTTTATTAACCAAATAATTGAACCGACAGTAATTAGGAGTTCAATCATATGGTCAGGGGGGTTTTGGGGGATATCTGATCAGATTCAGAAATCTTGACACAATGTGAAGCTCAAAATTTTCACGGCTGCGTTCTTTTCTGTAGTTTAGCCTGTCTGTTTGTGAAATTTATTCCGGGCAGTAATGGGGAAGGGTGGGGGTAATGGGGAAGGGTGGGGGTAATGGGGAGGGGGTTAGCCCCCAAGTTGCATAAAGGGAGGTGAGGGGGTTTTGTGGGGCATTCAGTTGACCTAACCGGGCAGCGCCGGGTACCTCACCTAGTATGTGTATATATATACACACACACACACACACACACATATATATATATATATATATATATATATATATATATTATATATATATATATATATGTGAAAATTATTTCACGAAAGTGACGTGAAAAATATTTATGATGAATAAAACCACGAAGGGAAAAGAAACACAAAGTGGTGCTCCAGCGCTTTCGTCTAATGACATCATCAGGAATACTGGAGTGAAAGGAGAGCAAGACAATATATAGGTTACAAAAATAAACATATATATATATAGTAAGTATAGAAATAAAAAGTGTGGGAGGAGCAAACACATTTGTATGGAAAAATGACAATTTTAGCACTTCGCCCGAAATTCAACATAAATTCAAATGGCTTGTTTCCAGCCAATTTTTTATAGTTATTGTCTGAATGGTAAACAGGTCACAAAAGAATAAAGAAATAAAAATAAATATAAATTGGAAAAAATTACAAAATAATGCCTTAGTGATATATACGTCACAACCGAAATAAACAAAGAAATAAACCAACAGATAAAAAAAAAAAAATTGTAAGTGGAGTCTACAAATTCAAGCTCAAAAGGAAAGTTTACAATCAATTTAATAGATGATGCCAAAATGATATATATGTCACAAAGAAATAAAATAAAGAAACAAACCAAAAAAATAAATTGAAAAATAAATTGTAAGAGGGGCACCCAAATTTATAAGGGAAAAAATTACCAAAGGTTTTTTAGTTATTGTCTGAATCATGCATACTATGGTCACAAACGAATAAAAAAGTACAAGTAAATATAAATTTGAAAACAAAATAATGCCTAGATGATATATAAAGAACTATAAAAATTATATACGACATATATAAGGTATATAAACGCACTATATAAGGAATATATATATATATATATATATATATACACACACACCTAAGTTAAAAATTACCAAAGGTTTTTATAGTTATTGTCTGAAAGATCCGTAGGTCATAAAAGAATAAAGAAATAAAAATAATGTGTGTGTATATATATATATATATATATATATATATATATATATATATATATATGGTTATGCGGGTGTATGTGTGTACATGTGTAGTTGTACGTATCTTTTTTTTTTTTTGTCTTTATATAAGCACACCGGACAAAAAATTAGTCACCCCTCTCAGAATGTACCTAATAACGTGTGACGGCGCCTCTGGCCTTGATAACCGCACGAATCCGGCGAGGCAGAGACCAATTCATCATTTAGTATGCGGAGGTACGCCTGCTGGTTCAAATTCATCGTCACTGGAACGAGGGGGCCCATTTCGTGGTACGAAAAACATCCCCAGAACATCACGGAACCACCTCCAGCCTGAACAACACCTTCGACGCATTCAGGATTAAAGGCTTCATTGGACCTGCGATGTACTCGTCGCCTCCCATCATTGGAGAACAAACAAAAACGGGACTCATCGGACCAAATTACACGTTTCCAATCTGCCGCAGTCCAGTTTTTGTGCCTCTGAGCCCATTTATAACGTGCCAATTTGTGACCTGCTGTTAACAGCGGCCTCTTCCGTGGTACCCTGCTCCAGATGTCCATCGCATGCAGTTCTCGTCGCAATGTCCGTTCGGAAATTGGTCGCTGGAGAACCTCATTGGTTTCTTGGAGCAATTGTTCTCTGGTATGAAAACGATTTGCAGTTACTAGACGAGAAACATGGCGGCGGTCCCTATTGTCGAGAATTGTTTTCCGGCCACAGTTACGCCGTCGATTTTCAGTTGATTGCGAACTACACCACTCTTTGTAAACTCGCTGGACAGTACGCGTTGACACACCAACAAATTGGGCTACTTCAGACATTTTGTGTCCGTGGGCTCTGCCAAACACGATGGCTCCTTTTTGCCACTGAGTAACGTCTGCCTCACGACCCATTTTGCAGACTATATCCAACACACACTTTGTTCTTCACCACCTCACGAAACAGATCTGATCCTGTGTGCTACGTCACCGCTACTTGTCACTTACCAATGCTACATCAGCGCCCTCTGTGTGACCTTGAACTTCCTACTATCGGTGCTATTAGGGGTGACTAATTTTTTGTCCGGTGTGCTTATCATTGAGGCATTATTTGTAATTTTTCCAATTTATATTTATTTTTATTTCTTTATTCTTTTGTGACCTACGGATCTTTCAGACAATAACTATAAAAACCTTTGGTAATTTTTCCCTCATGTATATATATATATATATATATATTCCTTATATATTGCGTTTATATACCTTATATATGTCGTATATATTTTTATAGTTCTTTATATATCATGTAGGCATCATTTTGTTTTCAAATTTATATTTACTTGTACTTTTTTATTCGTTTGTGACCATAGTCTGCATGATTCAGACAATAACTAAAAAACCTTTGGTAATTTTTTCCCTTATAAATTTGGGTGCCTCTCTTACAATTTATTTTTCAATTTATTTTTTTTTGGTTTATTTCTTTGTGACATATATATCATTTTGGCATCATCTATTAAATTGATTGTAAACTTTCCTTTTGAGCTTGAATTTGTAGACTCCACTTACAATTTTTTTTTTTTTTTTATCTGTTGGTTTATTTCTTTATGTTTATTTCGGTTGTGACGTATATATCACTAAGGCATTATTTTGTAATTTTTTCAAATTTATATTTATTTTTATTTCTTTATTCTTTTGTGACCTGTTTACCATTCAGACAATAACTATAAAAAATTGGCTGGAAACAAGCCATTTGAATTTATGTTGAATTTCGGGCAAAGTGCTAAAATTGTCATTTTTCCGTACAAATGTGTTTGCTCCTCCCACAATTTTTATTTCTATACTTACTATATATATATATATATGTTTATTTTTGTAACCTATATATTGTCTTGAACTCTCCTTTCACTCCAGTGTTCCTGAGGATGTCATTAGACGAAAGCGCTTGAGCACCACTTTGTGTTTCTTTTCCCTTCATGGTTTTTATTCATATATATATATATATATTTTGTAGTTAATTTATGTATGTATGAGATATGTATGTGTATAATGTATATACATATATGAATATGGGTGTATAGCCGGGAATAAAGTTGATGATGATTATATATATATATATATTAGGGTGGTCCTTAAAATTCAAAGTTGGGAAGTTTCAGCTCCCACCCCCGGAAATCATTCGAATGGTTGAGACAACTCTCTAGTTGAATGTTTTATTAAATCGGACAACGTTTACCCCTCCCTCATCGACCTTGAACTTTTATCCCCGGAGTTGTTGCCCGGTTGCAGTTGTTGCCGTTGTTGCCCGGTTAGCGATCCTGGGTCTGTAGGGTTCGCTTCCGAGAGTCCGGAAACTGGCAGCGGTGGCGAGCGACGACTTGCAGGAGGAACTGGAGTTGCTCCTCGTCGTGGGTCAGCGTCCGGTTGTACTCTTGGACGAGGGCAACTCCTCGCTCGGCATGGTCGTTGATTACGGCGAGCCCTCCCACACGTGCCGCCGCTGTCTTGAAGTCTTCCCGCTTCGGCCAGGTCTCCGGGTCGACCTCGAGGAAGCCGTCCTCCAGTCGAAGTTTCTCGAAGAAACCTCGTGTGTTGGACGACGCCAGGTCTTCCAACTGAAGCCCGGCGAGTACTCGGTTTGGCAGCGTGGGCCGCTTCGCCGGGGACTCCTCACCGACCCGGTCGTGGAGAGAGGCGATGATCTTCCTCTTCTGATCGACGGCGATCCCCGGATCGAACAGCGCCAGCGCCACCAGCTCCTCCGACAGGTACCAGAAGTAGTTCTGGAACTTGGTCAGCGCCGCCTTGGCCACCGCAGGGTTGATGTCAGAGTAGGCCAGCAGGTCCTTGAGGAGGGCGAAGTCATTTCGGGGGGGCAGTTGCGGCGATCGGAGCCTCCGTCCACGGCTTGGCGTAGACCCGACAGACGAAGATGCAGATGCTCCGGAGGCCACTCTCCTCCCTCGCCGTGAGTTTGAACTGCTGTCGGAACATCCAGACCTTCAAGGCGTAGATTGCCTTCGCCATCCAGCGGGCGTGGTGAATCGGCCCGGGAGCTCGGAAACGCACTCCTCGCGGGGGGACGTGACCGACGAAGAGGAGGGTGAGCTCGAGCAGCTCACGGTAATCGTCGCGCAGGTCATGCGCTCGACTATCGCCTTCTCAAACCACTCCGTGTCGACAGTGGTGAGCAGAGGAGCGACATCGGGGTGCGCAGCGCCGGACTCGTACTGGCTTCTGTCCAGGAAATCCCAGCGCTCCTGAAAACGCTTGAAGAGGGTCACGTCAGGACCGGACGTGGGGCCCATCACAGCCGTGAACGCCGCACCGAGGAGGAGCTCCAGCACATGATGGCGGCACGCGAAGTAGAGCAAGTCTTTCGCGAGGTGTTGCTCGATGAGGACGCACGTTCCGTTGTTCCGGCCGGTGTTCGAGGCGGTGGTATCGAATGACAAGCCACTCACTTGCTCAGTGAGCTCCCACTCCTCCAACGCGTTGAGGACGGCCTTGGCCATCTCAGAGCCCGTTCCACTCGGCAGCTTCGGGATGCCCAGGAGCTGCACCGCGCCGTTACCGGAGACCAAGATGGGAAGCCGATCGACTTGCTCCTTGCTCGTCAAGTCCTGTATGAGCTTGCCGTCCCAGTGAACGACAAGATTGCCGGCCCTCAGCCTGCGCCGGTGTCGGCGGATGGAGCTGCGGTTGATATTGAGCTCTGCGACGTCGTGCCCAAGCGACCGGGCAACCTCTGTCAGGACGTAGACAGCTCCTCGGTCGGTCACCTTCGTGCGATCCAGCGACGACGCCACAGCCGCCGAAACGATGTTCGTCGTGCCCCGCCTGGAGCGCTTCGGAGCCCGAGGGCTCCCTTCTTCTCCATGGTCGTCGCTCTCCGCTGCGCTTGCGGCACCACTGGAAGAGGACGAAGACCACTCGAGCTCCACTCGGGCCGTAGATGTCGTCGCTTCTTCCTCGGCTCGCTGCCTCCGTCGGTCTTCTTCCCCTTGGCGTTGAGATGCGCGGGCATCGACAGCGGCTAGCGTCGAGTCGGCGGACCCCAGCTTGCCGCGCCGACGGGGTTCGCGCTGAGCGAGGAGGAACGCCTTGTCCTCCTCGTTCTTGAGCAGCTCCATGGCGTTAGCGGCAGCGACGTCGAGCAGGTTCATCATCCGCTCGCTGAACTAGTCCTCCCGCTTCGCTTGAGCGCCAGCTCGCCCCTTGTTCCTCTTCACATCGTTGAACTCCTTGTGGAGCTTCTCAATCTTGGTGACGATGTGGTCCTTCCGGCGGAGGGGGATTCGCGCCTTGGACCACACCTCGGTGACGAGCTCGACGACCTGGTTGGCGGCCTCTCGAAGTGACTTCTTCTGGACGTCGATCCTGTAGACCGTCAGGGCCAAGACCTCTTTTTGCGAAGGAAGTTGCGACCCAGCGATCGATTCCTGCGGGGCAATCAGGTAGCGCAGCTTCGCTGCCATGATCCAGGTTATCTACTTAAAGGTTGAAGGAGTTATTCACTATTCAGTTTAAATTATAATCATTAGAATTTACAGTTTTACACACATTAGTTATCCAACCACTGACGGGTAGCTTGACTTATGGTTAAAGGAGTTATTCAGTTTAAATTATAATCATTAGAATTTACAGTTTTACACACATTAGTTATCCAACCACTGACGGGTAGCTTGACTTATGGTTAAAGGAGTTATTCAGTTTAAATTATAATCATTAGAATTTACAGTTTTACACACATTAGTTATCCAACCACTGAAAATCTGGAAAGAATGAAAAAAACAAACATTACAAATTATGTAACATTTACTTGAAAGTCAAAAAATTAGCTTAATGGTAATGCTCAATGAGGGAGGGGTAAACGTTGTCCGATTACAAAAATAAATCACCTAGAGAGTTTTCTCGACCATTCGAACGATTTCCGCGGGTGGGAGCTGAAAAATGTTAAACTTGAAATTTCACCCCCTAAGCAAGGACCACCCTAATATATATATATATATATATATATATATATATATATATATATTATATATATTAATATATATACCTTACCTTACAACCTTACAAAGGTTCCGTGATGATTTCTCATTTCGCGAAGGTCAAGCGTCGCCCCTCCTCTCGAGTTGGCCTGGTGAAGTAGTGAGTTGGATTCTTGCGCTCTCCACCTCACATAGCCAGGTACGCCCGGCTCATCGGGGATTGTTCTGAGCCAGGCGTCGTCTTCTTTTGAAGATTTCCACTGCAACTCCCTTCGTGTTTCTTAGGTCTTTGGGCAACTGATTAAATAGTTTTGGTCCTCTCACTACAAAACTATTTTCTTTCAGGGTTAAGGATGTTCCCTGTCTCGCCTTCAATTTGGGAATACGACACAGTCTACCGCTTCTACTTCCACCGTTGTTTGGGGAGTTATGGGATTCAGAGTAAGATTAGGGACTAGTTTCTCCATTATTTTCCAAGTGTAAATAATGGTGTATCTCTCTCTTCTCCTTTCCAGTGAATATAGGTCTAGTTCTCGTAACCTTTCCCAGTAATTTAGTTCTTTGCACCCATTGATCTTGGCTGTGAAACTTCTTTGAATCCCCTCCAGCTGTCTAATGTCTTCTTTTTTATATGGGGATGTTAGGACCGAGCAGTATTCCAATTTGGGTATTATCAGGGTTTTCAGTAGAGGAATCATTACATTCCTATCCCTTCGTTTAAAAGTTCTCAATATCTGACCCGTTATTCTCTTTGCTCTGTTTACTGCTATCTTATTTTGTGTTTCAAATTTCGCATCATCTGTCATTACAACCCCTAAATCTTTTGCTCTGGAATTTCTCTGACTTCCTGTCCATTTGGGGTATAATATTCCATGGACTTTAGGTCTTCTCTTTTTCCGTACCGTAATAGCTGAAATTTCTCGGTGTTAAACTTCATATTGTTGTCTTCCGTCCACTTGTAATTTTGTTTATGTCGGTTTGTAGAGATCCTATGTCTTCTGGTTTTTATTTTTCTACTGATCTTTGTGTCATCCGCAAAGGATGTTACTGTGCTGTCTCTGGTAACGTCCTCATCTATGTCAGTTAGCATGATTATGAAGAGTAGTGGAGCTAATACCGTTCCTTGTGGTACTGAGCTGAGGACCTCTGATTCTGATGAAGATACTCCTTGTACTGTAACGACTTGCCTCCGCTCACTAAGGAAATTATATATCCATTTCCCTACTTTTCCTGTTATTCCCATATATTTCAGTTTATGTATTATGATTCCATGGTCACACTTGTCGAACGCTTTAGCAAAGTCTGTGTATAGTACATCATAGTTTTCATTACTTTCAAGTGAATCAATAATGTTGTTGTAGTGTTCCATTAGTTGTGACAGGCATGATCTGCCTGACCGAAACCCGTGTTGGTTATCATTGAATTTTTTCTGAGTTTCCAAAAAGTCATAGATTTTCTGTCTAACATTCTTTCAAATATTTTGGTGAGATGAGATGTAAGCGACACTGGCCTATAGTTTTTGGCCTCGGATCGATCTCCTCCTTTATATATTGGGACTATGTTCGCGCTCTTCAGGATGCCCGGTATTTCTCCCGTGTTTAATGATCGTCTCCATATCCAGTATAGGGGCTCAGCGATTGCATTCTTGCAGTTTTTGATCAGTGTGGCATTCCATTTATCCGGTCCTGCCGCTGAGTGTGTTTTTAGTTTCCCTATGACTTGTGCAATATCCTCCGTCGTAAAGTCGAAATCCGTTATACTTTCCCCTTGTGGTTCTTCTTCAAAGAACGCGTTTCTATCGCATATCAGTTTGTCAGTTTTTGGGATACTGAAAGATGATTCATACTGAGCTTTTAATATTTCAGATACTTCTGTTAGATCATCAGATAAATCACTGTTCTCATTTTTTAAAGGCCGATAGTCGCATTGTTTTTCGACTTTCTTTTTGCGAAATTATAGAAGTACTTTGAGTTAGCCTTTATCGCTTCTATAGCGTCATCTTCTTCTTTTTCTGTATGCTTCTCGATTAGTTCCTGTATGACGACATCGATACTTTGCAGTTTATCATTTAATATTTTTCTGATGTTGTTATCTTTACAATTACTTAATTTTGCAGTCACTCTTTTTCTCTTTCGGAACAATGCCCTCTTTTGTCTTTCGAACCTGCTTCTCTTTCCTCTTTGTTGTATCTTTGGGACATGTTTTTCCACAATTTCTAACGTCTTCTCCTCTAACGTCATTAGCATCTCTTCCGTTGTCTTGGCCTCGAAAATGGTTTTCCAATCTATTACTTCCATGCTGGATGTCACATCTTCCCAGTTTATAGCTTTGGAGTGAAAATTAAAAATTTCGAATTTGCTTCTTTCTGTTGTGCGTGTTCTTTCCTTTCCTGTTGCCTTTATATTAGTTGTTATTTCAATGATGTTGTGGTCTGATATCCTAGTTGGGGATATTTCTACATTATCAATTAGATTACTGTTGTTTGTGAATACCAAATCTAGGCAGTTGTTTTTTCTTGTGTTTTCTGTTATTTCTTGCGTTAACATAAATTCATCAGCTAAAGCTAGTAGCATTTTTACCTGCTCCTGGTCTTCTCGTGTGCCCCCCTTGTCCTGGTGTATACATATATTTTTTCCTATCCTTTTATATTTCATGAATGGGAAATTAAAATCACCACAGAGAAAAATATTTGGGGTTGGAGAGTGTAGATCTTTTACCAAGTTTCTTACCTCTGTAATGGAATCTGAAAATTTTGAGGTTGGCGTGTTTGGGGGTCTGTACATTACAATTAGTACCATATTTAATTTTTCAATTTTTGCTGCCACACATTCTACGTAGTTGTTTGAGGTACTTATAGCCATTTCTGCTATGTGCCTTTCGTGTGTGTAAATAGCACATCCTCCTTTACGTCTCACTGTTCTGTCGGCTCGGAGGATGTTATATTTGTCAATTTGTATTTCTTTTTTGTCAATACAGGACTCACAATTTTCACAGTTCGCGTGGCAGTCCTTTAGATGAGTTTCCGTGAGGCATGTAAAGTCTGCTCCGGCTTCTAGCATGAGTCCTTTCAGGTATAAAACTTTGCTTGTGGAGTGGTTTGATTTAAGGCCCTGTATGTTGGCTAGGATTATTTTTATTTTTTCTCTTTCTTTTTCGCATACAGGTGGTTCCGATTTGTTTTCCAATGGGGGTGCCGGTTTCGTTGCCTTGTGGTCCTCCGAGAATTTACCTCTTTTTATCTTTGTCGGTACCTGTTGTCCCGATGACGCATGAAGTGCCTTTGGTCGTACCTTCTGTCCGGCTCTCGGATTTCTATATTTATATTTGTCAGCTGGTTTTGTAATTGCTGAGAGTATTTAGCAGCTGAAATGTGTTGGCTGCGTCTAAAAAATTTCCACTCTTCTTTGATGTTCGTTTTTTCTGTTCCCTCGTTGCGTTCCTTTGAGGGTGGTGGTATCGGCATTTTTTTTCATATTTGCAACTCCCATATCTTTCATAAGTGTTGCAGACCGTAAGATGGTGGAACATGCATTTCTTATCAAACTTGCAGTATCCACTTGTGTAATGCATTTTGCATAATGTGGGATGTGCATATATGCATTGCCCATCCCGATATCTGCAGTTTCCTTTCGCGTAGTATTTGCATACGATATTTTCTACGCTTCTGCTTTCTTTCTTATTATTTTCCAAGTTCTTAGTTTTGGCATTATCATTATTTTCTTTGGCTGTTATTTTCTACGTTTTTAGTTATTATCTTTTATCGTTTCGCTCGTTGGACCGTTTGTCTACTTCGCCACTTTTACTTATTTCTTTCCTTTCATCTATGTCTTCCTTCCGTATTATATTGTTTATGTCGTTATTTGTTATTAAATTGTTGTTCGTTATTATGCTGTTATTCGTTATTTCGTCTCTCTCTCATCCACCCTGTTTTTCGTTGGGACCATTTCGGACCATGTGTCCCCATTATTTCATTCTTTTTTGTAACTTTCGAGTCTGCTATCTCCATTTCTTTAAAGACCGCGAAAGAATTTACGGTCTGTGTACACGCCACATAGAAATTTGATCCCCACGACGTGTTTCGCGTTCGAGACAAGAGTTATTTCCCTCTCATTCCAATTCATGCAGTTAAAGTCGTTTAATCGTTGGCAGAAATCACATCTAATCGCTAGGCTTTCCGTTGTTACTAAATTGCACAAATTACAGATTAAGTGAGAATTTGGACCCATATCCATGCTATTCCTTAATTAGTGTAAGAAGAAATACCCACACAAATTCTTTATTTTTATTTTTATTCCTGTTTCTTTCCTTTCGATGGTCGAGGGTATTTCGAGGGTTTTCTGACCTTTGCGTTTTATGACCTTTTTCCTGCTTTGTTTCAAACTTTCTCGAATGCCAACCGTATTTCGTTTTGAATATATACGTTAAAATTGGTGATAAATTATGTAAACTGTATTGCACTTTCTTAATTTTAATGAATTTCACTTATATATATATATATATATATATATATATATATATATATATATATTAATTTTTATCCTATATTTCAGTTGGTGGTGCGACGGACACAACAATTACACAATCCATTGTGTACATGATTTGTAAGGACAACTTGCCATTTGGGTGCAGAGAAAAAAAGGAATGTTGAATTTTCTAAAAACAACCGTACCCCTGTACTCAACACCAAGCCCAACAAAGGTAAGTCAAATTTTTATTGAAAATATGTGATTATAGTCAACATAGGAAATAAGACCGTGGTAAAATTAAAAACATGAGTATATGAAGTTTGCAATTTTATTTTTGTATTTTCTTTAGATTACAAGGCTTGTGGAAAAGAAATACGATTCACTGCAAGCAAACCTAGAGAACAAATTGTCTCATATGACACACATTTCTCTGACCACAGACATAGCTACTCTGATGAATTCAACAAGGAGCTTCATTGTTATAACATCGCACTTTATCAGTAAGCATGCACAGTTTTCTATAAGAGACACGAGTATGACTTATTTACCAGTTGTGTTGTTAATATTAATCACTTCCATACCCTACTTATTGCTATATATGGTTTACAAATTGTGTTAATTTTTATGATAGCGGCCTCAGTCAACAATTTACATTTTAACTATCAAGTATCAACACAAAACATACGGTGTTGGGGTCACAATAAGTCAAATTGTGAGCTTTTTTATAGCACATTACAATTTAATTTTATATTAATGATTTGGAAATTATTAATTATTCAGATAACACCTTTGCATATATTTATATTATATTTTTAAATTTCTTCAGTATCAACTCTCACTTTAAGATTTAGAAGTATGACTGATATTTGATATATTTCTCAGGTGAAGAGGACTCCACTGTTGATTCGGTCTGCCTAGGAGTCAAGCAACTCCAACCTCATCATACAGCTGTTCACATTGCAGAAGACCTGAATACTGTGCTGGAGACCTGGTCTATAGAGAAGTCGAGGGTTGTGTCAGTGACCACGGATGCAGGAGCGAGCATTGTTGCAGCGGTACGGGATCTGTTTGGCAGTGAGAGGAACATGCACGTCCTATGTTTGGCACACAATATCAACCTTGTTGTCATGAAAGGAATCGAGGGCACCCCAGAATTCATTTCCATTAGAGACAAGGTCAAATCCATTGTGACTTATTTTAAACACAGCAACGTCGCAATGGATGACCTTCGGTGCGAGCAAAGAAAAGAGGGCAAGACTGAAGGGACATTCTTGTTCCTTATACAAGAAATGTCACGCGATGGAACTCAACGTTTTACTGCATTGAGAGATTCCGGCTCTTAGCTGAGCATGTTGGGAAGATTTTGCTTTCTATGAAGCACAAAACAGCTCCTCCCATGGTAACACATGCATGAAGAGCTGGCCATAATTGAGGAGGCAGTATTATTACTTAGGCCTATTGAGAGTGTTACGAAGGAAATATCGGGAGAAAAGTATGTAACTGCAAGCATGGTGATCCCAATTGTGAACTGTATGCGGAAGAAAATTGAAAAACTAAATCCGCAAACTACTGTTGTCCAAAAATTGAAACAAAAGATCTATGATCAAATAAACAGCAGATTAGTGTGCTGGGAGAAAATCAGTCTTTTTTCAGTCGCTACACTGTTGGATCCGAGATTAAAAAAACTACATTTTCAATCTCCAATTCATTCATCCCGTGCCCTCTAACAGCTCTGCAAGGAAGTGTGTAACGAGCTTCAGATCATGGAGACATCTTTCTCACCACCATCACGGGAGACAATCCCAACTGATGATCCAGAAGGTGACGTTTGGAGTATCCACGAGGAGGAAGCTGCTAAAAACGCCCCACAAGCGCCACTAATCGGCGATGGAACTGTTCCTAATGAAATAAAATTATATATGAATCAACCACTTCTCCCTAAAAAGTCAGACCCAATTAAGTTTTGGCTGGAGAGCAAAAATGCTTTCCCTGCCATGTCAAAAGTAGCAGTAAAGTATTTAACACTTGTTGCAACATCCGTCCCTTCAGAGCGCAGTTTCCCTTCTATATTATAATGGAGGTAAGTGCGATATATACATGTAACCAAAAAAAAAACTACAGAAAAGAATGCAATCATGAAAAACTTAAGCTTCACATTTGAGCTCATTGTATCAAGATTTGTGAAGCTTTAGATTTTCATGGCTGCGTTCTTTTCCATAGTTTTATTGACCAAATAATTGAACCGACAGTAATTGGGGCGCCACAGGCACCCCAATTACTGAGGCCCAAGGTGAGAGGGATAGGAATGATGTTCAAAATAAAATACGCCGTAGGCCCACAATTCGATTCGGTTTGGGCCGAATGCCCAAGTACCGCAGATCTAGCGAAATCGGAGCGTAGCGCCGATCTTTTGTTGAAAGTCCTGGCAGAAAGAAATGAAAAGAGAGTATTTGTTGACAATTATGTCTACAAGGAGATTCTTCAGTAATGAAATAAAGATAAGTTTATAATGAAGTGTTCTTTTTTATATTTTATAACAGGAAATAATACCTTGAGGTAAGAAAATTCATTTCCCAGATGAAGTAATTGGCCGAGGGCTCCAAGCCTTCCGCAGGAAATAGTAAAAACCGCCCGTAGGGCGGTATTTTTGCTAGTCTCAATAATGTATGCACTGACGATCGAAATAGAATGACTTCAAGCCATTTAAATCAACTTGTTTTCCTGGGGGCGCTGAATGGTAAATACTGGTTACAATAAAACACCCATAACTGCGAGGCTTTTTTTTCATTTTACATGAGTTTTAATTTTTTTATTTTTAGAAATATTGATAAATATCGATATATCGATACTTTTTACCCGATATTATCGGACCGATATATATCGAAGAACTAAATATCGATATATTTTTCAATATCGCCCATCCCTAGTGCGTAGCCAGTCATGCACCGCCTGCTTCAAGTCATCATCGCCTTGAAATCGCTGAACTCTCAAAGCGTCTTTTAGTGGTCCAAACAGGCAAAAATCCGAAGGTGCCAGGTCTGGACTGTAGGCTGGATGGTCGAGAACTTCAAATTTAAGTTCTTGAAGGTATTTTCTAGTCTGTGCAGCGGTATGAGGGCGCGCATTGTCGTGTAACAGAATAACACCTTCCGACAATCTCCCTCTCCGTTTTGTGCGAATTGCTTGCTTTAACTCATTCCGAAGCATGTCAGAATACGAAGCACTTGTTACTGTAGTTCCACGCTCTAGATAATGTTCAAGGATAGGGCCTCGTGTATCCCAAAACAGTGTTAGCATAACTTTACCTGCTGACGGCTGCGCTTTGAATTTCCTTGCAACGGGAGATGTTGGATGCTTCCATTGCATGCTCTGTCGTTTGCTTTCCGGTTCATAGTGATGGATCCAGGTTTCATCTCGTGATAATGCGCTCCAAAAAGTTTTCACCTTCATTATGATACAGCGCCAAAAGACGAGAGCAGACGTCCATACGATTACGCTTGTGCTCTTCTGTCAACTGTTTGGGCACCCATTTTGCACAAACCTTGTGAAAGCCAAGAATGGCATGAACTATCGAATAGGCTGACCCTTGCTTGATATCTAATGAAGATACAATTTCTTTTATTGTTAATCTTCTGTCATCGAAAATCATGGCTCTGGCTTCGTCCTGCTTGTCACCACTGGTTGATGTTGACGGTCGTCCTGAGTGCTGAGCATCTGTCACACATGTCCGACCTTCCTTGAACATTTGAATCCACTCGTACACACTTCGCCTTGGTAACGCATTATTCCCACACTGAGCACATAAAAACGTGTGAATTTTAGCTCCTTTCACACCTTCTGGCCACAAAAAACGAACCACGGATCTTTGTTCTTCCATAGTACAAATTGAAAGCGGCGTAGCCATGCTTACTACTCGTATGATATGCGACAGCTACGAGTAGCCTAAATAAGCCTATACTGTTGCTAGCCTAAATAAGCCTATAGATCTCAGTTTGGCTCGTTATTACGAGTATATATTATCTAATATACTATTGAGCTAAAATGTGTGTGTGTGTGTGTGTGGTGTGTGTGTGTGTGTGTGTGTGTGTGTGTGTCCGCTTTTTCGGAACCGTGCACAGCCTAAACGGCACATCGGAAAATTCTGCAACCACCATCAACTGACGATGTGCTCTGTCAAGTTTCCCGGTCCTAGGTCACCGGTTACTGGGTCCGAAGGCCCCAGCACTGCGATAAAACTACAGAAAAGAACGCAGCCGTGAAAATCTTGAGCTTCACATTTATACTGTGATATATATACTGCTACCGGGGCGGGTAGAAGTATATGTCACAGTGCTACACGCCCGGGGGTAGTGGGGGAGAGGGGTGAGGGTAATTGGGGGAGAGGGGTGAGGGTAATGGGGGAGAGGGGTGAGGGTAATGGGGGTAATGGCGTTTTTTTTTTATTTTGCAGCTGGATCACAGTGCTACCCGCCCGGAGGGCCAAGTTGTACAACGGTTGCGAGCGATAGCGAGCTACCGCTTGTATATACTATAAGGGGTTCTAAAAAACCTTAGCCCCCCCCATTTGCAGCTTACATGTTTACTTATATCGAAATAGTTTTTAGTGATTATAAAAATATGTAAAATTCTATATTTATTGCAGGTATTAAAATTACTCTAGCTGATAAAGTGATAATATAATGGCTTCTCAATTAATTGGTGATTCGGAGAGGCAACGTGTGATAGATTGCATACGAGCAATAACATTTCGGGAAGCTCGTGATGCTGGAGCCACGTTTATAACACGTTCATGGGTTGCCAAAAAGTTGCGAAGAAGTGAGGACTTCGTCAAAAGAAATTGGAATAAAACTTTGGATGAATGTGAAATGGATACAACCAAATCTGGGCGACCAAATTTGCCACTCTCTCAGGAAACAAAGGACATCATTGAAAGCGGTACGCGTAAGCGGAAAAACAGTTGTGCTAAACTTTCTAGAGATCGAAGTGTTAAGAGGAAAGATCGTTAGTGGTGAGATCATTCGACTGTACCGTCATAGGCAAGGTTTAAAGCCTTGGCATGAACTTCCAAAGCCAAGAAAAACTCAACTTAACATCGATGACAGAATGTGGTTTTCCCATTATCTTGAAAATTGGGATGTGGATGATTTCATGCATTTAGCTGTCTCCGATGAACTTTTTGTTTACGTAACACGTCGGCCTAACTACCAAAATGATCGAGTGTGGGCCACAACACCAGATGAAATCGATGACAATGAACATTATCGCGAATTATTAAAAATTCCACTGTGTTGGTGTGTTTGTTTTGTTCACTGCAAAGAAGCTCATGTCAGTGCTGAAGCCAAATGGTCAGAGTTGGGATGGACAGTATTTTCGTGATATTATTCTATCCCAGCATGTCATTCCTTTTCTAAGAAACCCAAACAACGTTATGGATGTCGATCAGGTCACACTTCTGCACGATAAGGCCCCCTGCTTTAAGGCATTAGCCACTCAACAGTTGTTGCGGAACCATGAGATCGATTTCTTTGGAAATGAAGAATGGCCAGGAAATTCTCCTGACCTGAACGTCTGCGAACACATTGGATCAGTTATAAAGGACAAGGTTGAATGTCTCTTGTTTCAAGAACCTGCAGCAAATCGATTTTCGAAGGATACAATGACGCAACACATTGAAACTGTTTTAGCAAATTTGCGTAACGATCAAGATCTATTCACGTCATTTTTGGCAAGCTACCCAAAGCGAATTCAGGCTGTCTTGGAAGCCAATGGCGGGAACACCAAGTTTTAATTGTTTCTCATTAAATGCAGGATTAAATTCTCTTTTCTAAGGTATATTTAGTTTTACTGTACCTCTAATGATTTAGGCCATGGGTGGGGGGCTAAGGTTTATTGGAGCCCCGTATTACCACTAAAATAAAAAGTGCGGATATTTATTGAAGTACCCTGGTATATTTGAATTTATATATGTATATGCATACTTATTTATTAAGTTACATAATATTTAACTGCTTGCAAAAATATAAACATTTGCTACTTTTGTATATTATCAGGTCATCCCATAAGTAATGTCGTTTTTTACGATAGATTAAGTTTAAACTAGTCCTACTCGGTTTGAGCATAAATTTCCCAAAGGTTATATCTAAGAGGAGATCTATCGTGCTTCGCTAGATACTTTACAGACCTTGACCAGTGAAGACGTGTGTTTTGCTTTATGTGAACCCCTCATAAACATGGCAATATCAGAAGAGCATTTCAGGCATATAATGCTTTACAAGTTCAAAAAAGGGAATAGTGCTACTGAAGCAACGCGAAACATTCAGGAAGTGTATGGCAACGATATTCTGCATGTGAGGAAATGTCAAAGATGGTTTCAAAAGTTTAGGAATGGTGACTGCTGTTTGACAGATGCAGCACGCTCTGGACGCCCTGCTGAGTTTGATGATGACCTGCTGTTAGCCGCACTTGAAGAAGACTGTTCAACAACTGTCGAAGAATTGGCCCAGAAACTCAATTCATCCCCGTCCACCATCCATCGACATTTGCAACAACTCGGAAAAGTGCCTAAGTTAGGAAAATGGGTGCCACATGAATTGTCGGTCGACAATCTGAGGGTGCGGGTAAACATTAGCACAGCTCTTCATGCCTGTGAACTCCAAGATCCGTTTTTGCACCGTTTAGTGACTGGCGATGAAAAGTGGATACTGTAACAGAATGTTAAGCGCCGTCGACAGTGGGTTTGTGCTGGAGAACCAGCAACACCACAGCCAAAACCAAATCTTCACCTTCGGAAGGTGTTGCTTAGTGTTTGGTGGGATAAAGGTGGTGTAATACACTTTGAAACCTTACCACACAACCAAACAATCACCGCTCAAGTCTACTGTCAACAACTGGATCGATTGAACACTGCACTAAAAGAAAAAAGAGACCTTCTTTGGTTAATCGGAAAGGAATCGTGTTCCACCACGACAACGCACGTCCTCATACCGCTCGGATCACTTCTGCAAAAAGTGAGGAGCTTGGGTGGGAAAAACTTCCACATCCTCCAGACCTTGCGCCTTCAGAGTATCATCTCTTCAGGAGTCTGCAAAACTATCTTGACGAGAAACAGTATACTTCTTTAGATGACCTGCACACCAGTCTTTGTACGTTTTTTGTCTCAAAACCGCCTGAATTTTATAAACATGGCATTGAAAAGCTTGTAGGACGTTGGCAGAGTGTCATTGATTCCGATGGAAAATATATACTAGATTAAAAAGTTCCAGTTGTTTTTTTTGTCCTTCAAATTCCGATCTAAAAAACGACATTACTTATGGGATGACCTGATGGACATGGATTACATTACAATTTCTTTTAAATATTTAAAAATATTTCCCTAGAAACTTATAAAATTTTAATTAATTATGAAAATTAGTATATTTTTACTGTTTTATTATGAAGAATCAGTCATGTATGTATTAATCTTATACATTTTAATTGAATTCCTGTGTCAATTTAAACTTTACTTCATGGTGTGTATACTGTATATGTGTGTACTGACATGGCACTTTGAAATATTCCATTTGTGTACTGATTTAATGACTATGTGGAGGCTTTAATGCAGGTTGGAGTTGTGAGCGGTTATCAACAGTAAAATAAAGTCGTGTAAATAATGAAGTTAGAGTGGTGATGTGAAAAATGTTATGATTAGTGATGTAAAATTCCCGGGAATTTTAAGACAGAAAAATTTCCGTGAGAATTTTTGGGAATACATGCATCCAGACACACGCACAATGCTTACTTGCACAATCGATAATTAATTAATCAATTTATTAACAAAACTGTACTCCTTTGCAGACCATGTTCAAACGAAAGAAAGCAGAGTCAAGAAAAAGAGACGCAGATACAAAGAAAAAATGCTGCTCCACGTTCAAAGTAGAGTGGCTGAATGAAATAGTAGAAACAGAGTCTCAGCAGACTAGAAGCAAGATTCGTGTAAAACTAGAGGAAATATTCCAGTACAGATCTGATGATGGTTTGATTTGTAAAGTTTGCGCTGAAGCTAAAGTAGTTAGTGACTTCTCT
Organism: Bathynomus jamesi; assembly: GCA_023014485.1. NCBI lineage: Eukaryota > Metazoa > Arthropoda > Malacostraca > Isopoda > Cirolanidae > Bathynomus > Bathynomus jamesi. The sequence continues at coordinate 1,240,658 of JAJOZX010000154.1, forward strand.
ACTGGCAAAAAATGGAAGGAAGGGTGGAAGTTAGACTACATGAAGAGGCATTTAACATGCAAAAGTCACGAATACGCTATAAATGTACTTAGGACCAAAAAGTCTTCCGCAGGATTTGGTTTACGAAACATTCTATTAGAAACCACAGATGATCGGCAGAAGAGACTGGGATGGATCGAAAAACAAAGATCAACGCCAAATGTGGTGAAAATTCTCATAATGTTTTACTTGCTGTACAGATGAACTGATCTATGAACTCTGTACAACATATACACAATCACATGGCAAAGTATCTCAAACTGCCAGACAGCTGGAGAAGCAAAAATTATGCTTTTGAGTTTTTGGAATCTATTAACAGTGTTCTCCATAAAAAAATCATGTCAGAGACTCGCTTGTCATCCCATTACGCACTTATTATTGATGAAAGCACGTATATTTCTGTTAACAAGATGCTTATAATTTATTTTAAGTTTAGAGTTACTGCATCTGCTATGCATAAAACAGTTTTTGCTGGAATTATGAAATTACATACTTGCAATGCAAAAGCTATTATAGCTGCGATCAAGGATTTCTACTCTCAGAATGAACTGGACCTGACGAAAATGGTGATGTTCACTTCAGACGGTGCCTCTGCTATGTTAGGAAAAAACAATGGTGTTGCCACACAGCTTAAGAAATGCATTCCACACTTAACGGAACAATACTGTGTAGCCCATCGAGAAGACTTAGGATTAACTGATACCAGGAAGAAAGTACCAATAATGAAGGAAATAGAGAGGAGGACCATTTATACAATCTTCTGTAGATCTACAGTTCGGAAAGGACAGTTTGAGGAAATAGCAAATGTCACAGAAAACAAGATTGTATCTTTTAAACCACTAAATGAAGTAAGGTGGCTATCAAGACACTTTGCTCTAAGTGCTTTATTACGCAATTATGAAACCTTGCTTAAATACTTCGAACAAGAAATTTCAGAAAACAATGATCCAGTATCAAAATACTGTTTGAAGCTCTCTGACTCTAATTACCGTATCACTATAACTGTGTTAAATGATGTTTTGTATGAATTAGCAGAACTGACCAAATGCTTCCAGAGGAGTTCTTTAACAACAATTGAAGCTGTACATTTAGCACGAGCTAAGATTCACAAGATGAGAGGACAATATCTAGGAGAAACGGTAAATTGGAGTAACTGTGTAAAACGTCTAATTGCTTCAACCTTTATTAGAGACGAACAATTCAATAGTGAATCAATTCTAAGTTTTATCGTCCTACTGCGTGAATATTTGGACCAAAGGTTTCCAAGAGAGGAAGTGAATAATTGGGTAGCTTTTGACTTCACCTCACTTTCATCAAAGCATAGCAATTACGAATTTGGTGCAGAAAACATCATCAAACTAGTTGACAAGTACAAGAGCATTTTGGACCTTAGTCCAGTGCATCGATCTACTCAAACCACTATGGATGAGAGAATTCATTGTAAATCAGTACAATGATTTCAAATATATAATTGCGGAGAAAAGTGTTGAAAAGTTAATTACAAATTTCCAGGAAATGGTGAACTTCAGTTTACAGAATGCAGAACAGTTCAGTGTAGTTTCTCAACTGACAGATATATGTGCAACCTTTCAAGCTTCTAGTGCCGATTTGTGAGCGAGGGTTCAGCCTTATGAATAATATCAAAACAATGTCGAAACAGATTGAAAGAGCACCACCTTGATATGCTAATGAGGATAAAATTTCACTTGTCAAGTGGTGGAGAAGTGAATCTGGACACAGTTTATAAACATTGGAAGAACAAGGACAATCTGTGTCTGCCACATTATCAAGAATGCCTGTCACTGACTCAGGGTCAGATTCTAGTGATAGCGAATATTAGCGATTAGTGGTTTTGTATAGAATATCAGGAAAATAACATTGCTTTTCATGTGTCAAAAACAAAAAGTGTTAAATTTTGTGTTAAAAGATTAATGCATATATGGATACTCTAAAATCTAAATAAAATGCCGATTTTAATTGTCGAGAGATATGATATAATGAAATAAAATGTTCAGCAGCTTATGTTTTTAATGACTCCTAATTTATATTATCTTTACTACTTACATCATTTTACATAACTCTCGTGACTTATTAAATATGTATAACGTCTCTGGTAATTGTGGTAGATCCGCGCACTGCACTGATACTAAAGCGCATGATAAGCTTGATTCCGCGCAGGGATAAAAAAAATTAGAGGAAACATTGAATTTATTATTTACGCAACGCTTCCGTATAACGAGGGCTGCCTGTACACTATTTTTGTCAATTAGTCACTTTCTTTTTCGTATTTCTGGCTACTGTTTCAAGTTCTGGCTACTTTTTTAAAATTCTAATTGTATTCAGTTTGTTGTTTGCGATAGAATTATGACGTGGCGTTCGTGTGATTTCGACTTTGAGGACCTGATTCGCCATGTTGGGCTAGATGAAGACAAATCATTGAATGTTTTTATCAATCACGGCATTATTCTCTCATCCTAGGCCTAGGTTAGGTTGTTAGGTTAGGTTTGGTCAGGTGAAGATATCTCGAAAACTACGCTTTTGCACAGGAAACGGATATCACATTTGTGCAAAACTCAAAATTGACCAGAAAAATTTGTTCTCGTAAAAAATCCCGACTGGGTGTAATAACCAATTTTTATCGAACTTTATTTCGGTTACAAAGTATATCAAAACAAAATCTGGGCTCCTCATGTATGTTGTTTCTTGTGCAAGATCTCTGAGAGGGTGGTTAAAAGGTACTCATTCTTCAATGCCTTTTGCAGTCGCAATGGTATGGAGAGAACAAAGAGACCGCTCGACTGATTGCTACTTCTCTTCAACGAAGTGGACATTCTTCAAACTCTAAACATGCGATTCATTATCCTAATTTACTCTCAGCCATGCGACCTCTTTCACATTGTGACGACTTGCCAGTATCAAAGATGATGAACCTGCTGATGAATCTCGTAATGAACCTTTGGACAGACAAGATGACATGGATACACAATTCCAACCACCTTCATCGGATGAACCTCATTTAATTTCTCAGTCAGAATTAAATGATCTTGTCAGAGTTGAATCTATCTAAAAATCAGGTTGAGCTCTTAGGTTCTAGATTAAAAGGTTGGAATCTCTTACAAAAGATTGTGAAAATATATAACTTCGTAAGCGTCACACACACTTCACATCGTTTTTCTCTATGGAAAGTGATTAAAGCGCTATCATGAAGGCACTTGGTCGAGAGCACAATCCTGAGGAGTGGAGGCTTTTTGCCGATTCATCAAAGTTGAGTTTGAAAGCTGTACTATTGCACAACGGTAATGTCTATCCTTCGGTTCCGATTGCACAAAGTTCACATGAAGGAATCATATGACAATATGCAGTTACTTTTGAAACATATTGACTATGATAAACACTCCTGGCATATCTGTGGTGATCTGAAAGTGACTGCACTTCTGCTTGGCTCACAGTCAGGATACACAAAGTTCTCTTGTTTCCAATGCGAGTGGGACAGCCGAGCTAAGGGGAGTCATTATACACAGAAAGAACCTAACACTTCGACAAAATTTGGGTCCAGGACAGAAAAATGTTGCCTATCAATTCCTAGTAGATCCAGAAAAAGTTTTCTTACCACCTCTCCATATCAAACTTGATTTGATGAAAAATTTGGTAAAAGCCATGAATTAAGACGGACCTGGATTTCTACATCTAATCCTCGGCAGCGTCAAATCAGAAAATTATGTTTCCATGGTGGAGCAAATGCTTAAGAGCTTACCAAGCCATGGGGTGTAACATGACTTGGAAAATGCATTTCCTGCACTCCCACCTGGACTTCCCATCAAACCTGGACGATGTCAGCGATCAGCATGGTGAAAGATTTCATCAGGATTTATCAACCACGGAAAAACGGTACCAAGGAAGATATAGTCCCAATATATTGGCCGACTACTGTTGAACACTTATAAGGGAAGTCCCTAGTACTAGTTATAAGCGAAAATCAGCTGCAAAAACATCTTAGGTAAGGTACGCTTCTTTTTTTGTACGATTAAATATACCAAAAAAAGTAAGAAAATCTGTCGGTTTTCATTTGCATTTCCCTCGAAATTGGTGGGTAATAGAAACGTTATGTTTTCAAATTCGTAATCAGCGTAAAAGGGTACATTGGAATCACACAAATTCATTCGAAGGAGAAAAGAAAAAGGAGAGTTCGATTTTGTTGTTCAGTGTAATAGGAACAACAGACAGAAAAATAGAAGCCGAAGGAGGGCAGTTTCGAAATTAAAGATTTGTTCTAGACTCTATGAAAACTTTTGATATTTCTAGCGCAATAGCAAAGGTTTCACAGAAACCCCGAAAGAAGAATGACTAAGAGTAAGAGAGATATGCAAGAAGATCGCCAGCAGAGCATCCGGAACCCATACGGACAATCTGAAAGAAGATTGTGAAAAGAAAAGTGTTTAATAATAATCTTAAGGATAGATTCAAAAGTTTTAGAAAGGCAAGAAATCAAAGCAATTGGGACGATAGTTGGAAGGTTAGAGCGGTCAACCTTCTTTGGGACAGGCTGAATGAAAGCAAACTTCCAGCAGGAAGGAAAAGTACCAAATGAAAGACAAAGATGAAAGAGTTTGCTTTGGCAAACACCAATCATACTGCTAAAATTATTCACCTGAAATGTTGGCTTCAATAAAACTTCTTGCAAATCTTTTGCTGACTCACACTCGTGTATTTTCTTTCTACCAAGGTTTTTATTTAGCCCATGACTTGTTTGACCTGCTTCACTCTACTTTCAACTTCCAAAGTACTAGTGCCTTTTTGGTCAAACACCAAAAAAAAATAATTTCTTTCACAACCTCTAAATTTCCTCCATTCACCAGAACATTATATGCCGTGGGAGACTCTTAAATTCGTCACAGCAACAGTGGGTGATCAGACACGAAAACAGTCGTAACACTTCATAACGGGGTAGACACAGGTACCTCCCACTGATATTCCTTACCAAAAGATTTTCTTTACTCTCGTGGTCAGTGACAACATCGCGAAGTATGAACGACTCAGTATATCACTTGCCGCATAAACACCTTTCACGAATTGGGTGCGGTACAGTCGCGTTTCTGCTATCACTACTTTTTTCTCTTTCTTGGATAACTGGGTGCACGTGAGGGTGCAGGCATGGTGTGGAAGATCTATTTCACTTTCAACCCCTTTCTTGTACTAGCATTTCATCCCTTTGCCGGCAGTGGTGGCCCAGGCGAAGAGGAGGAGGGGAGCTTTACTTTTATTTCTGCGTGATAGCTGTGCACGTACATAAATATAATCACGGAGTTTGACCTTCTCTTCTCTCTCAATACTTTTTGAGCTAGCCTGGAGTAATACGACTTTGAAAGGTGGTATTTTAGTGGCAGCAAATTCTCCAATCGGGCCAAGGAAACTTTTTGAAAATATTTTTTAACCTTTAAATGTTTATACGTGTTTTAATATAAGTTTAGTTTTGTTGTGAGAAAAGAAAACCAAAATGATTATAATTTAAGTGACGAATTACTAAAATATATGGTTTTGAATAACGATCAATCTTCTACTTTTTCATTGGAACGAAAAATATTTATAAATCAAACGGTTAAACCACTCTCAATTAAAGATTTCGCAAGTGGAAAATGCCAAGAGAAATACTCGTATGGCAACCCCTGCAAACAGCGACCTGCCTCAACCTTGCTTAGCACTGACCTTGAGGATGGATAACTTATTATTCAGTATTAAGGGGAAAAAAAACTTCCTACGAGTCATTTGGCATTTAAACAAGATACCTATAAGGTAAACCTCGCAGTTGCACTGCGTGTAACAGTGAATCTGGCGTGAAAAACAGCAAGAACTTTTCCGTTTTTCTGTTCCGCTGTGCTGGGCAGCCGAGAGACCAAACCCTTTGGTAGATCAGCATAGATAGTTTCTGCCCTTCCACCAACCCAAGACAGTGTGAAAAGACCGTTCTCTACAGGGCATTATATTTTAAATGACGTAAGAACATCGTTATCTGGAAATTCAGTCAATAATATTCAGTTCCTAAAATTCAATGGACTTGATTAATTTGGTACTGACTGGGGAGATGATAAACCAATGTATAAGACTCAGTCCACTCCTTATCAAGCCTGTCATTTATGTTATTTTCTTTTTCAAGGCTAGAAGTTCTATTTCTGCTCGATAGCTTTGCACGTACATAAATTTAAGCGTGGAGAGTTTGACCTTCTATTCTCTCTTAATACTTTTTTGAGCTAGCCTGGAGTGGGCCATGGGGTCTTTGTTGGGTCGATATTTCGGTAATCAGAGCTATAAATATTTTGTATAAACTCAAAACCATATGTTCGAAGTTTCTGTGACGATACCAAGTAGTTGATATATGATCAGTACAAATATATTTGCACGACGGTATTATCTAGTATATGAGTTTTGTACGTGCGTAACATAATTGTAAAGGTAGTTTTTCTAGTCTTCTCTTTCCTATAAAACTTCTTTGCCTACTTTTCCAGGGTCAAAGTAGGTACTTTCTTCAACCTTTTTCCGTACCCGCCTCCGGATACTTCTTAAACAAAGGATCATAAAAGTGAAATTAATAGGTATTAAAAGTTACCTTGATATAAGTCCGTCCGTAGGTAAAAAAAAATAATTTTCAAATGCTGGTATTACCAGTACCAGATGCGTATGCAAAACCATACCAGTACCACTTCCATTGCTGGTACCCAGCCCTGGCCACATGGCAGATCTAATCGCATCATTTATTTATAGATGCCACATACTCCTTTTTTTTCTTACCACTTACTTTTTTAATTCTCTCTCTCTCTGCAAACACTTCTTCCGTAATTTCTTATTCTATCAACGCCCGTATACATTCCTAGCTATACACGCGCCTCGGTGGTGTAGTGGTTAGCATCGCTGACTACGAATCCGTCGGCCCCGGGATCGAGACCCGGCGACGGCAGGCAGCGCGCAGCAAAACCCAGCTGTTCATCCTTCCACACAATAAAAAAAAATTGGTTGGTACATAAATGGGTACCCTGGGTAGCCTAGTGGTTAAGACGCTGGGCTGCTGAGCGGGAGGTCGTGAGATCGTATTGCACAAACATAATACCATTCTTAATGTTCGTGTTACCAGTCCTTCCACCAGACTGAACTTTGCATTTTCTCACTTCCTTCTGGAACAATTTCCTATTTTACTCATACTGCTCATTCATCTTCCTTCCTTCCCAAGTCATCATCTACTTTTTTTACCTATTTTTATCATTTGCTTAACATTTTCCTCACATTCTTCGTTACATCGTCTTTCATCACGGTCAGGCTGAGTTTGCAACATTGTTTTACACTTCTTTTTTTTCACTGCATTCTTCCCCTCCTTTTTTCTCAGTAGTTGGCTGTTTATTGGCAATTCTGAATTCTAGAATTTTCTCTGTGAATCTTCATAGAAGACGGATGACTGTACAAGCCATTAGTGGGCAATGGGTTGTCGTAGTAAAGAACTGTCGGCACGAGTCTGGAAAGAGTTTCGGAAGATAGAAGAAGAACTTCGAATTCCATTTACAACAGTTGCTGCAGTTATAAAGAAATGGAAAGACTTGGCTTTGGAACACTCAAAACTCTACCAAGGTATGGACAACCTCGCAAGATTTCAGAACGTACAGCTAGATGGATTGAAAGAATGGCTGCTGCAAATCCACAAGTGACTGCGGGTGATATTTGCCAAACATTAAGACTAAAATCGATGTCCATCCCCCTACTGTACGTAGGACTTTAATTGAATACCGCATTCGAAAAAACATCCTTCCTTCGGTTAAACATGGTAGTGGTAGTTTGCTTCTTTAGGGATGCTTTAGTACTTCTGGCCTAGGAAAGCTTGTCGTCATCAATGGAATCTTGAATTCGAAAAAAAATTATCAGGAAATTTTAGAAGAAAACGTACTGCCTTCAGTTCAGGAGTTAGGAATGGGTTACAGTTGAGTACTGCAATAAAATAATAATCCAAAACATAAAAGAGCACCATGAAATGGCTTCAACAAAAGAATTCCAAGCTTCTCGAGTGGCCCAGTCAAAGTCCAGATCCCAATTTAATCGAGAATTTATGTTTGATTTGAAAAAAATTGTCTGCAAGAGAAACCCTTTGAATATGAATGAATTGCAGCAACTTTCTTTATAAAAATGGGCTAAAATTCCTACGGAGATGCGTGGAAACCTCGTAGAAAAATACCCAAAACTAATCATTGACGTCATTCAAGCAAAAGGCAGACACACAAAGTATTAAATAATTTTGTAAATAAATGTACGAAAACTTTTGCATTTTAACTTTTTTATTTTTCTTAAATTCTTTGATGTTTTACATTATATGTTGGCGTTAAACTAATGTTTTAATTTGTTAATTTTTTTCCAAACGAACAATCAACTTTTCATAACTATCCTACGCATGGTGCAAAAGACGAATATAACTGAAATATTTCCCTGTACGAATACTTATAAGCGCGACTGTAATTATTTGTAACGTAAGACACCTTCCACACACAATTCTCATACTGTCACCACTGTTATTCATTTCTGGTATATCACGCTTCCCAGTCACTCCAGGCACAGGGCCAACTCCCGGTTTTCTATTCAGATCAATCCATTATAATCATTCCCAATGCTCTCGACTACATTATTTTGCACACTTCAGGAGTCATCCTTCTCTCGTACACACCTAGACATCTATTAGTAATACATTTATATTCCTTCATATGTTCATGCCATTCATCTATCATTAGCAAAGTGACGCCCTTCTTACCGCTAACCTTAGTCATAATAATTTTTTTTAAAATAAAACTAAAAATTTTCATTTATTTGAGAGTTGAGTTTTTAACATTTTCACATCAGTCTCACACTTCATACATATCAGGGTTGGCAAAAAACCTAATTTTCTTTTCCTTCTTTTTCAAGGCCAGCCCACCTGTTTTTTTTTGTTTTTTCAGGATTTCTTGGGGAAAAAGCCCTGGGAAAATTGGGGTTTTAAGGGTTCTACAAAAAGAATGAGTATGCTTGAATTATAAACTAATTTGCTAAATTTAAGTAACTGTCTTCAGCAACCATGATAAATGAGTAGTCCCTACTACACTCGCCTCGAGTTATAGAAGCATCGTGGAAAGATATCTAGTGACTCGGTTCTTCTGTGTGAAAATGCGTAGGCCATCATGTCATTTGAAGTGGCAATCCAATTGCAAAGCAATATTTTAAAATAAAAATTTGGGAACTTTCAAAATCCATATTCAGTACATATTTTACGAAGTATTTGTTATGAGCTACGGACCTACGGTTGATTTTTTTTTTTTCATATTTGTATCTACAAGAAATCTCAATCAATTCTGCTAGTGTTTTTTTTTTAATGTAGGAAGGAGGGGGGCCAAGGACGAGCGCCCGCAAAAGTGACCCCTCCACAGGAGGAGGAGATCTTGTCAAAAACAAGGTCTCCAAGGATCAATTATGCCTTTTTCTTTTTTAGAAATTTTGAAAAGATTGTGTAGTGAGGAATAGAGGGAGAAGCGTGTTTGAGAGCGTGCTGGACTGCTTACAGGGTAAGGGTAGATGAGACCAATGCTGGGCAACCGCACACCAAATGGGAGGTTCGCACCCGCACTTTAGCCTCTTCCGCACCCCCGCACCCTATTTACATATATAAAGTTTTATCGCAAGGAAATATATAAGTTTCCATTAATATATTAATACTTTTATAAACTTTTATTTAATATTTAATTGTGAAAATAAAGTTTTAATACAATAGTCATTTTTTTGTTATGAGAGGTCAGAAAATTACTAGAATACAATATCACTTAATTTTATTTTATACTAACGGGTTTTATGCGAACGGGTGTGCGGACCAATCCGCACACCTTCCGCACCCGCACCTATTTACCGAGGTGACCGCACACCGCACCTCCGCACAGTGCGAATGTGCGGAGGTTCGGAAGGTGTGCGGAACTTGCCCAGCACTGGATGAGACAGAAAAAGATCAGCTAAGGAGGGTACGCGCGCGCGCGCACACAGTGTTCAGTAGGGTGGCCCACTTTTCAATTTTTTTTTAAAAGTATAGGTGATCGTGGTTTTTCCCATTATTTGGTACTATACTAGCACATTGGTACCATTTTTACAAAAATTGATCAATATTTAGGGGTCTCGCATCGACCTTGAAATTACTAGTTTTTTTTTTAAATGTGTACTTTTTAACTTTTTACTGAATCAAGATAAATCATTAAGTAGGGATGTTTTCTGAATCCTCTTAATGAGAGAAGTCGTTTGGTGTACCTGCCAATGTCATACGACTAACGGTTTAAAGGTTGTGCCTGTATACAGGTAATACCAATGTGCTAGTATAGTGCCAAATAATGGGAAAAACCACGATCACCTATACTTTTAAAAAAAATGAGTCACCATACCCAGGCGGAATGTATAATGTACAGTATATAGGTAATTAGAAAATGCACTATGCCTGTGCCAGGTACCTAACCTATTTCTTTTTTTGCAGATCATAACATTTTGAAATTCTGTTTGAGTTTCTCATCCTTTGTCATGGACAAATCGATGGCAACCATAACTGGAAGAACTCTTGAAGCTACAAACAGAGTCATCAAAAGGAAAGGCGAAAATAACATCGCTACCTTCTCTAAGATCGGCCTCGGAAATTTTTTTAGTTGGCCAACCGTCGTCCTCCATCAGTGGTAGCAAATTGCCAACAACACGGCAGGTTTTGCAATACTTCTTCAGTGTTATCCAGTACACTGCTAACAGGAAAGACGCATTCAAAGAAACCGTAAACAACGTCTTAAAGTTTTGGAACATGGCCCGCATTAAAACAATCACAAAGCTCAACTGCGAACGGAAGCTAGAGGCATTGTGGAAAGAGTGGCACTTACTCCAAAAGAGCAGAAAACGAGAAACTGACGCTGGAGGAAAACGGCAGAAGTTTTCGGACAGTGTGGACAAGCTGTGGGATATCGGAGCATCTGACGCTGTCGAAGATATAAAGAAGAATCGACTGCTGTCCGACAAGGACAAGAAAGAAGACATTGACTTCTACCTCGATCAACGTGGTCCTCGGGTGGCAACGATGAGCGGGAACGATAAAGTTTTCGCTATAAAAAGAAAGCTACAGGAAGGAAGAAAACGTCCTCGCCAGGAGCCGCAAACCTCAGTGTGTGCATACGAAACCGGAGATGAGGCCATGGAGAATGATGATACTGGCATGTCAGGAGTCGGAGACAAAACTAGCGTTCCCCCTGCCGAAAGAGCCAAGTGTGTCTGTCAATCTTCCTCGCCGCATCCTTAATGCACCTGCTGTCATGGAAGTGGCTGATCGTTTCCGCATGTCCAATCAGGTGCGTATTGTGTATAGTATTCATCGATAGCGTCAGTTTTAAAGTGTCCCGTAACCCACATGTATTCTTGACAGTTTCCTTTCCACTTTCCATTCTCTACATAGGTAGTAAGCATTGCGGCTGCTATCACACGTTCGGCGGATCCACCAGCAGACCTCAATCAGTTCAGCATCTCGAAAGAAACGGTTCGCAGGGGAAGAGTGTCACATCGCCGTGAAGTGGCGACGGCTGTGAAGGACTCCTTCACGCCACCGAGGCACACTGTTGTCCACTGGGATGGCAAAATGGTCAAGGTCAGTTGATTAAGTTTTCATAGCTATCAATTTAGTAATGAGATTCATGAAGCATAATGTCAATTAAAAAGAGAACTGAATGTGAACAAAAATAGGTTACTTTACAACCATGAAATTGAAATATATGGCATGTGTTTCAGAACTTCCTTGGAACGGCGGAGCACCGCCAAGCAAGTCTCATCTCCGGGGCTCCTCATTGCACAGAAGGAAAGTTGCTGTCAGTCCCAGCTGTTGCTGACGGCACCGGACTGTCGCAGGCGCGGGCAACCATACATGCTCTCGAAGATTGGGGATGTGAGGAGAGCGTCATCGGACTCTGCTTCGACACCACTTCCACCAACACGGGGAGGGTGCAGGGTGCAGTTGTCCGGCTGGAAAACATGCTCGGGCGACCGCTACTCCAGCTGGGATGCCGTCATCACGTCCTAGAGCTTATCGTGGGGGCAGTAGCCGTCACCCTGCTCAGAAGGACTACGGCACCAACTGATCCTTTGTTTCAGCAGTTGAAGAGAAGGTTAGTTCATTTTTTGTGCAAGGTAAAGTTAGGACACACATGATATTCCACTAGTTTATAAAACAGCAAGCCAAACTGGAACTTCAGAGTTTTCTCACACAATTTTCTTGTTTATTATTTTTGAAGATGGGACGAGCTCGATCTCTCGACCTACTGCAAGCTGCAGGTCGAGAATCTGGCGGAGAGTACATGGCTAATAGAACTCCGGGACGCGGCGGTCAGCTTCCTGAGCACAGCTTCTGGTTTCGTCAGAGACGATTACCGGGAAGTGGCAGAGATCACGCTCCTGGTACTCGGGACACAACCACGCCGTGGCATTCACCTCATACGCCCAGGAGCCTACCACCACGCAAGATGGATGGCTAAAGTTAGTATTTTCAAACAAAAATAATCTAGAGATAAGTTTAAATGTTATTCAAAGATAAACATTTCATTATAACGCAAACAAAGTAATTGGTAACAATAAACCTGTCTTACTTACAATGGTGCCTATTCTGTTTCAGGTCATCTACTACACAAAACTGCTGATGTTCAGTAGGCAGCTGGAGCTCGACGCCGAGCTGGTCGACAAACTGCACAGGATCGTGGTGTTCATCGCTCTTCTGTACGTACCAGCTTGGTTGGCGGCCCCTGTAGCAGCTGATGCGCCGTTCAATGACCTGGTACTATACCAGCGTTTTCTGAGGTATAGGGCCAGTGGACCGAAAGATGGCAGAAGCGTCACTTCTGGTATCTGAGGCCTCAGACCGTCATCTTCGCTCTATGCAGCAACAAGGTGGATGGCACTGTGAAGCAACAGATGGCAGAGAAGCTGTCCCACCTCCCTGTCCCCAAAGACTTCACATACGAGAACGTCTCAGTCGACGAGATGGCGCTACTCCCCGACCTGATCGACGAGTCCTCCTGGTTCTTATTTGCAGGTCTGAAGACGTATGGGTCTTCGTGGCTCACCCTGCCAACTGATAAGTGGGACGAGAACGAGGACTTTTGTCGTCTGAAGGATGTGATCTCTAATCTCCAGGTCACCAATGACGTCGCTGAAAGAGGAGTCCAACTGATACAAGACTATGCGAACACGGTCACAAAGGACGAGGCACAGCTGCAGGATCTTCTGCAAGTGGTGGAAAAGAACCGGAAAGAGCTCGGCGACTTCAAGAAGTCATCAATCGCCGCCACGATGACATAGCACAGAGGGAGAACGTTGCAGCCAGTGACGTGTGATAGTGGTCAATACAATGCAAAAGTGATTGTTTAAGTTATTGTTTCTTTCTTCCTTATTTGTCTGCTATTTGCTGATTTTTTGAAAAGTATAGGTGATCGTGGTTTTTCCCATTATTTGGCACTATACTAGCACATTGGTATTACCTGTATACAGGCACAACTTTTAAACCGTTAGTCGTATGACATTGGAAGGCACACCAAACGACTTCTCTCATCAAGAGGATTCAGAAAACATCCCTACTTAATGATTTATCTTGATTCAGTAAAAAGTTAAAAAGTACGAATTTAAAAAAAAAAACTTGTAATTTCAAGGTCGATGCGAGACCCCTAAATATTGATCAATTTTTTAAAAAATGGTACCAATGTGCTAGTATAGTGCCAAATAATGGGAAAAACTACGATAACCTATACTTTTAAAAAAAAGTTGAAAAGTGGGCCACCCTAGACTGTTCAGTCACAAATTTAGTCAGGATTGGTCAAGATGGCAAGTTAAATATGTATCATGTATTTGTAGCACTAAATATATTTGCAAAATGGAATAAGCTAATTTGGTAAATTTAATAGAATTGATTAAAAGCCTAAAAGCACAAAACAATACTTATTACTAGGTTATCTTTATATCGTAATCCTTTTGGGATTCGTGACTTTCGAACAGATTTATTTGAAGCCAAAATATTGGAATTCTACTAAGATTTTCGAGCCAAGCGTTGGTCTCTGACGAAAAGAAGAATAATGAAAAAAGAAAGATTCCGCAATTTTGTTTTTTTTGGCCGCGTTATTCAGCTGACCTCCAAGTTCTGATGCCACGTTTCATCAAAAGTAAGAAACAGACATGAAGTAGAGAAAGCTGGAAAATTGGTTAAGATTTAAAGAAAAAGAAACTTGGGGACCTCCCAAAACGAGGATGAATAATGACTGATTCTTCTTCTGGTCGTCGTCGTCGTCGTCGTCGTCGTCGTCGTCTTCTTCTCATTCTGGGCATACCATACTTCCCAGTCGGAGTGAGAGTGACTGCCCAGGAAGTATGGCAGGTTCTCTGACAACTCCCAATCTTTTATTCAGATCACTAATTACAGTCACTCTGTGCCGATTCCACACGCTTCCAACCACATCACTTTACGCATTCAAGAAATCATCCTTATCTTCTCCACATCTATCATCGCATGGCATCACTGTTACTTTCACTCTTATAAACTTAAACTTAGCATACGGATCATCTATCATCAACTCATTTATATTCCCTCGTTTGTTCATGCCACTCCACTCATCATTCATTTGCAAAAAACCCCTCTTAACTTTTCCTCCTTTCTCCAGAGCAGATTTAACATCTTTCATTCATTCCCACTCAACATGACCATTCCCTTTCAGCTTCGTTTCGCACAAACGAAGTCAAAACGTCCGTCCTCATAAATCTCGACCCCTAACATTCCACACTGCCACACGTTCCTGTAACAACTTTTTGTCGTGGGAGAATGGTTCAACCCCAACCAATAAACAGCAATTACAACATACAAATACAAGAATCAGCGATTAAAATGAGGCACAGATCTCGTATCTGAGGTCAGTGTCACCTATAAAAAAAAAATTAAAAAATAGCATCTTGCGATACATGGCATCAAAATTTGGTTGTTCGTCCAACTGTTTCTATTATTTTGTCCAGTATTGTTCATGCTATATCATATTGATTTTAAAAATGGTGCGGATTCGTCAGCCATTATTTTTTAACACAACTGACGACCACTGTCAGATATTATGTTACGGAAGTTACAGGCTAACGAAGATACGAACATCCACTCTTGGCTAGCCTAAGAAGAAGTTAGAAAAGAGAAAAAAGATGAACAAATTAAAGAATACTGAAAACAATCTCACACCATGTTTACATTTATGAAGTGCAAACCTTTCATACGCAATTAATTAATTAACTAAGTAATTAATCCTCTCTATCCCAGTTATTCCATATGGCATCATCAACAAAAAATACGCGTAATTTCCTCAGATTAGCTTCAATGATGCCTTATAGGCTTATAGCATTTGAATGTAACAATTAACTGTATAGCAACATCTGGCAGTTTTTTGTACATTGGCCTGAGCATTTAGAACCTAAAAAGAGATGCAGAAACTGTATGAAGGGTTACTCTCGTCTAAAATGCCGAGTGTGATGTACCAACCATTATGTTTAACAAAGGACAAAAACTGTTTTAATGTATTCCATTCATAGTAGCATGGTCTACCATTGTGTTTAGCAAAGGACAAAAATTGCTTTTATTTGTTTCATTTAAAGTACCAAAGTTTTGTTAGTTTCTCTTATTACTTGACAATGCCAATGAAATCATATAATTTCTAGTGTAATTAATTAAATAAATTTCTAAACAAAGTTTCGTTTATGTTTCCATACCTATTTTTAACATTTTTAAGCGCTAATAATTTTTTTTTTAGCTCAAAACAATAATTTGGGACAGAAAGAGTTAAGTAAGTATTAGTAGTACTGTATTCATTTTCGTCAGTCAGTATTGACAGAAAACAGTGGTGAAAGATGATTTATAAGAAAGTATGAAGCGTAATGAAAGGAACAGCTTCAGAGTTCATTCCCACCATACGTACACTTATCTCACGTACCTAACTACGCATTAGCGGACACTAGAAAGCAGTAGTGTAGCCAAGGAGGGGAGGCACGGGAGAGCGATTGTTTTACAACTTTTAGATATTTGATATAAGATTAATATATTCACAGTACACTTATCCGATTACGCCCTCGGAAGAATGGAGGCTTTTTAGGCAAAATTAATGATATTTAGTTTATTTATTAAATAAAAAGTGAAAGTGGCAAGTGATAGTAACAGTATCAACAAAAAAAAATATTGGCAATAATAATAATAAATACACAAGTTTACAAAATGTTACATAATTTTAAATTAAATGATTTGTTGTACAGGGTGTCCCATAAGTCCGGCATCATAGGAGAAATTCATATTTTTCTATTTCTACAAACCATAATTCATATTTTTCTCTTTCTACAGGCCATAATGTCTGTGAGCAAGGAAGAACGAATCCAGATAATTCTACTCATGGGAAATCGGAGTCAGAGAGAGGCCGCTGCTGAATTTAACAGACTGCATCCAGACCGCGAGCCAATAACAGAGTTGTGTGTCTGGATGTAGTCTGATGGTTATTTGGTGCTAGTATTTTAGCAATCATTTCATATAAAATGAAGCAAATTTCTTTACATTTATGAACACAGTTGTGCCTTACATTGCATTAACTTCTATCTTATTAGATAGAAGTAAGTGAATTTGTACAATTATTTTGGGAAAAAAAGTTTTCCCCATTTTTTCCTAACTAAGCAAGTGAATTTATAATTTCTGGAAAAAAGTGTTCCTCGCTTTTAAAAAAAAAAAACCAGTGAGCTGGGTTTTTTCAAAAAAGGATTTACTGCCAACCCTGATTTATAACACATTTTCTAATTGCCTGTTCATTTCATTAATCAGAAAGTCTGAGTTATGATGGGAAGAAGGGAGTATTGTATAATATGCGTATTGTACGCAATTTAATGAAGTTGAGAAATGAAAATTTTTGACACGAATTAGAAATAGTAATGGGCCAAGAATAGATCCTCTTAAGACTCCACTAGTTAGCATCGCCTTGGTGGATAAATTATCTTTTAATCTGACGGACTGATGATGATTTGATAGATATGATTTAAACCAATCGAGGATCACGGTGAGTGCTGGGGTGATCCACTAGTTGTTGTATTTAGTTTTAGATATTACTTTTGATTTAAGGAAAAGTAAATGTTGAATATACGATATCTATTAGTGCGTTTGAGAATGCGTGAAATTTTGTTCCCATGTTATGGTTACTTTCGGTTATTCTAGTCCAGTCAGAAGCTGTTATTTCTCTCAGGAACTTTAATTTGTTATTATAGCTGTAAGATCTATAATTAACTTTTATAGTTGACTTTGCTAAGAAATGGGTGATTAGCATGGTGTATGTCGGCAAGTGATCCGTGATATTTACTAAATTATATCCGAAATGCATTCAAGCGGGGATTGCACCCAGATCTGATCTAGCAGAGTCGAATTTCTAATGTCATTGTGAAGCCTAGTTGGCTTTGTAATAGCTAATTTGAAACCACTTGCAGTCATGATGTTGTGAAGGAAGCTTGCGTTATTATTTAAGTAGTCTTTTGCAAGATCACTATTTAAATTGGTAAAGATTCGGCAGAACACATCCACCCAAACTAGTGACGAAAATAGGTTTTTCTGATGTATTTCATGCTGTTTCAATTGAATCTGACCTTCATTTTTGGCGCAAATGCACCAAAGTAACCTAACCTAACCTAGGCCTAGTTAATAATGGCGCCAAAATTTAATAATTTCGAAAATAAATACAGGAATACCTCAAAATTCGTCGTCAATCTTTTACTACCTATAGTTTCGCAATCCGTCGTCCATATTCGCAGATTCAGTCGTTTTTTGAAAAAATGTGAAAACAAAAACCGATCGAAATTGACGAAATTCAACTTTTTACCAACGCAATATACAGTATGTCCCACAAAAAAGCAGGGCTGTGGAGCTGGAGCTGGAGCAGGAGCTTGAAGCAATTTTGGTGAGTGGAGCTGGAGCTGGAGCTGGAGCTGGAGCGAGTTATTTTTGGGAAGCTGGAGCTGGAGCTGATAAAAAATGTGTCAGCTCCGGCTCCAGCCCAATACAAAGAGTTCATATTTAGATACAAACTTTTTTATGCTATTTTTTTTTATTTTGAATGATTTCTAATTGGACTTAATTTTTTTCAGGAAATGTGTTAATTTTTAGAAACTTAAACTAGTAAGCTTAATTTTAAAAAATTGAAAATATTAAGTTTCATTCTTCTTTTTTTGAGCCCTTTCATAATAACAACTAGATCTCAAAGTCAAACAAAATCCGCATTATTTGAATACTTCACAGTTTCTACAGATGGAAAATATTTCATTTGTCACTGTAAGAAAGAAAATAATGATGAACAATTATGTGAAACTAAAATTAGTTCTTGTACAAGCTATGATACAAAAGTACCAACCCAGACTGGCAAGACATCAAATTTAAAGAGACATCTACAACGATTTCATCCAAAAATTTTAGAAATTGTTAATAAGAAAGACAGTGAAGCAAGTCAAGCATCCACCTCAACTAAAAGTAAAATTTGTCCTGGGGGACAATTGCAAATGTCACCATTAACAAGTTTCTTTCCTAGTAATAAAGTTACTGTAAATATGACCTCAGATAAATTTAAGAAGTACATCATAGAAATGGTGGTAAAAAATAGTATACCTTTATCTTTTTCTCAACACCAGCTTTTTTAGGTCTTAATGGAGAAATGGCCAGTAAACTCCAAGTTTCTTTGGATAGAAATAGCATTAGAAAGATTGTGATTGAAGATGCCACACACAAAAGGAGGAACTTCAAAGAACTCTTAAGGAGCGCTTGTGTCCTCAAAATGGATGGATGCATCGCCATAGAGTTAATTTTTTGCCATTAATGTGAGATATATAGATGACAACAATAAAAAGATGACTCGGACAATGGCAGTAAGGAATACACATGCACATCACACCAGTGAATATTTTTCTAAGTTAGTCGAAACTGTCTTACAAGATTTTAAAATAAAAAAAGAACAAGTTCTATGTATTGTCACTGACAATGCTTCGAATATGCTAAGCACTATTGAAAAACTAAATAGAGGGACAGTTACTAAGGAAATAATGGAAAATGAAGATGACATTTCTGAAATTGATTCTGCAAATGAAATGATAGTGACAGAACAAGATGATGAAGTTCTAGATGATATTGCTGAAGAAGCCACTATGCTATCTCATATTCAACACATGCGCTGTGTTGTGCATACATTGCAGTTAGCGATAAGGGATGGATTAAAAGAACGACATGTAGCAACTATGATCAGCAAGTTCAGACAGGTAGCCACTGCAGCCAGAACACCAAAAATAGACTCCATTGTGAAGAACATTCAGGTATGGGAGCTATTTTAGATCAAGATACTCGGTGGGGCAGCACCTATTTGATGATTAAGCGTTTGCTTGATCCGAAACCACATCTTGAAGACCTGGCAAATCAAAATGTCTCATTAACTGAAAATGAATGGATGCAATTGACCCAATTAGAAGTTCTGCTTCGTTACCCTTTTGCTGTCACTAAAAAGTTTCAAACAGAAGAATTAACTTCTGGTGAATTCTTGTTGGCATGGAAAGAATTAATATTTCGTCTCAATCAAACAGGAGGACTACTTGCTGAGAGAATTGTTTCGTCGATGAAGAGAAGAGAGGTATTACTATTAGAAAATGCAATTGTATTAGCTGCTGTTTACATAGACCCAATGAACAGAGTTCTATTAAATGAAGATCAAAAGCTAAAGGAAAAGAGGCCCTCTATGACATTGCATTGCGCATGGAAAAGCTGGTATCTGAAAAACCAGACGCCCAGAATGAAGAAGATAGCAGCATTACCAACCAATCATCCTCTTCAAATGATGAGGAAGATTTCACAAAATATTTCGACAGAATAGATAGATCAAATGCAAAACGTCTCAAAGTAGAATTAAAGAATCCTCCACAGATGAAAATAACCAAATTCAAGCAAGAATTCTATGCTGAATTAAAGGAAGTAGAAAAATACAACCGCTCCTCTAAACTGACAGTTGACGATGTCATACCCTTATATCCAAAGATTATAAGGAATGTAGCTAGTATTGTATCAGCTCTACCACCCACACAAGTCAGTGTAGAACGCCTCTTTTCAGCACTGAGAATAGTGAAATCTGATTTAAGAGCATCAATGAAGGATGACTTAGCAGAAGCCATTTTATTTCTGAGGACAGGCATGTAATGAAGATGTATAAAAAGTAATAAAAATTATTTTAATTTTTTAAAAGGCTACATTTTCCAAATAAACATTCTATAATACAAACGAATAAGGTTTTTTTTTTGTCTTTTTGTAAAACATTTTTTTTTGTCATGAAAGGTGTAGGTAATATTATTATTAATAAATGATAAAAAAAAGCCACAAAGGCGTAGCTATAGTCATTAGAATTTAGATTAATAGCTGCAACAGGCTTTGGTCTAAATTTTAAAAAGTAGCCTGATGAATCATGTGATGGTGATGAAATGTTTTGTGTGGCTGCCTGCTATGGCCTATGAGTAGCAAGGTACAATTTCAAGAGATTTATCAATCATTAATATATGGTGAGAGGAGCTGGAGCCGGAGCTGGGCATAAAAAAAATGCTGGAGCCGGAGCCGGAGTTGGAGCCAGAAATTTGAAAATGCTGTAGCTGTAGCCGGAGCCGGAGCCGGAGCTTAAGATTTTGGTGCCAGCTCCACAGCCCTGCAAAAAAGTACACCCAACTTTAGATTGTACTAACTCCTCCAAAAATTGAGATATTTTGGATCTGTTTGTTTGATTTAATATAGCAAATTATTCTTTGTTAACGTTCAAATTTATTCATGTTTAAACGAATTAGTGTTTAAGCATCTGCTTTTAACTGAAGGGTACAACAAAATGGATTGCGCAAAATTGGTCAATGAAAAAATAATGTGTGTGCTATCGATGTAATGAAAAGACAAATACATAATAATAGATACTTTAACATAATTTTAATAAGATACAAAGCAGATTTTTCTTTATTCCTTATTACAAAAGTTATGCTTAGTTTCGTTTTCTTTCAACATGACCGCCATTCCTATCGATACAAATCTGGAGTCGAGCTCTCATCTTCCCCATCACTCTTTTGATAAGATCTGGATTGTCTTTTAACAAGTTGATTTCAGCTGTGATGCGAGTCCTCAAATCATCTAAATTGATAGGTTGTGATGCAAATACTCTATTTTTCAAATGACCCCATAAAAAGTAATCACACGGGATCAAGTCAGGGCTTCTGGGAGGCCATTCAATGTCATGACCTGTAGCAATTACTCTTTGGTGGAAGACTTCCTGAAAGCGTTCCTTCACAATAACTCTCCTGTGAGCAGGAGCTATTTCTTGAAAAATAGAGTATTTGCATCACAACCTATCAATTTAGATGATTTGAGGACTCGCATCACAGCTGAAATCAACTTGTTAAAAGACAATCCAGATCTTATCAAAAGAGTGATGGGGAAGATGAGAGCTCGACTCCAGATTTGTATCGATAGGAATGGCGGTCATGTTGAAAGAAAACGAAACTAAGCATAACTTTTGTAATAAGGAATAAAGAAAAATCTGCTTTGTATCTTATTAAAATTATGTTAAAGTATCTATTATTATGTATTTGTCTTTTCATTACATCGATAGCACACATTATTTTTTCATTGACCAATTTTGCGCAATCCATTTTGTTGTACCCTTCAGTTAAAAGCAGATGCTTAAACACTAATTCGTTTAAACATGAATAAATTTGAACGTTAACAAAGAATAATTTGCTATATTAAATCAAACAAACAGATCCAAAATATCTCAATTTTTGGAGGAGTTAGTACAATCTAAAGTTGGGTGTACTTTTTTGTAGGACATACTGTATTACATATTGTGCCGAAAAACGAGTAGAATTTGATTAATTAATCTGTTTAAAGTAATAAGTCACATAATTGTTCCTGTATCTCGAGAAACAGTCCGAGATACACGCAAAAATAATAATAAAAAAGAACATCAAATAAGGAATATAGTGAGTGTAAAGAAACACTGACAGAATGCGACAAAAGAACCTTATATGATAATTATGAGCTGTGAAGAATCAATCAAAGACTGTTGCATCAAAACTTTTTTGTTCAAAATTTAACAATAGTCTGCAAAGACCAGTGTCAGGTGTCAGTCATAACTATGGTATGGGAACTGTAGTAAAGCCTCTTTTAACACCAACCAGTACCAAAGTTCTAATGAATTTGGAGTTGGGGAGAATAATGGGAACAATTATGCGCTTATGTGGTGTAGTTTTTAATTTCTTTCCACGTATTCATAATTATGGGACTGTTCCTCAAGGTGCAGGGACAATCACGCGACTTTTAATATTGAGACACAAACCAAACGGGCTCCTTCTATCATGCCCCTTTCAGTCAGTAACATTTTCTCCAAGCGTCATATTTTTATTTATTCTACAAGAACGCGAGAAACCAATATGACCATATTAAAGTAGATGATGTTCTCAATATTATATGCAGTTACATATTAATTTAATAAAGTACATAATGCCATTAATGATACCAGAAAATATAGCATCGAAAATGCGTGTTTCCATTATTCTGTCCAACCTCTGTAGCTCGATAAATAGCAATTTCCGCCGAAATTAGTAGGGAATAAAGTTGTAGCCTTTTTTTTTTTTCGCTCTATCTCGCTGTATAAATGTCCGCGGAGGAAGAAACGGCGGCGAAGGTAGAAGCAGGTGGTTTGCCACCGATTTGGGCTCGTATAGAAGTCCGTCGTTAGTCCGGAGGACCGAGAGTCGGGAGGGGGCATGTCGCCTATCGACACCCCGTACCTTCTTCTAGATGGTAGCCGAAAGTGTGGTGGTGGTGACGCCGGACACAAAGGCACGCCAAGAAGCTCAGCGCGCTTTCTTCATCGTACGGCGAGCGATGGCCCTGGGCCGCTGCATCTCCGTGCAATGGATGGGGAGTCTTGTACGGTAGAAGCGTCGAGTAGCTTTCTTCTCGGAGCGTATGGCCTCCATGCACTCTGGGGTCCACCAAGGTACCCGTCGGGTGCGGGGGGGAGGGGGGGGTAGGCGGAGGATCTTGGGGTGTTAGTGCACGCAACCGCTACAACGATCGATTCGAAGTATGCGATGCACTCGTCGGAGGATGGGAAGTGGGCAGTCGTAAGGGTTATAGATGTATTGTCGTCGAAGCGGGACCAGTTAGCTTTGGCAATAATCCATTTTTCCAGTACTCGAACGGTCTGGTGGGCCAATTTAGCGCGAGTTGGACAGGGAAATGGTCACTACCATAGTCCTCTTGAAGGACTTGCCAGGTGAAATCTAGGAGGGCATCGGTCGAAACGAAGGACAGGTCTATACAGGATGGAGTGCAGGTGTTGGCATGGTAGAATGTAGGAGAGCCATCATTGAGGGACTCGAAGGAGAGCTCGGTCATGATAGTAATCAGGGTCGGGGCCATATAGGTGGAGTGTGTCCCTCCCCACAAGGGGTGGCGACTATTGAAATAGGCCGGTGATACAAAGGGCCTGGGGAGTTGTTTTACCACCTCCACCAGGTCATCGCGGGAGACTTGAGTGTGGAGAGGGAGGTATATTGAGAAGACGGTGTACTGTCTATCCAGGGAAAGCCGAGTAGCAATCACCGGTAACGGGGATCGGATAGAGATTGTGGAAGGGGACTGCGTGGTGTACGAGAATGGTAGCTCCCTTCGAGTGCAGGTAGGAGACGGGGTAGTGATATACGAATATCCAGTTGGGCAGGGCATGGGCATGGTCCCCAGGATTAGCTCATGGAGACAGACACACACCGAACGGGAAGAGGCAATCAAGGAATTAAGACCTTCGTAGTTCGCAAATATTCCTCTGCAGTTCTAGTGTACTATTGTAGTTTTCGGGGGGTCCATTATTCGATGATGGGGGATGGGTAAAGGTGTAGGTGCTTGGGGGTTGGGGTGTGAAGGGAGATCTGGGGTTCGCGAAAGCGAAGAATGGGTCAGGGGTATGGCTGGCTATCTGCCGTTCACCAGAGAAGGAATCGGTCGGCCAGTCGACTTCAGCGGAGATTGCGGGGTCGAGTCGGCCGAGCGAGACCAGAGGCGTGGATCACGGCAGCTAGGGGAACGTCGTGGGCTCAGAGGGTGAGGGGTTTCTTGCTGGGCTTCTGTGTTCGGGCCAGGAGGGAGCGCTTTATTTTCCATAGTGGCACCACCCCGCCTGTCTGGGGCCTCACGGCGGACCCTGGGTGGCGATAGGGGGTACCAGAAGGATCGGGCGGGTGGGAGGGGGTACACGCTCAGGGTGATTGACAAGGAGGGGACTGGGGGTGTTGAGGGGGCAGGTACTGTCGGGGTGGAAGGAGATGAATCAGTGTTTTCTCGTGGAGGGGTGGAAAAAATGGCACCAGGAGGCAAGGGCAGATCCATAAGACGCATGAGCGCGGCCGAGCTCCCCTTGGCTACACCATGTAGTTGCGGGGGAGAGGGGAGAGGATGTTGTCCAGATTGGATCGCGTCGTGGAAGGCGGGTCATGTAACTCGGCTACTATTGTCAGAGTCTGTTGGGGTAAATTGGAGGGACTTCTGCGGTGGGGTGGTGATATGGTCCTCGTAGACGAAATGGGGGATGCAAGGGTCCGAGCCGTCTTCTTAGATCTGGGGGAAGAGGGAGAGGCCTGTCGAAAGGCCGGAGAGTCTGGCGACTCGCTCCAGCGTCTCCGCCTCGTCGGCTTAGCAGGGCGGCGTGCCGAGTGAACAGAGCCGAGGGCAGCGGCGTAAGATACCCCGGGCCTCACCTCCGACTCTGCACCCTGTCTCACCCCTCTCGTAGGCTAAGGAAGTCCGCAACCTGTAGGTCTCGGACCTTCTTCTCGAACTTGAAGAAAAGGCATTCGTAGGATGAAGAGGGATGTGCGCCTTCGCAATTGGAGCATTTGGCTGGGTGAGCGATTTCTCCGCAACGAACACACAGTTAGTGCGGTTGTCGGCAAACTGAACTGACGTGTCCGAACTTGTTGCATTTAAAGCAACGGGTCGGGTCTGGGATGTATAGGCGGACAGTGAACTCGCACGACGTGCGGTGGTCAGGAGAGACTAAGGTATTGAAGGTAAGAAATAGGCGCGGGGTGGGGAAGGGGGTGCCTCCCTGTCGGGATGTGAAGCGATGGATCTTAGTGACACCCTGGGGTGCGACGTCCTCCAGGAACTCGTTCACTGTGATCGATAATTCACTGGTCAACAAAGTTTTTGTGACAGATATATTTTAACTTGAACTGTGTGTAATTTTTTACGTTGATTACGAAAATGAAAACAATTTTTACATCACCCGCAGTTTTAGAGTGACACACGAATTTACATTACTTAGGATTTGAGTGAGAATATGAAGGGGGCGGGGGTCTGCCCCTTCCTCTCCCTCTGCTTATAAGTTGCTACACGTCACTGTTGACTTTCATTTGTCAGTTACTCATTTGATTTCACTCAGTGAACATCGTGCATTTTATTTGTGTTTCCTTAATAATTTTTTGTGTCAGTGCGTTCGTATTGTTTCATGACAGAATGCCACGCAAGTGTGTCAACCATCCAAACTGTTTCTGTTGTGTGTGCAAAGAGTTAACACTTAAATTTCAAAGGCGAAATTTCACCCCTCTCGTCAAAAAAGCATACGAACTTTATTTTGGTTGCAAGGTAGGGGATCAGAACAAGACGTGGGCACCTCATATATGCTGTATTACGTGTTTAAGACTTCTGACAGGCTGGCTAAATGGGTCTCGTCAAATGCCGTTTGCTGTTCCGATGATATGGAGAGAGCCGAAAGACCATTTAACGGATTATTTCTGTTTAACAAATATACTAGGCATTACTGCGAAATCTAAACATATGATACAATATCCAAATTTACCATCAGCCATAAGGCCTGTTTTACATAATAAACATTTGCCAGTACCAAGGCCACCGGAAACGTGGAGTTTAGATGATG
Source organism: Bathynomus jamesi (assembly GCA_023014485.1). Taxonomy (NCBI): domain Eukaryota; kingdom Metazoa; phylum Arthropoda; class Malacostraca; order Isopoda; family Cirolanidae; genus Bathynomus; species Bathynomus jamesi. The sequence continues at coordinate 1,266,727 of JAJOZX010000154.1, forward strand.
AAAATGAAATTGATGTACAATGGTAATGACGAAGCTCAACATGGTTTACTGACGGACGATGTTAATCCAATGTTTGAACCATCTTGTTCATCGACAGAGCCTCACTTAATATCTCAAGCAGACCTGAGCGAGCTTGTCTGTGATCTGAAATTGTCAAAAGATCAATCCGAACTTTCGGCTTCCAGGTTGAAAGGTCGGAATCTTCAAGAAAAAGGCACTAAGATATCTTTTTACCGCAAGCATCAAAGAAACTTTCTACCCTCTCATGAAAACCCTTGGCCAACAACATGATCCAAACGAATGGCGCCTATTTATTGATTCCTCAAAGCTGAGTTTAAAAACTGTATTACTCCAAAGTGGAAATAAATACCCTTCAGTTCCATTAGCACATGCCGTACATATGAAGGTATCATACTATCATACGACAATATGCACCTGCTTGTGAAACATATCCAATATGATAAATACTCTTGGCATATCTGTGGAGACTTGAAAGTGATTGCACTTCTTCTTGGTTTACAACTGGGTTATACGAAATTCTGTTGTTTCCTCTGTGAATGGGACAACAGAGCACGGGAAAGCCATTACTCAAAGAAACAATGGCCACTTCGACAAGCGTTGATTCCAGGGGATAAAAATCTAACCAGTTCACCTCTTCTTAATCCAAAAAAGTTATTTGCCACCACTACATATTAAACTTGGTTTAATGGAAAATTTTGTTAAGGCTATGGATCAAAATGGCGGGGGGAGGGGTCTCTACTTGAAACAAATTTCCGAGGATCAGCGAGGTCAAAATCAAAGAAGGGATATTTGTGGTCCCGCAAATTAGAGAAATCATAAGAGAGAGCGAGTTTGATGAAACTCTAAGTGAAGTTGGAGCAGCTTGGAGAGCATTTAAAGTAGTGAACACAAATTTCCTCGGAAACTTCAAGGCCGAAAATTAAGAGTCACTTGTTGAAGAACTTCTCAAGGCTTACAAAGACGTCGGGTGCAACATGTCGTTGAAAATTCATTTTCTTGACTCACATCTCGACTTCTTCCCAACAAACTTAGGCGATGTTAGTATGAGCATGGGGAACGCTTTCATCAACAAATATCCACGATGGAGAAGCGATACCAGGGCAAGTGGAGCCCCAGCATGTTGGATGACTACTGCTGGACATTGTGAAGGGATGGCTCAGAGGCGAAATACAAGCGTAAATCATTAGTAGCCACATTTTAGGTGAATTCAATATGCATTTTCTACTTTGATATTGCTATTACGCCTATAAATTAGTCCAAATTTCATTTTCGATTCACTCAATATTGGTGGGTGATAGAAAAATTTTGAGGCCATTTTTGAACTCAGCGGTAAAAAACCTATAAGATCCACCCATTTTTGTTCATGTGACAAATAAAAAGTTTGATTTTGTCGACCAGTGATATAATAGGTGGGTGGTGTAAATAGTGCCCTGACTCCGGTTCAGGCGAGGGTGTAGCGAGACGGACACCGAGCATCGAAGGACCTCAGTGAGGGAGTAGGGCTTTCGTCTCTGCGGCTGAGCGTGATTTTATGAGGGAGTCATCCCTCTGTGCTTGCACATCATAGCGGCTGGTGTTGCTGCGGGCTCGGATCGCCTGAAACGTCCGTTCAGAGTTGGTCGGAAGGGACCCAGAGGTAGGCCGGATCACCCGGAATTTGTGGATACTTGGAAGGGATAGGGAGGCTGTAGAATCAAGGTGGACTGGAATATCCAACGGTCGATCGATAGGACGGACGTGAACACCGACTTCCCCGTCCGCCGCGGGGCTCTCTCCGTGGGGAGGCGGGCCGACGGCGGGTGATGGGGGTATACGGGGAGAACAAGAATCTGGGTTTTGGAAGCAAGTCTTGGGTGGAACTTGACTTGCCCGAAGGCGGCTGAGGTGGGCTGGAGCGAGACCCCTGCTCCAGAGGGTGTATGTCCAAGGGCATGTTCAAGATACAGGCTGGGGTCGGTAACGGAAGAGGAGAGTGCACGTGTTCCGCTGCCAGAGGAGGGGCGACCTCCTCAAGACGTGGTCTTCCAGTGGTAGAGGATTCGGGGGGCCTGGTTGCCCACCACCCGAGTTCTAGGACAAGAAGTAATGGTTTCTATATGTTATTAACGTTGTAGAACACGGACCCAGGGGACGCGAGAAACTCCATACCGGTGAGAAAGGGAGGCCGAGCGCAGACCGTAGGGGGCGGGGTACCTCGTCGGTTTAAAAACGGGGGCCCCGTGATGCGAAAGTTTGCCCCCGAACGGCACAAAGACCTCATCCCCCCAATCCTACCGGCCCGGACACCCAACCATCCAACACAGTGACGCCCTAAGGGCGTCACCTCTGGAGGACAGCACTGGAGACCCATACTGGGAGCCAAAGACTTTAGTGGCTCTTAGCCCGGTCTCCCCAGTAGCCTGTCCGATATGGGTGACCCTTCCTGGGGCTAAGCCCCTGCCGACGTAGCCCACTGGGTCAACACGGGAGCCCATCCACCACGACAAGGTGGCCACAGGCGGGGGGGGGGGGGGGGGGGGGGGGCATTTTAATATACCCACAATATTTTAAGTATTTATGATAACATGGAGCGTTAGGATGTGAAGATGATCTAGCAAAATATTTCAAGATTGTACTAACTCACTGAGTGTTGATCGTATAATTTCTGAGTGGCTACAATTATCACTGATCAACAAAATAATTGTTTTTTCCTGTCACAAGTATTGAAGTAAGTGAGCCTAACAGTAATTTTTACGTTGAATTCGAATATGTTGTTAGATTTTCTCCATTACGCAAGGTTTTTACGTGGTACACAGTTATATTTTAATAAAAAATGTATATTTCTATATCAATGCATGGCCTTTGTACTTACCTAAAAGGTGACATTGGTTGATTTTCTGCTGTATTTCGCCTGTGGAACATCTCTCTTGAGGGTCCAGCAGTAGTCAGCCAGCATACTTGGGCTCCACTTGCCCTGGTACCGCTTTTCCATGTTGGAAATGTCTTGCTGAAAGCGTTCCCCGTGCTCGTCACTGACGGTGCCAAGGTTTTCAGGGAAGAAGTCCAAGTGGGAGTGTAAGAAATGTATTTTTAGGGACATATTACATCCCATAGCTTTGTAGGCCTTCAAAAGATCACTCACTATTTCATGGTAGTTTTCGGCCTTATGATTTCCCAAAAAATTCTTAGTAATATTTTTGAATGATTGCCACGCAGCTCTTTCCACTTCATTCAGCTGATCTTCAAATTGCTCATCATTTATCAACTCCCTTATTTGAGGACCTACAAATATCCCTTCTTTGATTTTAGCATCACTTAGCCTCGGAAATTTATTCTTTAAGTACAAAAATCCCGTACCATTTTGATCCATCGCCTTGAAGTTTTTCATCAGTCCAAGTTTGATGTGCAATGGAGGTCAGTAAATTAGTTGAGGATTAACCAGTGGCTTATTCACCACATTTTCTTTCCTGGAATAAATGATTCTCCTTTTGGCCACTGCTTTCGTATGTAGTGATTTTTTCTGTTCCTACTGTCCCATTCACACAAGAAACAGCAGTGCTTAGTATATCCAAGTTGCAAGCCGAGCAAAAGAGCAATCACTTTCAAGTCCCCACAAATATGCCAGGAATATTTCTCATACCTAATACTTGTCAAGAGAAGTTTCATATTGTCATACGACTCCTTCATGTTGACAGCATGAGCTAAAGGCACTGACGAGTATTTATTTCCGTTATGGAGAAGCACAGCCTTCAAGCTAAGTTTTGAGGAGTCAATGAACAAGCGCAACTCCGGTGTAGTGTGTTGATGCCCAAGGGCCTCCATAAGAGAAGCAGCATCATTACAAAATACTAGACCATTTTCTTGAGAGAAAAATGTTTAAATTCATCCTGGCGGTTGCGGAAAAAACATATTTTAGTGCCCTGCTGGAGAAGATTCCATCCTTTCAATCTTGAAGCTAAAATTTCAGCCAGTTTTTTAGACAAATTTAAATCACGAACGAGGTCATTCAGATCTCCCCGAGTTATTAAATGAGGTTCCAAGGAAGGACCACTTGCTTCAAATGTTGGGTCACTATCAAACTGTTCTCCTACCTGGTCTGGATGAACTTCATCAGCATCGGAGTCATCTTCGTCCATGGTCACATTTTCTGGTGGTTTCGGTACGGGTAGCTCTTCACTGTGTGGAACAGGTCTCATTGCTGACGGTAAATTAGGATATTTCACCGTATGTTTGGACTTAGAAGTAATCCCTGATATGTTTGTTAAACAGAAATAACAGTCTGATGAATGGTCTTTCGGTTCTCTCCAAACCATAGGCATGGCGAAGGGCATGTGACGAGAACTATTTTTTCAACCAGTTAGAAGCCTAACACATGTCACACAGCAAATATGAGGGGCCCAGTCCTTATCTTGGTCACCTAGTTTGCACCCAAAAAAAAGCTTAACATTTTTTAATCAGTGGAGTAATGGTTCGTTTCTGAGATTTGAAGGTTAGCTCTCCACACACACAGCAGAAACTATCTGGGTGATTTAAACACTTTCGTGGCATAATGCAAGCTTAATTAACACACAACTGTAACTGCAGGATGTAACACACTTCACAGAACAGATTGAGTAACACTTGTGATGCTCACACACAATTGGCACACAACTGACAAAACAGTGCGCCTCAGACAGTGACTCGGTGCATGTCTGAACATGTAGATACATGTATCCGCCCGCCTTGCCTGATAACCTGTACCCAAGGAATCAAGTCAACTGTCTTACAAATGACCTGCTAGCACCCAATTCAGCTTCCTCTCACCAATACTAACATGTCATCCTTATAAATAAAGCGCAGTTTTCTAAAAAATCTTTATACGCTATATAAAAGATACAGTAATACGTATCAGTCACACAAAACCTATGGGTGATAGAAAGATTCTAATTGCATTTTTTAATTCAGCGTAAAAAAGTATGCAAAAAATATTAAACAGTTTACTTGTGACAAAAATTTTGTTTACCAGTGAATTATTAGCGACTCTAGCGAGCATTGCAAACAGAGCTACATTTGGAGATGCCTTATTTTTTTTTTAAGTTTTGCATTTTTATGTATCTTGTGGTCTTAAAGTCTACCAAAGATCATTAATGGAATTGTAGCTTGAACTGTATGTGAAAGATGTTTCTGATGTACGGAAGGCCTATAGGTATGAAGTTTATATCATGCCATTACTATACAACAGTGGTGGCCAACCATTTTTTGATGCGTGCCATTTTTAGGTTAGGTTTAATTCGGATGCGCCAAAAAAAAATGTGTGAAAAAATTACTAATAAAATATATAATATAATATTTACCTTAAATAGAAATATAATGTGAAAAATATTTACCTTAATGAGATTACATCTTAACTGCTTAAATCTTTGATTTTTAATATTTAGTGTTAGAAGTGAAAATTTAGCACAATTCATACTAGACCTCGATGCTCCACTTCAAAGTACTTGATGCGCCACCTTTGGCGCAATGCGCCGCGGTTGGCCACCACTGCTATACAACTATATATACTATAATAATATAATAAGGACAATATTAAGAATATATTTGCACCTTGTGAAAAAACTATTTAGGGCTATTGGTTGATTGCCTGTTACCCTCATCGTTGGAAATTTCCAGCAGATTTCATCGGCGAGTTAACAAAAGCACTACGTTTTTTCGTTAGAGAGTTATGTATGTGGAGGTCTTCAAAGGACCTCTTTATGTATTGTTTTTAGTGGTTAATGTTAAATTTATTTGCCTTCGGTATTTTAGCGCTGCCGAATGATAAAGAAAGAAATTGCCTTACCTTATTATTTCGTTGAGCCTCGCTTCTGTTCGTAGGACGCGACGATGTTTTTCGACGTAGGGCCGCGGTACGATGGAGTTACACAACGAGTTGATTTGATGTAATTAATATAGGCAGTCACTATATTTAAATTCCTGAAGGTATAGGCCTATCCTTTTGCGTTATTAGGTTTATATCACATGTTATTCACTCAGAACTTATAGGAAGATAAAGTACATCTTCCTTGCTCAAAAGCAGGGCTTATCATAAGCAAGTTCCGAGCGAGCTGCTAATATAATATAAATCTTCGTCTTTTATTATTTGTTGATTTTACAAAGTTCGTTGACTCTTCTCTCGAAGTAATTTTCATGAGTCAGCAGTGGAAAATTTTGAACACGAAATAATAAATTTTTCTTGTGGTTGGGTGGGCCCAATGCCTCCATATTGAGTTCTATGTATGTATGGCAATTATTTTCATTCCCAATAGGCTTTGTCGCCAATTCTGAGGCAATTTTGGAGATATTTAATTCAATTAATTAATAATTTATATTTAATTAAGAAGTAAAGGTACCACATACGATACCATATTGTAGGCGTGTATGGTTTTCCCATACACCTGATATTTCAACATGTTATATATGTCCTTGTTGCCATATGTCCTTGTCCTTGTTGCCATCGACATCAACAAAGCTTTCGACACTGTCCCACGCCACATTCTTGCACAAAAGATTATTGATCTCGACATCCCCACCAATGACAAGAAATGGCTTACTAATCTCATTGCAGGCCGACTTGGCAAAGTCATACACAAACAACACTCATCCAAAACCTACAGACTATACAATGGATACAATGGCGTCCCACAGGGCTCCATACTCTCTCCAATCCTCTTCAACCTTTTCATGCACGACCTCCCACAACCTCTCTCCCCCCATGTCCACGTTTCCTCCTATGCAGATGACCTGAGCATAACAGCACAACACCATAACCGTAACACCGCCACACGCCTGATCCAGCAGTACATTACCAATCTGGAACTCTGGCTGACTAATAATAGGATGTCAGCATCCCCTCAAAAATCCTCCATCACCCTCCTAACCTCAGACCGCCACGAATCCCAAGCACACCCGAGAGTCACCCTCATGGGACATCCCCTACCTCTAAACAAAACCCCAACAATCCTTGGCCTCACCCTAGACACACACTTGTCCTTTTCCCCTCACATATCAAACATTTGCTCCAAAGCAACAAAAAAACTCAACGCTCTCAGAACACTCACCTCCACAACATTCGGTCAGCAGAAGGAATCCCTTAGTATCCTATACAAACAGTTTGTACGTACTACCCTAACTTACGCTGCCCCCGCCTGGTCCCCGTCCATCTCCCACACAAATAAGAAAAAGATACAGACCACACAAAACAGAGGTCTCAGAAGCATTACTAGCTGCCTCCGAACCACACCCATCCCACATCTACATGCAGATACGAAAATACTCCCCATCGAACACCACATGAACATGACAGGGACTCAATTCTTCTCCAGAGCACTGGCCCCAGACCACCCCCGTCACCATCTCACATTACACAATCCCCCACCCGGCAACAAAAAACGTACTCCTGCTGCTCACTATTCGCAGCTACTGAACAATACCCCCCCTCCTCCCCTAAACATCAACCCCATTAAACATCTCCACACAGAATTTACCCGGAAATACTTACTCGACCAACCACACAACACTGTCCTTCACGATACTCCCCCTGTAGTCCATCAGAGCGAACAAACCCTCCCAAGGAAAACAAGAGTTACTCTGGCCAGGCTCCGTTCAGGCCACCACCCCTCCCTCCAACAATACAGACACAGACTCCACCTAGCTGACACCTCCACCTGTCAAAAATGCTACCTCCACCCTGAGGACACAGAACACCTACTCTTACACTGCCACACTCTCTCTCAACAAAGACACAACTCCAACATTACCTCTCTACGAGACCTATGGACCCGTCCCACGGTGGTCGCGGGATACCTGAGTGCCGCCAGGTTCGCATAAGAGAACCCGGGGGCTACGAAGGAAGGAAGGAAGGATTCAAGAGTATATCTGCACCTGATATTATCCATTATCAGACAATTTTAAAGTTATATGTATAATACTGTATATTATTAAAGTAAATAAAAGAGACTGAAAAAATTATTTGCAAACAATATAACAATTTACATCTCAGTTATAATGCCGATATTAGCAAAATTATTGTTTGGATCCGATATTATACAGGGTGTCCGAGAATTATCTGTACAATTTTTGGCTGTTATTAAAAGTCAACCATGAAGTGTAGAAATTCCAGTGTTGTCCCATTTTACAGAGAATCACATTAAGTTTTTTCTGATACCAAGTTTTGACAAGTTTTTTAGAAATTCCAGTGTGTCCGAACATTATCTGTACAATTTCATCTTTTAATAAAATTCTTGATAACACACGTAAAATTCTTAAACAAGATTATTTAGAATGTGTATTTTCAAAAGTTTCTTTTATTAAAGTAAAATTGTTACGAACATTCGATATGTGCACCATTAGTGATTCGCAAAACATCCAATCGATACTCCAAATGCAAAGCTGGGCACAAACCGTTAATCGTTAATTAACGAAGTTAACTTTTTCGTTAACGATTTAACTTTTAAGTTAACTTTGAAAATCATTATCGGACTAATTAACTTCCGTTACATTTAACTTCCGTTAACTCAAGTCCGTTAACCCAAAAAATTCATAAATAAACGTTTAAAAGTTTCTATTATTTTCAGTGCTGAGCACTTTTGGCAGGCATCGACAAAAGGTTTGGGCCCCTCCTGGAGGATGACGAATGCCAGCTGGCTGCTGCCTTCCATCCCAGGTTTCGCCTCATCTGGTTGGACAAGTATGACAACACCAAGGTCGCCAGGGTGAGGAAAAGCATGGAGGGTACAGTCGAGGAGGCCATGAAGCAGCAGTCCAACGAAGTGGGCAGCAACAGTGGAGGCAGCAACAACGAGGAGGAGGAGGAGGATGACTTCTTCAGTGCTGTCATCCAGACAAAAGAGAGCAGCAGAAGCCACAGGTCACTCAAGGGCAAGGCCCAGAACTTGGTCAAGACCTGGCTGGAGACCAACTCCAAGGACTTGCTGACAGATGCTGCCTTCTTGGGTGAGCAAGTGTTGGTGGACTTGTTCATCAAGTTCAACACAGCCATCCCCTCCAGTGCTGCAGTGGAGCGTTTGTTCTCTATGGGCAAGGACATCCTGAGGGCCAAGAGATCATCCCTGTCTGATGAAAACTTTGATATGCTAATTTTCATGAAGGGCAACATGCATCTCATGGGCAAAATGGAGAACGAGAAGAAGAGGGAAAATTAAATTATATATACACATTGTGTTTTTCATTTTTTTTATAATAAAAGTTAACGTTAACGGTTTATCGGTAACTTCCGTTACATGTTTAACGAATTAACGGATTAACGGTTAACGAAGTTAACTTTTTGGTTAACGGTGCCCACCACTGTCCAAATGTTGCCATGTACGCTGCAGCATATCCACATCAATTCGCTCAATAGCAGCTGTGATTCTTGCTTTTAAATCATCAATGTCTGTCACCCGCGTACATTTCTAAAAAACGTCAAAACGTGGTATCAGAAAAAACTCAATGAGATTCTCTGTAAAATGGGACAACACTGGAATTTCTACACTTCATGGTTGACTTTTAATAACAGCCAAAAATTGTACAGATAATTCTCGGACACCCTGTATATTCATTTCAAATCATATTATTTAGAAGTTCATACGTTACAATTTACGACGGGCGAAAAACAAAATTATCGACGCTAGTAGCTCGTTATCAGTATACCCAGGTGGTATTCTTCTCTAGTTTGGCCTATTTTTTGTCATAGAAACAAATACAGTACAATAGTTTATACACAAATAACACAAATAGATTATATGAGCTTCAACTGATAGATTGCTTTCCCACACTAGTTTTGCTCCATTAAGTAAATTTGTCTACTGCTGACTGACTGAATAATATTTATATACCGCGACATGTATAATATTTATGTACCTAACGTCATAGTGACCTGTTATTAATCCGTTGGTCACTTAACTGAATAGTATTTATCAAAGGCTGCCGCCTGACTAGTCACCTGTCTGAATAATGTTTATCCAAGTTTGCCGCCACATACGGTCACGTGTCAGGTCATAGTTCTCACCTGAAGAATATCCACCCTGAGCGCGCCCACCTGAAGAATCTCCACCCGAACGCTACCAGAAGTTAAAAATTACAGAACAAAACAAATCAGGATTCCTTAAGGCCTCACGAAAGTCACGAGGCCTTTTCACTTTTCAGCTGGCCTCGAGACCGAGGCCGAGGCCTGCAAAATATGCCCGAGGCCGGCCTCGAGGCCTCAGCCCCATGTCTGATATATGCATCCACAGTGAGATTGCAGAGTTAAAAGTAAAAAAATTATAAATTATAAATTCTTAAAATTAACGATTATAGAATTTGAAAGACTATGAAAATAGCAAGATTATAAGATCTGAGATCTAGATATACTTTTTTAACAATTTATTTATTTGTGTGTTATGCGAGATGGAGATTAATTGCATTATATTTGCAGCACAAAACGCAATTTCAAACATGTATCGATAAGCTCCGAAGAATCTAAAGCACAACATCCCGTCAAAATGGGTAATCAGAGAACAATGTCTCTCTCCAGCCAACTCATTTCAAATAGTTGCCACACATCTTGAACTATCTTCATATTCTTGACCAGCTTCAACTCTCTCTTAACGACTACACTTCCTCTTTTTGAACTAACAAAGGCCAAAGGATAGCATTCAACCCACTAAGAGAAGATTATTGTAAGTGAAAGGGGTTTTACCCTGATGAAAGTTAAATAATCACTATGCATACACTAACTAGTATGTATTGTACACATACATAGGAAAGACAGTGTTACACAATTCAAACCATAACCTTCTAAATTTGGGAGCAAACGATTAAACCTAGTAATTGTAACAAAATAATTCTTGATAGAAATAAAATTACTGTTCAACTAACCGTGAGAGGACACATTACTAGACGCCTTGGAGCCCCTTTCATTCGAGGTGGTTTCTCGTTTGGCAGGGGAGACCGAGGAAGGCATCGGGGGCGTATTTCCACCTTCTTCTTCCTCCTCTACCCCACCCTCCCTTCTCCTCTGGGCCTCCTCCTCCTGCCTCTGCAGTTTCTGAAGGATCGTCCTCTCCGTGGCCTCGAACGCCCTCTTCTTACGCTCTATCGTCTCCCTGAGGTCAACGTCGCTGTCCTCCTCCGCCTCCTCCGCACGTCCTCCTCGTCCCGCTCTAATGGAAGTCCCGTCCTCATCCTCATCCTCACTGTCACTGTAGACGCTAAGCCCTGAAACCAAAGGAAGGTCACACTTCCCTCCCAGCGCGATTGCCATCCGCACATCTCATTAAATCATTCCAATTAATTAACGTCGATCAGTTTCCACTGAAGTTTTATGAAGGGCAAAAAGGGAAATTGAAGCGGATTGATGAGTAATTTTGTCTCACTATGAACTCGAAAACGGTTTACCAAATTCAGATTGGTGGCGCTTTCCATACATTTAAATCCTTCAAATTTTCTTAAGAGTTTATTTCAGTTTTAATTCGCTCAGTGCTTCTCAATCAGATCACTCTTAGGTCAAACAAACTGTGTCTTTTTGCATGAAATCATTCTCAAATACCAAATTTAGACTAAAGACCTCATGCGCGTCTCTGGTGATGTAAAAGCATCTCGTAATTTAGTTGGAACAGAACGGGCATCGATCGCATACTCAGTGAACAAAGTAGCATGTGTCTTTGGTCACAGCTAGCAAGCAATGAAAGTAATCTAAGACCTATATGGATATTCAAGGCCACATTTAGGGAAGGCACTGAAGAGTACAATGCCCTTAAAGGGTACTGAGGGGTGCAATGTCCCAGAGAGGGTGTGAAAGGTAGGGGTACTCACCAAGGCCTCCCGACAAAGAGGAAAGGGCAGAGGGCTTCTTCACCTGAACGATGGACGCTTTGGGGCAAAAGACAAGATGAAGCCTCGGTTGAGCTCAATTGAAGCTCCGCCTAATCTAAGGAAGCCTTAAAAGCCCTCACGAGAGCTTCTCATGAGCATGTTTAAAACACTGCAAAAAATCACTCTTAAACCGATTCCAAAGTCTTCTGCTTTAGTGCTAAATCATTAATGGTCACAAAGAGTTGAAAACGGCTTCAATTCTCTACTAAAAACAAATTGTGAAATGGAAAGACAACTCGTAACTTACATGAAAATAATTACAAAACTTAAAAGAAAAAGTTCCCATTTCGGTTAAAAAGATTAAAGAGGGAAATCAAAGTAAAGAAAACTCGTTTTACCATTTTATTACAATCCTATTTATAAAACTTTTTACCTCTTAATTATTTCATTGCAAATGCAAAAATAACTGATTTGGTCATGTCTAAACTCGACTCTACCTAACCTAACCCAAGCTTCATTTAAAACTGGAAAAAAAACCTTTCATATATGAAAGCTACCACATTTAATCAATGAAGACTAAAAGCACTGTGCCCACCCGTTTTTTCATATTTTATTTGACAGAAAAACGGAACAATAATGATGAAGTGAAACCACCACAATCACGCAACTATCCGCAAAAGAACATTACTACTGACACAAAGCACTACTACCTAGAGTATGTATGATGACCCCATAAAAAAAGAAAAGAAACTCCCTCCCCCCACCTCTTGTACCTTTTCGGCGAGCCTTTTGAATCACCTCCACGGCCACTTCCTCCATCATTGATGACGTCACATCGAGCAGGATCTCAGTCATCCAACGACGCAATTTCAACATCTGGAAAGCAAGCGAGCATTTGATTACAATTTGGCATTCTTTGACGTTTCAGGAAGGCTTAATATTAATCGTTACCGCTACAAATAACGTCAATCACCTTAAAATTTGCGTCGGAACCTCAAAAGGACAACACAAAACAGCACGAGGTAAGCAACAATAAAATTAAAATGTGTATATACATAATAATTACTTTAACCCTTTTGCTACCATGATGGACTACAGTCGATCGAACCTTTATAATCGTTTAGTGTCACAATCGATTTTCCTGTCCCCCCCCGACAGCGCATCACGGAGGTGATTCTCGGGCATGGAGGCGTACATTCCACATTCTATTCCTACAACTAACGGAAAAAAAAAACCTTCGTTTAACTTTACTTGCTCTAATGCTATCCTCAACAGAGAGGGGGCTTTCAGAAGGTACCGTCGCCATCCAACTCCTGACTCTCACTCAACTTGTATTTCTGCCCGGAATCGCGCAAAATCTGTTCTTCGACTCGCCAAAAATTCCTTCATCCGACAAAGATGTGAAAACCTATTTAATTCTAATTCTTCTTGCTCTTTCTGGCATCAAGCTAAGAACCTCTCCAACTACTTTACTTCCTCTTCTTCAACTCTTCCATTCCAACGGCTCAGTTGCAGTCTCTTCTCCTGACAGCTTAACTCTTTGCTCAAACTTTCGTCTCCAATTCGACCCTGGACGATTACGATGCTGTTTCTCCATCTTCTCCTCCCTCTGACCTTATGAAGTTTGAAATTGCAATCTCTTCCAAAGATGTTCTTTCTGCCCTATCTGGGCTCAACTCTATGGAGGTGTACGGTCCTGATGGTGTCCCTCCTGTTGTTCTCAAGGACTGTGCTTCTGTACTGACACCCTGCCTACGCAAACCTTTCGTTTTTGTCTTTCATCTGGTACTTTTCCTTCCTGCTGGAAGTTTGCTTTCATTCAGCCTGTCCCAAAGAAGAGTGACCGCTCTCAACCCTCCAACTATCGTCCAATTGCTTTGATTTCTTGCCTTTCTAAAGTTCTTGAATCTATCCTTAATAGGAAGATTCTTAAACATCTCTCTTATTGCAATCTTCTTTCATACAATCTTCGAGCATATCTCTCTGACTCCTTGTCATCCTCCTTTCGGAATATCAGTAAAGCCTTTTCTATTGCGCTAGACACATCAAAAGCTTTTGATAGTCTGGCATATATCTTTCATCTCTAAACTGTCCTCTTTCGGTTTCTATTCTTCTGTCTGTGCCTTCATCTATAATTTCCTTTCTGGCCGATCTATAGCTGCGGTGGTAGATGGCCGCTGTTCTTTTCCTAAAGCTTATTAATGGTGGTGTTCCTCAGGGTTCTGTGCTGTCACCCACTCTTTTACTTTTATTTATCAATGATCTATTAAGTTGCACTTCCCGTCCTATCCACTCCTATGCCGATGATCCCACTCTTCAATTCTCCACTCGCTTCCCAAAGCGTCCCTCTCAACAGTCACTCTATGATTCGCGTAGGACGGCTATGGTACACCTGACCTCTGATCTTTCTGCCATCTCTGATTGGGGCAGGGAAAACCTCGTGACTTTCAATGCCTCAAAAACTCAGTTCCCCTATCTGTCTACTCGTCACAATCTTCCACACGACTATCCTCTTACCTTCAACAACATACAACTCGATCCCTCCTCTTCTCTTAACATTCTTGGCGTTTCCTTTTCTAATGATCTTTCCTGGAAAGATCGCATATACTCTCTTTCCAAAACAGCTTCTAAGAGGTTAGGTGTTGTACCGGCTCCGCAGTTTCTTCACCCCGACTCAATTGCTGTCTCTGTACAGGGATCATGTCCGCCCATGTATGGAGTACGCTTCTCATGTGTGGGGTGGCTCAACCCACACAGCCCTACTTGAACGGGTGGAATTAAAGCCTTTTCGTCTCATCAATTCCCCGCCTCTCATACTCACTGTCTTCAATCCCTCTCTCTTCGCCGCAATGTTGCCACACACTCTCGTGAACTCTCTAACTGCATGCCTACTCCTTTAAGGAGGGCATCCAGTACCAGACATTCGACACATTCTCATTCCTTTTCTGTCCAACTCTCTAACGCAAGGGTTGATCGTTATTTTCAATCGTTCATCTACTCAACTGGTGAACTCTGGAACAATCTTCCTCAATCCACCTTTCCCCCTGTCTTTGACTTCCAATCTTTCAAACGCAAAGTGTCCAGGCATATCGAAAACCCTGGACCTTGATTTTGACTCTCCTTTTTCTATGTTGGGGGAGGGCGTTTTTGCGGGGCCGTTCGCCCTTGGCCCCCTCCTTTCTGTATAAAACACACACACACACACACACAACCGCGTAGCCCACGCAGTCGTATTTTATTGCCTTTTTCCAGCAATTTAGTTATGTTCATTATAACACTATGATATGCAGTGCAAATGTTTGTTATATTATAACCCATAATATAAAGCAATTATCATGAATAGATAGATGAATACAGTTCTCTGGTTGAAAATTAAAATTTTATGGTTTTCAAGAATTTTTAATACCATATATGAATTCCTTACGGTCATTTCAAACTGGAAATAAATATTTATTTTTTGCTGGATAATTGACATCTTTTGCGGAACCACCGAAATCCCCTGCGGCAGAGAAAGGCTTAAGAAAGGTTGGATCAATGAGATGCATTTCTACTTACCATCTGTGCCGCCTTTTCCTCCTCACTTAAACTCGCAGGTAGGTCAACTCGCGTCCCGACGTACAAAGGAGGGTCGGTATGGCCCCTCTTTTGGGCAGGTGATGGCTGGGAGCGAGTTTTGTCCTCCGTTTCAACCTCATTGGAGGAATCCGAATCACTTTCCTAATAAGATAAATCAAATTACTTCTTACCCTTACGTGGAGTGGAAAACATCGCGTGTTATCACGTGACTCCTCAGCCCGCGTTTACTATCATCCTCCAAACTGACATGATCACACAAAAACAATTCAGAAAAGAAGTTAAACTGAACGAAATATGGCCTTAATAATCATCAAAGATGATTGACACGTACGTCAGATTCAATCTCCTAACATTCTACTCGTAAATGAGATTCAGATGGGAGAAAGGCGACAATGCAGTGACTTAAATACCCATTTTTTCTTTATGAACGGGTGATAAGTATCTCATCAAGAGATGAAATTAAAAAGATTTTGAAGGTTTCACTTCTGCTAACCCCAACGATTGGTCGCTTCTATATATACATGATGAACACCCACAGGGAAAAAGAAAAATGATTCCAAGGTCTTTCGTGTATTCAGAAGTTCACCTCGTCAGGGAATGAAGGGAGAAGGCGAGATGACGAAAATATATACACACGTACAACGGGACAGAAAAATAAAAAGATTAGCACATGATTAACAAGAGTTGATTAAAAGCAAAATATATTTTAACAGGATACTGTCAATTTTATACATTCCCGTATACTGAGTTACATTGTGTACATCCGATCGAATACACACAGCCAACCGTATTATCCGGGCTATTCTTTATTAGGCGTGATTTAACAGTATTATTATACTTAAAAACTATGTTGATACCAATTGCTTTAAGTGAAGTCGGAAGATATTTAAAATTAACATGGTAAGGTAGGCTAACGATATTTTTACACTCAAATTCCTTTACAGTTACACTATTATAATACCTAATCTTAGCTTTCCTAAAGCAGTTATCTAGAAATGAAATAGGATAACATAATTTAGTACCAATATTCATGATATTGCATAACTCGGAATCTAAAAATTCAGAACTGACAACTCTCAATGCTCTAAGAAACATAGCAGAGAAAATAGAAGATTTTATCGAGGGATGATGGTCGGAATAAAAATGCACATACGAGTTATTATTAGTAGGCTTAAGAAAAACTTCAAATTTGAACTGGTTCAAGCATCTCCGTTTTTTTAGATCCAGAAAAGATAAGCATCCATCATTTTCTTTTTCGACAGTGAACTCAATAGATGGGACTAAATTGTTAAGCCTACCAAGAAATACAGTAAGTCAACATCCAAATTATTAGGCCAGAGGCATAAAACATCATCTATATACCGGTATCAAACAAGTTAAAATTAACAATAGTAGGCACAATTCTGCTTTCAAAAAAATTCCATATATAAATTAGCTAATACAGGTGAGAGGGATTTCCATTGCCAATCCAAACGACATAGCATAAAACTTATTTTCAAACTAAATTTTACAATCTTCAACGCAAAACTTAATTAACTCAATAAGTGTGTTTGTTGTTTAACAGGGAAAGAATATTCAGAGATCTTATCTTTTAAAGAATCAAGTAGGTCATCAACAGGGACTGTGAATAACGAACATACATCAAAATTTACCAATTTGAAATTAGGGTCATTAGGAAACTTCAGTTTGTCAATAAGATCCATGCTATTTACAAATCCCATTTTGTAAATAGCAGGGATCTTAGATGAGAATGAACTCAGAGTGACCCGTTGCCCACGTCGGGATAACATTATGAAAAAGGAAAAAACTATAGTGTTAAATTAAATCAGCAATTCTGAGACTAATAGGGATTAAATCTTAAACTGGAATAAAAAATAAATTAATTATTATTCTTTCAGAAGTGGGAAGCCGGCCAAGAAGAGGCTGAAGATGATCACAGCCATCAACATTGAAGCTACCCACTGGTCAGAACTAATCAACCTTTCTCAAAGTGGCATCTGTGAACCTGCTCTCACAGAAGACTTTTCTGACCAGGAGCTTCAAGAAGCATTGCTGAATGGCACCAAGCTGGAGCTGCCTGATCTGCCTTCACATTCTCAGTGTGTTGAAAGGGCCGTGAAGCTGACATCTGAAGCTTCCCATACAGTTTATGGACTCGAATCAAGGCACAAACACATTCTGGCCAAAGCCCTAAGCCGCCAGATGAGGCCTTCCTTTGCTTCTAAGGGCTCTTACAGTGAAAATTATGATCTTGGGATCTAAATGTGTCTATTTGACTATGTACATGTTTTTTTTTACTTTTTTTCAATAAAATTGTAACTTTTTTCAGGATTTTTTTTATGAAAATAGCATGTTTTTTTCGGCCGAAAATTGTGAAAATGCGGTATTTTTCGGTACGATTTTTTGACGATTTTTGAAACGGTTTCCTCAAAAAACCGTTAAAGCTAGGGATCTGAAATTTTTTGTCAGTTATTATCATATTAAGCCCTGACTATCTCGACTAGTCCAAAGTCGATATCTAAAAAAATGCGGAAAATCAACCTACCTTACTGTTGAAGGTAAGGGGATAGTGGTGTGGAAGATTGTGACTAGACAGATGCAGGAATTGAGTTTTGGAAGCATTGAAAACCACAAGGTTTTCTATCTCAATCAGAGATAGCAGAAAGATCGGAGTTCAGGTGTACCATAGCCATCCTACGTTGAGAGGGACGCTTTGCGAAGCGGGTGGGGAAGTGAAGAGTGGAATCATCGGCATAGGAGTGGATAGGACAGGAAGTGCGACTTAATAGATTATTGATAAATAAAAGGAAAAGAGTGAGTGACAGGACAGAACCTGAGGAATAGCACTATTAATAAGCTTTAAGAGAAGAACAGTGGCCATCTGCAACCGCAGCTCTTGATCGGCCAGAAAGAAAATTATAGATGGAGGCACAGATAGAACAATAGAAACCGAAGGAGGGCAGTTTCGAAATTAAAGATTTGTGCCACACTCTATTAAAAGCTTTCGATATGTCAAGCGCAATAGCAAATGTTTCATCCCGAAATCCTGAAAGGAGGATGACCAAGAGTGGGAGAGAGATGCAAGATCGCCAGTAGAGCGTACCTTGAGTAATCCATACTAACGATCTGAAAGAAGATTGTGAGAAGAGAGGGGTTCAAGAATCTTCCTGTTAAGGATAGATTCAACAACTTTAGGAGGGCAAGAAATCAAAACAATTGGACGATAGTTGGGGGGGGGGGGGGGGGTTGAGAGCGGTCACTCTTCTTTGGGATAGGCTGAATGAAAACGAACTTCCAGTCGGAAGGAAATTTTTTTATTTATTGAGGTTAACCTCCTTCGCAACATCAAAGGTCATATGACGGAGGGGACCTACAGCATTACGAGGGATCCGAACCACGGGTCGCTACATAATCTGAGCGCGGATGACGGTCTCCCATCCAACTACTACCCAGACCCAATATCGCTTAACTTCGCTGATCTCCGGGAAGCGGTGTTACGACATTGGCCACGACGTAGCCCAGGAAGGAAATGTACCAGATGAAAGACAAAGACGAAAGAGTTTGCCTAGGCAGGATGGCAGTCAGGGTTGGCAGAAAACCCACTTTTTTTGAAAAGGCCCAGCCCAGGTGGGTTTTTTCGGGTTTTTTACCTAAAACCCGAAAACCCACGGGGAAAATTGGGTTTTTTCATATGTCCATTTTTTTGTCATCTGCTGGCTTTAATATCATATATGGTAGTTCATATTAGACCTACCTATTCTTATTTTTATAATAATACTGTACTGTACCGTACACTATTAATATAACATTTGTCTTGTTTTTAGCAAAAAGGTTGCCTTCCAGGCAATTAAGCATAAAAAGTTATTATTTTCTCAGATTGAGCTTCACAACAAAATTTGGAAAACATGGACCAATTTGAACTAAATTTGGTGTGGTAAATTATCCTATTTGTTAGGCTATACTTCCTATGGAAGACAGGCCCCTGTGTTTTCTGCTGGGAAGTAGATGAATTACAGCTCCCAAAGGGAACTTAATTCAGCTAGTTATATCTATTTAATTCATATTACTGAATATTTTTTCTCTTATTTCACAGTTAAATAAAACAAACTGGCAACAGCATATTTATCTTTACTGCTAGCCTACAGAATTAGTCTGTTTGAAGTTATAACTGCATTAAATAATGCCAAAGACCTTTGGATCAGGAAGAAAATCAGGGCATGAATGGAGTGAAGTCAATATTATTGATGGGACTAGTAAAGTTAGATGCAAACATTGCAATAATGAAATAAGTAATAAAATAGAGCGAATAAAAATGCATTTAATGAAATGTTTGAAACACACGGAATCAAGGAACAAGACTGACAATACTGCCAGTACATCATCTTCATACTGCCATGACATAGACCTCTCAGATGATCCAGACTCATCCTCACCACCACTGACACAATTACAGATGAAAAAAAGAAAAATTCAAAAGAAAGTAAGCGATTTTGGCATGACAACAACAACTTTGCAGAAAAATGTCATTGATAACAAAATAGCCAAATTCTTTTATGCAAATAATATTCCATTTCTATGCCAAAGACCTTTGGATCAGGAAGAAAATCAGGGCATGAATGGAGTGAAGTCAATATTATTGATGGGACTAGTAAAGTTAGATGCAAACATTGCAATAATGAAATAAGTAATAAAATAGAGCGAATAAAAATGCATTTAATGAAATGTTTGAAACACATGGAATCAAGAAACAAGACTGACAATACTGCCAGTACATCATCTTCATACTGCCATGACATAGACCTCTCAGATGATCCAGACTCATCCTCACCACCACTGACACAATTACAGATGAAAAAAGAAAAATTCAAAAGAAAGTAAGCGATTTTGGCATGACAACAACAACTTTGCAGAAAAATGTCATTGATAACAAAATAGCCAAATTCTTTTATGCAAATAATATTCCATTTCTATGTGCAGAGTCTAAGTATTTTATTGAAATGATAGAGACTCTAAGACCAGGCTACACTCCACCTTCCCGTCGAAATTTGTCTGGTCCACTTTTAAATACAATCCATGAAGAAGTTTATCCACAAATTACTAAGCTGCCCACCAAGTTCAGCCTCGATTGAAAGAGTGTTCTCCACATTTGGCCTTGTCTGGACCAAATTACACAATAGATTAGGCCTTGAAAAAACTGTAAACCTTGTAAAAATTAACAGGCAATTGAGGATGACTGACCCATCTGATTGGAAAAGTGATGAAGAATAGTTAGTCATTCAGTAGATGTATATTCAAATTTCAAACAATATATAGTTTCATTTGTTCAACTTACTGTACACAATTACAATGTTCAATATAACCACATATAATAAGTCAATATTTTTCTATGTATATACCAGTATGTATTTCATGCTGGAAATTTGGAAAACATTTATTTATTTTTGTATGGATTTATCTAGTAAACTTTTGAACTTTGACTTTTACATTACATGGGAGGGAGAAGAAAAGTCTGATGCCCATGAAACTCCCCTCCCTATGAAAAGCAAAAGTTGGGGATGCTGAGATGCTTGGACACTTAAAACTTATTAGGATTGTTTAACCTCCTTCGCAACATGCTATATATAGAGTTACATGACAGAGGAGGGGACCGACAGCTTAACATGGGTTCTGAACCATGGGTCGCTGACTGACTTCCACCCACCACAATCCTGGAGTACCATACCACCCTGATTGGCTGATGTCTACACTCTATAACCTGCTACCTCACCCAAAGAGTTATACCTGTAGGTCTATTTGTTGACTCATGTTTGCTTGCTTTGCATATAAAATCATTATAGGCGCCTATATGACAATTTTTAAAAATAATTGCATATGCACTTCTTAAGTTTCATGAAAAAACCCACAAGCGGGTAAATTAGTGGGTTTTTTCAAGTGGGCTTTTTTGAAAAAACCCGGGTGGTTTTTTTCGGGTTGGGCCCACTAGTGCCAACCCTGGACTGGCAGTACAGAAGCACAGTTCTTAAGAACAACAAGAGGAACAACATCAGGACCGTACGCCTTCCTAGAGTTGAGCCCAGATAGGGCAGAAAGAACATCTTTGAAAGAGACTCTAATTTCAGACGTAATAAAGTCAGAGGGAGGAGGGGATGGAGGAACAGCACTGGAATCGTCCAGGGTTGAGTTGGAGACGAAAATTTGAGCGAAGAATTCAGCTTTGTCAGGAGAAGAGACAGCAACTGAACCATCAGAATGGAAAAGAAGAGGGAAAGAAGAGGAAAAGTTGTTGAAGAGGTTCTTAGCGAGATGCCAGAAAAAGCGAGAATAATTAGAATTGGATAGGTTTTCACATTTTTGTATTGATCAAGGAATTTTTGGAGAGTCGAAGAACAGATTTTGCACGATTCCGCGCAGAAATATAAGCCGAGTGTGAGTAGGGAGTTGGATGGCGACGGTACTCTCTGAAAGATTCTTTGTTGCAGATAGCATTATAACAAGTAAAGTTAAACCAAGTGTTTTTGCATTAGTAGTAGGAATAGAATATGGAATGTACGCCTCCATGCCCGACAGAATCACCTCCGTAATGCGCTCAGCACACTCGGAAGGGTCCCAGCCAAAGAAGCAGTAATTATTCCATGGGAAATTACAGAAGTACTGCCTAAGGGCCTCCCAATCAGCGGCGGTAAAGTGCGAAAGGCGCCTCCTCTTGGGAGGTTCCAAAGGCTGGATTGGAGCGACAGGACAAGAAACAGGTATAAGATTGTGATCAGAGGAGCCCAACGGAGAAAAATGCTTGACAGAATAAGAAGAAGGATGAGAGGTAAGAAATAAATCCGGAATGTTGGCCTTATCCAAAGCGATCGGGGATACGAGTTGGGTGCTGTACAGGCTGTTCCAGGTCAATTAGGATAGAAAAGTTGTAAGCTAGTTCACCAGGGATGTTAGTGAAATGAGAGGAAAGCCAAATGTGGTGGTGACCATTGAAATCTCCTAAAATGATTTCAGCAAAAGGAGAGTTGGGTAGAATGTATTCCACTTTGGAAGTGAATTTATTATTTCATGAAGGACTTCACTCCCTAAATCTGTTACATAGTTTCTTCTTGGCCATGGTAACCAACTCGATTATCATCCTTCTCCTGCTGCTGCTGAAGCACCCATCCACCCATATATGACGCACCAATATTCAATCAGTATTCAATATTCATACGTTTCGGTACTTGTATTAAAATGAACTTTTATTTTATTTTATAAGTCTAAATAAAAGTGATATTACAATAAAAATCCTGCAGTTAATCCTTTTTAAGTAGTACCAATTTTTTAGTGAATATTCAGTGAACACGGTCGTATGCCTATTTAAGTGGTAAAATAGCGGCGTTTGTTGAAATAACGCGCATAAAATTAAAGCAACTTAATCTATACAATTTATTTCGAGTGTTTTCTTTCGGAGGAAATCTAACTGCCCATCGAAAAGCAATATCCCTGTTATCTCCCGCGGTACACTCCAGGGCACCAATCAGTGAGAATCTACAGCGTGCCACATCCCCCATCCCCCACCCGACGGAATAACGGAAAAACTTTCCCTTCCTCATTTCTAGAGTAGTCATATATCTCACTTAATAAATTACCACTTTGAGTTAATATTTCGAGCACAATCATTTACATATCATTAGAAACATGGCAATGGTAAATCAATTCATACAACCCTGTGGATACTGTAAAAAAGAAACATGACTCAAAGTCGATTCGCTGCGATCTTTGGCAGACTAGTTGAATTTCAATGCCTGAAATGGAGCGACGAAGAAATCTCTCTTATAACAGGCGCTAAACAAGTGAACGGAATCAAGTTCTTCTGCAAAAGTTGCATAATCGAAATAAACTCGTTTACGGTTTTTAAAGCAGAACGAGACTATGAGGAAAAGGCAAAAGAGGAGTTTATGAATAGTGAACAGAGAAAAGAAATAGAAGGAACGAAGATAGTACGAGAGGAAACTGCGAAAAACGAACAGGAAAAGAAAACAGAAAAAGCAGAAATAATAGAAATAAAAGAAGCACCAACAGAGGAAAGAGGGGTAAAGATTCGGTAGAACACATCCATCCAAACTAGTGACGAAAATAGGCTTTTCTGGTGTATTTCATGCTGTTTCAATTGAATCTGACACTCATTTTTGGCGCAAATGCACCGTTATGGAGATCCCCCACCCCAGGGCTTTGAAGAAGGAAATTGTGGGCTAAAAAGGCCAGAATCAATTGAAACAGCATGAAATACACAAGAAAAACCTATTTTCGTCAGTAATATTCATGGCAAAAGTAACCTAACCTAACCTAACCTAACCTAACCTAACCTAACGAAAATAACACAACTTAACCTAACCAATTGTAAAGGGCATACAGTTGACCTAACATAATCTAGGCCTAGTTGGAAATATTATCAGTTCACTTATACTAATTAAATTCATTACCACACTGAGGATACGTAAGAAAGGTTTTGAGCACACCATGAGCTCGAAATATAGCGACAGCAGCGCTGTCGTCCCTCAAAACTTGTTTAATAACGTCCCACTCGGACTTAAAAGATCCACCAGACAGCCATTCTAAAGCAATTGTTGAATTCAAATTTCAGCGCCGGACATGCGCGGGGGTGTCACGTGACAATGGGGCAGTCGCTGATTGGCTAATGATAATAACATGACTACATACGCGCAGGACGAGATGGTTTGACGAGTGAATAATGGCGCTAAAATTTAATAATTTCGAAAGTAAATATCTCGATAAATAGGAATTTCATCCAAAATTAGTATAGAATAAAGTATTCATATTTTTATTCGCTCTATCTCACTGTGTAAATATCAATATCGAGTTTGGTGGATGTGTTCTACCGAAACAGGCACAAAACCAAATCCAAAGTTTTCAAACAAAGGGCATTAGCAGCAATAGGAAAAAACAAGTAGACAATAAAGAAACCATACTGAAACCACCAAAAACAAAGGCCCCAAGTAAAAATAGTGAAGAAAATATTGTAAATACTATGTGAAAGGAATATGCAGATATAAGGGAGGAGAATGTATTTACGAACAGCCTCCTGTGTACAACTACTTCGACAATAATGGTCACTGCAAATTTGGTGGAAAGTGCAAATTTTACCATCCGGACATTTGTAAGACCTACGCGACATATGGAACCTGCCAGTACGGGAGAAAATGCTACCATCATCATCTCCCGACAAGTTCAAAGGACAAGTTTCAAATGACAACAGGAGGAATGTGAGAAAAAAAAAAATGTATCCAAAATAGCAAACAAAACACAAATAGCACACAAAATTTTTTCAACATCTCGGACACAATACGGCTGCTAAGTCTTATACAGCACATGCAGCTGACACAGCTGGGAACCCTCGAGCCGGACAGCTACATGGCAAGAAGCTACCAGAACAGGTAGGCGGGAACGGATCTATCTCGGAGGACCACAAGCCTACAAAACACGCAATATCAAAGGACAACGAACTTAAGATGCACAAGGGGCAATGCAAAACAAAGAACATAAACATTGTCCTGGCAAATATTCAAGGAATAAAACCGAACAATTCACTAAACAAAGTTTCATACCTGAAAGGTTTTATGGACGAAACAAGAGCGGACATCGCATGCCTCACATAAACACATTTTAAAGACTGCCAAGGAAACTGCGATAACTATATCAATAAGAAAGAATTGCATATCGATGTATTCAACTTACTAAGAGCGGACAGAACAGCGAGACGTAAAGGTGGCTGTGCTATTTATATACTTGAGAGGCATATGACACGGATGATAATAAGTAAATCCAACAGTTTCGTGGAAACCCTTGCAGTGAAAATAGAGAAACTAAACGTGGTACTGATAGGTATCTATAGACCTCCAAACTCTCCAAATGAAAAATTTTCGGATGCCATTGATGATATCAGAACCCTAATAAAGTACATAAACTCTCAATCCTCAAATATAATACTCTGCGGCGATTTTAATTTCCCATTTATAAAATACAAAAAGTGGATAGAAATACATTTATACAGCAAGATAAAGGGGACACAAGAGAGGACCAGGAGCAAGCAAGTTTAGATGATAAACGGCAGGACTCATGGATAGCTTGGATAATCGGGTTGGTTGATTATATAATAGAGTTATCAACAAATATGGCGATAACTTTAAAAGACAATATACATACGGAAGGAAGAAGCAAATTTGGGGCTTTTAACAAACTCAAAGATCATAAATTGGGAAGAAATCAGATCACACATGGCTTAAATAGAGTGTAGAACAGTTTTCGAGAATAAAACAACTGAGGAAATGCTAACAACCTTGGAAGAAAAGACGCTGAGAATTTTAGAAAAATATGCTCCAAAAGCAGAGCCAAAAGGAAAGAGGAACTGGCTAGAGAGGCAAAAGAGAAGACTATTCCGCAAAAGAAAGAGTAGCGACGAAATTAGCTAATTGCGGAGACAACACTGCCAGGAAAGTAATACAAGAAAAACTGGAGAATTGATTGGGAAATACAAACTCTGATAAAGGGCCATACAGAGAGGGAAGAGGAAAAGGCGGTAGAAGCAATAAAGGAAAATCCAAAATACTTCTACAGCTTTGCGAAAAGGAAAACAAAAACGTGCGCTACTATCGGGCCCTTAAGGAAAGGAAATAATGAGCTAACAGACGATCTAAAAGAAATATCTGAAACATTGAGAGCCCAGTATGAATCGGTCTTCAGCCCCAAAAAGTGACAAAGCGATACCTAACATAGATGCATTCTTCGAAGAGAAATTGCAAGGAAAATGTATAACACTTTGATTTTACACCAGAAGATGTAGCGTGTGTTATAGGACAAATGAAATCACATTCAGCTGCAGGTCAGGACAAATGGAATGCACTATTAATTAAAAAATGTAAAAATGAAATAGCTACACCCTTATACTGGATATGGAGACGATCCCTAGACACTGGGGAAATACCGAGCATCTTGAAAAGAGCAAACATTGTCCCTATATACAGGGTGTCCCAGAATTAACTATCTATTTCAATGAAATCGGACAAATTTAAAAAAAAAACACTTTTATTTATGTTTATCATGTTTAATATGTGTTAAAAATGTATAAATTTCTAAATTTTTTTCATAATTTTATTTTCATAATTTTTTCATTATCTGGTCCAATGAAAGACCGTCTGAAGTCATAGAATGGCAAAGACACTCTCCAAAAGTTAGCGTGTGGCTTGGAATGACCAAATCCAAAATTTATGGCCCATTCTTCTTTGCGGAAGCAACTGTAACAGGTACCGTCTACCTTGATATGCTTCAGCAGTTTCTCGAACCACAGCTTCTTGATGATGGCATTCTTGATAATGTTGTGTTTCAACAAGATGGAGCACCATGTCATTATGCTCTAATTGTTCGAGAATACCTCAACAGACGCCTTCCGAATCGGTGGATTGGACGTGGAGGACCTCGACCTTGGCCTCCGCGTTCTCCGGATTTGACACCCCTGGATTTCTTTGCATGGGGTTTCATAAAAACTAAGGTTTATCGCCAAAAGATCAATGCTTCTTGTTGAAACACAACATTATCAAGAATGCCATCATCAAGAAGCTGTGGTTCGAGAAACTGCTGAAGCATATCAAGGTAGACGGTACCTGTTACAGTTGCTTCCGCAAAGAAGAATGGGCCATAAATTTTGGATTTGGTCATTCCAAGCCACACGTTAACTTTTGGAGAGACTCTTTGCCATTCTATGACTTCAGACGGTCTTTCATTGGACCAGATAATGAAAAAATTATGAAAATAAAATTATGAAAAAAATTTAGAAATTTATACATTTTTAACACATATTAAACATGATAAACATAAATAAAAGTGTTTTTAAAAAATTTGTCCGATTTCATTGAAATAGATAGTTAATTTTGGGACACCCTGTATAAAGGCGAGGATAGATCTCAAGCAAAGAACTATAGACCAGTGTCATTGACGTCCCACCTCACCAAAATATTTGAAAAAACAGTCAGCAAGAAAATCTATTACTTCTTGGAGACATTGGAAAGATTCAGCGAAAATCAGCACGGATTCCAATCAGGAAGATCATGCCTATCACAACTTATAGAGCATTATAACAATGTCCTAGATGCAATTGAAGGCAATGAAAACTATGATGTCATATACACGGATTTTGCTAAAGCTTTCGACAAATACGATCAAGGTATAATAGCACATAAAATGAAACATATGGGAATAACAGGCAAAGTGGGAAAATAGATCTACAACTTCCTCAGAAAACGACTACAGGTGGTCAAAATTCAAGGTGTATCATCATCAGAATCAGAAGTACGCAGCTCAGTACCACAAGGTACAGTGTTGGCCCCACTCCTGTTCATTATCACGCTAACAGACATAGACAGTAGAGTAAACAGCAACAGCAGAGTAACATCCTTTGTGGACGATACAAAGATCAGCAGAAAAATTAGTGATGCAAACGAAGTAGGGGCCTTGCAGAGAGAGAAACAAAATATACAAATGGTCAGAAGACAACAATATGACATTTAACACCGAGAAATTTCAGCTCTTGAGATATGGTAGAAATGAGGAACTTGAACAGACTGCACATTATGCCCCAGATAGACAAGAAATTCAGAGAAGTCGACTTGGGGGTAATAATGACCGATCATGCAAAATTCGAGACACAAAATCAGATAGCAATAAACAAAGCAAAAAGAGTCGCGGGACACATACTAAGAAC
This sequence comes from Bathynomus jamesi, assembly GCA_023014485.1. NCBI lineage: Eukaryota > Metazoa > Arthropoda > Malacostraca > Isopoda > Cirolanidae > Bathynomus > Bathynomus jamesi. The sequence goes on from JAJOZX010000154.1 coordinate 1,294,862, forward strand.
GTTCAAAAGGAGGGACAAGACAGTAATGATTCCCCTTCTGAGAACACTGATTATACCAAAACTTGAATACTGCTCAGTGCTCAGTTTTGACGTCCCCATATAAAAAGAAATTAATAAACTAGAAGAAACGCAGACACATTTCACAGCCAAGATTGATGGCTGCAAAGAACTCAACTACTGGGAAAGACTACGTAAACTAAATCTGTACTCCCTGGAAAGGAGAGAGAGGTAAACCGTAATCTACATACGGAAAATGATCGAAAAACTGGTACCAAACCTCCAAACTAAACCCAATTACCATCCAAACAACGCTGGAAAATAGGAAAGGCAGAATGTACAGTGTTCCCAAATTAAAGGCCCGACAAGGGACCTCCTCAACTCTGAAGGAAATTAGCTCGGTTGTCAGGAGGGCCAAGAATTTTCAACCAGCTTCCAAAGGACCTCAAAAAAGTTACAGGGGTCAAAGTTGAAGTCTTCAAGAGAAGACTAGATGCCCGGCTCAAGACGGTACCAGATGAGCCGGGTGTACCTGGCTATGTACAGTGGAGAGCGCAATCTAGGACTAGAGGCGGGGCCACCAGCTTGACCTTCGTACGAAGAAAGACCGATGGACGGAACCCAAACAAGGTTAACAAGGTTGTGTTTATCCGCAAATGTTATTTTTACGTTTGCATTTTTGTATTTTTACGCACTCTTGTACTCAAGTTTTTTATTTCTACTTTTGTACGAGTATTTCATAGTCACGAATGTTTCTTGCTGAATACAAACTGTGTGTGTTATTGTCACAGTAAATGCCTATATACATTTAGGTGACCCATAATTACAAAGGTTGCAAAATTCAAGTGTAGAACTATATGAGGGATTGTAACTATTACAGTTATTTCAGGTTCTCAGCCGATAGTGTAACTCGAAAAGTGGTAAGTAAAACGAGTGAGATGACCAAACTTGAACAAAGTTTTACATTACAATTAAATACTTTTAACGTCTGTACAAGTCAAAATACCATAAATGTTGTTCTTGTTTACTTTACTTTGATGCACAACAAATACAAACAAAAAAAAGTTAAAGCTTAAATTACAAAACTACTTCGTCTTCAATTTAAAATACTTTCTCACTAACTGCACTGCATATTCATTCCTAAAATGCAAAAACTCGAGTGACAAATGAACTATTTAGTACATTTAACCAAGAAAATGTTCAACGATGTTATATAATTTACCTCCAATAATTAATTTGAGGGGAATTAATCACGTAAATTATGAGGAAATCATAAGTAAATTTAAATTTTCCCTACTTTAAGTCCATTAAATAGTCTCGTGTAACGTGATTTAAACGTCGTAAAGTAAAACCAAATTTTAAATTCGCACTTGTATTGGTTAATTTGAATATTAGATTCATTAAACTCAGTCCAAGTAAATTTGTTATATTTATTAAGAAAAATGGCTACAAGGCAGCATTCCTGATTCACGCCTTTGGTGCTCGAACCATGACTTACGAATTTGCTCTTTGAGGGAAGGTAAGGTTTGCCCTGAGACAGGAGGTCCTCTTTCAGAATCCTCCTCGCCTGCTTTTCCGCCTCCTTTTTCTTCCTCAGGAGTTCCTCTTTGTCCATCAATTCTCGCTCCTTCTCCAGCTGAAACAAAATCAAGGCTCAAATCCTTTCACTCAGTTTTATATTATCAAAACTACTAGTTATAATTAATAAACATTTAACAGCATAAACACAAAATTAAAGAACACTTTCCTAAAACTTAACTAAAATCTGTGAGGACACGAATAGGTCTTCGTCTTATTTGTTACGGTCTTCTTTCACTCGCATGCATAATGTGAATGTTACATCTACGAACGATACTTTTAAATTATTAAAATTACTTTAATGAACCCATATCTTTAGCTCAATGATTCCCAACCTTCTTGAGGCGATGGTCCATTAGAGCCGATTTGAATAACTCGTGGAAATATTATGTAAATATACAGTAGTTATATGCCAATAATTATAATTTTATAAAATTACTAAAATTATACTACTTTTAAATATGAATTTGATTTTCAAAAGGTATGCTATGACCAACCTCCATGGCCCACTGGTTGAGAACCAGTGCCTTAGTTGTATGATCAAGTGCCACATCGCTCCACACTTTGGCAATATATTTATGAAACAAAATTGCCTAACCAGGTTTCAAGCTTGGGACCGCTTGGCGAGAAGTCGCAAGCGCTGCCACCACACTACGACTACTAGTTCGAATCGTGGTGGAAGCAATTTTGTTTCATCCAGAAATAGGGGTGTACCGATTAATTGCATCGGCAAAATCGGCCATTTTTTGGGCATCGGCATCGGTCAAACTTAGCCGATTCTCTTACTGATTCTTTGAATTTTAAAAATTTTCATTACAAAAAATCTACATTTATGGAAAACTGACCACACAAAAACACTACTTATGATAATTTATATTCGCTTCCAAATGAAAGTGCATAAAAATATTTTACATTCATGAAAAATGTGAAGCTTAATAAATTAAATTACCCACAAATTTATATTTTCTCTAACTCGCTAATCTCTAAATATTATAAACTATTGTAATCTCCTACTCTACATTAATAATAATCCCATATTAAGTTGTACTTTATAATTTATACAGGGTGATTCATAAATGTGTTTCATAAATCGCAGTGTGTATTCTTGAGACAAAAATAAAGAAAAAAGATTATATAAACATAGGTCGAGAAACTTCTAAAGGTTTTTACATTTTATGCAAGTACACAGTGTGATACATTTGCTTCATTAAAGTAAATTTTCGAAATTGTTTCCTACTTCTTGAATGCATGGCTTAGCACGTCGCACCAGTGATTGTCTGACACACTAAAAAATTAATGAAGTATTGCGGATCATTTCGCAATTGTCTCGAACTCATTGCCACAATTTATCACGTGCTCGGACTTCTCTAACGTAACCTAGGCTTTTTAAATGACCGGACAAGTAATAATCAAGAGGATTTAAATCTGATGATCGAGGTGGCCACGGAATAGGACCACCGCGCACTATCCACCCGTTAGGATAAACAGCATCGATATATTCCCTCGGAGTTTCATTTTGCTGTCGCGTGCTATAGCTCGAAACCTACAGGTTTCTCAAGAATACACCCTGCTATTTATGAAACACGTTTATGAACCACCCTGTATATTAACCCATCTTATTATGTTGACTAAGTATTTTAATAATTTTATAATCCCAATGTGTATATCCATTTTTTTTATTCAAATAGGCCACTAGGGCCTTCAAATTTTAATGAAAATTTTTTTTGTTTACATTGTTGAAGAACAAAAAATTCCTTAAACATAAGAAAAAACAATTACACAATGTATTTCGGCTCTCGCGATAATTCGGCTATTTTTCTGCGTGTTGAAATATCAGGCAGATTTTGGATGATTTGGTGAAAATAGTCGAATTACACAGCAATCACCACGTGGTACATATGAACCGCGCACACGATCAAACCTGCAGTCTAGGCACACATCTACCATTCCTATTTTCTGTTCAAAAACAAGTTTCTTCAAGATTTATGGAAATTTAAACTTACGGTTACGTTTCGTACATTATTGGTAGATGGGTGACATTAAGCAATACGCATGGCAACAAATAGGTCACGATAATTTTTATCTCGTATGTAATATAATTATTTGTGGATGCACGAAATATTATATATATACATATATACTGTACAGGGTGGGCGGAAAGTAGCTCCCTATTTTGGATTGGTAAAAAAATACGTATATTATCCATTTATTTCAGAAGAAATAATATGAAAAGGTAGGCATACATGGTAGGTTTTCTCTAAAATTCAATGTGGGCTCCAACTCTTTCCACCAGCTTCTGGAGCCGCCCAGGAATGGCGTCCACTGACTTTAGCAGGAACTCCGGCGGGATGGAGAACATGACTTCCCGAATTCGGTCCTCCAGTTCTTCCAATGTCTTCGGTTTGGTGCGGTAGACTTCTTCCTTTACCCACCCCCAAAGAAAGAAGTCGCACGGTGTCAAGTCGGGGCTCCTGGCTGGCCATTGATGTGGACCACGACGACCCATCCAATGCCCAGGGAAGTGGGCATCCAGCCACTCACGGACAACAAGAGCGAAGTGCAGAGCGGCACCATCTTGCATAAATATCAGATCGTCGATGTTCTCCCATGTGCTGACAACCGGCCAGACCTCGTTTCGCAACATAGCAAGGTACCGCTCAGCATTCATGGTGTTGCGCAGAAGGAACGGGCCCACAACCTGATCTGAGGTCATACCACACCACACCGTTACACTGAACCGATTCTGCCGTTTTTCAGCGGTAACCATGGGATCCTCTCCTGCCCAGTAGTGGCAATTGTGGAGGTTGACAAAGCCTCCGACGTGGAACACCGCCTCGTCGCTCCAGAGGATGTTGCGGAAGAGATGGGGCCAGTCTTCATGCCAAGCCAGCATGATTTCCCCGAACTCCATGCGAATGTCGCAGTCCTCGTCCGAGAGAGATTGGCAGTAATGCGGCTTCCACGCACGCCAGTTCAGCTCCTTCTTCAGCACAGTTCGCACTGAGTAGCGGGAGAGTCCACTTTCCCGAGCTGCCTGGCGAGTTGACTTTCGTGGACTCCGTGCGAACATTTCCTGAACTGCCTGCACCTTCTCCTGGGCCCTGGATGTCGAAGGGCGACCACATCTTCGAACATCTGCCACAGACCCGGTGGTCATGAGCTTCGAGTGGCACTTCTTGATTGTTTTCGGGTCCACTTGGGCACGTGGTCCATGAATGGCCCGCCACCATCTTTGAACTCGAACGACAGATTGCCAAACTTCGTACCGTGCCGCCAACTGGGCACGCTCCTGCAGTGTTAAACGCTCAGCCATGTTACCCTTCAATCTGAAATGAAAAAAAAAAAATGAACGTTACAATTGTACCACTTTAGAGAACACAAAGAGAACACTTTAGAGAAAAAAAGATTACCGTTACAATTGTACCACTTTAGAGAACACACCATAACAATATAACAATACAATCACAATTTATACATAATTTATATGTAATTTAAATTAGGGAGCTACTTTCCGCCACCCTGTATATATATATATATAATATTTAGGAGAAATCCAATGACAAGGAGAAATGTAAATGCCATGAAAAGTCTTCTTTAATGCGCAACGTTTCGAGCAAATACGCTCATCTTCAGGCTGTATGATAACAATGTGAAATTAAAATCAATAATTGAATGAAAAACAAGACAAAGAAAATTTCTATAACCTATTCATAAAGGCAAACTTTAAAAGACTGAAAAAAGAGGGTTAAATTCTAAGTTATACAGATTTACATTTAAAATTAAGAAGCTATTTTTAAACACACATAGTAAATGTGAAATTAATACACTGGAAAAATTAACAATAGTACACTGGAATAATGAAACTAACTAACCTTTCACTGCAATTTCCGAGGCTAGACTGAGCAATGGCAAAACGAGAAAACATAAGATAAGATAAGATAAGATAAGATAAGATGGTGAGGGCGATTGGGGAAGGGGGGATTATAAGGAATTGGGGAAGGAGGAGGGATTATAAAAAGTTTAAAGGGACAGCTGATGAGTCAATATTTAGCGTAGGGGTCAAAGTTTTAATGTAAAGCGATTCCAAAATTCTAAGTGAGTTGGGACAAGTATTACAACCAAGAATTTTAAAATTGTCTAAAGTGACATCAGTTTTACATTTTATACTGTGTTCCCGAATACTAGAAACTTCTTTAGTTTTTAAAATTTTACCTGTTCGGCCACTTATTCCCATATGCGAATAAAATCTAGCCCTGAGAGAGCGAACAGTGCTGCCAATGTAATTCCCAAGGAGACACCTAGGGCAGGTAAATAAATATACAACACCGCTACGCAACGAGTCAGGGGTTCGATCCTTCGCTGAGAAAAAGCTACCTAAAGACGTTTTATTAATAAATATGATGCGGAAATCAGTATGATAAAAAAATTTCCTTAACAACTTTGTAAATTTAAGCTTAAATTCCTTATTCAAAGGACCCATTTCAGGTACCAAGAAATATTTTATATCCTTCGGCACTGTAATACAAGGAAGTTGAGGGCTATAAACATTATTTAAGAAGGATCTAATTAGTTTATCTACATATTGAACAGGAAAACTATTATTGGTAAAGTATGATCTTAGATTATTAAATTCATCATTAAGTAAAGTAAAACTAGAGGTCAAATTATATCCTCTGAACAGGAGAGTTTTAATACAAGACATCTTATAGTTGAAATCAGTAAAACTAAAAAAATTCATGCCCAAACCAGTGAAAGTGGGTTTCCTGTAAACTGATGTAGTAATAGAATCACCGTTTTTCGAAATTAAAAGATCTAAAAAGGGAAGGGAGCCATTTTTCTCAGTTTCCATTGTATACGTATATTGGGGTGCAAAGAATTTAGGAAGTTAAAGAATTGTTGCGCTTGTACCGCATTATCAAAGACAGCTATCGAATCATCAACGAAGCGTCGATAGAAAATTGGCTTGAGATGAGTGGGAGATTGACTAAAAATTACACTTTCTAAATGAGTCATAAAAAAATCAGCTGCTAATGGTCCGACAGGTGATCCCATCCCTACACCATCAATTTGTTGGTAAACCTTATTGTTGAAAGTAAAATAGCATTGTTTGAAGACCAATTCTAAAAATTCCTTAAAATGAGACAATGAAAAACCATGAAAAATATCAACCGAGCTAAAAACCCTATCTAAAATAATGGCAATAGTTTCAGATACAGGTACATTTGTGAAAAGCGACTTTACATCAAAGCTGACAAAAAACTTTTTTGAATCGAAGTTCTCACCAAGAAGGTCTTTTTGGAATTCAAACGAGTTATTTATAGTGTAAGCATTTTTCGCAAAGGGTGACAGGAGACGAACAACAAATTTTGCGAAAAATGCTTACACTATAAATAACTCGTTTGAATTCCAAAAAGACCTTCTTGTTGAGAACTTCGATTCAAAAAAGTTTTTTGTCAGCTTTGATGTAAAGTCGCTTTTCACAAATGTACCTGTATCTGAAACTATTGCCATTATTTTAGATAGGGTTTTTAGCTCGGTTGATATTTTTCATGGTTTTTCATTGTCTCATTTTAAGGAACTTTTAGAATTGGTCTTCAAACAATGCTATTTTACTTTCAACAATAAGGTTTACCAACAAATTGATGGTGTAGGGATGGGATCACCTGTCGGACCGTTAGCAGCTGATTTTTTTATGACTCATTTAGAAAGTGTAATTTTTAGTCAATCTCCCACTCATCTCAAGCCAATTTTCTATCGACGCTTCGTTGATGATTCGATAGCTGTCTTTGATAATGCGGTACAAGCGCAACAATTCTTTAACTTCCTAAATTCTTTGCACCCCAATATAACGTATACAATGGAAACTGAGAAAAATGGCTCCCTTCCCTTTTTAGATCTTTTAATTTCGAAAAATGGTGATTCTATTACTACATCAGTTTACAGGAAACCCACTTTCACTGGTTTGGGCATGAATTTTTTAGTTTTACTGATTTCAACTATAAGATGTCTTGTATTAAAACTCTCCTGTTCAGAGGATATAATTTGACCTCTAGTTTTACTTTACTTAATGATGAATTTAATAATCTAAGATCATACTTTACCAATAATAGTTTTCCTGTTCAATATGTAGATAAACTAATTAGATCCTTCTTAAATAATGTTTATAGCCCTCAACTTCCTTGTATTACAGTGCCGAAGGATATAAAATATTTCTTGGTACCTGAAATGGGTCCTTTGAATAAGGAATTTAAGCTTAAATTTACAAAGTTGTTAAGGAAATTTTTTTATCATACTGATTTCCGCATCATATTTATTAATAAAACGTCTTTAGGTAGCTTTTTCTCAGCGAAGGATCGAACCCCTGACTCGTTGCGTAGCGGTGTTGTATATTTATTTACCTGCCCTAGGTGTCTCCTTGGGAATTACATTGGCAGCACTGTTCGCTCTCTCAGGCTAGATTTTATTCGCATATGGGAATAAGTGGCCGAACAGGTAAAATTTTAAAAACTAAAGAAGTTTCTAGTATTCGGGAACACAGTATAAAATGTAAAACTGATGTCACTTTAGACAATTTTAAAATTCTTGGTTGTAATACTTGTCCCAACTCACTTAGAATTTTGGAATCGCTTTACATTAAAACTTTGACCCCTACGCTAAATATTGACTCATCAGCTGTCCCTTTAAACTTTTTATAATCCCTCCTCCTTCCCCAATTTCTTATAATCCCCCCTTCCCCAATCGCCCTCACCATCTTATCTTATCTTATCTTATGTTTTCTCATTTTGCCATTGCTTAAATCAGTCTAGCCTCGGAAATTGCAGTGAAAGGTTAGTTAGTTTCATTATTCCAGTGTACTATTGTTAATTTTTCCAGTGTATTAATTTCACATTTACTATGTGTATTTAAAAATAGCTTCTTAATTTTAAATGTAAATCTGTATAACTTAGAATTTAACCCTCTTTTTTCAGTCTTTTAAAGTTTGCCTTTATGAATAGGTTATAGAAATTTTCTTTGTCTTGTTTTTCATTCAATTATTGATTTTAATTTTACATTGTTATCATACAGCCTGAAGATGAGCGTATTTGCTCGAAACGTTGCGCATTAAAGAAGACTTTTCATGGCATTTACATTTCTCCTTGTCATTGGATTTCTCCTAAATATTAAATTGAAGCTCTGTAGAAGCAACCCGCATGATTATATATATATATATATACACACACACAGGGTGGCGTATTATCGCGATACATTTTGTATCTTGTATTGTATCGCAATACATTTTTTATTATTTGTATCGTATCAAAAGATACGATACAAATAAGTGTCAGTAACGCAATACTTTATCATAGACTCAGTCAGTGATCTCTTCCCAGAATGTCTGATAAATTGTTTGAGAAATCACTGTTTGTAAAATTCAATAAAACTAGAAAGTAATTAAGTTGTTTCATAATATATATATATATATATATATATATATATATTCTACCTCATGGTGTACAGACGTTTTGTTTCCGCTCTGTGTAATATCGAAATAACTAGTGTTTATAAGTTCAGCCATAAATTCTATCTTATACCAGTGTGTGTATTTGATACCAGTGAATTCGCGATAATAAATTATTTAAATGAAAGCCGGTGGCATATAGCTTGCACAACGAAGAAACATCAAATTGAAATATAAATTTAAAACACTTCGAACGGAAAAACAGCTCTGAGATTATACACTAGGCCTAAGAGGGAAAAAGGTCAGTGCCATAAAAACGAAGGTCGAGTGATCGAAAGAAATTTGAGAAGCGAGGAAGGAAAAAAAAAAAAAAAAAAAAAAAAAAGAGGAAAATCAGAAAACTGAATAAAGCCGGATTATGTGTAATGGAATGTGCCGCATATCAACTTTGCGATTGCAAAAACGAAGCAGACCAGACCTCGGGCTTAAACTGCATTCTGTGCAATACCTTTAAGCACTACGAATGCATGAACTTAGATAGAAAAGACAGGAAAATGGTAAATAGAATAAATAACAAAATCATAGGACTTTGTGGTTTCTTATGCGTCAAATGCATGGAAAACAATAGAAAATTAGTACAGAGGGGAACATAAAATGTTGAAATAGAAGAATTAAGTACAGCAGCTCTACCGACAGAAAAACATGAAACAGAAAACGCCTACACAACCGAGAAGGAAAAAGAAAACACACTACAGGGAGGGGCGAAAGCAGCCTCAGAAAAAGAGGTACCCATGGCAGAAGAGGGAGATACAAAATACACACCAAAGAAAACAACCCCACTGAGTAGGGAAGAAGTGGTGGCGAAGCAGAAGAAGGAAATTGAATCACATAAGAGACAGAGGGAATTTAAACGACGGGCCATATGCGAATATTATAAAATAGGTGCGTGCAAATATGGCTCAAACTGCATATACAATCACCCTACAAAATGCTTCTATATGATGAGGAATGGGAAGTGCAAGTACAGACCAAACTGCAACTTTTTTCACCCTCGTATGTGCAGACAGTCAATTACTGAGAAAAAATGCCTGAACATAGAGTGCCCGCTTTTTCACATAAAGGGTACGCAAAGAAGAGAACGGGAAAGAACAGATCATATTCGACATAGAAGAAATAGCAAGAGTAATGAAACATATTTTTTAGAAGAAATGAGAATAATAAAAGCTCAGCTTGCCCTTCTAACAAGGAGAGACAGAACGCCACAAACATATGCACCACAACATTACACACATCACCCCCCTATTCAACACCACCCACCAATAATACAACAACAACGGTGGTATCACGGGCCGCAACCCCAATACTCCCAAATGCAGTGGCCCAACCAATAACACCAAACAGGAACTGACATCGACCAGGAAACGACCATCATTTAACCCTTTGAGGACCACGGGACATATGTGTCCCAGTGAAATAATAATATAAATTGTACAATGATGCAATGTTTCTACAAATACATCTAAATGTTTATATAGGTATCGTTTAGTTGTTGGAAAATTAACCCCAAAATGGGTCATTTAAGTGACTATAGTTACTAACATATCTAATTGTGAATACCAACAACACCTAAACGTTTAAGTTCAAAGAAACGTATACCAGTCATCAAAGGGTTAAGAAAATCGAACACGAAGATTAGAAGAAACCCGGTAAATGTATTATACACAAATATACAAGGCCTCTATACGGACCATGCAGACTGCAAATTACAATATCTGCAAAATTTAGCTACGGAAACCAGCATAGATATCATAGGCCTAACGGAAACACACTTACATAAGTGCGAAAAAGGCTGTGAAAACTGCATCGAGAATACTGAAATAGCATTGCTGGACTACAACATATACAGAGCAGATAGAGTGGCTAGACGAGGAGGAGGGTGTTGTATCTACGTGAAAAACACTTACACATGTGAAGTGAGGGTAAAGAAATCAAACAGCACAGTTGAAGTTATTATATTAGAAGTAAAAGAACTGAACCTAACCATTATGAACATCTACAGACAACCAAACACCACAAAAAGTGAATTCCAATTTGCTACAAATGAAATAGAAAACATATTAAAATTACTTGAAACTCCAGCAACAAATATTCTAATTTTCGGAGATTTTAATTTCCCATTCATATCATGGAAGGAAAATGACGAAGTTATATATGTTGAGAAGTTTCATGGCAACATTACTAAAGATGACAGAACCCAAGCAACAATGCTTTTAGATATTATGGAACATTACACCCTTACCCAAGAAATCTGTGAAGCCACGAGAAAGGAGAACGTTTTGGATTTAATGTGGACAAATAACAACGAGATAATAAATAAAAAAAGTAATGCACACAAAGTTCTCCGACCATAACCTCATCGATATACAATTGAAGTTAGCAGCCAGAGGTCCGAAAACGCATCCCAGAGAGGCAGATGGAATATTTGAAGGCTTAAACATAAATTCAAAGAAACTAAATTGGGAAAACGTAAATAAAGATTTAAAGGAGGTAAATTGGGAATTGCTACTACACGAGAAGACTCCACAAGAAATACTAGGTATAATAGGGACGGAAACCAAACCTATAATACTGAAACATATTCCAGAGAGACAGGAAAGAAAACGTAGCAAGCTCGAGAGGAAAATCAGGACTCTATTCAGGCAATGAAGACAAACCGTAAAACATCATCACAGATGCAGAACTGATGCAAAGAGACTCAAACTAGAGAGGAAACTTGGCGAAATAGAAATGGACCTAAAGCAAACATTCATAAATAAGACAAACAAGGAGGAAAACAAGGTAGCAGAAAACATAAAAAATAACCCAAAAAACTTCTACACTTTTGCGAAAAGGAAAATGCAGTGTAGAGAGAGTATTGGACCATTGATAGACGGGGAGGCCGAATACACAAATGACCCGAAAGAAATGTGAACTGCTTAGGGAACAATTTAAATCTGTGTTTAGCACCCCTAAGTCCGAGATGGAAGTGGAAAACCCAGACAAGTTTTGCGACATTGAAACAGATCAACCAAGAACAAATCCCGGCACAAACCTATTAATGGACTTCGAGTTCATGGAAGGAGATGTAATTATGGCCTTATCACAGATGCGAGACAATTCAGCGCCAGGGCCAGACACATGGAGTGCCACATTTCTGAAGAAATGCAAAGAGAGTATTGCAAAACCGCTATACTTACTATGGAGGAAATCACTCGACACAAGACAAATTCCACTCCCCTTAAAGAACGCGAATATTGCCCCCCTATTTAAAGGTGGTAACAGAGCAATGCCCAAAAATTACACTGGGGAACACAACTTTTGGTGACTTAGATGTTAGACCTGCTTCTGGGTATATTGAGGTCGCTGATTCTAAAAATGACATTAGTTTTTCTCCATCAGCTCTGCTTATCAAGATATGATATATATCTATATATATTTCTATATAATGTATATAATATATAATTGCTGACTGGCAATCACTGTTGTTGTCAATTGAATACAAAAGTATGATGAATGTCAGCAAAAATAGTGTATTAACATCAAACAAGCATAAGGTACGAAAAATATTTCTTAAATTCAAACAAGCTTGAGACACGAATGGCAAAAAAAGTTCTTTCATTGAGACATCTCACATAAACCGCATTTCTGAGATTTCTTGCGATGAGATGTGCCAGGACATTCGCGTTGGATGCTCCAGCAGTAATCTGCCATCATGTGAGTATCCCATCATCCGCGGTACCGTTCTTCCATGGTCCTTAGTTCTTGGTGAAATCGGTCACCCTGTTCCTCACTTAGATCACCGAGGTTATCTGGGAAACGATCCAAATGACTGTGGAGGTAATGCAGTTTGATGCTCATTTTACAGCCAAGTTTACAAAAAGAAGAGAGCATATTCTCCACTAGTTCACCGTAGTTATCGGCCTTATAGTTCCCAAGGAAATTCTTGACAACCATACTAAACGATGACCACGCACGTGCCTCAATGTTGTCCATTGAATCTTGGAAATGCAGGTCTTTCATGAGTTCCCAGATTTGCGGTCCATCGAAAATACCTGCCTTCAGCTTTTCCATGCTCAGCGCAGAAAATTTCTACATATGTAGCCAAAAACATGTCCCATCTCTGTTCAAAGCTTTATAAAGTTTCATCAAACTAGTTTGATGTGCAGTGGTGGCAATATGATCCTTTCTCTGTCAACCAAAGCTTCTTTGATGATATTTTTTTCTCCAACCACCATGTTTTCTCTCAGAGGCCACTGTCTTCTCACCCAGTGTTCATCTTTAGCACTACTGTCCCAGAGACATATAAAGCACGGGTACTTGGTGTACCCACTCTGCTGGCCCAGGAGAAAATTCACCATCTTCAGATCCACACAGATCACCCATTGGTGGTCTCGGTATGATATCTTTTCTAGGACTAGGGCGACTGTCCCGTGCTCTTCTCTCATACCGACTGAGTGACCAATTGGGATTGATCTGTATCTGTTGCCGTTGTGTAGAACACCACATTTTAGGCTCCGTTTGGAGCTATCTATGAATAACCGCCATTCACTTGGTGTGTATTCCGATATGCCCATTTTCATCAGCAATCCACGCACATTGTTGCAGAAAACTAAATCATTCTCTTTTGAGAAGAAGGGCAGTAAATCCTTTTCTCTGTCGCGATATAACGTGATTTTGGTTCCCGGCAGCAGTAAATTTTTTTCTCCCAGCCTGGAAGCTAACAATTCAGACGATTTCTTCGAAAGACTTAAGTCCCTTATGAGGTCGTTTAATTCGTGTTGACTAAAACCTTCTGCAACTGATGACGGTCCTTCGAAATCACTGTCATTTTGCCCACATATGCTTTCTTTGTCAGTAGCAAGCAGATTCATCATCATCTTGAGGGAGCTCTGGAAGATGGCTGAATGATGGGACAGGTATCTCATCTGAATGTGAAACAGGCCATCTAGCTGAGTATGTCAGGATACGTCCATTTACTCCGGTTACGTCCACTGATGCCCTTTATATTCACCAAACAAAAGTAACAGTCATCACTGTGGTTTCTCTGTTCTCTCCATACCATTGGTATACCAAATTTCAGGCACCTCCTCTTTCCGTTGGTCCATTGCCGCAGATGCTCCGTACACATTTTACACACAACATGAGGAGCCCATGGCTTATCTTGGTCCCCTAGTTGTACTTTGAAATAGGCAAAATAGGCTTTTTTTTACAAAATCAGTAATAGTTTTTCTCTGTTCAATGAACGTGTACTCTCCGCAGATAAAACAAAACATATCTGGATGATTTAAACACTTTCTTCATGATGAAGTGATGTCAACACCTGTAACAGGAAAGAATTCATGTTAGTACATGTACAATACACATGCAAAACAGCAACATCAGCAAAATCATAGCTACAATTTAATTATACATATGCATTTAGATTTACGAGCAACTCATAATACCGTTCCAGAAGGGTAATAAAGTAGGTAATGACGTATGCAATATCTCAAAAACTAGAGCAGCTAGAACAAAATGGATGATATTTTATGAATCAGTGGCATGAAAATATCCAGAATAAAGTCTAAATCCTCAGGCACCAAGAAAAAAATAATTTTTTTTTGTTCCCCAGTGTTATCGGCCAGTGGCTCTCACCTCACACCTTATAAAGTGTTTTGAACGCATAATTAGAGCCAAAATTACCTACTACCTACAAGAAAAAGACTTGTACAACCCAAATCAACATGGCTTCAGGGCAGGTAGATCATGCCTGTCACAGCTACTAGACCACCAGGAGAAAATATTAGGAACATTGTGTCAAGGACAAAACATTGATGTAATATATACTGATTTTGCTAAAGCCTTCGATAAATGTAACCATGGAATCATAGCACACAAACTTAAGGATACAGGAATTACTGGAAAGCTAGGAAGGTGGATATTTAATTTCTTGACGCAAAGAACGTAAAGAGTGGTGGTAAACGGAGTTAAATCGGAAGTCTCGGAAGTCGTGAGCTCTGTCCCACAAGGGACAGTATTAGCTCCCTTGCTGTTCATAATAATGATTGCAGATATTGATGCAGATATTAAGGACAGTATTGTATCATGCTTCGCAGATGACACGAAGATATGTAAGGAAATATTGAACGAAGATGACATAAGAAAACTACAAAACGACATTGAAACATTATTCCAGTGGGCAGAAGACAACAATATGAAGTTCAACGAAGAAAAATTCCAACTTCTAAGATATGGTAATAACAAAGAGCTACAGAAAAAAGGGTACAAAACTCCGCAAGCCAAACAGATAACACCAAATTCACAAGTCAGGGATCTTGGAGTAATAATGTCGTCGGATGCAGAATTCAGAGAGCACTATAAAATCAAAATCACAACAGCTAGAAAAATAATGGGAATCATCTGGAGGAGCTTCCGCAGCAGAAAAGCAAACATCATGCTCAAATTATGGAAGAGTCTAGTCCTACCAATAATTGAGTATTGCTCAGTACTCACAAGCCCACACAGAAAAAGAGACATTGCGAGCATTGAAGCTATACAAAGGACTTTTACGTCTAAGATAGAGGAAACGGAAGGTGAAGACTACTGGTCTCGACTACAATCCCTGGAACTCTACTCTCTTGAAAGAAGGCAAGAGCGGTACACAATAATATACATATGGAACATACTTGAGGGCTCTGTCCCTAACCTCAGAAATGAAATAGAAACAAACTGGAATGAGAGAAGAGGCAGATTTTCTACGGTCCCAGCTGCGGTGGGACAAGGAGCCATGAAAACGAGGATGGAAAATACCCCCAGAATAGGGGGCCCAAAGCTTTTCAATGTCCTTCCAAAAGAAGTGAGGAATCTCCAGCACACCAACCTGAATAACTTCAAGAACCAGCTGGACAGATTCTTGTGCAAAGTCCCTGACCAGCCATGCGTGGCTGGTTACGAGGGCAGGAGGCGATCAGAGAGCAATTCCCTCCTTCACCAAGTCCCGCAAATGAGGCGGGATGCTGCAGAGGGGTCAACCACAGGTCGATCCTGAACCATCATTCAAACTCAACAAAAGTAAACATATATATATATATATATATATAGTAAACCCTCGACCAACGCTGGGGTTAGGTTCCTCGAGAACCGCGCGTGAGGTAAATCTGCGTTGGACAAACTTAATACCTTGTGGGATAAATGAGGATACGTGAACGCAGCCGCGTAGTCTCCCATTAATACTTAGATAAGTAGATTTTTTATTCACACACAAATGAATTTCCCTACCTATATTGTACACGAAATAAGAACATCATAAAATCATAAACATAATGATATTTACATACTGTATGATAAATAGAAATATATTAAATGAAAATAGCACGTATTTTTTCTTCACTCTTTCGGATGGTGCATATGGTAAGACTCATTCACGTGATACTCGGGCCAAGTGATGTTATGCTCATACCACCATGCAACTTATCTAGAATCTTTATTTTTTCGGCTAATGTCATAACCTTACGACTTTTCTTCTCTTCACTATCACTTGCAGATCATTTACGTTTTGGTGCCATACTGCTGTCTAAGGGTAATAAGGCTAATAACAAAACAACGGCAAAATACGACAAAAAACAATCCAACACAACTTCATTGAACTTAACGCGGTAGCGGGACTGACAAAGGGTGATGCGAGGGGTGACGCGAGAGGGAGGGAGATGTGGGAGTGTTGGAGTGTGTATGAGAAAACACAAGAGCGCGCATTGGCACGCGTACAGTACTACTGTATTAGAGCATGTTTGGCGAACTGTGTATAATCAAATTCGCGTTGGACGAGGGTTTACTGTGTGTATAATGTAAAGAACGACGCTTGTGTAGAAGAGCGTCCGCACAAGAAGAGGAGAAAGAACGAACAAATGAAAAATGAGGCACCTCCCAGGAATCGAACCCGGGATCACCCAATTGCCGGTCGGACATGCTAACCACTACACCAAGGTCCTCGATCAGTCAGAAGTCATAATTCTCCTACATACGAGCGGAATCGAATGCCCTGATCCCGGGTTCGATTCCTGGGAGGTGTCTCATTTTTCATTTGTTCGTTCTTTCTCCTCTTCTTGTGCGGACGCTCTTCTACACAAGCGTCGTTCTCTACATTAATTATACTGTGTGTTGTTTGCAGTTAGAATGGATATATGTATGGCATGAGAAGGTGCCCCCTCAGGGCATTCGATTCCGCTTGTATGTAGGAGAACTACGACTTCTGACTGATCGAGGACCTTGGTGTAGTGGTTAGCATGTCCGACCGGCAATTGGATGATCCCGGGTTCAATTCCTGGGAGGTGCCTCATTTTTCATTTGTTCGTTCTTTCTCCTCTTCTTGTGCGGACGCTCTTCTACACAAGCATCGTTCTTTACATTAATTATACTGCGTGTTGTTTGCAATTAAAATTTTGTGTGTGTGTGTGTGTGTGTGTGTGTGTGTGTATATAAGGTGGCCATGGGTCAAATGGGTATGACCATTATAGGGTGGGTCAAAACAAGTTTTTTGGCTTTTTTTAAAAACGACACTATGTGAAGGTTTTCATTTGGGTTAACAAATAACATATCAAAAGTTGAGCTATGTGCGATCCCCTGTACCCTTTGCACATAGTTCCCCCTTTTTCACCTTTCTTCTAGCTGAGATTTCACAATAAGCTTCGAACCTATTCTGAACATCAATTTAAGATATGTTAAAAATACTAAGTTAGAAGACCTTATTTGCTCTTATTTAAATCAAATGGGTATCTTCTTTATTTATGGATACTTTTTTGTTTTATGCAAGATTGCCAGATTGCCCACTTTGTTGCCAAATTTCCAAATGTGCAAAAAAGTCTGGCAACCATAATTTTTTGAGTACTTTTTGTAAAAAATTGTATTATTTTATTTTTTGTTTCAGATTACTGATGAAGTGAAATTATTATTGATTATTGGTTATTGATTCAAACTATTGGTTTTTAAGTTAAATTATTGGTTATTAGGTCAAATTAATCATGACAACAAGAAAAAAGTCGTCAAATGCAGCCTTTGCACATCCTTCCGAGTTTCCAACAGCTATGACACCAACAAAAGCAGATGTTGTGAGGCACTACAACTTTGTGCGACGACGAGAAGAGGTTGAATCAAATAAATCAATTACTTTTAATGAATGTTGTAACAGTCGCAATATACGTTGAAACCATATGAAGAAGGTTCTCTTTCCCTACAATAAGTACTTGTGGAATCTTTCAGAAAGTTGTTAGAGTGATAGAAGCAGCCTCAAAGTTGAACAAGGTTTCTATAAACCGAAGAGATGAGAGATTTGAACAAAAAGTTCCCGAGTATGATGCTATGTTTGATATATGTACATTAGGGTGGCTCGTTTTTACACTTTTTTCGATATTTGATTGGGGGTAGTGCGGTTAAAGTTGCGATTTGGAGAGAAAATAAAGTGTGTAAAATTTTTTTGATCTACATCAATACCTTCTGGTGGCGGCGAGTCCTTAAAAATCGAAAAATAGGCCTAAAAACACAAAAAATTTATATAATTTTATATAATGTTCATTGTTCAATGACTGCTATTAATTTATTCAAGCCTATAATAGTGTTCTCAGGGTTGTTTGCACAGAAATATACCGGAATTAACATTTGTATAACATCTTGTTAAAACTTGCTTTAAATCAATATTTTGGATATTTTAACGGCTCAGACACCACGGGAAGTTATTAACAGATTGTGCAGAAATTTTTATTATTTATTTTGTAAGTCTTTAAAACCATTTTCCAATCTACCCCGTTAGGCCTATTTTTCGATTTTTAAGGACTCGCCGCCACCGGAAGGTATTGACGTAGATCAAAAAAATTTTACACACTTTATTTTCTCTCCAAATCGCAACTTTTCCGCACTACCCCCAATCAAATATCGAAAAAAATGTAAAAACGAGCCGCCCTAATGTACATGTGATTGCTACGATAAAGGGATTGATAGAAATGCCTGTTGGTGCAAGGATAAAACAACAATTGCTGAGTGGATTCTTTTGTAGGACAAAAGCAAAGATTAAACCAATTGGGGCCAATTGATAGAAAAGCTGCTTTGATGAGGAAAAGGTCTATTGCTAGAGCTCAAAAAGAACACGAACGCCGAATGAGATCACAAGCAGAATTGACTGAAGCTATCAGAGTTGTCCCTTCAACATCACAGGATGCAGCCGGTGCTGACAGCATGGAGGTAAAGACCAACCAAGAGGATAAAGACTTCATGCCTGATATAGAGTTAATAGAGAATGAGCAGAACAGATATACCTATGAAGAGTTAGCAGTGGCCGCAGATCGTTACAGAGTGAGTTGCAGGGCAGCAGCAGCAATTGTTAATGCTGCTTTAAAAATTATGGGAATCCTGGATCAGGGCAACATGATTGATAGAAAGAAGCTGGATAGGGAAAGAGCACGAGTAGGTAAAAAATTGAGTACCATGGTTAAATCGGAGAATATAGGAATAGAATGCATTGGCTTTGATGGGAGAAGAGATGACACATTAACCAGGGCAGGGAAGATCAAAGAAGAGCACAACATCATTGTTAAAGAGCCTAGAAATATCTATATAGATCATGTAACACCTGATCATGGAAATGCTCGTTGTGTAGTAGAAGAGCTGATTACTGTGATAGTGGACTCAGAAAGTTCAGACACTCTAAAAGCTTTACTATGTGATGGAACTGCTGTGAACACTGGAAGAATCAGTGAAGTAATAAAGCTTGTTGAAATCTATCTGAATAGGTCTGTTCAGTGGTTGGTATGCCTTCTTCATATGAATGAACTACCATTCAGGCACGTCTATGAGGCAATAGATGAAAAAAACAACAGGCCCAGTACTTTCAAGGGTTCAATTGGAAATAAATAGAAAACTGATCTAACAAAATTGGAAATGGTTGCTTTTTCTCCTGTTAAAGGAAACATTCATAAAATTCTATCTGATGATGTTAATTCTTTAAGCAGTGACCAAAAGTATCTCTACAACATAATATGTACCTAGCTGTTCAATCTGGAAATGTTTCCAAAGATCTCGCAGAAAGATCTCCTGGTACAATTCATCATGCTTGTTGGCTAAGTAGGGCAAATAGAATTCTTTGACTATGTGTCAACACCAAATCTAACCCAAGATCTCAAAGATTTAGTAGAAATTATTATGCTATCTTATACTCCAGGATGGTTTTGGGTTAAGTCACATCCACTGGTATCTGACAGATCATCTAACTTTTGGTATTTGGGGTATCTGCTGCGCGACTTGAAGGAGAAACAGATTGATCATGTAACCGGTGTTTCAGAATAACTCATACTTTGCGAACCCCGAAAATATTCTACTATCAATGATAACACACTCAAGAAGAGAAGTTAGAGGGGTTGCAATCCAGAGAATCATTCTCTCAAGAACTACATTTTCTGGATCAAGAAACTCTGACCTACCTCAAACTCTTAATTTTGATTCTTCAGATTACACTGAAATGATTGGTTGACAGAAAGAGGTAATTTATCCACCTCCATTTCTGAGAAACTTTAGCAATAATTTATTTTTGCTAGCAAGACAAGAACCATTCAACATACCAGCCTTTCCTTGTCACAGCCAAGGAGTAGAAAGCGCTGTGAATCTAGTCACGAATGCATCTGATGTACGAATTGGCTACGAAAATCGCCAAAAATATATTCTTAACCTACTGGAATCACGGCAAAGATTGGCTAAATTTGAATGGAAAGGACAGTGGAATAAATAAATATGCAGTTACTTTCAAAATAACTTAAGTTTATGCATTGTGCAAAACAGCACATCATTAGGTAATGTTTTTTCTTTTTCTTGTAGAAGACAAGTTCTGTTGTTTAATTTCTCAAAATGCACACTTTAGATGATAGTAATATGCGCTGATGTATTAGTATATTTATAGTACTTAGTAATAGTAGTATAGTAGGGCAGGTCGTACTCAGGTGACAACATGAATCTGAAGGAAATCCTACCATCAGGGGTGTCTAAATTATGTTTTTACATGGGGAATTCAAATATGAGCTGCTTTTTTGGATAGGATAACTCTAACCTACATCATTTTGTATTTCTAAATTGCCAATTTTACCCTTTTGAACCCCTTTATAATATATTAAAAGATATAAGGTAAATCATTTATATTGACAAGGCCAAATCAACTTTACATATATTTATTAATAGGTGAACTGCATGTATATCACTGGATATAATTACAAAAATCATTCTCCTGACATCTTGAACTTTGCCAGGTTGCACAAATCCTGCTTTGACTCAGACTTGGACATCAGCTTCCTACTGGTCTCCTGAGCCCTGATCCCTCCATCCCTCTTTTCCTGTGAGAAGTACTTAGCAGAAGCCTCAGTCACCATTTTAACAACCCTCTCAATGCTTTGTGTGTGGCAAGGCCAGTTGCGCACCTCCATGGGGGTGTTGATGAAGTTTTTCACCTCTGAGGTGCTTAGAGAGCAGGTGAGAGGTGGCTCTGACACACCTTCTGACCAGCTGATCAAGTCATGCTGGAAGCATCACAATTGATGTCAGGTGTCCTTCTGCTCCTAACAGAGGAGTCCCCCAGCTGAGTGTCCGGGTCCCCCTCTCCCCTAATGGCCAGGATTCTCTCCACCCCTTCAATCCTCTCCTTCTGATCCTCAGAGCAGAGTAGTGTTTGGAGGATGACTTCACTGTGGGCATACCAAGCAGATCTTCTCACAGTTGGCATCACAATATCCAGCACCTCCTTTCTCTGGGACTTGAGGCAGTCCAGCTGAAAGAGGATGTGCCTAGGCCCTTTGATCCAGGAGTGCTTGACCTTCACGTTGAACCAACATGAGTAATACACTCCAATGATGAATTCCACAATGAATTGCAGAATCTTCAGGTTCTTTCCTTTAAGTCCGTGCTTTGACACCCAGAGCCTGAGAAGTCTGTTCGCTGTGGTGAGCCAGTGGCTGTGGTTTACTGGTCCTATCTCTAACAGAGCCAGCCCTGCAGGAAGTACTCCATCCCTGACTGCACAGACAATTTTATAGCCATAGTAGTGATCAGTTGAGAGATCTTGAATGACCTTGTCAGGAAGCTTGATCAGTGGAGGGCCAACAGAGATTTTCTTAATGAGTTCACACTGAAATAAAAACAATAATACAACAGTTAAGTATCCACTACAGACAGGTATTAACTCTTTTCAGTGCAAAATTCTTGGTTAAAAAAAAGAGCTGAAATGGGCAAGAACAAATTTATCTGCAAATGCTAAACACACTATGCTTTTTTGGTTTCAAAATGTTATAAAATGCTAATTTATCTGTTGTCTGTAATGCAAATAATTTGTTCATGTACTCTAAAAAAACTAAAGAAACACATCCTAAAAATATTCTTTAGAACATTGAAATAGGCCTCATACTGCTCAGTTGTACTAAAAATGAACCACCTAATTTTAGCTCAAATCAAAGTTGTTAATTAAATTTTGCTCAATGTATCACTATAATACGCGTAGAAATAGCTTTTTCTAAAATATAACAGAATAATACTCACATGTGAACAGTAACAAAAAAAATATCAGTAGATAATCACTAAATCTATCCCCTCACTGCAAGCCAAGGTGGTAAAATAGCTTCATAAATCATGAGTCACTTCAAATATTTCACAAAACGTTTTAGAATGTTCTGAAATGTTACATTCTAGCCTCTGAGAAAGGTGGCTCAGAAAATGGCCTTATACGCGCCAGAAAACCGTCAAAATATTTCATATACCAAACTGTATGATAATTACAATTAAGTGGAATGGCACACCTTTTTATTTGAGTATTTAAATATTATTATTATTATATGAATTACATTATATGTGTTTATATGAATTAGTTAGAACAATGCTCTATGAGAGATAACGTGAGCAGCTATGATAGAAAACGTGAGAAGACATATTCTGGGGTAACTACAATAGTAAAATAATCAACAATTTAATAATAATCAACTGCAAAATGATGTAGGTTAGGGTTATCAGAATTAAATATTTTCTTCAGAATTGTGTTCTATACACCAAAATATGTCATTTGAACACCCCTCTCCATTGATTTAAAAAAAATGCATAGTATGACCCGCCCTAGTAGTATAGTAATGGTGTATTGTACTTAAATAACAGTAGTATCCCTTGTTACAGGAAATCGCGGCATTGCAGTTATCGTTTGAGCAACGTAAGTGGATTCTGAAGCACTACTGGAAGACGGAGAATGTGGCTGAGGTACAGAGACATTGGAGAAATGAGTTTGGAACATTACCACCATCACGGGTAACAATTACGAGAATACGTGATAAGTTTGAGACTGACGGAACAGTGCAAAACGTCAACAAAGGCCGATCTGGAAGACGTCGCACTTCAACTGACAATGAAAGTGTTGAGACAGTGTTACAGGCCTTCACAAACTCTCCAAATAAGTCTACACGGCAATGTTCTCGTGAGACTGGTGTTTCTAAATCCAGCGTTCATCGCATTTTGCGAAGTGAAAAGTGGAAACTGTACATACCTAGACTGCTCCATGCAATGAATGAGGATGCTCCAGATCGTCGAAAAGGATTTTGCGAGTGTTTTTTGCACATGTGTGATGAAAAACAATCTTTTCCTGATTTCAGTGTTTGGTCCGATGAAGCCACTTTTAAACTTAATGGTACTATCAATCGACACAACTGTGTGTACTTTCCCACCGAAAAGCCAAACGTAACAGAAGAATGAGCACTTAATCAACCAGGAGTGTCAGTGTGGTCTGGTCTGTCTTCCAGAGGACTGATAGGGCCATTTTTCTTTGAGGACACTATCACAGGTGCTGCTTACTTATCAATGCTGCAAGACAAACAACAGTGTACCTTCAATCAGAACTCTTTTTTTGGAAGAAGAGTATTACTTTCAACAGGATGGCGCGCCACCACATTACCACAATGACGTTAGAAATTTTCTCAATGTTTGTTTTCCTAGAAGATGGATAGGACGTAGGAGATGTACGGAGTATCCACCACGATCTCCTGACTTAACACCCTTAGACTTTCACTTGTGGAGCAATCTGAAGAACACTGTGTATGCTGAAAAATCAAGGA
Organism: Bathynomus jamesi; assembly: GCA_023014485.1. NCBI lineage: Eukaryota > Metazoa > Arthropoda > Malacostraca > Isopoda > Cirolanidae > Bathynomus > Bathynomus jamesi. The sequence continues at coordinate 1,319,006 of JAJOZX010000154.1, forward strand.
CACTACAGCCTTGAGACACGAAATTGAAATAGCCTGTGCGGCTGTGCCAACATTCCACTCCGAACAGTATGCCGATCTGTTGCGCGCCGTTGTCAAGAATGCATTGATGCTAGTGGCGGACATTTTGAACATTTAAAACATTAAAGTAAGCAGCACAACCATGAAGGTTTTGACGCTGCTGGCTGATATCTCAAACATTTAAAGTCCAGGGATTCCCAAAGTGGTCTGTACAGACCCACTTCCAGGAGGTCTCTAAGCTTTTGGAAAAATAGTAATTAAATATATTAAAATAAATTTCCATTTATTTTTTTCTTATACCAAAATCTGTCCGCACATTAATAATTGCCGTACACCTTTCATCTGGCAACGTCTGGCATTTAGCATTTGGGAAATTGTAGCAGCTGCGGCTGAGTGAGAGCTTCCACTCAGTTAGTAGGCTTTTGATATTTGCGTGGGTGTTTGCGTCCATTTAAGAGTGATTATATAATTAGGTTAAGTAATATGCACAAAAAGTTTTCATAATTACTTATATTAAATAATGTAATTATCTTTACTGGATTATATATACACACAAAGAATTAAATTGCTTCATTATATTAACATTCCATAGTCTGTGTTAAGATCTCAAATGAGAGTGAGTGAGTGCTGCCGCATAGATACTAGGCTTTTGATATTTGCGTGGGTGTTTGTGTCCATTTAAAAAGAGTGATTATATAATTAGGCTGAGTAATATGCACAAAAAGTTTTCTTAATTACTTATATTAAATAGTTTTATTATCTTTACAGGATTATATATACACACAAAGAATTAAATTGCTTCATTATATTAACATTCCATAGTCTGTGTTAAGATCTCAAATGAGAAACCCCTGATCATGAGTATACCAAAGAGAAAATGTTGCCAATACTCGGTAGAATATTTAAAATTTGGATTTATAGCTTCTCCCACTAATGAACAAAGACCAATGTGTCTTGTGTGTGAAAAAACATTTTGTAACGATGCCATGAAGCCATAGAAAATGAAAGAACATTTAGAAAAACAACACTCTGATAAAAGAGAGAAAGATCTTATATATTTTAAAACAATGAAAGAACAATTTGTAAATTGAGCAACACTGAAACCTTTTATAAAATCATCTGCAATGCCATCATCAATTGACGGAGCGGAAGCATCATATAAAATTTCTCTCTTAATTGCTAAAAAAAGTAAGCCACATACTCTTGGTGAAGAAATAATTTTACCTTCCATAAAGATAGCAAAAGAGACTGTCATGAAAATTGATGGTAATCCAGTTTTAAAGAGTATCCCTCTGAGCAATAATACAGTGCAGTGTCGGATTGCTGAGATGGCAAATGATGTTGAAACTACAGTTAATTCTGAATTACAACAGGCTAAGTTTGCTTTGCAGTTAGATGAGTCAACATTTGGAAGTGAAAATATTCTAATGGCCTATGTAACATATTACAGTGTGAGTAAAAACTGTATGATCGACGAATTCCTATTCGCCAAATCTTTGAAAACTGACTCCAAAGGTGAATCAATTTTTGCTTGTTTGCAGCAATATCTTCAGAAGTATGACATTCCCTTTAATAATATAACTGCAATAGCAACTGATGGGGCTCAAGCTATGGTTGGTAAATATAGAGGATTTTTAGGTTTAGTAAAGAAAATAATTCCAGAAGTTCATACAGTGCATTGTCTTACATAGACAACATCTAATAGCAAAAAACATAACTGGAGAGCTTAATGCTGTTTTGGAAATTTGCATAAAAGTAATTAATAAAATAAAAGCAAATGCACTTAATAGTCGGCTATTCGCATTATTATGCGAAGAAAATGACGAAAAGTTCCGCCAATTACTCCTTCATACAGAGGTAAGATGGTTATCAAAAGGTAACTGTCTGCAAAGACTTGTAGATCTTTTCAAAGTAGTAGTGGAATTCTTGTCTGAGCGTAATGAATCACTCGCTGATACATTACCGAAATGCAAGAACCACCTCTTTTATCTTGGGGATATATTTTCAAAATTCAATGAATCACAGAAAAAACTGCAAGGCAAAGACGTAACTATCATGCAAACTTGTACCATTATTTTGGGATTTAAAGAAAAGCTAATGCTGTACAAAACTTCATTGGCTCGTCGAAATTTTAACTTTTTCCCAAATATGTCATCTTTAGAGCAGGAAGCTCAAGGAAACTTTTCACTCACCTTGAAAGCTTAACAGAGGATTTTAAAACTCGTTTCAAGGATCTCGAAAATATGGTAGTTCCAAAGTGGATGATTTCTCCATTTGATACAAACAGTGATGTTACAGATTTGGAGTTTGATCTGCAAGAAGAAATCATCCAAATGAAAGTTGACATTGAAGCTAAATCACTTTACTCAAATGAAAGTCTTAGTGGATTTTGGCGCAATAAAAAACTTGCAGAAAACTATCCCAAATTGCAAAAAGTTGCTGAACCTTTTTTGTTAGCTTTTCCTAGTTCATATATGGTAGAAGCTGGATTTAGTCATGCTACCAGTATCTTAACCAAGCAGAGAAATCGACATGACCTTGAAAATAATGGCAATTTGAGATTGAAACTCACTAATCTGGAACCGAATATTCCTTCACTTTTAAATGCCCATCAACCTCACCCTTCACACTAGACATTCGGTAAGTGTTTATTAAACTGGTTTAATGAGCGTAGAATGTTTAATTTTACATTAATTTAAAAGCTATCTATGTTTATGAAATATACTATAGTTTGTAACTGAAGTCATAATTTTTTTTGTGGGGGGGTCTATGTCCATACGGAATTAATATTTAGGGGTCCTTGGTAATAAAAGTTTGGGAACCCCTGATTTAAACAATAAAGAAGCCTATTTACTATCCGCCTATTTTGCTTATTGATATATGTTAATATGATGTGTAAAAATTTTTTTGGGACACACTGCATAGTATATACTCAAAAACACGTAAAAATGTAATTTTCTTTGAGTATGAATAAAAAAAATAAGAAACAGGAGTTTAACATAGCTGAAACAATTTTTATCCGAGTTTTTACTGAAAAATGTACATTTGGGCAAATTGAAACTAAAAACTGAAAATTTGTGCTGGGGGTAGGAGACTTAGGATACACGAAATATTTTACTGGGTGACTGTGACCCATATGAAACCCCCACAATGTGTCACTTCTGAATACAAAATATCAACCAGCCCTAAATTGAGTCTCAGACGAGCCAATAGAACTTCCTTATGCCGGGATTTGAGATTAAAAAGACCAATGACAAAGAACAGGCTTGTGTAGTAATGCTTAGTTAAGAATATTAATTTCTGTTTTGTTTAATTAAGATAATGTTTAATGTAAATCATTTACTAATAATTATGAGATTACGAGAAAGCATGTTTGTTAGATTGTAAATTGTTAAAATGGGTAAAGTTGGTAGTCCTGGACAGAGGAACCCGAAAGAGCGGACTACCCTCATAAGGGAGTCAGTCTTGAGGCAACGCGTTACGCGTAGGTTGACGAAATGTAACGTAAAGTTAATTAAGTGCGTGCCCCTCTCCGACCTAAATTATTATAATAGAATTTCATACTCGCATACCCCTAACTTAACTAAACCATTTTCGAAATTAATAAAACGTTCATAAGTGTTAAAAAAGAGTATTAATATACCCCCCCTTCCCCCTTTGTTTTGTAACGGTCTTTCAGAGTCAGGTCTAGGCGCGCTACCATGATATTTATACGATACGACAAAAAGAGTGTAGAGAAACAAAGTGATAAATGAAAGAAATAGCCAATTGAGAATAAATAGAGATATAGTAAAGTAGAAAGAAGCGTAAATAATGAGAAGAAAGTAAATTAATAAAGCCGATCACTACATCTGGTGGCGAGCGGTGGTCTTACATCATATTTTGTGAGGCTTACCCACGTGCTAGTATTTTGATTAAAATTCTTAAAACCTGGTATAATAACCAATAGCGTTAATGAATATTTTATTTCGATTATTAAAATATCTAAATGCAAAGTTTATCCCATTTGCAGGCAAATTTCGAAATTCATTCCTTAAAATTTCATTGTAAATAAAATATAAAAATGGCGCATCGCCTTCGACATCCTTATAGCGTCCCTGACAAACTTCGTGCCTAAAAAATTTAATTTGTTTTTTTTTCTTTCTTTTCGTGGGAGTTTGTTGGATTCTGAAAGGTTCCCTTTGTCCCATTTTTCATCGTCCAGTTCCGTTGCTTTTCGTTTGTCCGACTCAATATTGCGAGTCATTATTACGTTAAATTTCGTTCATTTTGGTCGGAGAGGATATAGTTTTGAAAATTATCGTGCTGCCTGAAGACTCAATTTTTTATTTTTTTTTCATCTCTTCCACTGTATGCTTGTTTCAGCTTACTTTTTACTTTTTGTTTAAAACTTTTGGAATTAGTAGTAATTGTAATATAATAATAACGATTAATATAGAAAAAATTTGCACGTAAGTAAATTGTTAGTTTAAATACAGTGATACACATTTTATATGGTCCTTTCAAAATGTTTTAGCGAAAATTTGTGAGAAATTTTCTGGGTTTCATTAGCAGATTTTTTATTATATTTCGATTGCCTGTATATAATAATAGGATTATTTTGTTTATATAGATTTACGGGCTTTTTGCTTCGCTCGCTTCGCGCTATATAGGTTAAGTTACAGTTAATTGACAGTCGAAAGGTAATCTTAAACATATTAAATTTGTCAGATTATAAGTCGCCGTATAGGATTGTGTTAAATTTCAAAATAAGTAGAATTCGTTTAACTGAAATAGAGAAATTGTGTTGTGAAATTTTTTATAAGTTTTTTGGATTTTTTATATACTCATTAATTATATACAGTACTTACTTATTAACTAATACGTATTTATTAGTTATATATATAATTACATATATTTATATACTCATAAACTTTGGTAGGTAAGCTGATTATTTTTTTTTCTCCTCTCTCTGTTTCTTTCATTCATTCATTTCACGACAATTCCGACATATTTGGGAAGATGGCTATTGTATTGTACTGAGGGATTTCTTGTAGGCCTATCGTAAAATATTGTTCGGAGATTAACCGTTACTACGGTATGTCTATTGAGTAGTAAATTTTTAGTTATTTAACAAAATTTTAATTGGTTTAACATAAATAAGCATAGGATTTTTCTTTAATAAGCACAAATGTTATGCATAAAATTCTAAATTATTCTTTCCGCGCATAACATTGAATTTATTAAATATAGGCCTAAAAGTGCAGCAGTAAATTTTATTTTTATTTTGACGGCCAAGGTGAGTTACGGTACACATATTTTACTAAATCTGGATATTATAATTTTTTTTGAATTACAGAAATTTGTGTAGAAAATTCTTTTCATATATTTTCTTTACGTTTTATAAATTCATTCAATAATCAATTTTATTGGTACAGGTACGCCGATTTTTATTTTTCTTTCCAGTTCAATGACAATGGTAAAATTTTTAGTTCAAATTTAGATTGTATTCTAAAAAGGATGCTTTAATTTGATATTTTAATTTTGGTATTAGAAATGAAAAATGTCTTTTTTTTAGTTCGAGCGTTTGCATGGAAAATATTACGAAATTATGTTAGGATATAATGCAAGTTTCATTCGGTTAGGGATATTTGTATAGAGGTTCGCTTACAAACAAAGCGACCGCTCTTAATTATGCAGTGTTGTTTTTGTTTACAGTGGATTGCGTGTATTTGTGAGTGCATATTATCTATTCTTATTTAGTATAATTATGCAAATTTGTAGTTTCACTTGGAAACGATAAATATGTCAGTTAGCATGATTATGAAGAGTAGTGGAGCTAATACTGTTCATTGTGATACTGAGCTGAGGACCTCAGATTCTGATGAAGATACTCCTTGTACTGTAACGACTTGCCGCCACTCACTAAGGAAATTATATATCCATTTCCCTACTTTTCCTGTTATTCCCATATATTTCAGTTTATGTATTATGATTCCATGGTCACACTTGTCGAATGCTTTGGCAAAAGTCTGTGTATATTACATCATAGTTTTCATTACTTTCCAGTGCATCAATAACGTTGTAGTGTTCCATTAGTTGTGATAGGCATGATCTGCCTGACCGAAACCCATGTTGGTTATCATTTAATTTTTTCTGAGTTTCCAAAGAGCCATAGATTTTCTGTAACTATTCTTTCAAATATTTTAGTGAGATGAGATGTAAGCGATACTGGCCTATAGTTTTCGGCCTCGGATCGATCTCCTCCTTTATATATTGGGACTATGTTCGCGCTCTTCAGGATGCCCGGTATTTCTCCTGTGTCTAGTGATCGTCTTCATATCCAATAAAGGGGCTCAGCGATTGCATTCTTGCAGTCTTTGATCAGTGTTGCATTCCATTTGTCAGTCCTGCCTAGTGATGCAACTCCAAAGAAACGATAGTTTTTTTTTCATAAAAAACACTTATAATAAAAAACAGCACTCGAAAAAAACAAGGTCATTTCTTGTTTTTTTCAATAAATATCAGTAAATCCCAGTTTTACTAATTCCTTCACTGTTTAATTTATATATTATCATTGTATTACAGGTCTTACATGTTAAAGTTCAGTTTAGAAGTTATATTGTAAACAAGTAAACAATAAAATGCCAAGAAATAAAACTCCTGTCGTGTCCTTATTCAAGGATGTTGAGAGCAAGTTAAAGATAGGCAGAGTGAAGTGCAAATTTTGTTCTGCTGAGGTTGCCAAAAATGGAACAAGAATGGCAAAACATATCATCGATTGCCAAAAATGTGATGAACAGATTAAAGTTAAATATTTAGGCAAGAAAGATTCAAAACTTGCAAAAGAACAAAGCATAGTGGCGAGACCTGCAAGTGATGAAATATCTATTGAGTCTTTCTTTCAAAGTGCAAATGTGGCTCCAATAACAAAGCCATCAAAAAACAAAATGAATCCTTATTTGGATAGGATGTCTGGCCAAGAAATCGTAAGTACCTAATTGCCATTATTTAAAATAACTAGGCTATTTAATCCATAAATATCACCAATAATAACAGAAGAATCACATCAACAACAGTTAGCGTTTAATGGCAACATGTTTATTTTTCAGAAAGAAGCTCAAAAGCAGGTAGCCAAAGCGATTTATGCTGCTGGCTGCCCACTGAGTATGGTAGAATACAAGCAGTGGATCAAAGCCTTTGTTATCATAAGACCTGCTTTTAGGTTACCGAGCCGAGACATGATCTCCAACACTCTTCTTGAAGAAGTGTTTTTGAAACCTCAACAACAGTCAAGGAGATGGTTGCATCTGCTACAACTTTAAGTGTTGCAATTTTAGTTGACGGGTGGAGCAACATCAGGTGATGATCAAGAATTTTTTTTGTTTTGTATAACTAATTTAAAAAACATTTCTTTAAAAATATTTCTTGAATACTTTTTATTATTATTAAATGTTATTAAATAATATATTTATTATTTTAATATATATTTCATTATTCCCACTTGACTTTACAGGAATGAAGGAATAATAAACTTCATAGTGACTGTTCCTGAGCCAGTATTTTGGACAAGTATTGCTACAGGTATTTCTCTCTCTCTTTAGAGCTAATTTTATAAGCTGATCTGATAATTTTTACTCTGCTGCTGATAGACTTTGCTATGTTCTATAATTAGTGAAGCATATCTGAAAATTAATCTATTTTTTCTTAATCAGGAGTTGAAAGCCACTCAGGAGAATACATGGCAAATACCATAAAGAATGTGGTGAATGAAGTTGGACCTATGAAAGTGGCAGGCATATGCACTGATAATGCAACTAATATGAAGAAGGCCTGGGAATTGCTAAAAGAAGAATTTCCTCATATAAGCACATATGGTTGCTTAGCTCACACTCTGCATTTAGTATTTACTGATGTTAGTAAAATCAAAACAGTAGAATGTATCCAGAGAGACTGCACCAATGTTGTAAAAACTATAAAGAAGTCTCAAAAGCTTACTGCACTGCTGAAGCAGCTTCAACAACAGCCCTCTAAATCACTGAAACTGCCAGTTAAGACCAGGTACTACTAATTAAAAATGTGAAATTTTTAAAATTACATCCTTTGCAACATAAAAATGTGTATCTTACAATAACACTAAATTAACAATATATATATACAATATACATACTTCAATTGTGCACAAGTTAACATGTTTCTTGCACAAATAAATATGCAATATTTTAAATGAATCAAATAGATATTTTTATATTTATTATTTACAGATGGGGCTCAGTCATCCACTGTATGGAGAGCATCTGTAACAATAAACAAGCTCTCCAAGCCCTAGCCATAAGTGAAGAAGCTAAGAAAACAGCATTGGATCAGTCTGTCAGGAAACTACTGCTCTCAGAAGTGTTCTGGGATAGAACTGAAGGTTTGCTCAAACTACTGAAACCAGTAGCAGATTCTATCACATCTGTTGAAGGAGACAACCAGCACCTTTCAACTGTAGCAAAGGTATTCAAGGAGCTTGAGAACTCAGTTGAGAAATATGTTGCAGAAAGTCCAATCCTTAAAAGTGAAGAAGCCACTCTGCTAAGTATAATCAAGAAAAGAAGAGAATTCATAGTGAAAGACATTCACTTAGCAGCAAATCTCCTGGATCCCCGCTACCAAGGATGCCACATATCGGAGGAAGAAGCAGTAAGTTTTACATCACTATTCAGGAAATAGTCTGATCAAATTATAAGCAATATTTTGTTCTACATAGTAATTGAATGGATCACAATTTCACAAATCAGTTTTAAAAATTTTATGTTTTGCAGAAAAATATTACTAGGGTTACTCAAAAGGATAAGATTCTGATTAGTTACAGTATTTATAAGTTCTAAAACACAGATATGGCTGAAATATTTCTAGATATTGTAATTTTTGGAAAGAGCATGAGTTTCATTCTAAATACTAGCTATGCATGTTTACACACTGAAGTATTATTTACTTTAAACATTATTTTGCAGGTGGATGCTCTACAGGTTATCCATGAAATAGCTGAAGGTCAAGAATTATTAGATGCTGCAGTTGTAATTGGAGAAGTTGCCAACTACTGTTCAAAGGAAAAACTATTTAGCAAACAATTCCTTTGGACATCTGCAATGAAAGTAAGCCCAAGAAGCTGGTGGAATGGACTTTGCTGCTCAACTCAGCTGTGAAAAATAGCAGCTAACATTCTGAGTCTACCACCTACAAGTGCCACTGTGGAACGTTCATTTAGTAGACATGGGTGGATATACTCAGCAAAAAGAAACAGGCTAACAACAGAACGAGCTGCAAAACTAGTCTATGTATCGCATAATATCCAGCTCATTGAAGCAGAACAGAAAGACCAGCATTCACCAAACAAACTAAGCCCAAGTTATGGATCATTCAAAAAGGCTACAGTCTTTACAAAGCCCACTCCAATATTACCTTTGGCAGGTGATGCAGGTCCATCCTCTGGAAAGGGGCCTGTTACTATTGCTGAGCCAAATATTGAGGCTTCTGATTCCGAATCAGAAGCAGAATCATTGATGGAAGTTACCCATCATGATTCATCAGATTTTGAGAAAAGTGACTTTGAAGAAGACTAACTGTTCATGAATATATCAGAAATATGTATTCACATTTGAAAATCTTGTAATCACTGCTCTCATTATGTTTCAGTTTGTCATAATTTGGTTTTCATTTAAAATGGATAAATACATGCAAAAGTACTGCAGTTTTTTTCTTTTACAATACCTTTTAAAATTAATGTTTAGCTTTTCTTAAAATGTATTATATTAACAACTTGAATTAATAATAAACTCTGCGATAAAAAAAACCACTCATTTAATGATATACAAGTATTTTGGGAAAAAACCCATGAAAAAAACAATATTTGAAAAAAACATGTTTTTTTGCATCACTAGGTCACTCCTGCCACTGAGTGTGCTTTTAGTTTCCCTATAGCTTGTGTAATATCATCTGTCATAAAGTCGAAGTCCGTTATACTTTCCCCTTGTAGTTCTTCTTCAAAGAATGCGTTTCTATCACATATCAGTTTGTCAGTTTTGGGGATACTGAAAGATGATTCGTACTGAGCTCTTAATATTTCGGATACTTCTGTTAGATCGTCAGATAAAGCAGTGTCTTCATTTTTCAAAGGTTCAATAGTCGCATGGTTTTTCGACTTCCTTTTTGCAAAATTATATAAGTACTTTGAGTTAACCTTTATCGCCTTCTTTTTCTGTATGCTTCTCAATTAGTTCCTGTATGACACAATCGATACTCTGCAATTTACCATTTAATATTTTTCTGATGCTATCTTTAGTTACTTAATTTTGTAGTCACTCTTTTTCTCTTTCGGAACAATGACTTCTTTTGTCTCTTGACCCTACTTCTCTTTCCCTTTTGATGTATTTTTGGGACACGTCTTTCCACAATTTCCAGCAGCATCTCCTCTAAGGTCATTAGCATCTCTTCTGTTGTCTTGGCCTCAAAGATGGATTTCCAATCTATTACTTCCATGCTGGATGCAACATCTTCCCAGTTTATAGCTTTGAAGTGAAAATTCAAAATTTCGAATTTGCTTCTTTTTGATGTTTGTGTTCTTTTCTTTCCTGTTGCTTTTATATTGGTTGTTATTTCAATAATGTTGTGATCCGATTTTATAGTTGGGGATATTTCTACATCAATATATATATATATATAAGCACACTGGACAAAAAATTAGTCACCCCTCTCAGAATGTACCTAATAACGTGTGACGGCGCCTCTGGCCTTGATAACCGCACGAATCCGGCGAGGCAGAGACTCTACGAGGTTGTGCATGTACTGAACATCGATTTGCTGCCACTCGTTCATCAGCCAGTCCCGAAGTTCCGCCAGAGTCCGTGGGTGTCTATTTCTGCGCTTCACATTCTGTTTCCAGCCTGAACAACACCTTCGACGCATTCAGGATTAAAGGCTTCATTGGACCTGCGATGTACTCATCGCCTCCCATCATTGGAGAACAAACAAAAATGGGACTCATCGGACCAAATTACACATTTCCAATCTGCCGCAGTCCAGTTTTTGTGCCTCTGAGCCCATTTATAACGTGCCAATTTGTGACTTGCTATTAACAGCAGCCTCTTCCGTGGTACCCTGCTCCAGATGTCCATCGCATGCAGTTCTCGTTGCAATGTCCGTTCGGAAATTGGTCGCTGGAGAACCTCATTGGTTTCTTGGAGCAATTGTTCTCTGGTTTGAAAATGATTTGCAGTTACTAGACGAGAAACATGGCGGCGGTCACTATTGTCAAGAATTGTTTTCCGGCCACAGTTACGCCGTCGATTTTCAGTTGATTGCGAACTACACCAATCTTTGTAAACTCGCTGGACAGTACGCGTTGACACACCAACAAATTAGGCTACTTCAGACATTTTGTGTCCGTGGGCTCTGCCAAACACGATGGCTCCTTTTTGCCACTGAGTAACATCTGCCTCACGACCCATTTTGCAGACTATATCCAACACACACTTTGTTCTTCACCACCTCATGAAACAGATCTGATCCTGTGTGCTATGTCACCGCTACTTGTCACTTACCAATGCTACATCAGCGCCCTCTGTGTGACCTTGAACTTCCTACTATCAGTGCTATTAGGGGTGACTAATTTTTTGTCTGGTGTGCTTATATAATATATATATATATATATATATATATGTTCACCGACCAAGGCCATAGACGGAGGGATTAACAACTGGCGACCTCTGCAACCAAGATTCTTCCAGTCTTCTCGACCTTGAAACTAGAACCAACATATTCAGTTGACCGGCGTGTCACGACTTCTAGTTCTTCATATCCATCATTCGACCAGTGTGTCATGACTCCAAGTTCTCCACGCCCATTCTCCATTCAGGAACAAGTGGCCAGGAAGACACGTCTTCATGGATTTCGCCGTAGGAATCTTGTTAAGTACAGATCCTTTTTTCAAATTAATTACTAAACATTTGAGAAGTCAGTATTATTAACAGTTAATAATTAGTATCAAGCCAGAATCAACACAAAACACAGCGAACACTCCATACACCAGTGATACATTTCTTTTTATTGAAACTGAGTTATTTCCACTATTATAATTAGCATAGAATAATTTTATTTGATGTACCATTTTATTTTGTTTACACTTTTTTTATTATTTTGTTTAAAATTTTTTCTTTTTAAATTTCCCTAATTAGGAAAATTGTTGTGCATTATTTGTGTATTTCTTAGATAGAGTAGTTAGGAAAACCATTCGTGTGATCATTCCATAGATTAAGATTGGTCAAGCAGACCAAATAAGAATACAGTAACAGTACCTTCACATATGAGCGATTTAGACGGTGCGCTTTCTGACATTGAAAACTCCTCTACACCCAATTTTCCACCTACCCCACGCCCTTCAAACATATTTCCAAACACGCAAACTTCAGATCAAGCACAAGCTAACCTGTCTCAAACCGCTTCCCCAGCATACATTAACTTAGTTAGATTTGTAAACCTTCCCCACACTGCCCTAATTTTTAAGGGAACCATAAATAACAACTTTGTTGAACCGCGCGTAAGAGCTTGGATTGAGTCTCTAGAACAGCATTTCTTACACGAAAACATCACAGATGATGATATAAAGATTAGGGAAGCTAAAAGGTTTACTGACCCTAAAGAGGGGAATGCCCATGATACAGTTACATACTCATCCATTATCGAAGCTACAACTTGGGACAATTTTAAAAAACATTTATCAGAATTTTTCAGAGAAATAACACTCGCACAACCTTTGGCCACATTAGAAGCTGTCTTCCAAGCTAAATGGAAGAAGAACATGAAGATTTAAATAATTTTATTACCCAAACACAAACTCGTAGGAGAAGCCCTCCGAGCAGCAGAAAATGCATGCAACATTACATTCACTTCCAAGCAAAGAAACCTAATAGTAGCAGCATTCGTTTACCAAAACCTACCCATAGCACATAAAAAGAAATTTCAAGTGTCTAAATATTGACAAACCAGTAAGTGTAGCCATAAATAAAACAAGGAAACATTCCCCAGACGTAGCGAGCCAGAACTACCAGAAGGGTAGAGTCCCCCATACATTACATTTAGCAGCAGCAGCAGTAACAACAACAACCCTATAAATCTAGGTCGATGCAGGGACCACCACCTCAGAAACAAGCTCCACAAACCCAGAATGCACAGCCTCCTCCTCAGTGTTTTAATTGCGATAGTTTTGGGCACATGATGAATCAATGCAATTATCCCCCTTATTGCTCCCACTGTCATGAACATGGTCATCACCGTGGCGACTGACACAAATGTGCTGACAAAGCCCCTGCAGGGTATAGGCCCCACTTCCAGAGATCAAATCTCCAACGTTCACAAAAGCCCTCCAATTCGCAGAAATCAGTGAGTTCTCAGTCTCAACAGAACCACCCATCAAACAGATCACGACCACAAGGTCAACAACACTATTACCTAATGTCCAGACCCCAATATAATCAGCAAGGTCGGATGGCTCGGTATGTAGAAGTACCCGTTGAAGAATCAGTTTCCCCAGAGTACACTTTCCCAGAAGACCCTCCAGTATATGGTGACTCAGGTCCTCCTATAGAAGTCAATTCAAGTTCTTTTTTAGATCCCACTTCGGAGGCAGCAGTTCAGCCTCCTCCCTCCTAAATAACAGTAATAAACACAAAAACACACACACACACACACAAACTACCCATCAGGATAATAGGTGGAAACCTACTTGATTTAATCATAATTTGCAGCACAGATAACCGAGATTTAACAACTCTTCTAGATACAGGAGCACATACGACATTAAGAATGTGCAGATGAGTTACTAGAGAGTACAGATTATAAATATGAAATTAAGGCACCTTCCTGCCAACTCAGAGGAGTTACAGGCACACCCATACCTACATATGGAGAAATTGAATTATATTTAGAAGTTGGTAACGCAGTATATCCCATAAAATGTTGTATTGTGGACACAGTCGCCACCTTTCAGTCCCGAATCTCAGGCATTGACTGCTTTCTCCACTAACTGAGGCCATTACGAATTCCAGGTTTTACCTTTCGGAGTCCGAAATGGGCCTGCTAATTTCTCTAGGTTGATGAATATAGTCCTCTCCGACGTATTAGGTGTCGAAGCTCTAGTCTACCTTGACGATATTATCGTTTATAGTTCAGATATAAAAACACACTTTCAACGTCTTCAGAATGTGCTATCATGTCTGAAAAAAGCACACTTTACACTGAACCTTGCAAAGTGCAACTTCTTACAGGAATCCCTGGTATACTTACGATTTCTACTATCATCCACTGGAATTAAACCTGATCCAGCCAAACTTGAAGCACTGGAAAGATGCCCTGTACCTAAAACTATCGACGATGCTCGTGCATTTATTAGATTTGTCGGATTCTATCAAAATTTTATCCCCCAATTTTCGAACATTGCTAAACCCATTACTAATTTGTTCCAGGAAAATGCTAAATTTAATTGGGAATCTGATCACTAACATGCTTTTGAAACTTTAATCGGTAAACTAACTTGTCATCCCATCTTCCAATATCCTGATTACACCAAACCCTTTGTCATAGTGACAGACACTTCTTCCTATGGACTAGCAGCCATCCTATCACAGGACGTAGATGGTGTGGAATTACCCATTGCTTATGCCAGTCAGCTTCTCTCTGGACCTCAATGGAATTATTCCACTATGGACCGAGAGGCCCTGGTGGTATATTGGGCTTTGAAAAAATTCAGAATTATCGTCTATGGCTACGATGTAACCATCAAAACTGACCATAAGCCACTCGCATATCTCTTCAAAGACAAGCTACTTGAAGGATGGTTGAGTAGATGGGCTCTGTTGATTCAGAACTTTGCGGCAAAAATTGAATACAAACCATGAAAACTTAAAGTTATTTCAGACGGACTGTCAAGACTCAAGCCAACACCCAAGGGAATAAGATAGAAACTTTTCCTGTGTTCGACTATGAATATCTGCAATACTCCCAACAACAGGACCAACACACCCAGAACCTTTGGGCTTACCTGGAACAAAAGGAACCATCGAAAGTAAAAGAACAGTACAACCTAAAAGATGGGTTCGTACATTTTAGGAACGAAGATGGAAACGACCTCGTGGAAATACCAAAGGATCTCGTAGATATAGCCATTGAACTTTGTCACGACTCACCTTTGTATGGCCACATAGGGCCGGATTGCACCATCAAGTGTCTTTTGGAGCGATACCATTTTCCCAAAATGAACAAAAAGGTACATGAATACATCGCTGAATGCCCGTCTTGTTTAAAACATAAAGGCAACGTACTGTCCACAGCTCCCATGCATAAATATCCAGTATGCCAACGGCCCTGGCAAAGAACTGGAATGGAAATACTAGGACCATTCCCCAAAACATCAAAGGGAAACCAGTATATCATTGTGTTTACGGACTTCTCACGTTACAGCGAAGTACTTGCCATTCCAAACCACTGTAAACTGTGGGAAGAGCCTGAGTGGAACGCGTCATCCAAAACCATACTACTCTTTCCATCCTAATTTCGGATAATGCCCTTAGTTTCACTTCCAAACTGTTCACGTCACTCTGCAACATGTGTAAAATTAAAAAAAACACATTGTGGCATACCATCCACAGACAAACAGCTTAATGGAAAGACACAATCGGAAGATCTTAGAAGCCCTCTGCCACATTGTTGATGCATCCTCCAGTACATGGGATTCCCTCCCCATGGTGCAAACAGCCATCAACAACGACTATAACGTGTCCATCGGGGACACCCCTCATTTCGTCTTACATCACTAAGACAAACGGCTACCTTTTGATTTGCCTGACCAAATCGACCCAGCAGTTCTAACACCTTCTGAGATGGCATAAGCAAATCAGCAATTAGTTGAATGATCTTTCAAAATTTGACATAATCCGATATGCCCTCGACCAACGAAACAAACAGATGGAGCAAGAGCAACATAGGCGTCATCCCCGTCAATTGACTATAATCGTCGGTATGCGATGTTACATAAAGAGCGTGAAACCACCAAGTCCTCATCGCAAATTATACCCAAAATGGGATGGCCCATATAGGATAATGAAAAACCTCGGAAAGAACCGTTACGAAATCCTTGACCTCCGAGATCATTCCAAAGTAAACATCATTCACGCTGATAATTTGAAGATGGCTGCCGAACACCTTCCCAAAAAACATCTGCCAAGCATTCGAGCCACCTACCCTTCGAAAGATCAAGGTATTAACAAATCCAGCAGGGATCACAAAACCGAAGTGGTCACCGCTGAAACCACTACCCGTGACGAAGATTGGTACCTCGTAATACCACCAATACTCGAGCCAATCTCTGAACAAGAAGAGCTCCCAGAACCGAGAGTCTCAACGGAACCAGACCCTGGAAAAACCCCTGCTAGAGGATCACTCAGTGGAACTCCACCATCTCCTCCATCACCACCCTCACCGATTGATGATCGACGCGCGGACCCTACATACCAGCTGCAAATGCATCAACCACGTGAACTAGAACCTTCACGAAAAAAATGCACACACTCAGAATCCGAGCTTAATGTTCAACCGCCACTACCACCTAAGCGAGGCCGATCACTCCACACACAAACATCTACACGACCACCAACAGCTCCGTATAATTTAAGACGTAGATATGAATAAAATTATTCCCTTTATAATGTTGAGATTACAATTAACAACTCGTACCCCTTTGTCTGAAACTAAATTCAAACCTACTATAAAAATCTTGAATTTCGCCATGAAACCGGTGACCATCCTACCCGGACTTCATGCCCCCAAATGGAATGACCAATTGAGTCGTTTAAAAAAAATAAAAAAATTCAGATGACAAGAATAATAACCTACAAATACTGTAACCAGCAACAATTATTTACCAACACCTGCCATCAGTATTGTCAGTGTGTGTGCTATTATCCTCGGTATATTTGTAGTGAAAAGACTATTTTTGCAATGGCAAAGAAAAAAAATTGTACTACGTCAAACTATTTACACACGGCCAAAAGTGCGTCCTCGTACTGCCTGAACTAGACTTAACCACCCCAACTTATGTTGTGTATATAAATCTGTATCATAAAAACCATCAGTTATCAACTAGTTAGGATGTTATATTATTGTATTAATATCATTCTAGAGGAAAGAGCCCTGTAAAAATGAACAATGAATAATTCCTATATTTATATATATTTATATTCATATGTATTAGGCCAGGTCAAAATTTTATATTGAAAAGGTCCATATTGTGAGGGGGGTTTAAATGGAACACAGGAACCCCCTCATAAATTATTTTCGCTGTTTAAAGTCTCCTACCCCTGCCACAATTTTTCACTTTTTTTTATACCTATATTGAAGAATATTGCATTTATACGAGACTTACTCTACATTCAGGTTTTTTGATGACATAAATCTTTATTAATGTATAATATTTTACTTAATAATGTACAATATTAGGGAAATTAATTAAGTACAACAATATATTCAGAAGAAAACATTAGAGGCATAATAAATGTGCTAAAATTCAATTCACTTTTTCATTATTCCTTATCACATCAAAAGGGAAGAAATTTTCAATATCATTTGGAAATTTTATTTCATATGTTTCTTACTCATTCCAGTGGGCCTTCCATTCAAACTTGGGCAGTTTTCACCTTGATTCTAGTGATTTTAAGATAAACTTTTGACGGTTGTCATATCCTGTTCTTTCCTGACATGCCTTTATTACTAGGTTCACTGCTCTTTCCACACTTTGACTGTGGCATGATAAAGAAGCTATCTCCAGTGGTTTACATCGAGCCTGTAGTAGCTCATCGTCGCTAAAATTGTTTAGCAGCGGTGGAGGAGTAATGATCTCTTTTTGCCAATCGATCATCTCGGTGTAGTCAGTAGATTGGAAATTGAGGGTTCGAGGCAACTCAAAGTTTCTGGTACCTGAAAATCCTGTTCTTGAAAGGATGATTTTCTGAACAGCTTGCTCCCTAATTTCTAGTCTCTTGTCAGTTACCATTGATACAAGTATATTTTCTAGGTGGGCAAAGTAGGGGTTATTCTTTAATACTGGTTCTATGAATGATCTATGTTGTTCATCTAAATTTTGAAGCAAGCACATTAAATGCCAAAAGTTATATGCACCATCAGTTGCATTAGGATGAGATTTTATCCAAAACTACCCTGGAGCATAGAAGTGCATAATAATCTTGACTATATTGTAGTGGGGTTCTCTTGAATAACATCTTTTCTCTTTTTTTCAGGATGCAACCCCCATATGGGCGGAGTTAGTCTTGCTTAATGCCTGACTAGCTCAGTAGTCTGGTTTAGTTCCGTTCTTGTCAGAAAACTTTGACTTAAATATTCAATTCATAGTTGGCTTCCGCTTGTGGAAGTTCTAGCCTGCCAACTAAATTTAAGAATACGAAAAGTTCAAGAAAAAAAACAGTGCCTTGTGATAATGGACATTGCCTGTGCATAACGGTGTGCAGGTTAAGGTATTTCTAGCTTCAGGTTTAGTTTCTCCATGGCTTCACTATAATAGGTATGATTGGATTGACCTCAATTCTAGCTTAAGGATGTTAGGTCCAGTGAGGTCAATCGTGTTTTCTAATTGTACCATTCTGGTATAGGTTAAAGTTTTTTTTTCTGTTAATGGAAGTTCTGTTTTTGTGGTCCAGTATTTTTTTGTCATTGTAATTGTAAATAATTCAAGTTGGATTTCCATTTCTTGATCTTAAACCATGTTTAGACGCAAGCTCATAACCAATTCTAGTTCTTGTAAATAATTCAAGTTGATTGCTAATAAACCCTTAGAATTCTACCAACTAGTTTTTTTTTCAGCCTTTGTCCTTATAGACTGGGGTTGTCACTTTCAAGGACTTACAATTCAGAGGGTAATATCTGCTTTTCTCATCCAGTCACATTTGGTTTACTCCACAGCCAGTTTGCTAAAATCGTGCTTGCTGGTTGCGTAGGCCCATATTCAGTTGAAGTCCTCAAGTATTGCTGGGTGCACATTGCACACACCTTTCCTGAAGCCAGGGCTTCCCAGGTTTTCAAGTGGACCCGACTCAGACACAGGGTTAATCTTTGGAATAGCTAGCGGGTCGAGTCCATTTCTTGGTTCAGCCGTGTGGGAGTCTCGTTTGCCCCTCAGTGACAGTCAGTGGAGGTGAGAAAAACTTCACCGCCCGGGACCTTCTCGTTTCCTGTCATCAAGAAGTAGCCAAGTTACGGTAGTCTAGTTAAGTTCATTCGCTTTCCCCGCAACATATTTGGTGCCCAGACCCGGGATATTACGCCAACTAGTTTACTGAGGCACTTAGCGAGATACCCGAGATGGCCGAGTTTCAAGAATTGCAAGACCAGATCAGTCAGCTTATGGCTCTCATGACCCAGCAGCAGAAGACCATGAAGACCATGGAAGAGTCAAAACAAGCATGGGAACATAAGTGGAAACAACTCGAGGACGTAGACACAGGATTAAGGACTAAGTATGACCAATTATCAAGGGAAAACACTGAATTGAATCTTCAGAATTCATATTGGCAGCAACAGGTGGACCAACTGATGAGGAAACAGCAGCAGAAGGATAGGCTGAATCTAGAGAGATTCTTATGACTCATTGCCTGAACTTGAGAATCTGGATGATGTAGAGAATGTCTCGAACAGGGAAGAAGGTACCAGCAGAGGAACACGAACTTTCAAGAAAGAAAAGACAAAGCTGGCATCTCCTAAACCCATCAAGACACAACGCAATAAGATCAACCAGCTCCAGTTCCAGTTCTTCAGATAAGACCTCCAGTCTTCCAGATGCTGAGAGGAGGGTTAAACGTACTATGCGTTCCTCCACTTTCAAGAGTAACAACGGTTCAAGGATGGCACCAGGAGTTTATCCTACCAGTGCTCCAGATCTTGATGAATTTGATGTGTCAAGTGGAAGATCTTTTCCTGAATATCTAGAAGCCTTTGAACGTCATTGCTCAGCCAAGTTTACTTATGAACGGAGAGACTGGACTGGAACACTTGGAAAACATCTAATAGGAAAGTTCAGGGATTTGTATAATGCTTATGGGGGTTGCAGTGTGGCATATGATGAGATGAAGGCTAGATTGTTGGCATGCTACAAGAGAATGAAGAAAACCTTCACAACTGGCAAGGTGTCAGAATTCAAGAATGCGACAATGAAGCCTGGAGAGACACCAGATGTATATGCTGCAAGACTCGAGACTCTGGCTCACCAGGCCTTCCCAAATAAAGCACTCGAAACAAGCAAGGAGTTGAGGAGGAAGTTCTTGGAGACAGTTCCAGCTGGGCTGTCACAACAACTGACCGGGATCATCAATGAGAACAAGACCTTGCATAACAAGAAGGTGACTTGGTCCAACATTCAGGATTTGGTGGCCATGCATTCAAGTGATGGACCATCCCTTCCAAGGCAAGAAACCATTGAGGTTTTCCCGGTGCAGATCCCTCCATCTCCCAAGCCTTCCAGAGTGTCATCCAGACACGAGACACCTAACCAACAATATCGAAACCACCAAGGTTATGAAAAAGGACAATGGAATGGAACTCGCCTCTTCCATTCTGGGAATAAAAATGGAAATCAGAAGTCCCCAGGTCAACATCAAGGAAGGGATCGTCGAAAATCTCAAGATCGAAATCAGCAGGGAGGACAACAACGTTCTCAGGAGCGTGAAAGAAACTCCAGTCAGTCAAGATCCCAAGAAGATACAGAGGTCAAGGTATGTCAGTGGTGTGCAAGGAAGGGACACCTTCAACAGGACTGCAGAAGATGGAAAGGAGCGTGTTTTATGTGCGGTAGTCTGGATCATATGGTTCGAGATTGCCCTCGCAATCAGCAGCAATGGCAATGAAGCTCCGGGACATCACCTTCCTACCACTGCCCTTTGTGTCAAGGACCTCATCCAGGAATGTTCTGCCCTTCTAGAAGACAAGGTCAAGAGAATTTGTCTCAAGGAAACCAAAATAATGAAACTACCCACCACAATCAACAACAGTCGGGGAAACTAATCAGTTCCAATGAGATCAGGGGCTCATTGGAAGCTGAAGTCCAATCTTCAAGATATGATCTTCAAGAACCCGATTATCATCATGAGATCCCAGTCAAAGATGACAGAAAACCTCTCCAGATGAATACCAACCAGACCATGGATTTAGCGTCTGAGGTGGGTGATGATGCCACCCCTGGACATCCAGAATTACCCAGTTTGGAACAGCAGTATCCAAAAACCACTGGAAATGAACTGAATCCTCTAGCATCTTCATGGACACCTAAACCAGCACCTCGAGCCCAAATACCTAGGTGTAACATTGCAGATGAGGCGGTTCATGGTCCAGATATTCCAGGTCGTCATTTTTGAGGTGTCCGGTTTGCCAAACTTGAACCTGCAGAAGTGTTAACCATTGATGCTACCCTTCAAGACACTAACATCTCAGGGTTAATTGACACGGGAGCACAAGTTAGCTTAATTTCCAGTGAACTGGCACAACTTGGGATTCCAATAGATACTACAGATATTTCCAGAATTCGAGGTGTAGGTCCGGATGCTTCAAGGGAAACTATGGGTTCAGTCCTACTCACAGTTTCTTTGCATGGTATTGTAATGTCCCCTTTCAAGTTTCACATCCTTCCCACGTTGGATTTTAAATATCCCATTTTTCTAGGTTTAGATTTTCTGCGGGCTAACAAATTACAGATTAGTCTAGCATGTACACGGGTTTCAGGGAAGAACACTGATGGTTCTACGTGGGAAATTTATCTAGGCAACAATATCTTAAAGGTTTTTATCGGGGTTTGGCGTTGAGATATATAATCGAAGGACCCTGTTGGCTAGAGTTAGCCAGCGAGCATGGCGAAGGGTACCTGGGGATCGAGTGGACAGATCTTGAGAAGTGTCTCCAGTTTGCACTGCCAGACACATATCATAGAGATATCTTTGATCACTGCTTAGCTCCTTCACAGCATTTGCTGGAATTTCTTTAATGTTTCCCTTTATGCGAGAATATTTAACTACCTCCAATTTTGTTAAATCTGTTCTCAGTTTATTCCCAAATGAACCCACAAAAGTATTTGGACCTGTTGTTTTACCATCAATGGCTTTGTAGACGTGCATAAAAGGCAGCTCATTCAAATGCAAGAGGCACACCAACCACTGCACTGGTCTGTTAAGATGAATTTCGACCAGTTTTACGACTCCACCAATTTTTCCTGTATTTACAGGAGTACCATCACACAGTAAAGCTTTGATACTATCTGTGCTGTTCGAGTCTGTAATAATAGTTATCAACTCTTCTGCTATGCAGCGAGCAGTTCCATTATCTGGTGTGACATGATCTACATAGATGCTTCCAGGTTCTTTCACAATAACATAGTGTTCTTTTTTCTTTCCACTTTTAGTTAATGTGTTATCTTTCCTTCCATCAGATCCAAGGCACTCCATCTTCGGATTTTCGGATTTAGACCTAAAAGTATTTGTTTCACCCATGCGATTTCTTTCTCTTTCTAATTTCTTTCTGTCAAGCATGTTGGTATGGTTAAGGATCCCCATATCTTTTAAAGCTGCATTGACTATTGCAGCTGCAGCTCTACATCTTACACGATAATGATCTGCTGTTAATGCTAGGTTTTTATAGGAGTGCCTGTTCTGAATATTCTCAGTCAATTCTAAATCGGCCTCATAATCTACATCCTGACTCTCTGAATCTACATCCATGTCTTCTTCGATATTTTCTATAAATTCCAATGGTAAAACATTGGTGGCTTCAGTCATTTCTTCTTGTGCTTTTAGTTGACGGTTTTGTGCTTCTTGGGCTCTTGCTAAAGATCTCTTCTTTGTTGAACTAGCTTACAATCAATTGGTCCTAACTGATTTTTTCTTTGTTTTTGACCCAGAAAAGACTCCCACTCTACCATTGGTATTTTATCTTTACACCTGCAAGATTTCCTATCAATTCCCTTATCATAGCATTCACAAGATATATCACACATTTCATCATACTGAGCTACTTTTAAGGAAAAACTTTCATTTCTTCGATGTAATGGCACCTTCTTCAACTTTAAGGCTTCTTCTATTAGTCAACTGACCTTTGGTGTTAAACGTAGGAAAAGAAAATTTCATCCAAATGTCTTCAATATATTCCTGATCCTTTTGATTTAGCTTCTTCACGATGGCGCACAAAATGGTAGTGTCTCACAACATCTGCTTTTGAAGGAGTCATGGCTGCTGGGAATTCCCTAAGATATCCAAAGTCTGCATTTGAGGACTTGCTTCTAGTACTCATAGTTTATATTCGGAAGTAAAATCAAATTATATGTAATTTATAATAATTGAAATTATAATTAAAGCAAATGCAAATTATTTCTATTTATCTGAAACAAAAATATCAAGCATGAAACAAACAACTTATCATGTAACATATAACATTAAACATATGCAAATATGAAGGTAAAAAAGGGAGGAGGGGCATGTGATAGGGGTAGTAGGATAGCACATGCTTGATTTTTTTAATATTTTGTTAAAGTGATAAAACAAACCTCACATAGTATATTAAGAAATAAAAAATTTCCCATTTTCGACCCGGCCTAATATGTATGTACATTCTTAAATTCATTTTTACAATAGAGTCCAAATTCGCATAACGATGACGAAGTTCGGATAAAATTTTTGGTTCGCTTTCTATTTTATTTCTGCTGAACAATTGGTGAATTATTTCTTTTTAAATTACTTACTAATTTTTTTAGATTTAGCTTAATAATGTAATCTTGTTAAATTCTGCAATGTTCATTTTCTGTATACATTCTCGCATCGTTGTAAAAGATGAAGTCATGTCTTGCTTAACGTTTAATTTTAAATCTTAAGCATTTAAATTTTGCTCATATGCATATTTAATTGTAATTCATAATAAAATGCATATTTCAATTTCCATTTTTAGTTAACTCGGCAGATCATGATAACATCAGATCTGTTAATATGCAGTTTAAAATAAAAATATAGTTTCATCTTCAAATATCTTGCTTATGTCTAGACGTTGCTCCAGCTAAAATATTTACCTTATCTTCAAATATTTTGCAAAATAATGCAGGCTATTGAAAATAAAAAACAAAACAAGTCAACATTAAATAATAATGATGTCAACAAAATTTGTGTATATAAGCTCATAATTTTTCAAATATTCATTCTGATTTGGCTGATCTAACTTAGAAGCTGAGCATTACTTGTAACATTTTAACAGTAAACTACAGTAAGAGAAAATCTTTGTCTTCTCCTTCGAGCCTTACTCTCTTCAGAGAACTTAGTCTTAAATAGAGAAAAATAATTTCCTGATCCGTTACAAGAAAAATCGGGGAACCTTCAGAGAATTTAGTAAGCTCCACAGAATCCTCCGATCCACTACAAGAAATTGGAGAATAGTATAGAAGAAACTACTGCGATTCCCTATACGGCACCAGCTACTCTAGAGGAACAAATCCGTTGCTGCCACCTAACCAGAACCCCCGTCAACTTCGAACTGACCAAGGCCATAGACGGCGGGGGGTTAATATACATACATACATATATATATATATGTATATTTATATATATATATATATAGCCTACGTCAAGGCTGAAACCAACAAGAAAACAACTCGCTACTTCACCAGGCCAACTTGAGAGGAGGGGCAACAAGCTTGACCTTCGTGAAATGAGGAATCATCGCACGGAACATTTGAAAGGTTGGAAGGAAAAGTGTATATACACCTTAAACCTTATACCTTATGTTGTTTCATGCATTGGTCTCTCTTCACACGGAGGTCAAGTTGGTGGCCCCGCCTCTAGGTCTGGCTTGGTGGAGGAGCGAGTTGCTCTCTTGCGCTTTCCACCACACAAAGCCAGGCACGCCTGGCTCATCTGGTACCGTCCTGAGCCAGGCATCCAGTCTTCTCTTGAAGACTACAACTTTGACCCCCGTTACGTTTCTGAGGTCCTTTGGAAGCTGGTTGAAAAGTCTTGGCCCCCTGACAACCAAGCTATTTTCCTTCAGAGATGAGGAGGTCTCTTGTCGGGCTTTTAATTTGGGAACACTATACATTCTGCCTTTCCTATTTTCCAGTGTTGTTTGAATGGTAATTGGGTTTAGTTTTAGGTTTGGTACCAGTTTTTTGATCATTTTCCATATGTAGATCAGGGTGTACCTCTCTCTTCTTCTTTCGAGGGAGTACAGATTTAGTTTACCTAGTCTTTTCCAGTAGTTGAGTTCTTTGCAGCCATCAATCTTGGCTGTGAAATGCCTTTGCGTTTCTTCTAGTTCATTAGTTTCTTCCTTTTTATATGGGGACGTCAAAACTAAGCAGTATTCAAGTTTTGGTATAATCAGTGTTTTTAGCAGGGGAATCATTACTGTCCTGTCCCTTCTCTTGAACGTTCTTAGTACCTCTCCCGCGACTCTTTTTGCTCTATTTATCGCTATCTGATTTTGTGTTTCAAATTTCACATCATCGGTCATTATTACCCCCAAGTCGATCGCTTTCGTACTTCTCTGAATTTCCCATCTATCTGAAGCATAATATGCAGTCTGTTTAAGTTTCTCTTTTCTATCATACCTCAAGAGCTGAAATTTATCAGTGTTAAAAGTCATGTTGTCGTCTTCTGACGATTTGTATATTTTGTTTCTCTCTCTCTGCAAGACATCCACTTCATGTACATCGCTGATTTTTCTGCTGATCTTTGTATCGTCTGCAAACGATGTTACTATACTGTTGCTGTTTACTCCACTGTCTATGTCTGTTAGCATGATAATGAACAGGAGTGGGGCCAGTATTGTCCCTTGTGGTACTGAGCTGCATTCTTCCGATTCTGATGAAGATATACCTTGAATTCTGACAACCTGCAGACGCTCTCTGACGAAGTTGTAGATCCATTTTCCCACTTTGCCTGTTATTCCCATATATTTAATTTTATGTGCTATTATACCATGATCACATTTGTTGAAACCTTTAGCAAAGTCTGTGTATATAACATTGTAGTTGTTATTGCCTTCCAGTGCATCTAAGATATTATTGTAGTGTTCTATTAGTTGTGATAGGCATGATCAACCTGGTCGGAATCCATGCTGATTTTCGTTGAATCTTTCCCGTGTCTCCAGGAAATCATAAATTTTCTCTCTAACTATTCTCTCAAATACTTTGGTGAGGTGGGACGTCAATGACACTGGTATATAGTTCTTTGCTCGAGATCTGTCCCCTCCTTCATATATAGGGACAATGTTTGCTCTTTTGAAGATGCTCGGTATTTCCCCAGTGTCTAGGGATCTTCTCCGTATCCAGTATAAAGGTGTAGCTATTTCATTTTCACAGTTTTTAATCAATAATGCGTTCCAATTGTCCGGACCTGCAGCTGAATGTGATTTCATTTGTCCTATAGCTCTCGCTACATCTTCTGGAGAAAAATCAGTGTTATATACTCTCTAGTGATGTAGCGGATGTCATTTTTTTCACATCCGCGGATGCAGATGTTTTATTTCAACATCCGCGGATGCGGATGTCTACATTTTCGTTATTTTTTAGGATATATTCGAGATTTGTTGTGTTTAACGTATATAATAAGTTATTATATAGAGAGCTGTAGCTATAATGTAGTATAATTGATTAATTGTACAATAATTGCTGTACTTTTCTCTGAACATATAAAATAATATCAAGCATCTAACTAATATAGAAATCAATTAGTGAATTCATCTGCAAATAAATTCGTTATATTTTGTTGAGTTTCAGCCACAATTAGAAACCATAATGTTACCAGGATGCGGGACGTGAACCCAACTCAAATGCACCCCACCGACCTCTTTCCCCAACCTCCACCCTTATAGAAAGAGATCTTTAATTAGCTTGATAACTATTTATATTAAGTTTAAAGTTTTATTAGGCATATTTATAAATGAGTAATTAAAATAAAGTAAACTAAGATGTTCATCGTTTAATGTTCAAACTTAATTATAGGAAGGTTATGCTTAAGGAACATTAATTTTTCTGCCTTTTCTGCTGCCAGTCTGTTTCTCTTTTCATCATATATTAATCCAGCACTGCTAAATAATCTCTCGCTTGGTACGTTTGTTGGAGGAGAGGCTAAATGTTTCCTCGCAAGTTTACTCAAGTATGGATAGATATTCTGCGTATTTTTCCACCAACTAATAGGATTGTCACATGCAGCCAGGCGTTTTTCTTGGTGATAGCTCTCGATCATTTTTACTACATCTTTTGACATCGCGTAGGTCTCGTCATTGCTGCTTGACTCAAGAAACTGAGAGACAGATTCTGTGATAGATTTGCTTATTGAAGGTGTTGGTTCTGTTACTGAAACTTTTATTCTTTTGGTGGGTGGCGAAGCGACAGATTCAAGAGATTGAAGCTCTTCAACTGCTTTGCCAAGTGATGATTTAACTCGTTCTAATGTACTAGGTGAAAATAACTTAGCTTTGTAACGTGGATCTAAGTAGGTTGCAAGAGAGTAACTTCATACAAGAACAGCCTCTCATCTTGTCGCTTGCATCACTTTTGCGCACAATGAACTAGTTCTATTAATATAGTAGAATTTGATAATTTCCGCTTATTAATGACATTTTATCTCAATGGTCCACATCCGCACGACATCCGCAGTCCAAAGTGCGGATGCGAGAAAATGTGCGGTTGTTCCACGGATGCGGATGTGACCTACATCACTAATACTCTCCCTACATTTCCTCTTCACAGAATGCATCTATGTCAGGTATCGCTTTGTCACTTTTTGGGGTACTGAAAACCGATTCATATTGAGCTCTCAATGTTTCAGATATTTCTTTTGGATCGTCGGTTAGTTCATTATTTCTCGTCCTTAATGGCCCAATAGCAGCGCGCGTCTTTGTTTTCCTTTTTGCATAGCTATAGAAGTATTTTGGATTTTCCTTTATTGCTTCTATGCCTTTTCCTCTTCCCTATTGATACCTTCCAATTTTTCTTGTATTACTTTCCTGTCATTATCTCCGCAGTTGCCTAACTTCGCCTCCACTCTCTTTCTTTTGCGGAATAGTCTTCTCTTTTGCTTCTCTAGCTAGCTCCTCTTTCCTTCCAAGGTTGTACGCATTTCTTCAGTTGTTTTATTCTCGAAAATTGTTCTCCACTCTATTTGGGCCATGTGCAACCTGATCGCTTCCCAATTCATAGTCTTGGAGTTTAAGGTAAAGGCCCCAAATTTGCTTCTTTCCTCAATATGTGTATTGTCTTTTAATGCTGTCGTCATATTTGTTGATATCTTGATTAAGTTGTGGTCTGAGATAATGGTTGGGGTTATTTTTATATCAGCAATCAAGTTCGTGTTATTCGTGAATACCAAATCCTGGCAGTTATTTTTTCTGGTATTTTCTGTTATCTCCTATGTCAGCAGAAACTCATTTGTGAGAGCCATCAACATTTTTGCTTGCTCCTGATCTTCTCTTGTGCCCCCCTTGTCCTGATGTGTATATATATATATATATGTATATATATATACAGGGTGGGCCGTAAGTTTCCATACATAGGAAAAATTAAACGTTTGTTTTTATGTTTCAGATACCCTAAGAATATGCGTTTGACGAAAGAGCAACGAATTGAAATCATACTGATGGCTGGGTCGGGAAGCAGTCGCATGGTTGCAATGAACTTTAACAGACAACATGGAACGAACATCACACACGACACTGTGGCAAAACTTATTAACAAGTTTCAGAAAACTGGAAATGTTGCAGATCAACCGCGAAGTGGTCCAAGACGTACAGCCACCGATGAAGACACAACAGCTACGATACTTACAGTGCTTACACGGAGTCACAGAAAAAGTACACGACGGTTGTCTGCAGAAAGTGGTGTCAGCAGATCGAGTATCAGGCGCATTTTGAAAGCAAACAAATGGCATCCATACAAATTGCATATGGCACAGCATTTGAGTGAAGACGACCCGGATAGACAGATGGAATTCTGTGAATGGGCATTAACCAAAGTGAACGAGGATGCAAACTTTTCAACTAAGATCTTGTTTACTGATGAAGCAAATTTTTACGTCAATGGAGAGGTTAATCGGCAAAACATACGTTACTGGAGTAATGCTAACCCTAACTGGCTGAGTCCGACAAAGATGCAAGGTGCCGGTAAAGTGATAGTGTGGGCCGGGATATGGGGTGACAGAATTATTGGACCAATTTTTGTCAGTGGAAATCTTAATGCCGAAAGGTATCTTAACATGTTGCAAGAAGAGATTTTCCCATCCCTGCTAAACGAGGAAGGTAACTTCCCAGTTTACTTCCAGCAAGATGGAGCTCCACCTTATTATGGTCTTCACGTGCATCGGTATTTGGATCAGCAGTTTCCGGATGCTTGGATTGGTCAGCGTGGTCCTGTGGAGTGGCCTCCCAGATCCCCAGATCTCACCCCCCTTGATTTCTATCTTTGGGGGCACTTGAAGGCCATGGTGTATCAGGAAAAGATACAAGACATAAATCATCTAAAGGAACGTATCACCAACGCCATTACAAGCATAACGTCAACTGTGCTAATGCGTGTTCATCAACAGTGGGGAACACGTATTGAAATGTGTTTTCAAAACAATGGCAACCATGTAGAGCATATTATATAAAAAAAAATGGTTGTCCATAAAAAAATGTTTATTTTTCCTATGTATGGAAACTTACGGCCCACCCTGTGTATATATATATATTCCTATCCACCTTTTTGTATTTTATAAATGGGAAGTTAAAGTCTCCACAGATTATTATATTGGGGGATGGAGGGTTTATGGCCTTTATTAGCTTTCTGATGTCATCAATGGCCTCCGAGAATTTTTTGGTTGGGGTGCTTGGAGGTCTATAGATCTACAGATCTGCAGAAGCTAAGGCTAACAAAGACCCTAAGATCCACTCTAAGATTAGCCCGAAAGAAAGTAAAGAGTAGGGGGTTAAGAGAAGAGAATAAGGGGTTAAGTATCATTAGTATCACGTTTAGTTTTTCTATTTTCACTGCTAATAGTTCCACATAGCTGTTTGATTTACTTATTATCGTCTCTGTCATATGACCTTCCTGTACATATATAGCGCAGCCACCTTTACGTCTCGTCATTCTATCCACTCTTAGTAAGTTGAAGCCCTCTATATTTATCTGTTATCAATACAATGTTCGCAGTTTTCACAATTTCCTTGGCAATCCTTAAGATGAGTTTGTGAGAGGCATGCGGTGTCTATCGTTGCACCGATACCAATATTTTGGCCGATACCGATACTACAAAAAAGTGCCGATACCGATACTTTTTAATTAATTGTTTTAAAATTGATTATTAATAAAAGTTCAAGTAAATGATATAATATCTCAATTAACTTAAAATGCCTTTCCCAATCCCAACTTCAGTTCGATTTAATTTCATAATAATATAATATATTATAATATATAGCTAGAGCCTGTAATTTAATTATGTTTAAATTAAATTAAGAAAAAGAAAATATATATATATATCTTATTATATAAAGTTCTAAACGAATGCATATAATGGTAGTGTATTATCAATAACTTTACACACGAGATTCAAGCATCTGAATGGTTTATTATGATTATGCATGCCGCGTGGTGCCATCTATGAACAACTTTACAAAACTTTCATTTTTACTGAAAACTATTATTGTAATTTGAAATTGTATATTTATATGATACTGTATTACTGTATTGAATATTTGTAATCTTGTATAGGGGCCTATAGTTACATTTTATGATTTTTTGTTTTGTTAGTAAATGTAAACATTGCTAATTTTGATAAAATATATATTAAACAACTAAATAAGATATTACTGTATAATAATAAAAAAAATTAATAATATATAAAATAAGATAATTTCTTCAAAAAACAGTAATTCAAAGTATCGGTATCGGTTTTCAGAACAGTATCGGCCGATACCGATACTTTGTGAAAAGTGGCCGATACCGATACATCGGTGCAACTCTAGCGATGTCCGCCCTTGTTTCGTCCATAAATCCTTTCAGGTACGAAACCTTATTGAGTGATTGGTTTGGTTTTATTCCTTGAATATTAGCCAGGACAATTTTTATGTTCTCTGTTTTTCGTTGCCCCTTGTGCATTTCAAGTTCGCTTTCCTTCGATATCGCTTGATTGATATATATATATATATATATATATATATATATATATATATATATATATACACATGGTGTCCATAAATTATTCACCTCATTATAAGCATTGATAAATTCGTTATTATAGGAGCTATCTTAAAACGGTTTGCGGAAATTAATACCACAACTCAAGAAATTTTTGTTTTAATTCAGTAAACCTCCACGTGAGCCCCATTGGTAGCACGCAGAACATCAAGGCGATAGATGATTTCGTTCCAAACATTAAGAAGCATGTCTTGCGTGATGGAAGCTAATGTCTCTTCAATCCGGTGTCTTAATTCTGTGATGTTATTAACCTTCTTTGCATACACTCTGTCCTATGTGTAGCCCCATAAAAAGAAATCCAGAGGCGTGATATCCGGGGAATGAGGAGGCCATAGAATAGGGTCATCTCGCCCGATCCAACGAGAAGGGAACTTTTCATTGAGGAACCTCCACACTTCTCATCCCCAGTGTGGCGGTGCTCCATCTTGCTGAAAGAACACATGGGGCTGCATATCCTCAAGCTGAGGTGCAGCTGAGGAGTTTCCCGATATTCCTCCCGAAAACGTCTCTGTACAGTAATTGGAGATTTGGCTTCCCACATCCACAGCACACACACATTGCTTTCTCCTTCACTGTCGCCACTGTGCCCCTAGTGGATGTTCTGCGAAATAAAGAAAAAAAATTCTTGAGTTGTGTTATTAATTGCCGCAAACCGTTTTAAGATAGCTCCCATAATAGCGAATTTATTAAGGCTTATAATGGGGTGAATAATTTATGGACACCCTCTATATATATATATATATATATATATATATATATTAGTGATGTAGCGGATGTCATTTTTTTCACATCCGCGGATGCGGATGTTTGATTTCGACATCCGCGGATGCGGATGTCTACATTTTCGTTATTTTTTAGGATATATTCGAGATTTGTTGTGTTTAACGTATATAATAAGTTATTATATAGAGAGAGCTGTAGCTATAATGTAGTATAATTGATTAATTGTACAATAATTGCTGTACTTTTCTCTGAACCATATAAAATAATATCAAGCATCTAACTAATATAGAAATCAATTAGTGAATTCGTCTGCAAATAAATTCGTTATATTTTGTCGAGTTTCAGCCACAATTAGAAACCATAATTGTGTTACCAGGATGCGGGACGTGAACCCAACTCAAATGCACCCCACCGACCTCTTTCCCCAACCTCCACCCTTATAGAAAGAGATCTTTAATTAGCTTGATAACTATTTATATTAAGTTTAAAGTTTTATTAGGCATATTTATAAATGAGTAATTAAAATAAAGTAAACTAAGATGTTCATCGTTTAATATTCAAACTTAATTATAGGAAGGTTATGCTTAAGGAACATTAATTTTTCTGCCTTTTCTGCTGCCAGTCTGTTTCTCTTTTCATCATATATTAATCCAGCACTGCTAAATAATCTCTCGCTTGGTACGTTTGTTGGAGGACAGGCTAAATGTTTCCTTGCAAGTTTACTCAAGTATGGATAGATATTCTGCGTATTTTTCCACCAACTAATAGGATTGTCACATGCAGCCAGGCATTTTTCTTGGTGATAGCTCTCGATCATTTTTACTACATCTTTTGACATCGCGTAGGTCTCGTCATCGCTGCTTGACTCAAGAAACTGAGAGAGATATTCTGTGATAGATTTGCTCGTTGAAGGTGTTGGTTCTGTCACTGAAACTTTTATTCTTTTGGTGGGTGGCGAAGCGACAGATTCAAGAGATTGAAGCTCTTCAACTGCTTTGCCAAGTGATGATTTAACTCGTTCTAATGTACTAGGTGAAAATAACTTAGCTTTGTAACGTGGATCTAAGTAGGTTGCAAGAGAGTAACTTCATACAAGAACAGCCTCTCGTCTTGTCACTTGCATCACTTTTGCGCACAATGAACTAGTTCTATTAATATAGTAGAATTTGATAATTTCCGCTTATTAATGACGTTTTATCTCAACGGTCCACATCCGCACGACATCCGCAGTCCAAAGTGCGGATGCAAATGCGAGAAAATGTGCGGATGTGACCTACATCACTAATATATATATATATATATATATATATATATATATATATATATATTAGTGATGTAGCGGTTGTCCACTTATCAGTGCGGTTATTGCGGTTGTTTGAGGATATCTTCTTACTAGGGCAACCAAATGCTATAAATGCTAGTGTAATAGCTGTAAATGCTATAAACATCGCCAAATGCTATTCCTGTCATGCCTCATGCCTTCACTCAAGGGTGCAAAAAAGTAAACGTTTGCTATGCCCTAATTGCGACATGTCTAGAATTGCTACTTGGACTGGATGGATAGATGCATTATACAGGGTGTCCCATAAGTCCGGCATCATAGGAAAAATAATAAAAAAAGGCAAAACAAAAGCTTTTATTTACAGAACGTGTTCAATATGTCCACCATTGTTTTCAATACACAAATTCAGATGTGATACCCAGTCAGTAAGCACACGGTGAATGATGTCAGGAGTAATGGTGTTACATGCCCCATTAATGCGCTGCCGCAAATGTTCAACACTCCAAATTTTCTCTGCGTATACCAGCGCTTTCAAGTGGCCCCAGAGATAAAAATCTAGTGGCGTGAGATCCGGACTTCTAGCCGGCCATTCCACAGGCCCTCGACGTCCTATCCAATGACCAGGGAATTAATTGTTGGTACAGGTATTCCTTACTTGGGTGCTGTAATGTGCAGGAGCGCCATCTTGCTGGAACCATGTTGGGAAATTTCCTTCTTCGTTCAAGACACTGGCAAATGCTTCTTCCTTGAGCATACGTAGGTAGGTGCCTCCAGTGACATGTTCATCGAAAAAGAGGGGGCCTATGATGCGATCCTTCCAAATGCCACACCATACCATCACCCGAGATGCACCTTGTTCCTTTGAAGAGGTATACCAGTGAGGGTTGTTTTGAGACCAGTAGTGGGTGTTCTATCGATTTACCTCACCATTTCCATAAAAAACAGCCTCGTCACTGAACAGAATGGTGGATGGGAAATTGGCATCCTGAGCATAAATTATGGTTTGTAGAAATAGAAAAATATGAATTTTTCCTATGATGCTGGACTTACGGGACACCCTGTATATGGAATAACTTGCATTACACATTGCATTTCTAGGTGGCTAGAAAAGCATTATTTTAATTATATTTAATAAAGCAACGATGATGTATAATCAAATCAAAAGAAATACAAAAATTTGGGCAAACTGGCTCGGACATACTTTGGATGTTCTCCCTCAAGTGTTCCTAGTGAACAATTATTTAGTGGAGCAGGGATCATCTATGATGAAAAAAGGAATAGGTTGAAGGGGAACAAAGCTGAAAAACTTTTACTTTTTAAATACAGTCTCCCAGCAATTCAATTTAAATATAAAGATTAAATAGTGTACATATACAGTATATTATAATTATATACACCACTTTCGAATGGGCGGTGGTTGGGGAAAAAAGTAGTTGGTGAGATGCAAAATGCATTGGGTCCTCATCCCACATCCTGGAAACACTTTTTACAGTTTAGATTATAGTCATTATATTGTAGACTGAAAAGTGTGGCTAAAACGCGATATTTTATTGTGTTGTTTATTCTTAGGTAATGTTATGATGTTATAGGGTATATAACCACAACCGCATGGAGCTCTATTTGTAAGCTCCACAACTGCAGAGCTATGCAAAATGATAACCGCTACATCACTATTTTATATATATATATATATATATATATATATATATAATATATATATATATATATATATAATTTAGGGTGATTCAAATATGGGGGTAAAAATTTTTTTTTTATATTTTAATGTGTTCAACCCTTTAAATGGTTCATTTCAGCATAAAAACAACTATCCTAAAATATTTTAGCAAATTTTTAATTTTTAGGGGTTGCTACCAGCAATTAAAAATTGACAGAATGACTCAAATTGTCAAATTTTTCCACACCACCCAGGGGGTACAGTACAAGGCGCATTGCTTTTTTTTCATGTGGAAAGCTCCCCTGTAGGTCCTACCATAACCACAAGCATGCATAATTAAACTAGCATGATATTTGAGACATTAGCTGTCCTTACTTCATCAATGTTTCTTTTTTTCTATCAGGGTAAACAGCCCTCTAGTTTTTCACGACTTGTAGCAAGAATTGTTTTTGATCTTCGCCATGTGTTAGTATTTTATTATATTCATCCATTAATTTTACTCCTCTTTCCGCTATATCATTCATGACTTTCCACTGTTTGATAGATTTCTTAGCGGAGTTATACTCTTCATCATTATGCCATTCTTTAGCATCTTTGAGTAAAAATTTTGAACTAAATTCTGTTACTGTAAAGAATCTTTGAGTATTTGATGACAAAATCTTCTAATTTCTTCGTTGGAATAAGTGCAGGATCTAGAAAAGCCTGTTTTGCAGGAAGAGTTTCTGTTGTATTTTGCAAGGCCTTTACAATTTTGTTTTTTGTTTCAGTAGGCACTTCATCATCATAAAAGGCCAAGGCTACCAGTTCTTCTGATAGGTACCAGAGGTGACCTAACAGTTTTTTAATAGCAACAAATGCAATTGTGTCATTTATTTGTTTGTAAACTACAAGATTCTGTAATAATTCCAGAGCAAGACGAGGAGCGCAAGATGGCACAGGAGCTGTAAACCATGCCTTTACATATAACCGAGTAGCAAATAGACAGATGTCTTTTAGTCCTTTTTTGTCTTTTACTGAAATTTTGAACTGAGATTTGAACATAAAAATTTTTAATGAATATGTAATTTTGGCCATCCATCTAGCCCGATGAAGTCCCGCTGGATGTTTAAATTTGATTCCACCTTTTGGTTCACCTCCCAAAAAAATAATTGTTAACTGCAATAGTTCTAGGTAATCGTCTCTTGGTTGGAATGTATCTAGTTGATTTGTTGCAAATATAATTATGTCATCTTTGATGTCATGAAGATTTTCATAGATATCTGGATCTGATAATGCTGTTTCGTAGTCCTCCTTATTAATGCTTCACCATTTTTCTCTGAACTTCTTAAAAAGGACTATATCTGGGCCAGAAGATGGTGATAAAGACTTTGAAACAACAGCTTCCAGCATAATTTCAAATATATGGTGTCGACATGCCTGCCAAAATAAATCGGTCGAATTTTTGTTCTAAAAGAATAGCTGCACCATTTCTAGGACCAGTATTGGCTGCCGTTGTATTGAAACACATGCATTTTATTTGTTCGCAGATGTCCCAGTCAAGCGATGTCTGATTGTTTGCATTAAAAAGAGACGCATTTCTGTCACTCAATTTTGCAACATCAAGACTTCCTAATAATTTATCATCAAACAATTTTCTACGTTCGCCAACCTTACTTTTCCATGTTGAAGGTTGTGCAGCACAGAAACCAGATTCATCACTTTTACTCTCCTCTGATTCTGATTATGTACTGGTGAGTATGACAGCCTCTTCTTCTGCTTTCCTCTTTTCATAACGTTGTTGCTTTTCTGCTGCTCTTTGCTCTTTTTTAGCAACAGCCTTATGAATGGTACCCATTTTTCCATGATGTCCTTTCTCACGTTGCATTTTCAAGAATTTCTTATCATCATCTATTTTTATAAGCTGCATAGCATTCTCATGAGCAATGTCAAATAAGTTTTCCAGTTTATCTTTCCATTTTTCTTCTTTATTATTTAAATTTTGTGATCTTTTCAATTTGTTTGCTTTGTTTTTCTTAAGCAGCTGTCATTCCTTCAGTATTCCTTGAATTTTATCTACTACATGTATTCTTTGTTTTGCTGGTATTCCTGCTTTTTCCAAACTGCTAGCACATCATCTGCAGTAGAGCAGCATGATTCTCTAATGTCTTGCTTTTTAATATTTCTGTAGTGCATGAAGAGGGCCATCATTTCCTTCTCTGATGGTAATACGGATGTTTTTAGTACTGCAGAGGGCTGCCCAATTAGCCATACTTCAGTTTCTTTTCTTGTAGAACTTCTCCCAAATGAGCAACTGGGTGATGGTGAGTTAGGCCTAGCTTCCATAATCGATTAATTGGTATCAAAATTACGAGTTCCAAGCAACAATTAAAAGCAAGCTAGTATATAAACCATTAATTAAAAATTCTGAAATATAAACAATTAAACATAAAATCATAAGTTGTAAAAACAAACAAATTGAAAAAGAGGGAAACTTTGACGCCTGGTAGCACATAGTAAATTTTATTTAAAATTCACCAAATTTGGCATACACTACTTGTTTGTCATAGGGAACAAAAATACAGGTTGAACATTTAAAAAAAAAACTTTTTTTTAAATCACCCTAATATATATATATATATATATATATATATATATATATATATATATATATATAATATATATATAATATATATATACATATATACACACAGTATTCCCTCGCCATATCGCGGTTCACATTTCGCGGACTCGGTACGTCGCGGTTTTTTCTGCAGTAGATAAGGCAGTGAAGCTGGCAAAATTACTAGGAGGAGAAGGCTTCATCGATATGACTCCAGACGACGTTAATGACCTGGTAGAGGCCCACTCAAATCCGTTAACGGACGAAGACCTGACGGAGATGACGAAGGTAGCAAGTGAAGAAGAAGAGGAACAAGATGATCCAGGGGATAAAGAAGAAGAAGTCGGTCTATCACTGGAACGCCTCGCAACTATGGTTAGAACGGCGAAAGAACTTCAGAAAATGGGTGACGAATGGGACCCCCAGATGATTCGTGCATTAAAATTTAAAAATGCAATCGACGGCGCTACTGAAGTGTATAAAAATCTCCTCGCCCAGAAGAAACGGCAGCGCCAGCAACTGCCCATCACTATGTTCCTCACCCGCAAAAAGAAAGAAGATGCGCCTACGCCTTCAGCGGAAACCGAAGTTACGGACGACGCCGACGACGAAGATACCGCACCACCTGATGAAGCGCCCGCTGAAGCGGCGCCTTTAGAAGAGATGTAATGCTCTTCTTTGCTGTGCAGTACATTCATCTCATCATCGTCATCACCTTCACCGTTCAGTACTGCACAGCTAATTCATCGTCATCGTCATCATTCAAGTTTTAGTATCTTCGCTGGTGAGTACCCATACGAAATTTTAATGTTGGTAAAATTATTAAAAAATACTGTATATACAAATGTTTTCTTTTTAAAATACTGTTAGTCTCTTTCATACTCCGAGTGTAGAAAGTGTTTATAAGAGCGTGGGAAAGGTTTATAAGAGTGCGGGGAGGGTTTATAAAGGCGTAAAATACGTAATAAACATATCGTTTCTACTTCGCGGATTTTCACCTATCGCGGGGGGTTCTGGAACGTAACCCCCACGATATTCGAGGGAATACTGTATATGAAAAATTATTTCACGAAAGTGACACGTGAAAAATATTTATGATGAATAAAACCACGAAGGGAAAAGAAACACAAAGGGGTGCTCAAGCGCTTTCGTCTAATGACATCCTCAGGAACACTGGAGTGAAAGGACAGATCAAGGCAATATATAGGTTACAAAAATAAACATACATACATACATATTCATATATATATACTATATATATATATATACACACATATACATATATATATATACATATATATAGTAAGCATAGAAAAAATTGTGGGAGGAGCAAACATTCGTATGGGAGATTGACACTTTTAGCACTTCAGCCGACATTCAATATAAATTCAAATGGCTTGTTTATGAAACAGGTCACAAAAGAATAAAGAAATAAAAAATAAATATAAATATAAATTGAGAAAAAATTAATTACAAAATAGTGCCTTAGTGATATATATGTCACAGCCTAAATAACCATAAAGAAATAAACCGACAAATAAAAAACCACAAATATATATATATATATATGCATATAACTGCAATAACCACGCAGTATATAAATGAATAGAAACGACATAAGTATTAAGGAACGTTTCTGCACACGAGGAGGAGAGAGAACGAATAAATGAAAAATGAGGCGAACTGCGTGGTTATTGCAGTTATATGCGCATATTCACGATTTGCGAGGGTGCCTTCTCAGGGCATTGGTTTCTGCCCTATTTGGGAGAATTTCGATTTGTGATTAATTGAGGTCCGTAGCATAATGGTAGCGCGTCCAACCGGCAATTGGAAGGCCCTGGGTTGGATTCCCGGGCGGTTCGCCTCATTTTTCATTTATTCGTTATCTCTCCTCCTCGTGTGCAGAAACGTTCCTTAATACTTATGTCGTTTCTATTCATTTATATACTGCGTGGTTATTGCAGTTATATGCGCATATTCACGATTTGAGAGGGTGCCCTCTCAGGGCATTGGTTTCTGCCCTATGTGGGAGAATTTCGATTTGTGATTAATTGAGGTCCATAGCATAATGGTAGCGCGTCCAACCGGCAATTGGAAGGCCCTGGGTTCGATTCCCGGGCGGTTCGCCTCATTTTTCATTTATTCGTTATCTCTCCTCCTCGTGTGCAGAAACGTTCCTTAATACTTATGTCGTTTCTATTCATTTATATACTGCGTGGTTTATTGCAGTTATATGCGCATATTCACGATTTGCGAGGGTGCCCTCTCAGGGCATTGGTTTCTGCCCTATGTGGGAGAATTTCGATTTGTGATTAATTGAGGTCCATAGCATAATGGTAGCGCGTCCAACCGGCAATTGGAAGGCCCTGGGTTCGATTCCCGGGCGGTTCGCCTCATTTTTCATTTATTCGTTATCTCTCCTCCTCGTGTGCAGAAACGTTCCTTAATACTTATGTCGTTTCTATTCATTTATATACTGCGTGGTTATTGCAGTTATATGCGCATATTCACGATTTGCGAGGGTGCCCTCTCAGGGCATTGGTTTCTGCCCTATGTGGGAGAATTTCGATTTGTGATTAATTGAGGTCCGTAGCATAATGGTAGCGCGTCCAACCGGCAATTGGAAGGCCCTGGGTTCGATTCCCGGGCGGTTCGCCTCATTTTTCATTTATTCGTTATCTCTCCTCCTCGTGTGCAGAAACGTTCCTTAATACTTATGTCGTTTCTATTCATATATATATATGTATATATATATTTGTGGTTTTTTATTTGTCGGTTTATTTCTTTATGGTTATTTAGGCTGTGACATATATATCACTAAGGCACTATTTTGTAATTAATTTTTTCTCAATTTATATTTATATTTATTTTTTATTTCTTTATTCTTTTGTGACCTGTTTCATAAACAAGCCATTTGAATTTATATTGAATGTCGGCTGAAGTGCTAAAAGTGTCAATCTCCCATACAAATGTTTGCTCCTCCCACAATTTTTTCTATGCTTACTATATATATGTATATATAATATATATATATATGTATATGTGTATATATACACCGTATATATATATATATATATATATATATATATATATATATATATATCAATATGTATGCATGTATGTTTATTTTTGTAACCTATATATTGCCTTGATCTGTCCTTTCACTCCAGTGTTCCTGAGGATGTCATTAGACGAAAGCGCTTGAGCACCCCTTTGTGTTTCTTTTCCCTTCGTGGTTTTATTCATCATATATATATATATATATATATATATATATATATATATATATATATATATATATATACATATATATATATATATATCATGTCATTCCATAAGTAATGTCGTTTTTTACGATAGATTAAGTTTAAACTAGTCCTACTCGGTTTAAGCATAAATTTTCCGAAGGTTATATCTAAGAGGAGATCTATCGTGTTTCGCTGCATACTTCACAGACCTTGACCAGTGAAGACATGTGTTTTGCTTTATGTGAGCCCCTCATAAACATGGCAGTATCAGAAGAGCATATCAGGCATATAATGCTTTACGAGTTCAAAAAAGGGAATAGTGCTACTGAAGCAACGCGAAACATTCAAGACATTTATGGCAACGATATTCTGCATGTGAGGAAATGTCAAAGATGGTTTCAAAAATTTAGGAATGGTGACTGCTGTTTGACAGATGCAGCACGCTCTGGATGCCCTGCTGAGTTTGATGATGACCTGCTGGTAGCCGCACTTGAAGAAGACTGTTCAACAACTGTCGAAGAATTGGCACAGAAACTCAATTCATCCCCGTCCACCATCCATCGACATTTGCAACAACTCGGGAAAGTGCCTAAGTTAGGAAAATGGGTGCCACATGAATTGTCAGTCGACAATCTAAGGGTGCGGGTAAACATTAGCACAGCTCTTCATTCCCGTGAACTCCAAGATCCGTTTTTGCACCATTTAGTGACTGGTGATGAAAAGTGGATACTGTACCAGAATGTTAAGCGCCGTCGACAATGAGTTTGTGCCAGAGAACCAGCGACACCACAGCCAAAACCAAATCTTCACCCTCGGAAGGTGTTGCTTAGTGTTTGGTGGGATAAAGGTGGTGTAATACACTTTGAAACCTTACCACACAACCAAACAATCACCACTCAAGTCTACTGTCAACAACTGGATCGATTGAACACTGCACTAAAAGAAAAGATACCTTCTTTGGTTCATCGGAAAGGAATTGTGTTCCACCACGACAACGCACGTCCTCATACCACTCGGATCACTTCTGCAAAAAGTGAGGAGCTTGGGTGGGAAAAACTTCCACTTCCTCCATATTCTCCAGACCTTGCGCCTTCAGATTATCATCTCTTCAG
Source organism: Bathynomus jamesi (assembly GCA_023014485.1). Lineage (NCBI taxonomy): Eukaryota > Metazoa > Arthropoda > Malacostraca > Isopoda > Cirolanidae > Bathynomus > Bathynomus jamesi. Next base: position 1,360,939 of record JAJOZX010000154.1, read on the forward strand.
GAGTCTGCAAAACTATCTTGACGAGAAACCGTATACTTCTTTAGATGACCTGCACACCAGTCTTTGTACGTTTTTTGCCTCAAAACCGCCTGAATTTTATAAACATGGCATTGAAAAGCTTGTAGGACGTTGGCAGAGTGTCATTGATTCCGATGGAAAATATATACTAGATTAAAAAGTTTCGGTTGTTTTTTTTGTCCTTCAAATTCCGATCTAAAAAACGACATTACTTATGGGATGATATATATAATATATATATATACAGGGTGTCCATAAATGATTACCCTGATTAAAGCATGCTATAACTTTTAAATAAACACTCGTATTCAAACACAGTTTTAATCATAAGTAGATAAACATACAAAGTTTTGATACATAGTTAATGAACTTAATAAGCTTCCACATGTGCACCCCTAGTGGCACGTAAAATGTCGTAAAATGTCTGTTTCCGCAACTGTGTACCTGGATATGCTCACCAATTACGCCATTCCTCAGGTGCGGGACAGGCAGCCAACTGTCATCTTCCAACAAGATGGGGCACCCCCTCACTGGGCGCATGTTGTTCGTGAAACTCTCGACGCAACATTTCCAAATCGATGGATTGGCATGGACGGGCCAATCCCATGGCCCCCAAGATCACCAGACATTACCCCGCTGGATTTCTTTCTCTGGGGTCATGTTAAAGATTTGGTTTATGTAACAGTTGTTCCAGATATCAGGACACTGCGAGAATGCATTACGGATGCAATTGCAACAGTTAACCCACAAATGTTGGAAAATGTATGGCGTGAGTGTGAATACCATTTAGACACTTTACGTGCCACTAGGGGTGCACATGTGGAAGCTTATTAAGTTCATTAACTCTGTATGAAAACTTTGTATGTTTATCTACTTATGATTAAAACTGTGTTTGAATACGAGTGTTTATTTAAAAGTTATAGCATGCTTTAATCAGGGTAATCATTTATGGACACCCTATATATTAGGGTGGTTCACAAGCATAGGGAAAATTTAGCATCTGAGATTTCACTTTTGGGTCATTGTTGCTTTTTGTTCCTACACTTAGTGTGAATAACTATGAAGTATGGTTGGTCTACAGTGTCGTTAAGAGGTCGCTCAATCATGCATGACGTGTCTCACTAATGACTAACTACTATAGTATGACTAAATTTGGCTTCTTTTGTAGGAATGTGTAGAAATGCCACCGAAGCAATCAAAAACACGGTCTAGCAGTGAGGTGTGGTTACTAGGGAAGGCGGAGGAGAAGTTAACTAGGGCAGGACTCCCTACCAAGCTTCAAGTCCTCCAGAAATTCATGTTACACCATCTGGAGGAGAGGAAGACAGAATATAACAGTGCGGTGATGACCATTGAGGCTTTGATCCCGTTTCGGACAAAAGCAAACGTTCCAATGACGGATACCAGATACGCTGAGAAGAAGCTCCTGAAACTGTACGAGCAATACAAGGGGCTGAAGAAGAACCGCACAAAGAATTTCCCATCCTACAGAATGAAGAACAACATATTTCGCAGAGACCTTGATGATGTGTTCGATCTTTCACGTCATGACGCCCTCGAGACCATGATGAATGAGGAGGACAAGAACTTCCTTGTCGCTCAGCTCAATAATCCCACTTCCTCCAGCTTTGGCCCGACTGACAAGAAAATGGCTGACCAACAAACGAGGAAGAGGATTCGGTGTGAGGCGGATGCGAGATGGTCCCAGGGAGAACTGGAGGCTTCTAGTTCAAGCACATCTGAATCATCAGATTCAGATACTGTAGTTTTTAAGGAGTCAGCACGAAAATGTTCCACTCCTAAGCGATTGAAGTCTGTGATCACGCCTGACATTTCCTTAGCCTTGGATCGCCACAACATCAGTGACAGGAAAGGAATGGCAGTGGTCACAGCAACTATTAAATCGCTGGGGCACAACTTGGACGAAGTGTCAATCTCACGCAGCACCATTCGTCGCGTGAGACAATGTACACGTGAAGCGGTGTGCCGCGAAGATCAGGCCACTTTCAAGACCCATGAGCCCCTTCTCTTGCACTGGGATAGTAAGCTGCTTACAGATATCTCCCATGGGTTAGAGGTGGTGGACCGTGTGGCTGTGCTTGTAACCGGTAACGGGGAAGAGAAACTCCTTGGAGTTCCAATGGTAGCTGCTGCAACTGGAGCATCTCAGGCTCAGGCATGCCTGAAGCTTGTGGACAACTGGTCTTTGAGGGGCAATGTTCGAGGTCTTGTTTTTGATACAACTGCGTCCAACACGGGACTTCATGCTGGAGCTTGTACTCTTATTGAAAAGGAGTTGGGTATTGATCTGGTGTGGATCGCTTGCCAACACCACGTGGTAGAAGTCGTCCTTGCTGCGGCCTTCAGTGCTTGTTTCGGAACATCCAGTGGACCTGAAATTGGCCTATTCAAGCGCTTCAAGCAGCACTGGGTTTTCATTGATCGCAGCAAGTTCGAGAGTGCACCTGACAGCCTGTTCATTGAAACAGCAGAACAGAGGAAGGAAATGGTCTCCTACTACAAGGAGGCTGTGAAGAAGAGCCAGCGGGACGACTATGATGAACTGATGCTTCTCTGCCTCCTTTTCTTGGGAGGGAAGCTTGACGGTCCTGTGAGAATTCGAAGCCCTGGAGCCATGCACCATGCGCGATGGATGGCCAAGGCCATTTACACGCTCAAGGTGTTCCTATTCAGAGATCAATTCACCTTGCTTCAGACCGAGAAATGGAACATCGAGGAACTAAGCCTGTTTATCACGCTCCTTTACGGCTGCTACTGGAACGAGGCCAGTGTTGCATACATGGCTTCATTGAATGACCTCACTTTCTTGCGCCAGCTGAAAGCTCACCCAGGAAAGACAAACGATGCGGCATTTGCCGCGATGAAGCGCCATTTGTGGTTAATTTCTGAGCACTTAATCCCCTTGGCACTCTTTGATCCTCGAGTTCATGCGTCCACGAAGGAGAGGATTGCTCACAACATCGTAGCTGTTCCTGAAAAAAGAAAAGGACTCAAGCGCGTGGACGGAAAAATGTTCTCCTCGAGCAATCCCTTGGAATTCTATGCCACCAAACGTTCAGCAATCTTCTTCAACCTCGTCATGCAGCATGGAAGTGAACAGGCGCAATCATTCCTGTCCAAGACACCAAATGATTGGAACACAGATCCAGCTTACCAAGGAATGAAGGAAAGTGTAGAGAAGATGGCAGTGGTTAACGATTGCGCAGAAAGAGGAGTTGCGCTCATTAAGGCTTTCAACAGCACAATCATGAAGGATGAAGGTCAAAAGTAGTACCTTCTCCGCGCAGTCACTCAGCACTGCAAGGAATTCAGAGCCGACTAAAACTGGTCTCAAGAAGACCTAAAGATCTTCAATTGTGTGCATTATTTGTTCCCCTGTTATAATTTCATAATATATACAGTATATATATATATATATATATAATAACTGCAAACACGCAGTATAATTAACGTAAAGAACGACGTTTTGTATAGGAGACTTATCCGCGCAAGATGAGAGCGAAAGAACGAAACAATTGAAAAAATGAGGTACCCACCCGGGTGTTTGCAGTTATAATGTATAAATGTTACGGCATGCGGGAGGTGCCCCTTTGGGGCATTGGTTTATGCGCGTATGTAGAGGAATTACGAGCATTTGTTTGGGTGAGGCCTATGGTGTAGTGGTTATCATGTCTGACCGGCAATCGGAAGATCCCGGGTTCGATTCCCGGGTGGGTACCTCATTTTTTCAATTGTTTCATTCTTTCACTCTCATCTTGGGCGGATAAGTCTCCTATACAAAGCGTCGTTCTTTACGTTAATTATACTGCGTGTTTGCAGTTATAATGTATAAATGTTATGGCATGCGGGAGGTGCCCCTTTGGGGCATTGGTTTCTGCGCATATGTAGAGGAATTACGAGCATTTGTTTGGGTGAGGCCTATGGTGTAGTGGTTATCATGTCTGACCGGCAATCGGAAGATCCCGGGTTCGATTCCTGGGTGGGTACCTCATTTTTTTCAATTGTTTCATTCTTTCACTCTCA